>OY796866.1:21750332-22966998 GCA_963680765.1 Agrochola lychnidis
GCACCGAGTATAAAACTATGTCATCCTTGGTGTCCCAGTCTGCATTATTATCTTAAATAACAATTTCTTCAAACACCTATAAATGTGCTCGCTCACCAAGAGCCTGCCTGTAATGTAACGTTATAATGAGGCGAACCGAACATTACAGTGCGCAACCTGTAATGATACAATTCGAGCATTACATCAGTGAGGGAGGAGAACCGAGCATTACAATGCGCAACGTAATATTTTGATACAACTTGTAACACCAATGCGCACCACTCGTTACATTACAAGCGAATGCTCTCGTTAGTCAGGGAAGCAGTCATCTGCCTAGCCTTTTCCCAACTATGTTGGGGTCGGCTTCCAGTCTAACCGGATGCAGCTGAATACCGTATTTTACATAGAGCGAATGCCTATCTGACCTCCACCACCTAGTAACTGGGTAATACAATACCCCTTGGTAAGACTGATTGTCAGACTTTCGGGCTTCTGACGACCTGTAACGACTGTCAAAGATCCATGAATGACAGTCGGGACCAACGGCTTAACGTGCTTTCCGAAGCACGGAGGAGTCTCGGAATGTTAAGATGGTCACCCATCCACAGACCAACCTCGGCAAGCGTAGCTTAACCTGATGGATTGAACTGTGCGGCTGTTATTACTTAGTCACGAGCTCCTCTTATTGTACCGTAATGCTAAAATCGAATCAGTAACGTTACGTTACAGGGGGTTTGGTTGGAGTAATGTTATTACCTCCTTTATTTTAAAATAAATAATAAAAGAATAGTAGCCCGGTATCGGGAACAGGGCTACAGAGAGAGGAACCTCCTAACAATACGAGCCGTGTTCAGAAGCAGTAACATTAGCCACTGCAACGTTTCGGGAAAATCTTGTGGACAGCGACAATCTAAGTTGATAGTTCAAGTAAAGGCTTGTGCAGACCAGCGCGATATCGCGGGCGCGACACTGGTAGCGCTGCCTGTCGCGCCCGCGATATCGCGCTGGTCTGCACAAGCCTTCATTGGGGAGCCTACGTAGGTATTTATTTGATAAATCAGATAATATAACATAACAACATCACGCCTGTAATCCCCGAAGGGTTAGGCAGAGGTGTAGATACCTATTTAAACAGTGCACCCACATTTCGCCAGTTATGTTTAAGTCCCATGTAATAGGGGGCGAGCCTATTGCCATCAACCGGGCACAATCCTACGGGTTGCTACTGAGAAATCCAATAACACTTTCCGCCCCGGGAATCGAACCCAGGACCTCATGCTCATCAGTAGCGCGTGCTACCATTATACCAACGAAACAGTCTAGATATTTCAAATATATTTAGCGAGTGTTAAATCATAATATAAAATATTTATTCGTCTGTCACGGTGTCGGCAAGTCGGTTCTTGATAAAGATCCAATGTCGGGAGGTTATCGCTTGGTTTGTCAAGCTCACACAGAATAGATAGAACAGTTCACAGAATAATGGAATGCGTTTAGGATTCAGCATGATGTGTTAAAAGACTGTCTCGTTGGTCACATTATGCGGAATCCTATACGTCGTTTTACAGCCCGATGCAAACTTTAAGGCGGTTCTGAACATGAGGCGAGTCGCCGCGCAGACTCAAATTCATGTGTCAGCGGGGGTGAGGGGTGGGGTACTGCGCAACGAGTAGCGCACTGCACAGCCGCCATAAAGTTTGACGCGTACTATAACCAGAGATGCGACTTATCTTAGATACAAGTATTTGAAATACGGGTATAAGATACAAAATACGTATTTTGTATCTTGTATTTCAAATACTACAGGGTGGCGCTATAGAACGTGCATATTGCGTCATCTTTTATGCGGGGGTAATAAGCGCGCGGGCGGGGGGAAGCCTACATCGTTGGGTAGCGGGAAGCGTCGCGCAATTTACGAGAACTCTCGTTCAGACTGCATAACTTTCTCAATATTGTCTTCGGTCGTAGATGTTCTTGGATGACCTTTTGCTTGTGGTTTAAACGTTGAACCGGTCTCTGAAAAACGTTTTACCCATATTTTAATTAAATTAGCACTCGGAGCTTCACTAATTCGCCGTAGTCCATATTCAGAACAATATAGTTGCCTAGTAATAATGTATAAACGAGAGTTCTCGTCTCTTCTCGAGAGAGCCCGCCTACCCAACGATGTAGGCTTCCCCCCGCCCGCGCGCTTTCTACCCCTGCAAAAAAGAAGATGCAATATGCACGTTCTATTGCGCCACCCTGTATTTCTAAAAGCATCTTGTATCTGATATTTCAAATACATTACTTAAAGGTATCTTGCATCTTGTATTCCAGATGCTTTTTTGAGGTATCTTGTACATCTCTGACTATAACAATATTGTCGTTAGGGCAAGTAATAACAGCCGCACGGGGTATTCGATCAGCAGTGCTATTCTGTAAAAATCTCACCGTGAACGCTTAGGTGAAGTGAGCTTGAAAGTGAGCTGTCAACAGTGTCAATCCCTAGTATTTGGTGGAATGACAGCTCACTTCACCTTAGCGTTCACGGTGAGATTTTTACAGAATAGCACTACTAGTTTTAAGCTCGGTCCGTGGATGAGTGACCATCTTCACATAGGTAGAGACCCCTCTGTCCCTCGGAAAGTACACAGCTGTCATTCGTAGATCTTTGATAGTCGTTACGGGTACCTACATGATTTATTTTGTTATGTACATAATCCAGCTGCCCAGGAGTAGGTGATTCAATGAATTTTTAGTTTCCGTCGGTTAGCGTGTTAAAGTAAATATAATCGCTAACCTAATAAATCTAGGTCCACGCAATTGCGAAGCTACTATTATTGAGTGACTGGTAAAGCGGTAGGTAACTAATCAACGCACTCCTCTGTGACGTATTGTTAGTTTACAATTACATCAGTTATTTTAAATCATGCTCACCTCTATCACAGTATAAATAAGTAACAGTATTATATCTTCATAGAAAACGAAAATGACACGCTTCGAAATCTCAGTGTATATCAGTGCGCAACAGTTTCGAGTGTGCGGCAGTAACGCACGGACGCGGCAGGTGTATCTACCGAGCCGAGATATAGTACTGTTACTTTATTATACTGCATCTCTGCCTTCAAAATGAGTACCAATAAATGCCTTTAAGCCTGAACTGGAGGTCTATCACCACCTCTTATAGCAGTAAGTAATATTTTAATATTACTTCAGTGTGGGTAAGAGATGAAGCAGGATGCAGGACTACGGATATACAGGACCTATAGCTATCTCTTTTTCACACTGAACTGTTAATAAACACATGAGCCTTTGAAAAAACTAGAAGCTCGTTTTCATGGTAACGAAAGCCTTCACCATCATAGATTAAGTAAGCTTCTGATAAGCTCTGATCCAGTTACTGCCTGTTATGCTCAGATTAACACACATAATTATGTGGCTGGTGTTACGAGTTTGTTAGAATTCCTCATCAAACATATCTAGGCCAATGCCGGATTAAGGAAGAGCGGGGCCCGTAGCAAATTTGAGGGCCCTTGATCTGATATGGGTTCTTAAGTAAAAAAGGATTCAAAAATAACAATACCTCAATACGTTTATTTGCCATCAACTTTTAGAAATATGTTAAAAATTGTATTTCCGAGTGTCTGACGTGGGTTGTCTTAGTTGGAAAAGGTGTTACGTATCACATTTTTGTGACATCAAGTAAATTCAATCTTTTTAATAATTTTCACTCAAAAAATTACGCTCAGGCGGACCTCCGCCTGAGTATAAAAGATACGTGGGGCCCCCTTTGCGGGACCCGTAGCAATTGCTACTCTTGCTACGTAGTTAATCCGGGACTGACTTAGGCATCCCATAATAAAGTGGACAAAGACGTGAAATTGCCACAATCGCCACGTTTCCCCAGAAGGCTTTGTTTTTATTTTGTAAACGTCTGCACATTCATGACCCTACCTACCTAATCCCTATTGTTGCCTTTTCATAAATTAAATTATAATGTTCTATCAAAATGTACAAGTCTTTTAGCTTAGCATGCTTAGCATCAACAACAAATTAGTAACAAGGTGTCAACTAAAGATTTTCCCAAAACTTGAGTGAGAGTAATGAGAGCGAACGAATCAGAAATTCAGGATAGTGCATATTCTCAAATTGAATTGATCATCATAATACCTAGTAAAAGAACAATTGATTCATGAATAATTCTTCCGGGATTCTTAAAACGAAAAAACCGGCCAAGTGCGTGTCGGACCACGCACAATGAAGGGTTCCGTAGTTGGGATGAATTAATCCCAAAAACAAACTTAACTTTGTAGTTGAAAAATATGTTCTCCCATACGGAATGTATGGGAAAACACGTTTTTGCAACTGCAAAGTTAAGTTGGTCAATTATTACTCGTTAACTTGTAGAGTCTACTTAGCTGTGATAGTTTTCCTTTTAATTTAATTATATAAACTACTGTTGTGATTTTTTTCACACACCCAAAACCAACCATTTAGCCGGCAGGGGGGGGACACACTTGACTCTAACAAAAATTAGCACTTTAAAGCTTAATATTTCGCAAACGGATCCCTAAATCCAAAAATGGTTTTGACAAACTCACAATGTTTTTAAAGGACCTTTCCAATGATACCCCTCACTATGGGTTAAAAAAAGAAAAAAAATAACATCACCACTTTACGTGTATGAGAGGTACCTTAAAAAAAATGTTTTTCATAATTTTATTTTACCACTTTGTCGGCGTAATTAAAATATATACCTATGCCAAATTACAGTTTTCTAGTACTAAGGGTCTCGGAGCTAGACCGCGGACAGACAGACAGACAGACGGACATGACGAAACTATAAGGGTTCCTTGTTTACTACGGAACCCTAAAAAATATTTCTTTAAAGCGTTGAAGATCTGACGAAAACCTTTCATAATAATTAAGCAATTAGGCCTACCTAATTATTGCTCAAAAATTGCACGTATTTACGTCATAAATAGTCTTACCTTCTTTTATGATGCTCCAGACGAATGAGATAGATGACTAATTCCCAGATGATGAAATAGATAGGTAGGTATTTCAAATACCGCAAAAATCTGTACCTTCAAGCTTGTATTTACATCTTTAAATCAGTTTAAAGCTATCGTATACGTGACGCACTTGAATGAACGTACTATTAATTCCCTACACCAGAAAAACGCAACAAAAAACAAACTCTATCCCCTGTTGAAAAAGTATAAAATTGAGCGGAACCCACGATCAACGCGAGCCGTAGTCACTGACCACGCGAAATAGGGGTCCGGGAGCTAATCGCAAACGCGCATGCGTCAACTGTGGGGTAACTGACAGTCTCTATTCATCCACGCGACCGGCAACCAAACATTCCCCGAAAGGAATCACAAATAATAACTTAAATAATTTCCCTGTGAGAAAATCACGAAAATGGCTGAAGCTAAAAAAGTGACGGAACCAGGGGAGACAATCGGGCTGTTGGAGAAAAAAGTAAGTGGTTTTTAAGTAAAGTCAAGTAAAGGTCAAATGTTTTGGGGTGGTTTGTGACGCAAGTTGTACTTAAGGTTGAATTTCGTCAGTTCTGTGACGTATCACGTAAGCAGGCCTGTAAGTTTGTGTTTTTAAACTGAAAAGCAAAATAATATTGTCGAATTTTAAGCAAATCACGTAGATTTATACTTGAAAATACGCAGTTCACTTTAACACGTAGAATGGAAATCATTGCTTAATTCGATAAATAAATTGTGTCAATTTTGTGATGCTGACGGTGACACGTTTCCGAACAAAATACCGCGTGTACATTGCACATGTTATGTTAATTGTTGCTTAGTTATTAAATTAATTGATGAACAGATCTTATAACTATTCATTAGGTACATAAATTGAATACCTACCGAATAACAGTTAGATACAAGATAGTGGGAGATTGTATTAGGCTGTGTAAATAGAAAAAAAAAAAAAGATACCGGTAAACTTACTTACCTCGATCATCGTCAGGTAAAGAATGTGGCATCCAACATCAATAATATGTTCCGCAGATACCAAATACTTAAGCTGTACCTTCATACAAAATAAATATGTACAAATCATATTAGCATCCCACTGATGCCACCGTATAGAATCTTGCAGTGGGAAAATCCCACCGAAAATAGCAAATAACTGCTTGATTTGCATTCATTCAAAACAATTCATTTAATTAACATACTTAGTTCGTACGAAACTGGCCAGATCCGGTTTAAAAAACAAATAACAGCTATTAAATAATAATTTGACACCTTCGATACTGTAGAGGGATAAG
The DNA here is from genome assembly GCA_963680765.1 of Agrochola lychnidis. Lineage (NCBI taxonomy): Eukaryota > Metazoa > Arthropoda > Insecta > Lepidoptera > Noctuidae > Agrochola > Agrochola lychnidis. Next base: position 21,756,589 of record OY796866.1, read on the forward strand.
TTATTTATAGTGTTAGCAAACCATAGTCTATGCACTGATGACAATCAACATACTAAGCTGTTGGGCCTACTCATTTCATCAAATTCACTAAAAACAGATTCCTAATCATTCAACATTGATTTTATATTAGGTCAATACCTAATATAAAATCCGCTTTTATAACGAACTAGCTACGCCCCGCAGTTTCACCTGCATAAGTCTCGATTCTGTGGGAATATTGGGATAAAAAGTATTCTATGTCCTAACCCAGGTCATGGTATACCCATGTGCCAAATTTCATCAAAATCCGTTCAGCTGTTTTAGCGTAAAATCGTTACAAACAAACTCACTTTCGCATTTATAATATTAGTTAGGATTATACAGGGTTATTGATTATTCGTCGGCAATCCGTTAAGGGGATGTAGGAGAGGTCATTTGCAACCAAATTACCCCGGAAGACCCCTATGCCAATGTCATAAAATTTCGAGTAATTTGACATTTTAAAAATAAAAAATAAAATGTAACCAATAAGTAACCTTGATATACAAGGTTAATCGGCAATCCATTAAAGGGATGTAGGAGAGGTCATTTACAACCAAATGACGCCTTTTGACTCCTATGCAACCAATAACCCTGTTTATTAATATAGTTAGGATTCGAACCCATTTATTGTAGGTAGGTTAGATTTCCACGTAAGCCTAAAATATTCCAACTGTTGGGACACAGGCCTCCTCTCTGTGAGAGGGAGTGGGCTGTAGATGTCACATGACGTCGAATTTTTGGTAGAACATGCCGGTTTCCTCACGATGTTTTCCCTCACTGTTTTGAGAGCAGTGGTGATGAAATTTACTAATTACACAAAGTAAAGCGCCTGCTTGCTACCCACGACCTACAACTCTTAAGTCGGGGCCGTTACCACTGGGCCACCACTGGTCTACACAAACGCTACCTACGCCATAATCCATTATTTCTATCCTATAGTAAGTAGGTATATTGAAGTTAATAGATTACAGTAGAAAAGTAGTTGTGCTATTTTATTTTATTTATCAATTTACGAAAAGCAACTTGTTGTCCATCGTATTATTGTTGCTATCAGCAAAGCAACGAGAGTCCAAGTGTAGTCTTTTCTTTTACTAAACACGACCCCAGCAAACATTTTTGTCATATAATCAAACATTTATATGACCTTGAGTCTTATTAAAGTTATTTTACAGTAATTTTTTTAACTCTTTGTCATATACCGGTGCATTATGTGTCCAAATAGTCATATACATTTTTTGTCGTATAACAATGTCATATAGACGTTATTTCGACATTTTTTTTACTATCGTTATAAAATAGCGTCTGCGACGACATCTATAAAACTTACCTGTACAACTTTTCGTCGTGTAAACGTTTTCGTAGTATAAACGTCATAATACTGTCAATTTTGTCATATAATTACCTTTTAAACATCTGCTAAACGGATAATAATTATTTACACGTAGATAGATAGATAGATAGAATATTCTTTATTATGTACACCATAAAAATTACAGACATTAATTTAGAAATTTTAGTATTTGTAACCATTATATATAAGTCGAATAAGTATTACAAGTGCAACCTGTATATGTCCTAAAGTATCACAAACATGATATACGACCGCTATTTAATTAATACTCATATTAAAGGTTTGTAATAACCTTGTATACAACTTCCACCATTTTGAAATCAAATTTGTCATATTTATTTACTGTTTGGTACAAAATTGATCTAATTGTAGATCATTATTTGTAGATCATCTACGCATCATTGTAGATCATTGTAGGGGTTTACCTAAAACAAAAGTATAATATATATATATAATATAAAATCTTTGAACTAAGTTAGCAAGGCGTTTATTATTTTATTATTGATCCCTAAATCAACTGTCATGGCGTACATATTTACAATGAACACGCATTTTATAGGTCGGGAAGTTATATAGTTGTCATATGACGCAGTCACTTAATAAATTATTAATAAAAATATGTGAAAACATTAAAATTTTAAAGGCGCATAAAAATTTTGTTCCGAACTTATATCACATTAATCAGTAAACTTGATTGCACAATGGTTTACAACTGATGAAATGGTTTTATCATGTCAAATAATAAAGAAAAAAAATGCAACATTAACTCAGCTGTCAAAAACACCACCAAATTAAAACGTAATAATCTGTTATAATTCGTTCAAGATAAGCATCATCTTCAAATAGCAATAACACAACGATTACATTATATAAAAGTAATATTGTGTGGCATTACTCGACACGAAGTCGAATACACGCCGCGACAGCTATCATTACATGACATGTAGTCCAATCGTCGACGTGTATATGACTACTATGCGACTAAGTAGGTATTTATATGACTGTTACACGAAAGTCTTAGCGCTTTTAGTTGAATAAAATGGGCCCTATTGCCGTTGAGTAAACGTCCTTATGGCATTTATACGATTACACTAAATAACATTAAGTTACCACCAAAACGTCTACTCAACGTCGTAAATGTTTGCTGGGAGACGCTCTCTCGCATTTTGCTAAGAAGGTGGTTAGGTACCACCTGCCACCTTACTTGTTTGTAGTCGTAGGTACTTGGCTACAGCTACGGGCTTGCGGACGGTGAGCATTTGAGCAATGGGTAGCTCGCCGTCCGATAAGGACCAGGCCCGGGTCGACGCCGGCGCGTTGTTCCACTCGCGCTTCAAAGAGATGTCATCAGAACTGACGGGATCCGCTAGGGCTGATTCCTGCCGGGGTCGCGGAAAAGTCCGAATGGGATACCGTGACCCCTGGCAACATACAGGCAACTGAAGGAACACGGATTGGTTTTAGTCAGTAGGAATCTGACACGCCCTCCCGCTCCGCCCAGAGCGGGAGGGCAGATCTATGAGTTAGGAAGAGCAACGAAATCGAAACCATAATCTTCGTGATGGACTTACTGAAGGGCTGAGTAGGTTAGATCCTACTCAGCTTTGAGCGTTCTAATTATTTTTGGAGAGCTTTAATGCTCTGTTTGGGCTCTATTTGGACTCTACTTGGTTTAGTTTGAAACACTTTTGGAGAAAGCTTTAAAGCTCTGTGCGGACTGTACCTACTGTGCCCACACTATGCAGTATCCAAGCTACTTTACAAGATTGCGTCTTGTTAAATCATCTCAGACGCTACGTCTCCTCATGCACTTTTTTCTAGACAGAGGGGCCTAATAGTCTGTGCAAACCAACGAATATTAAAGATAACACATCCAAAAAATCTAGAAGGTGGACGCTAATAATCAAAAATCAATCTGCCTAGCCTTTTCCCAACTATGTTGGGGTCGGCTTCCAGTCTAACCGGATGCAGCTGAATACCAGTATTTTACATGGAGCGACTGCCTATCTGACCTCCATAACCCAGTAACTGGGTAATACGATACCCCTTGGTAAGACTGGTTGTCAGAAGATGGACGCTAATAATATCGACGGTAAAAAGGAAGTAGGGGCATAAGCGACATTTTGGTCAAAAATGAGTTATATATGCCATCCTATGTAAAATTTTCCGCTCTTTCGAATGCGCTTACTCCCATGGCTCTACGATTTTTGGCATTTATGCGTTTATGGCAGTTTATGCCAGTAAAAATACGTCAGTTTTTCAAAAATTTAAAACTTTGAACGGCTCTCCTGAACATTTCAGTTTTTGTCGCTTATACCCTATTACCTTTTAACCGTCGATATGCAAAATCATCACCTTACTTCATAATATTAGGTATCATAAAGTATAATGTTCTGTAGTAAATTGTATACCGTGTTATAATTATTATTATCTCTGACGATTTTATCAGAACTGTCAAGTGTACCTACATAGTGCTCTGGCACTAATTGTGGTCCGGACAGGGATCATGCATTTATGAACATAATTATTATGGCGCGATAAACGATTTTAATATCTGTCGATTTATTATGTACCTATCTACATTATCATTTGTAGTTAAGGCATGATTCGGGACGAACCGAGGAGCTTGTGGCTAAGTAATAACAACAGCCGCACAGGCAGGTTAAGCTACGCTTGCCGGGGTTAGTCCGTGGACGGGTGACCATCTTTACATACCGAGATTATTCCGTGCCTCGGAAGTCCCGGCTGTCATTCGTGAATCTTTGACAGTCGTTAGGGTCGTCAGAAGCTCGAAAGTCTGACAACCAGTCTTATCTAGGGGTATTGTATTACCCAGTTACTGGGTTGTGGAAGTCAGATAGGCAGTTGCATCATGTAAATACTGGTCCCAACATAGTTGGGAAAAGGCTAGGCAGATTGATTGATTCGGGACGAACCAGCAAATTAGGTATCCATGTAACCTTACTTTACTAATAGTTTAGTGATAGTCTACCCATTTCCATCTTTAAATGGCAGCTGTACAGCTACGTGCAATTGTGCACATACAAGGACCTTTAATCGAATGATAAATTAATGAATTTCAAGAACACGTCACCAATTTCATCACGTTCAATTGACAGGCTTCAAAAACGGTGTTACTGCGTTTTAAAACCACATTGCTTCGGAGGTGTGTCTAACCAGTTAGGTACGCATAATTCTGCGTAAATGACGTCAAACCTCAGACAACGTTCCACTTGATTCAAACCTGTCTTTTAAATATGGGGGAATTTTAGGTCATTGCAAGGAGCCTACATTGAATACGTTCAGTGCCGGGAACCCTCCTGGAGGGTTCACCTAGTCGCATATGGGATGCCGGGAGCCATCGTGGAGGGCTCTCATTTTAAATGAGGGTTTTTCTTAGCGAAAATAAAATCTGATGTATTTTGATGTAACATGATTTATTAGTATACTAGCGACCCGCCCCAGCTTCGCACGGGTATAAACCGGGTTATTATACATATAAACCTTCCTCTTCAATCACTCTATCTATTAAAAAAAACCACATCAAAATCCGTTGCATAGTTTTAAAGATTTAAGCATACATAGGGATATAGGGACAGAGAAAGCGACTTTGTTTTATACTATGTAGTGATGCGTTGGTTGCGTTGGTTTTAAGGTACAAGCATTTTTTTTTTTCATTGTTACTAACATTTACTCAAAATTTAAAAGGTTGGAAACTACGTATAGCGACAAGACCCCCTGAAAACACTATTTTACTTCGTTTTACAGTGTTTTATAACACGGTTTTAGACCTAATGCCGTTGACGTGCCGGTAATGTCGGTAACCCTCCCGGAGGATTCACTTCCAATATGCATGGCGGCATGGCGTATGAGTTCTATGAAAAGTGGATGGAGTCGAAAGTGTTAAAGCATTTCATCATCAGGTTTGAGTGCTGTATCACAGCTGTTGCCAGTACATTCTTATCGGTAACCTATGAAGTGTTTTGACCGCGCCCCCGCCAGATTACAGGAAGAGTGACTTGTTATCTGTATTGTTGGTACTATGTTACATAATTTTGGACTTTACCCTTCGAATGTTAAGGTTTATTTTTGATAGAAAGTGGTTTTGTGACGTCAAGAGATAACGCTCCTGTTTTTGTAGTACACCCACGTGTTTTTGGTGGGTGTAGGATGTACTCTGAAGGTCAAAGTGTACGTTTCAGATTACCTTCTACTATGAGAACGACACTTATATTTCTGGCGAAACTGATATCTAAAAGGGGTGATCGATTATGAGACTGAAATTCTTTTGGGACCACGAAAATAGCTTGAGTTTTCATAGTAACATCGGCTAACACAAAACGAACGAATTTTCAATTAATTTTCTTAAATAGGGTTGATGTCTGGGTCAAAAAAAAAAAATTCTATTTATTCTGTTAGTCAGATAATAAAAAAATATTAGACACGTATTTTTTGCTTTATCATATTAATAAAAAATTACTTAGATAAAACGCATTAAAGTTGGGGAGTGGGGGTCGCTACGTCACAAGTGAATATAAAATCTACATACTCGTGACGTTATGGCACATTTTAACTCAATATATCGCCGTAATCTGTTGATAACGTAAAAAAAGAAAAAATACGTGTCCAATATTTTTTAATTTTATTTTTTAGTCATCATTTCTATTGCTTAGGGAAAAGGATCTGTTCTGTTCATTACATTATACCTCAATGATTCAGCCATTGAGGTATATAGGTCATTGAGAAATTAACTTCTGAAGTGCATATTTGCATGTGTATAGGCATCATTCAGGTACAGTTGGCATAAAAGAATCTGACGTGGTGACATTTGGAACTAAATATTTTATGACTGCACTACTTTGCCGACAAGTGCTAGTAGGTTTTGAGTCACCCACAACAATTACAATTTGTTTAAATTCTTTTACTCATTGCCCATTCGAAGTCACCTATACTTTATTTGAAATAAGATAAGACATTTAAATACCTAAACCTTTTTTACAGTCCTTTCACCCGATTTCGACTTCTATTGCGTTGGTGGCATGACAAATGGCAGCCGCTGTAAACAGTTTTTGCTTTTAATGCCATCCTGTTGTCTACGGTATAGAAGTCAAAATCGGTTGAACGGACTGTAGAAAAGGTTTGTTTAAATGTCTAATCTTATTTCAAATGGAGTATAAGTGCGATAGAGGCGCCCTCATTTTTTTCAGACTCTTTTTTGCCAAGCTGTACCTACACATACCTACACACGCACTTCGAATATGTATAACCAAACTTCATACTGCAAAAACCTGATCCCCAAAATCGCATTCGTCAAGTCGTCATTTGTGAAGGAGCCAGTCCAATATTATTGTGAGCCGGTCTTGTAACTCATGATTGAACGACCGGTTTCTAGAAACACAGGCGATGCACTTGAATATCTCCTTGCAATGAAAGTTCCTTACGACATTTCTTATTCACGGGCTTCGCCTGATTTCAAACTCAAAACTCAAATTCAAAGCATTTACTAAAAGATAAAGATAAAGATAAAGATAAAGATCATTTATTTGTCCAAAACATGAGTATACACACACATGGCATGCAAGATGTTACAATAAAATTTTACTACAGTCATGTTTTGCCTTAACGGCGTACAAATATAAGTAGGTAGGTAAATTTCAAATAAACCAATTACAGGCACTTTTGAATTGTCAAGGGGTCGGTCAGTCAGAAAGATGAAGCTAGTTGCCCATTCCAAAGCGTAGTAAGTACTGTGAGCAACTAACTTTGCTGCGGCACTCGGGGTCGTGTATTGTGTTTAAATTAAAGGACTTTAGAGAACACAAGATTATATTTAAATCAATAATACAAAGCAAAAGACAATATTACGCGACCGACGCCATGGGCTCAACTCGTTTTTCTTACAACAAATGCACACCATATAAAAATCCTAATTTAAATATATAACGTTCGAATGTTCGGCTACCATAGCGTTCTTGCCAGCCTGCATAATGTGTGAGGTTGAATTCCAATAAGTCCTCACATGAGCTACGCCCCACTTGAATAAAGGGATCAGGCAGAGACCTTTATTCAAAGTATCCGAACAATCGTACCCTTCCTGCCTATACCTAACAGAAACGTTACCTAACGGTGGCAATTAAAATACAAGGTGAGGTCTTTCTCTTGCAGGAGAAGGCTTAAGTCAGAACGTACGAATCGCAAAGTCCTGATACCAGGTTAGGTATCAGCCAAGTTAAATGACAATATGTGCTAACAGTGCACAAAAAATTAACATACTTCTGCTTAAACCTCACTGTACCAAAACCACCGCAAAAGATACAGCAAGCCTCTGACAACAAACAAACAGATGTGACAATTCACATCTACCCAGAGGGGGTTTATGAAAATGAACTCTAACATCCTAAGCCTTAACTCCATCGGACATAATTGAGCCAGAGGGAACGAAGGATCAAGAAGTAAGCGCTCAACAACATTAAAAAACTCACGACCATACTCCAGAGGGAAAATCTCAAAACCTCATTTTATCCTCACCAGACTCAATCTTTACCAAGTGTCAGTTAGCTCTGACTAAACTGTGAGACCTCAGTCATAAGTTGAACCAATTGTGTCAACTAGACACACCTTGCAAGGGCTATGCCCCCGTTAGCGAGGCTGGTGTCAACCAAGACAGAGTACTTCCCCTCCCTCCTGAAGGGATCACAGTTTCCAAAAATATTTGCCTCTTCTAATTCGCATTAATAAATTCTGGAGTACGTTCATGCTAATTTAGACGAAACGACACATAACATTGAAGACGCAGACAGTGGCTCATTCCCTCAGACTTCTCAGCGATGTGAGGAGTGACAATACCTCACTCGCTCCCGGCAGCGTCCGATGATTGCTCCCCATAACATGTAACGAGAAACAAATTATAACGCATTAAAATACTATTACATATTCCTCACTAAAATAATGTGCTAAATAAAATTATGTTTACATCTATATGACATTGATAATATGACAGTAAAATAAATGACATAAAAACTAATAATTACTACTACTATGAAAAGGTTTTAATCTATTGATAGGGGTAAAATCGCTGAACTTCTATATTTTAAAAACTCGTATTCTAAAATGTAAAACTTCTTTATAAAATGTCTATAAACTTTCGACCTTTTAAATTTGTTGATTTTCGGTACGAAGTTTTTAATTATTCTCACATACGACTCCTTATTTTTATTTGGTGCTCTTCTTGAATTGTTTTTAGCACGTTGTTGTCGAAATGTGGCATTCAGAATTTTTATACATTTATGTTCCTTATGGGTAACATAACCTTGAACATTTGTGGTCTCGGCCATTTGAAGAATTTCAACATGTTTGACCAAGTCAACGACTACTTCACCATCACTCTCTTTTTCTATGACTGAACATGACTCCACGTCATCCTCAGAAATATTTTCCTTAATTTGATCAACGACGAAGTTATGTGTAGGAGTTTCCTCATCGTGATCAATAATTTCCCTTGGCAAGGACATAATCTGATTCTCTGAAACACACGTGAATGGTTTAATAAATGGACTGGACTGACCCGATTTTGTGGCTTCTTCCATGTGTTCCTTTTCGAACACCTGACTTGAGCCGTCTTTATCATCATCATAGTCATCTTCATCATCATCTCTGCCCTCTTGGCAGCTTTTCATTTCTTCCAGTGGGTCATCCTGTCTTCCACTAGAAAATAAATTGGTGTGATTATCTAAATTCATGTCGTTTTGTCCGCTTTCATCGGACATCTCTGTTTCTTGTCCCCTATATGCCGCTAATTCTTTGTGGCATTTGCATGGGAATTCTGCCCATAATTCTTTACAAAAAGATTGAAAACTCATACCCTCGTGGTATGTATATTTGTGGAAATACATTGCTGGCCCCACAAGAAATGCACGTAATATTAGAGCCAAATCATATTCCTGCCATTCGTTTTCGGTGGCCACAAGCCTGAACTCCTTAATAAAATTCTCTAGGCACATGCCGTTGATCCCCGAGAAGGGCTGCATTTGATACGCCATCTCGCTCTATATACAATAATAATAAAAACCACTTAGCTTCGGACTTTTAGTCGTCGTATCTCATATCTTCTTCAGCTCCGGACTAATGCGCCTCTACTATGTATATGTGAGCACCATTTGTAGCGACTATCTTTGTAAATTTTAGAAGGGCGCCTCCACCATTTGTGAGCAACTAACTTTGCTGCGGCACTCGGGGTCGTGTATTGTGTTTAAATTAAAGGACTTTAGAGAACACAAGATTATATTTAAATCAATAATACAAAGCAAAAGACAATATTACGCGACCGACGCCATGGGCTCAACTCGTTTTTCTTACAACAAATGCACACCATATAAAAATCCTAATTTAAATATATAACGTTCGAATGTTCGGCTACCATAGCGTTCTTGCCAGCCTGCATAATGTGTGAGGTTGAATTCCAATAAGTCCTCACAGTACCTATGGAGAAGAACGGGCAAGAAACTCCACGGACACTCTTTTAAATCAAAATATTGTTACAAAATATTGGCTACATCATTCATGTTGAAAATAAACATGTGAGAGAACAATGTAGAAAGATGTGTACGTTAAAAGCGTCTGTATCTAATAGAAAGATAAAAACAATTCAAAGTCATGGCAGCTAAGAGATGACCAGTCCCTACTGACGGCGCCCGTTCACGAAAATGACGCATGGATCAGCACCATTTAGCTCAACCATTTTGAAGGGAACTTAATGATCCAACACACACGCCACCACCAGCGAGATTTGTAAGATGTATGGATGCATTGGAAGTTTGGAATCGATTTTTTTCATATTAACATAACATAATAATTATGACGCCTGTAATCTCCGAAAGGTTAGGCAGTGTGCACCTCTGCCTTTATCTATCATTATTTTAATTACTTACCACCTCATCCCGTTTCTTCCACAATTTAATCTGTCACTTTTTAGTGAAATATAAAAATACACATAACATAACATCAGGCCTTGTTTCCCCGAAGGGTTGGGCAGACATGTACCGAGTACCTACAGTATAACAATGCCACATTTTGCCAGTTGTGTTTAAGTCCCATGTAATAGGGGGCGAGCCTATTGCCATCAACCGGGCACAAATCCAGACTCCGGGCTGCTACTGAGAAATTCCAGATGGAAAAAGCCCAATAACGTTTTGATCTCATGCTGTACAGGGAGAGGTTGTTTTTCATATTCATCATCATCATCATAAGCCGAAAGACGTCCACTGCTGGACATAGGCCTCCCCCAAGCACCGCCACTTCGACCGATTCTGTGCTTCCCGCATCCAGCGGATTCTTGCGGCATTTACCGGTTTTTCATATTAATCTGCATAAATTATTAAATAAACAGCTTATTATTATCAAAAACAAGTGCAATTATGGCCTAAATATAGTTGAAGCTTATCATTGACAGATAAACTATAGATATGCAGGAATTACCGTGACGTCTCTACTGACGTCATAGTATTTCTTTTGTTTTATTTAATAAAAAGTGTCTTTCATTTTCAAGATGGGACAAGGAGTCTTATTGCTTTTGCTTGCGTATCAGAAGAAAAGGAACGGATGGATAGATCCGCCGATAAATATAAACAGTATACCCTTTACGTTATACACGATCAATCAGAATCTGAATCGTTTTGAAACAGATTGCTAATCCATCGCTTCATAAGTTGGAAAAGAAATCTGCTGAACAATGTAAATAACGCAATGAATGTTGTTGAACTGTCAAAATGAAAGAAATTAGTCATAATCGGTTTCGAAAATAAGTTACGGTACATTGTATTTGCCTGTATTATTTTTTTTGAAAAAAATGAACGTTATAAAACTAAAACCCAACTACGACAAAAAAGTCAACCAAAAAGGTATAAACAAGTGCATCACAGACAGACAAAAAAAATCTGGAGTCACACGTGTTTAGATCGAACAGATTACATGCGACTCCGGATTTTTAATTTATTTTTTGTTCATGACTTTATGTCCTACAGAGGGCGCCATACTCAATTTAATGTGACGTCACATAGCCAGCGGACGATCAAGACGCAAATTATGACAAGTAGTTTATCATATACACATAGCCTATAACCAGTGGACAATCAAGATGCTTCCAACGATACCTCATTTGTCAAATTATGTCGAGTAATTTAGAAGTTATGAGGGCATAGATGACATACATACATAAACTTAGCCGCCCCGTCCCCAGAGAATAAAGTGATAACTACAAAAACACAACTTTTCATAAAATAAAAAGCATGTTTTCGTCGATTGCTCCATAAATAATAGACGTGGAGAGGTGATTGCCAGCTTTGCAAAAAAGTATTTTTTGTCACGAGAACATAGTTCTATGACTGTTTGTCATACTAACAAGTGTGGGAATGCATTTTGATAATAAGTATTATATTAACACTTTACTCTCATAATTTAAGGCCTGTGTTAAATCTCTGAATACTATAATAATAGTTTGTAACTTCGTAATTAACTGTATAAAAATTAGGAAAAAAATTGAGCATATGTATACCCGCAGATTCCAAAAATGACATAACACTAAAACTAAGATAGTGGTGCCGATTCCCTTGTTCACAAACTAAACAAAATTTAAGTTCAGTGCATCTTTTTCTTTCTTTTTCATTAAGAAAAGGACAGAAGATACATTTTAGTTTAGTCCTGTCAAATTAATCAGCGCTTGACGTAAATTGACGTAATTTTAGTTGGCAAGTAAAAACTTGCCAACTAAAATTACGTCAATTCAGTCTCCATATAAGTCTCAATGTCAGTCTCCATACAAGTTTAGACGTGATTAAAAAATCACGTCTAAACTTGTATGGAGACTGACAGGCACTATTTAATTTGACAGGACTAAACTAAAATTTATCTTCTATCCTTTTCTTAATGAAATAGAAAGAAAAAGATGCACTGAACTTAAATTTAGTTTAGTTTGTGAACAAGCGAATCGACACCAATGGCAGTTATCATTTATTCTTCGGAGACGGCGATACATACATCATCATCTGCCTAGCCTTTTCCCAACTATGTTGGGGTCGGCTTCCAGTCTAACCGGATGCAGCTGAATACCAGTATTTTACATGGAGCGACTGCCTATCTGACCTCCACAACCTAGTTACTAGGTAACACGATACCCCTTGGTAAGACTGGTTGTCAGACTTTTTTGGGCTACATACCGGTCAAAATTATAACCCTCCTTTTTAGTTCGCCGTAGTCGGGTAAAAAGACGTGGTAAGTAATTAAAAATATCTGGATGACCGAGCTGTGATAGGATTTTTTTTTTTGGTAGTTTTCTAAAAATGACACTTAGCTAGATCGATTTGTCGCTCCCGAAACCCTCTGTATACAAAATTTCATGAAAATCGTTTGAGCCGTTTCCGAGATTCAGATTATATTTAAATATAGGTACCTATACAAGAATTGCTCGTTTAGGTATTGGATAACGCTAGATAATTTTAATCGAACTGTGTGGATTAAGTTATCAGTTTTTAAAAGAAAATTTCTTCTTATAATCACAAACAATTATTGTGCAGTCTTCTCTTGATGACGAAGCCAATAAAAATCAAAGCTAATGAAAACAAATTAATTACTGATATCCTACTGCAATTACTGATATACTGCAATTAAGCTTTACGACTTAATAAATAAAATAATCCATGATTTAAAAGAAATGCGATAACATTCTAATAAACCGCTATCATAACTAAGGTTCTAGGGTATCAGTGATAAGCCTATATATTTACCGATGATTAGTATCATCATTGACCTCCTCTTACTTTTGATCTTGAGGTTAAGTAATCAAGTCATCAATATTTATTGATGATTGATAATAGGGTAGTACCGTGTGCCGATCAGTACCCTAATTGAGTAATGCAACACAATCACAATTTGTTTCGATTTGAAACAGATTGCTAATCCATTGCTTCATAAGTTGGAAAAAATCTGCTCAACAACGTAAATAACGCAATGAATGTTGTTGAACTGTCAAAATGAAACAAATTAGTCACAATTGTTAACGAAAATAAGTTACGTAATTAGGGTACTGGTATCTTTAGTAGCTACGTCTACAAATTGATTTTCAGCGCATCTGGACCTTGATCCAGCATAGTCTGAAGAAGGTTGTACTCGAAAAGTAATGATCTTCTTTTCGTGTGGTTACTTGGTTAGTGACCAACCTGGTGTCAAAGTTTTAAAGCCGCGCATGGGTCTCTGACTTGGCTTCATATGCCGTCGAGAAATATCTCTTGGGCATGCCGGTTTCCTCACGATGTTATAATCAAGTAGTGATAGATAGCCTATTGGTGTGATCGTCGGACTGCCAAGTCATAGGTCTCGAGTTCGAACCCAAGGCACGCACCTCTGACTTTTCGGATTCATGTGCGTATTGTATAATTATCACTTGCTTCAAAAACGGTGAAGGAAAACATCTTGAGGAAACCGGCATGCCTAAGAGATATTTCTCGACGGCATGTCAGAGGCCCATGGGCGGCTTTAAAACTCTGACACCAGGTTAGTCACTAAACCACACGAAAAGAAGAAGAATGATCAATCATCTAAACTCCGCCCTGGGGTGTAAATGTGGTGCTGTCCCAGAAACAATCAAATGGGGCACTTGATATCGTGTCCTGCGTGTAATGTTGTCTGCAAGATGTAGGAGCTGATGGAAACTATTGAAGGTGGCAAACTTGTAGCTAAATTCTGGGCTGACTCTATATAAATTGGCATCGACACCCTATAAAGAATCATCTAAAACTTTGCAAAGTGTTCATTGGCTATCCATATGAACCTTCGGGGTTTTTCCATTTTGAGTTAAGAAGCATCTGCCACCCTATGTCCTTCACATCCTAAACTGATCTCTGCCAAATTTCAAAAAAATCTGTTCCACTATTTCAGAAACGTTTCAAACATGTTCAATTTCGTGGTTTAACATTAGAAAAGATCATCATTATAAAATACAATAGACGTTGATATATGTCTTTACCTCAACCTCGACCTGTACCCCAATTGCGTAATACACGATCAATCACAATTTGTTTCGATTTGTCACAGATTGCTAATCCATTGCTTCATAAGTTGGCAAAAAAAATCTGCTTAACAACGTAAATAACGCAATGAATGTTGTTGAACTGTCAAAATGAAACAAATTAGTCATAATCTTTTTACGCAATTAGGGTACTGTTCCGCTTAACTATTCCTAAAGAGCCATAAAAACCCTGAAAGATATCGACAACATGTTTCCCCTCTCAACAAGGCATCCTGGATGATGATTGACTTGTCGCGAACCCGAACACCCGAAAGATATGTAGGAGCTCTGCGTCCAGCGCTCGGTGTGGCAACACGCCGTGTTCCGCCTCCGTACCTCGATTTATTTCAGGGTTTTTTTATGGCTCTTTAGGAATAGTTAAGCGGAACAGGTTACTAGGAACTAAACACATATACCAACGTCCATTGTATTTAATAATGGATTTCCGCAAGGTCACGCCTCTATCAATTAACTACCTACATATCTTAAAGATCATCATTGATTGTGCAAGAAAAAATATCATAAAAAATAATGACCTATTCTGCATATATGTAAAAATATCTGGACGACATTTTTTTTTAACGACGTTTTCTTATAATGAAACCTAGCTAGATCGATTTATCGTCCCCGAAACCCCCTGCATACTAAATTTCATGAAGCCGGAGTTGGAGCCGTTTCCGAGATTCAGATTATATATATGCAAGAATTGCTCGTTTAAATGTATTAGATACAAGCATAAATGACTATTGCTTGTTTGATCCCATAGCATCAATATATCAACACCTGCTAAGGTTGTATTGATTTTTAATTACCTTGTCGCTATGTGGTGCATGCACTAGGCTTGCTTCACTGCCAGTTCCTATAGGCAATCTTATGTTGTCTGAGAATCCCAATCAGAGCTAATGAGGTGTACCTACGTTTATGTTTTTTTTTATGTTTGATTCTACCTTGCTGGGGAGTTTGTTGCGCCACTTCTTCTTCCCAGGTAAAGCACTAGGAAGTGGTGAAATGGTGGGTGTTTTGGGAGACTGTCTTATGTAACTTTGACGTTCGATTCGAAAAGTGTTGATTCTCACCCTAGTTTGAATTAATGACTTTTAATTTTGATTTTGACCCAATTAGGGTTTTGTAAAACCAACACAGTTATGAAATGAAATTGTTTATTCTGTAAATAGGATATCGGAATGACTTTCACAGGTAATATTAAAAAAAATAAGCTAGATGAGTTAGGCGTTTTCTATCTGACTACTCTGAGAAGAAAGGCAGAAACAAACTCAGAGGTCGCAGTCTCTTTTAAAGTCCAGACATAATCTTGGTCAGGCCATATGAGGACCATGTAGATTAGAGTCTGAAATGGTCTTTTGAGGAAAGAACCATACAGATTTGAGTAGACCTGTCCAGTCAGTGCAAGCATTTGACAGTAATCGTGGAGCTCAACTCAGAACTTAAGGAGCTTAATTCGACGCTAGTTAGATTTGCGAATTAGATTGTCATGAGTCTTTAGTTGTGTAAATTAAACGAGATTTCAATCATCATCTTGCTGCCATTGTCCCATGGTACGTGGGGTTGGCGCACACGTTTTCTCTTTCCATTCTCTCCTGTCAACTGTCACACTATCATTCACTCCCTTCTCTTTCATATCATTCCTCACACAATCCACCCATCTTTTCTTTGGCCTTCCTCTCGTTCTCCATCCATCAACATTTGTATTAATCAAATAACACCAGATTTCAATAACGGTTGGAATTGCAAGGTCATATGATCCTTCCTGAATAAGAACAGTAACTGCACCTGTATTAAGTAATGAGATAAGCACAAAGACTGTTTGGTTGGTAATGAGCTGTTTATGAACATAGTGCCAGGTTAGAAGATAATTAAATTAACAGGGTTAGCCTAAAAATTCAATGTTGTGTTAAAATACTGCCACATGAGTACTATTGCAAAAATCGGTCTAAGGCATTAGGGAAAGCGAAAATTGACCAGGGCCTCAAGTCTGCTATTACAATAGTGTCAGAATGGTCTATCATTGATTTCATAATTGTTGATTTTGACAAGTTTGGTATATATCTTTATATATATAATTCTTCTGTGAGTGTGTATGTCACTGAACTTCTCTCAAACGACTGGACCGATTTTGATGAAATTTTTTGTGTGTGTTCAAGGGGATCTGGGAATGGTTTAGATTCACAATTTTGTCCGCTGGACAATGTTTTGACAGGACAACGTCTGTCGGGTCCGCTAGTATACTAATATAATGGCGTCATTATGACTTTCCAATGGTCAGCCACTGACACTCCATTGAAAGAAATGGCACTTATTGGTAATCTCGTACATAATGACAAATGAATGACTGACTTAGGCGGTATCATTGGTCGTATTGTACGACAATGCCATTATAACACAATTCTATTACGAGACCATTGACGGACCAATGCTCGACCATTATGAATTTAGCAGATTACGAACTTTTAGCAAAATGACAATGGGATCGTGTTGGAATGACGAATTTATAAAAATAGCAGACTTGTGCCCCTGAACGCATCAATAATGTATGTAGATCAGTGCCTATCTGTGATTGGCATAAAGAAAGCTTTAAGTAAGTCCGTAAGAGTCCCTAATTTGATGCCGAAACATACGATACAGCATCATCCACATAATGACAGAACAACAACGTCACACAATGAGACAGACCAGTTCTATATTTAGAGTAACAATGCATCTTAACCAGAGGAATGAGCAGCATCCGGTGGTGGGTAAGGTTGCTACGAAATAATTAGTGAAGTTCTTTACGACCATGACTTGTTACAATTCAAATGAATTTGTGTTTTAAGTGAATTGTTACCAGAAGAACTGTGTGTAGATTGTAGTTTTGTGAATAATTTTACGTCGTCGCGTCTCGGTTGTGGGAAAATAACTGTCATGTTTGTGTTTTTTAGTAATTTGTAGTTGTAATGACTAAGTTTTGTCTTGAGTTAAAGGAAGCATCGACCTTTGTATGCAAGTACTTTGTTTCATTGTTTCGGTTTGATAAACTGAAGGTTATGTTGCTTGAAACGAGTATTTGGGTCATAACATGTGACATACAATTTCAACATAACGCCTTGTTTCCCCGAAGGGATGGACAGAGCTGTTCTTATAGTACACTTACATTTCGTCTGTTATGTTTATAAAATCCCAAGTAATAGGGGTGAGCCTAAATAAAAATAAAAAAGGTACTCTAATAAAGATGACTAGCTGCGCCCCACGGTTTCACCCGCATAAGTCTCGATCCCGTGGGAATATCGGGATAAAAAGTATTCTATATCCTAATCCAGATCGTGGTCAACGCATGTGCTAAATTTCATTAAAATCCGTTCAGCAGTTTTAGCGTGAAAGCGTAACAAACAAGCATACAAAATATCTAATCTTTTCTCTTTATTTATAAAAAAAAAAATATTAGTTTAGATTACAAGCAACTGGTGCCGATTCCCTTGTTCACAAACTAAACTAAATTTAAGTTCAGTGCATCTTTTTTTTTCTATTTCATTAAGAAAAGGACAGAAGATAAATTTTAGTTTAGTCCTGTCAAATTAATTAGCGCTTGACGTAATTTTAGTTGGCAAGTTTTTAATCACGTCTAAACTTGTATGGAGACTGACAGGCGCTGATTAATTTGACAGGACTAAACTAAAATTTATCTTCTGTTCTTTTCTTAATAAAATAGAAAGAAAAAGATGCACTGAACTTAAATTTAGTTTAGTTTGTGAACAAGGGAATCGGCACCATTAGCAACCTTAAAACCAATTACCATGAATAATATAAAGTGAATAAAACTTCAAGCAGTAAACTGCAGGTTGACTTTATCTTTTAAGGAAAATAATGTCTGCATTCTAGCAGTTAGCACAGTCAATGAACTCCCCGCGGTATATTACCCCTTGGTTGAAAAACCCGACAAGTTAGGCCCACTACATATGCATAGGCTGATAGCTATTAAATATTTTATAGCGGCTAAGCGGAAAAGTCAATTGAAATCTCATATCTTTTTGCCTGTTTTAAATTGACTTCAGTAGGTTGTTCAAAGTGAAAGGTCACTTGGCTGTATCTTCTTAAAAACAGGAAAAGTATCAGCCCTGTTATATTATTTGCAAGATAACAAGGAGAGGTACTTATAGTACGACGTTTTATATACTGCAAAACGTTGATCCGATAAACATCTTGAATCATTCTTGTGTTTTATCGTGTGCCCACACAATGAAACACATTACGTCCACACAATTAAGGGGATGTAGGAGAGGTTATTTGCATTCAAATGATTTCTGATGACCGCTATGCTAATGTCAACTATTTTCGAGTAATTTGACATTTTATATTTTAAAATGAATGAAATAAAAATGTCAAATGACTCAATATTTTTTGACATTTGCATAAGAGTCAAAAGAGGTCATTTGGTTGTAAATGACCTCTCCTACATCCCCTTAATGGATTGCTGACATATAACCAATAACCCTGTATAAAGCTCAGACCCTTATTAGTCCCTTCCCTAGGACTACTGTTCACCTTGCTCCATCTGCTAGGAATCTGTTAAAAAAAATAGGGTCAAAGCCCTAGCTAGTTCTAAGTTCAGAGTTCTACTGCTCGGAGGCTATCCTCCAAGTATCCTGGGGGATCCTCGCGCACATTTGGGAGTGGCGCGAGGAGGCGAAACGCCGGGGCTTAACTCCGATGCCGCAAGAAATCGCGGCACAGCGGACAGAGCTCCGGCGAGATCTCATGGCGGGATGGAGAATGCGATTGTCGCAACCCAGCGCTGGGCACGTCACAATTGCGGCGATAAGACCCCTCTTTGAGGAGTGGCTAGAGAAGCGCCACGGCGTCCTCACCTTCCGCCTGACACAGATCCTCACCGGACACGGCTGTTTCGGGAGGTACCTGTTCAGGATAAAGCGGGAGGAAACGCCCGGGTGTCGTCACTGTGTGGATCGCCCGGAGGACACGGTGGAGCATACGGTGGAGGTCTGCCCGGCTTGGGCAGGGCATCGCCGTGTCCTCGTGGAGGCGATCGGCGGCGGTGATCTATCGCGTCCGGCCCTGATTCGGGCCATGCTACGGAGCGAGAGGAAATGGGAGGCCGTCACCTCCTTCTGCGAAGCAGTAATGCTCGCGAAGGAGGAGGCGGAGCGCGTGAGGGAGAGGCAAATTTCGCGTCCTCGCGCCCCTAACCGCCGCAGGAGGAGACGCCCTGGGCGTCGGGAATCACAGGCAGATTTCCGGCCACCGTGGGCGCGGGCTTGCGGACGGTGAGCAATGGGTAGCTCGCCGGCCGATAAGGACCAAGCCCGGGTCGACGGCGCGTTGTGTTCCACGCGCGCCTCAAAGAGATGTCAGCAGAATTGACGGGGTCCGCTAGGGCCAAAGCCTGCCGGGGGTTCAAAGAAAACCGATAGGGAAATCGTGGACCCCGGCAACATGGCAACTGAAGGAACACGGGTGGGTTTTAGTCAGTAAGAGTCTGACACGCCCTCCCGCTCCAACCAGAGCGGGAAAAGTTATTTGATAATTTCCCAACCAATATAAAAAAAAGAAAAGTATCCTGGGGGATACAAACATGCGTGATGTCTGTAGCCGGACTGTCTGTAAATACACAGCTATGTTATCAGCTGGTGGTTAGCTAGGCAAACATTTTTCAAGACGACAGCTAAATTAATCTCACTATGATAAAGGGTCAAATAAAACTAGTAAAACTCCACCATCATAAAAAAAAACGATTTCATGATATATTTTTTTTAGATATCGAAGCCTAGCACGTCTATCGACATGACAACAGCCCTTCCTAGGGTAAAACGACTAACATTTTATTCTGTCCGTCAGGTGGATTATTAACAGTGGATTGTTATACGAGGGGCTAAAATAACCCATTCTATTGAGGTAGTTTTACTCCCGAGCTTCAGCGACGGAGGGAGTAAATAGAAACCGAGTTATAATGGGTTTTAGCGCCGTGTGTTAAGACTCTACTTTTCACTACGATTGCGAGAAAATAAAATAATCCAATAAAATAATAAATAGTTTATTTTATTTAAAAAATTACACTTTGTTCAATCTGAATTTTTAATGAAACTTTTTATCCCGGTATGCGGTAGTAAAAAGCTAGTTTTACATAAGAATAAAGACTTTTTCGTTTTTGTGGGCTCGTTGGATACAGGCAAAAATTTATTTTTCCCCTAGAGCAAGATGTGCTATTTTTTCCTCACTCTGGTACGCTACAATAACGGACTTTTTGAGCAAGAGGAATGAAAAAAATATTGTACACGTATTTTTTCTTTTTTTACCTTATCAAAAGATTAAGGCGATACATTGAGTTAAAATGTGTCATGACGTCACGAGTATCTAGATTTTATACTTATTTTTGACGATCTCCACTCACCCAACTTGAATGCATTTTACTTAAAGTAATTTTTTATTAATAAATTGTTGATTAGATACCTAAGCAAAAAATACGTGTCTAATATATTTTTTACTAGCTGCGCCCCGCGGTTTCACCCGCATAAGTCTCGATCCCGTGGGAAAAAAAAGTATCCTATGTTCTTAACCAGGGCATCATCTATATATGTGCCAAATTTCATCCAAATCCGTTCAGCCGTTTTAGCGTGAAGGCGTAACAAACAAACTTACTTTCGCATTTATAATATTAAGGATTATCTGGCTGACGGACTAAATAGAATTTAAATTTTTTGACTCAGGCATCATCCGAGGATGTGTCACAACTCGAAAGTTTACGCAGATCCTCTTTAAAAGAAAACGAATATGGAACACAATTAAACACGTCAACTTGCATGAAAGCGTGTCATAAAACGATCTATCTCGATGCAAATCCTATTTTGCAGATAAGTTTAATGCATTTTATATGGGTTCGTTTCACTGGCTTTAGATTTATTGTGTTTTATAACTGAGTTCTTGGACTAGTTTCAATGTTATTGGATAATTCCTTTTGTATTCAGTAATGAATGGAGAGATGGATCTCTTTGTTCTTCATAAATGTAAGGGAATGCCAAATAGTTGAATCATACATCTTCCTCGATCTGTCGTTTGCTCATTGCTGAGCGTCGTGATCGTGATGTGCTTGAATAAAGTTTTTGACGACCTCTCTCCATTTGTGACGATCTTTGGCTTGTTACAATGCGTCGGAGATCTTGGTATATAGGTGTTCCTCCACTTGGTCAGACTATCGTATAAGCCTATGTCACTTGGGACCCTTTCCCTTCATCTTTCACCACACATGCCTACTCATCGTCATCATTTCAGCCGAAGGATGTCCACTGCTGGACATAGGCCACCCCCAAGCACCGCCACTTCGAGCGGTTCTGTGCTTCCCGCATCCAGTGGATTCATCGGTATACCTTGTGGGAGGCCCTCCAACGCTACGTCTTCCGGTATGCGGTCGCCACTCCAGAACCTTTCGGTCCCATCGGCCATCTGTTCTACAAGTAAAGTGCTGACTGCCACTTGAGTTTGGAAATTCTTCGGGGTATGTCGGTTACCTTGGTTCCCCTGTCTCTTCATTTCTGATTCGATAACGTAGGGAAACTCCAAGCATAGCCCAACATAACTTTTAACTAATAGTTATTCTAATAATAACATAATAGGTAAATAGAAAGAAAGCACCTAATCATAATTATATGCCGTACCATTTTCCATAGAAATGAGATATTATACGACGATATCCCGGGGCTATGCGATTGCATGAAAAATGCAAACCCTGCAACTCGTTCCGTGGTTACGACAGGGGCGGACTCGACCCGCTCCGCTTTTTAAAATTATTAGTCATTTACTTAGACAGTATAATTACTAGTTGTTTACATAATGAATCTGCGTGGGCAGGTGTGTTGGAAAAACCAGAGCACTTTTGTTTCAAAATTCTCACATGTTTAATATAGACAGATGGGCCATTTATTCGCGGCAGATATATTTTCAGCTGAATTATACATATTTACAAAAAAACAACCGACTTTCAAAAAACCTCTACAAAGTGAAAAATAACTTAAATTTCGGAAGTCGGTGGCAAATAACGAAAATACAAAACCAAAGACACCGACTTCCGAAATTTAAGCTATTTTTCACTTTGTAGTGGTTTTTTGGAAGTCGGTTGTTTTTTTTGTAAAAAGTTTTTATATTCCGTGGTGTTTTTTCCTCTGTTGGTGTTCGGCAAAATCCCTATTAAAATGCAAACACACGATTAGCCTTTGAAAATATTATCATGCGGTTGTCCCAAATTAAAATACGATTAAAATGACATTACAGATCTTCTGTATTGTGTTAATAAAGATAATTGTTTATCTGCCATTTTAAGATAAGATTCGATAAAAACTAAAAGAAACTGTT
Source organism: Agrochola lychnidis (assembly GCA_963680765.1). Taxonomy (NCBI): domain Eukaryota; kingdom Metazoa; phylum Arthropoda; class Insecta; order Lepidoptera; family Noctuidae; genus Agrochola; species Agrochola lychnidis. Next base: position 21,779,373 of record OY796866.1, read on the forward strand.
AAGGAATTTGCTAATTAATAAATGGTTCATTATTAATAGTCCGTAAATGGCATAAATTAATTGGACCGTATTTTCTACTAATCAGCTCTATTTTCTTAAAGGATTTTATAAGGAAAACAAACAACTAAAAACTAAGCTCAGAAAAATCAATCGCAGTAGTCAGTCATCTGACAAATGATGATTAATTGCCCATTGATATGATTTTGCAATAGTGGTTTGACTTTTCCTCATGCATTTTGCATTTTTAAATCTAACTAGTTTCTGAAATGAATAGATAAGTACGATTGAATAATATACAAGGTGACATTGACGCGAAAACTGTTACCATGGATTTAGGACATGATTCTGAAACTTTCAAAAATTTCAACACACAATTTTTCGTCGGTGATTAAAACAAAAAAATCTGCTGTTCCATATATTTTGACCGCGTGGGTATTGCACTTTTCGATGAACAGCAGATTTAAAAAAAAATTACCGACCAAAAATTTCAACGCAGGGGGCTGTTATATCGCCGTGTCCTCGTGGAAGCGATCGGCGGCGGTGATCTCTCGCGTCCGGCCCTGATTCGGGCCATGCTACGGAGCGAGAGGAAATGGGAGGCCGTCACCTCGTTCTGCGAAGCAGTAATGCTCGCGAAGGAGGAGACGGAGCGCGTGAGGGAGAGGCAAATTTCGCGCCCTCGCGCCCCTAACCGCCGCAGCAGGAGACGCCCTGGGCGTCGGGAATCACGTGAAGATTTCCGGCCACCGTAGGCGCGGGCTTGCGGACGGTGAGCAATGGGTAGCTCGCCGTCCGATAAGGACTAGGCCCGAGTCGACGGCGCGTTGTGTTCCACGCGCGCCTCAAGGAGATGTCAGCAGAATTGACGGGGTCCGCTAGGGCCAATGCCTGCCGGGGGTTCGAAGAAAACCGATAGGGACATCGTGGCCCCCTGGCAACACGGCAACTGAAGGAACACGGGTGGGTTTTAGTCAGTAAGAGTCTGACACGCCCTCCCGCTCCGCCCAGAGCGGGGCTGTTATGTATTATGCTTGTTTTACCAACAAATTGTAACTACAAACAAATCTTAAAAAGTAACTTTCATTTCCAATTTCTGCATTGAAAGTCCGGTCACATGAAGCGAATTCTTTATGTAAACATTTTCTAAACATTCTTATTTGGAGGACATGTGTCTATTGTCTACTGCTAAATCCTGTTCTAGAAGGCTAGGTTTTACAGTTTTATAATCCGTTATTAGCTTTCTTTTATAGCAATGCGCCTGAGGCGATAATATTAAATACTAGCTTCTGCCCGCGATTTCGTTTGTGTGGAAGTCGTAAGATACACAATAATTATACTAAAATAACAGCCACATTTTTATAAAACTCCTTCATCTCATTACTTCGTTTTCGCTTAGCGTTATTTTTGACTTTATTTCTTTTTACACGACTCCTAAGAGTCATAGCGTGGTGTTAAGTATTCAGTATAATAATTTTTCAAATCCAACGGATTAGTTCCAGAGAATAGCGCGTTCAAACAAACAAATAAACTCTTTAGCTTTACTAATACATATTAGTAAGACCTGTAGATTTGTGTCTCAATAGAAAATATGCTGTAGCAAAGACAGATATTCATTATTTTATTCTGTACCAATGAGTAATGATCATGTAAGTTAAACCTGTAACAGTTTATTCAATAGATGTTTGCAAAGGTAATTTATAATTTTGTTAAATTTTTTGTTGGTTTGTTTTATGTTCAGTTTCTTGTACCTAACTGTAAATCGTAGTTGCGCATGATCTGTTATATTTATCGTCAATTTCGAATTAACTATGCTTGCCAGTTTGCCTTAATTTAGTATGGAGTTTTTAAAAAGAGTATTTTTTAAAGATAAATTGTTTTTCTTTTTCTTCCAAAACGACCGTTCATTTATTTTGATCACCTTGGCACCTCCCTGAATACATCTCTGGAATAAACTCAGTGCATTGACCACACGTTCAGCGTAGTTTAATCCTACTTTCTCGAGCATTGCACTCGACCACTCGACCGGTCGAGCAAACCAGTGCTGGTAGCTAGTACTGCCCTGCTAGATTGCATCTATGATAGTTATTTTTTTAATGATATGCCTCCCGAGGCTAATCAGGTAGGCAGTAATTAAGGACAGGCTATTAAGCGATTATGTAATAGAGCGATATCGTTTGTTAGTCGTTTCTGGTAGACACGTTTAATAATTAAAATAAAGTCTCGAAGGGTTCTGCCTGGTCATCAAAAGCTTGGGTATCTACTTCCTATAAAATTGATTATTAAAATATCTAAAAATTATTGCTAAAAGTAAAGTTTTTCTATTGTTAAGCACCTTCCCATCTAACCCTTAAATCGTCTACAATTTCGTCGACCTACAATTTTGGAATTAATGCTGATAAAAAATAGCTGAGTAGGTACCTACCTGTGTGAAGTTTGTCTCTAATGACTTAATAGGGATAACCTCTGGGTAAATAAAATAAATTCTATTTAGTCCATCAGTCAGATAATTAAAAAAATATTAGACACATATTTTTTATTTCATCATATATTAATAAAAAATGACTTAGACAAAACGCATTATAGTTGGGGAGTGGGGTCGCTACGTCACAAGAAAGTATTAAATCTACATACTAGTGACGTCATGGCAAATTTTAACTCAATGAATCGGGGTAATCTTTTGAAAACGTAAAAAAATTAAAAATTACGCGTTCACTATTTTTTAATAATCAAGACCGGACAAAAAATATTTTTTAGTCATCATCCCTATTACAGCGATAAAATTTCTAAATATAAAGATTTTTAAAAATAAACTCACCTGAGTTGCATGATTAATAATTTCATAACCCTTCAATGACTAAGCGCCCCAATTTCTTACTCTGACACGTACTCTACAAAAAAACACAAAATGTCATTGTTAAATCTAGGTGTGTTAAGGCCATCTAAGTCAATGGACTAATGTTTTTAGGTTTGTTTGGGTTTTTACCAGTGCAGAATTGTGCAAGCTGCGTCTAAATGTTATTAAACTTTCATTTTTAAGTTGCATCTGGAAATTCCTAATAACGAAATGAATAGTGCAACTTGGTTATAGATAATGTCAATTGTGTTTTTATTTTCGAATGACAGTTCAGGGATTTTTATTCTGTGTTCAGCCAGTACTTATTGAGGTTATCTTTTCAAGACTCAAAGGAATTTCTATGGGGAAGAAGTTTTTTAAATTAAAGTAAAGTAAAAATTTAACTCATACAATTTGCCTTACGTTTCCCTACTATGTTGGGGTCGGCTTCCAGTCTAACCGGATGCAACTGAATAGGTATCAGTATTTTACATGGAGCGAATGACTATCTGACCTCCACAACCTAGTAACTGGGTAATACGATACCCCTTGGTAAGACTGGTTGTCAGACTTTCGGGCTTCTGACGACCCGTAACGACTGTCTAAGATCCAAGGCAGTCGGAACCAAAGGCTTAATTAACTTGCTTTTCGAGGCTCGGAAGAATCTCGGAATGTAAAGATGGTCACCCATCCACGGACCAACCCCGGCAAGCGTAGCTTAACCGGATGTATCGACCCGTGCAGCTGTTATTATTAGCCACGAACTTCTCAAATTAAACAAACATATATTTTAAAAAAAGTGGTGGCACTCCAGGAGTGCCGACAGAAGTGAAAACTTGAACAAGATCGCCTTGGTTGAAGAAAAATACTTGTATAGAACATTGGTCCTCCGTAACCTTATCTAAATAAAGAGCAAAATCGCGTTTACAAAAAAAGAAAAACTCCCGAAACCTTTAAAGTCATAATACTTGCATAGAACATTGATCCGAAACGTAATATAAATAACGAGCATAATCGCGTTTACAAAACCTTTAAAGTAAAAATACTTGCATAGAACATTGATCCATAACGCAATATAAATAAAGAGCACAATCGCGTTTACAAAAATGGGGTGTCGTTATGGTGTCGCGAAATCAATGGTTTAGTCCCATCTCAAAAATGCCTAACGCACCTAAGAAGTTTTCACTTCAAAAAAAGTAGTTACCTATTTGATTTTGCAGTTATCATCGATGATCGTACCTAATTCGTTTCAGTACCTATCTACAAAGTTTTTTTTTCTGTTCGAAGTAATTTCAAAAGGCAATAATCGACCGAATTCAAGGGCAAGTGAGAACAGTGGTCAATTGTACGAGATGACGTAACGTGATAAACTGATAACAAATCAGTCCTTAATGCATTATGTTCTATCAATGGAAACAGGAGCGTCGCCACATTGGAGAGAAACTGTTTAAACAAGATATTTTATTGACTGTGGTACCTGTGTGATTAATTTACTTATGGGCATGGCTGGCAATGAAAACCAGGCGATGGCACTGTATATTTTTAACTTTGCCAAATTACTTAAATCATATTTGTCTTTAGACGTGATAACGTCTTATAAATCGATGAACGCCGGCTGCATGCACGAAAAAGTGTCACGTTCCGCCTGAGCCGAGCGTGCAAGCGAGAGCGCGGAACAAGCGATAGAGAGGCACGATTGGCCTAAGCGTTTGACTTGTGACGATAACACGTACAATTATTATCCGTAAACTGACTTTACAGTTACAGACAACCAATTTTTTTTTTCCTACTCGTAGATCTGATGACAACAGAAAAGTTTTCTATCTCACTCTTGCACATGAAACTTATAATAGTCTAGGACATAAAAGCAAAACAGGTGATTTCTTCAAAAAATTTACCTTTCTCTTCCGACGGCACACACAACTTTTTTAGGCGTTTTGACGACGTAGTATCTGGTAAGTATTATTTTATTCGGGTTGAGTTGACTCGGGCCGAGCTATCACTGATCACCAATCCTTCGGGGATGACAGGCATGATTTTATGTACTACTGTGTGTTATGTTATATATTATGTATTTTGGTTTTAGTGGCTTACCTTTGCGGTGAAGTCATCAGTAGTATAGTGTTTTAATTATATCGATTAGTGAGAAAACGATCAAAATGAAAATTCACTCTCATTCGCGACTGCATTAAAAACAAGTTAAATATTTCGCAGGAATCTTGTTGCGCATTAAAAGTAATAATAAAATTACTTGGAACAGAAAGATCCGCTTACGAAGTAGGTCGGTTTAAATTGCTTTACCTAATTTATTCATTACTAGACGTTCGACATTCAATTAATCAAACCAGACATGAGATAGGTGACATAAGTTGACTATAGATTAGTATCTCATAAAAATTGGCATTTTATTGCAATATTGTTACTTTTATTACTTTTTGACTTGTCAACTGTGAACAGGCGTCTGTCGTAAGATTTTATAAGAAAAACAGATAATTTACAAAAACGTCATTAAACAAATCGTTTTATAATAATTTCCTGTCGGAAAATTTTATTTGAACTCACATTATCGATATGCAAACCATAAGTAGATCGCTTCGGCAAGTGAACAGAAATCGGGCTTGTGCATTTTTTTCTTATTTATTAGGCAGAACGTTTCAGCGCCGCGGTCAGTTTACCTCGAGTCGGTTTCCCGCGCAGTGATCTGTCAAGTTTGACAGCGGTTTTGGCGGGAAAGCATTTCTTAACCCTACATCGCGTATCGAATAGATGTTGAATGTTGCGCTTTACGATCCAGTTGCTTTCTTAAATGCATCGCGTTCAAGGTTTTTAACACACGGTGCGCTCGTTTATTTTCATTTAATTCTCAGTATTGTGTTAAACTGTTTAAATGTCATTTGGAAGTGAAAAAATGGACAAGGAAAAGTGTTGTTACGATAATTCAGCGTTTGTGTTGACTGAGAAAAATGTTTGGATGCAAAATGAGGTACGGATTTTTTTATTTAAATGTTCAGCAATGTGTGTTATTAAAGTTTATCTAAGTAAGATAATCTTATGCTTCATATGAAATTTAAAAAAAAATTGTTGGGAGCAATTATTATATATTATAGAAACATTATTTCAGGTTGCTTTCTATAAACAAACATAAATTACAAACTAAAAATAAAAAATAATCAGCTGACCATAAACAATCGAATAACTATTTTAATTAAAATTTTAGCAACGCAAGGATGTTCTATGATTACATTGATTACATTCTTCCAGCCTTGTGAGTAACCGAGTTACCGTGGCGTAACCACTATCGACATAAAATCACTCTTAAGTGCATGTAAATTAAACTACTAATATTCTACATTATTTATGTTAGAATGTTGTATCTTGGTGGTAAAATGAGCCTCTTTGTTGCGATTATCGCCATCTTACGTCGTCATAATCATAAAAAATGTGTTTATTATGATTGCTAGTTCAACTGGTGTTTTTTACACTATGTGGTAAGAAAATAGGAAACATGCAACTACAATAAAAGTGTACCTATTTTTTTGTTTTTATTATTGATCGAAGAATAAGGTCAATGGAAACTTGTTTATGACATAATTCATGTCATGATTAGCAGACAATGATTACTTAAGTACCTATTTACTGTATTTTTAGGGTTCCACACCCAAAGGGTACCAACACACCCTATTACTAAGGCTCCGCTGTCCGTCTGATCGTCTGTCACAGGCCAGTAACCTAATTGCGTAACTTATTTTCGTAAACGATTATGACTAATTTGTTTCATTTTGACAGTTCAACAACTTTCATTGCGTTATTTACGTTGTTAAGCAGATTTTTTTCCAATTACTGAAGCAATGGATTAGCAATCTGTTTCAAATCGAAACAGATTATGAATGATCGTGTATTACGCAAGTAGGGTACTGTATCTTTTGAACCATAATAGTTATAGGCAATTGAAATTTTCACAGTCTGTACTACTATGGCCGCTATAACAACAAATAATCAAAATAAAATAAAGTTAATAATTAAAGGGGGTACCCATAGGTACAAGAAATTTTAAACATTGTATGGTGGTGCCTTTCGTCTGCGACTACGACTCGAACTTGGACACTTTTTTTAACTTGTTGTAATGAAATGTAATTCAATTGTATTACCTACCTAATGAATATATTGACATCTATTAAGAAAAAAAACCTAACCTTTATTTTAACAGTTTTCCACTAAAATAGGTTATCAATGCCGCCAATGGTGCCGATTCTCTTGTCAGAAATGCCTCTAAACTAAACTAAAAATCACCAAAATTTATTTTATTCCTGTCAAACGACATTTTCCCATTCTGAAATAGACTAAAGTGACACAACTTAACTATATTTTAGTTTGACAGCACTAAGATGGCACTGAGATATTAGTTTAGAGAAAATGGCAATTTTGCTATTCTAAATTTGACGTTTTTAACCTAAAATTTAGATTTTCTAACTAAATATGACTATTTTTAATCGCGACTAAAAACATGTGGAATAAAATTGGTTGTCATGAACTAAAATTCACACCAACACCTCGACTTCAGATGAAAAAACAGTACTGAATATTTTTTTTTCTTTTGCTCATATCTCGAAAACGGTGTGTCCAATCGCAAAAATAATGAAAATTTCGACACCCCATATTAAACCCCTAACACTCTACATGTAGGTAATATTTTTTCTTATTTTTCATACAAAAAGTGAAAAATCCATATAAAAAACGTCGAGGCTGCCCCCCTGCGCGTCTCCGGCTCTAAAAAGATTCACGTGGTTAGGTATCACGTGTGGAGTCGCGATTGTCAAATTCGATTTAGATGTGTCAAAATTATTTTTAAATTTAGAGAATTTATTTTGCAGAATAGCTTTGAGATTCTCATAGTCAAAAGTAAGGAATTTTAGTGATAGTTTAGTTAGTTTAGTTCGGTGTACAAGAGAATCGGCATCATTGATTGACGTGTAAAAGTGTTTGTACAAACCTACTTACAGAAATAAAATCATTTATCATTTATCATTGTAAATTAAAATAAATTATACACATTTATTATTGAAATAAATAAGTACTTAATAGCCTGTTTGAGAAAAAATACAAACAGTAGTTTTTCGTCGTGTTGTTGTGTTTTTATAACCTATCTTATCCGACACTATCGAGTAATAAGACTTCTGCATTTCATTTTTTGTTGATTTATGGAGATAATTTCATACTATTCGTGCAATGACGGAGTTTCTCCTTTTGATTGGATCAAAGTCAAAGTCAAAAGTCAAAGTCAAATCATTTATTTCAAATAGGCCCATGTATGGCACTTTTGAACGTCAAAAATTACAAAATAATAAAATTGATTCTTTGACTTTGACTTTGACTTTGGGTGAATAATTAGCAACGATTATGTTAGCTCACACATTACAATTAATATTAATTCACGAACATTACAAAATAATCGGAAGTATTAACGTACCATAATTTAAAAAAGTAAAAAGTGTAGAGATTTTTAATTTCACTGTTCTATCACTGTTATTAATTAACTATCCTGTCATTCCGCAACGTCAAAGGCACACAAATTTATAAATATATAAAATTATTTTATTTCGAACAACTAAGAGATCCATAAATTGTTAGTAACAGGTTTGCACTTAAAACACTATTGTTAGTAATTTAAACTAAAGAAGAATTAATGAGAAAACCACCCATCAACTAGACATAACGAGAAATAGAAACTAGGCTACTTATAGGCAAGTCTTTTCACAAATTGCTTTATTATGGCGGAGAAATATCTGCCGCCACAGCCTTTAGAAATTATGATTGAATGATAGTTTTAGTTCTTTAATGATCGGGTTCGAAATTTGACCATAATTAATTGATTTAAGGATATCTCAATGCCTATGGCACGGAGAGGGTTAAACGCGGCTCATTTTAAAAGCAATTTAAGTAAACCTATTCAACCTAGATTTCGACCTACTTAGTTGATTTTATATTCTGCGACAATCAAGGTTGTATACGCTGTCTGATAATAGTATCATAATAAATTAATATTCTAGTTATCCTAGATAATGTCTTGTATACGTGCGTTGCTAAAGTTTATTACCTTACCTTTAGTGAGAACCTAAGTGAAGTGACCTTGAAGTGAACTGTCAATAGTGTCAATCATGGTGGAATGACATCTCACTTCAACAGTTTTTTTTTTCTTAGACACTGGCTGAATGGTCGACATCGGCTTTGCTTACCATAACAAAAATAGAATAGAATAGAACTAAGTTTTAACGGTGAGATTTTTACTGAACATGGCTGCTGCTGTTAATGAAATAATTTCTGAACATAATAAATAATGAATCTCTCGCATTTAATAAGCAAAGCCAATGAGCCAATGTCAGGTGGCTGGGGGCTTCAGAAAACTATGAGGCCATCGATATAAAATGCACCTTAGTTTAGGTCTTGAAAACTAGACATTGTTAAATGAAAACATTTTTTAACAACAGACGTAGTAGAAGAATAATGAAAGTAAGTTAAATGAACGTGAATTAATGAAATCATTTCTACTCAAATACTCTTATGCTATCGTAAAACAATAGAAAATTTATTAGACTTAATAGAAATTACCACTGCTCTTGATCTAACTAAAACTGCTATTAGTGAGATTTTTGGTGATACAAAGAACTTTTACGTTCTTACTTTCAAAGGAGATGTCCGCTTTTTGTAGGGACGTTGGTTTTTTATTCCGAGAAAAATCTAACCAGCATCAAACTACATTTAAATAAAAACGACAAAATATGGAACTAGGAACCATTGAAATAATATTTTTAGACCCCCCCATTTAAGAGAAAAATGATAAACTATTTAAACTACAAATATTTTATTTGTTGATGGCAACTATGACAAATATGATATAAATTGACACATGGTACTGTCATTACTGTCAATCAATTGACAGTGATGACATTAACTTGTGTCAATTTTGACAAGTTAACTATTTGAATATGTCAATATGACATAAATTGACACAGTACTGTCATTACTGTCAATGAATTGACAGTAAAATGTGTCAATTTTGACAAGTTTACTATTTTATGGGGTGTGTTCACTATATTATCCTAGATAATTACAAAGGTTTGTTCGTTTTAGGAGTAAATTCTTACTAAAATAAAAAACGATTTTTCTCAAAATTGGAGGTCTTTAAAAATGTATGATATAGTTAGAACCACTAGTTTTTGGAATGTCTATCCAAATATATTTAATTTATCCTGGTTAGAATTATTGAATAATAAAAAACCATTTTAGGACATGTCCTTTAATTAACTCACAAGAACATAATTTAACTATACGTCATAAAGTAACTATTAAAAAACTTTCTGATCTTTTTGTACATCAAACTTCCTCTATGCCATGAAACTCTCCCACGGGAACATGTGAGAATAGTGCTATTAACGTCTCTTGTTCTTATTTCAAAATGAACGCGCATGCGACGCAGTCTCGTCAGAGCGAGACTTGAATGTGCGCACGATAAAAAAGAGGATGCACTTGTTTTGGGGCTGTAAAAGCCGTAAGTAATTCGAGATTTCGTAATAATGTTTGATTTATTTTATTTGCAGAGTTTAATGAAAGGCTGTAAGAATCGTTTCTGGTTTTTACATCCAAACGTTGCCGATGCTCTACTAGGAAATTAAAATAATATGAAAAAATATCGAGAGAGTAGCAAATTGCTATCTAACACTAGCTGACCCGGCAAACGTTGTTTTGCCATATAAATGACTAGCTTCTGCCCGCGACTTCGTCCGCGTGGAGTAGCTACTTTGGGCTAACGCTATCTTTAATCCGCGACTTCGTTTAAATAAACGTGTTTTTTTTTTTTTAATAATTCGTACCTATGTTAGCTATTTTAGGTACCTACATCACGCTTTAATCAGTAAGCCGACGTAGCACGGACGTAATAAAATCGCAGCGGGATTTTATCGCGCACTGTATTTTCAACTCTCGGTGTTAAGCCGAGCGTTGAGAATCCAACGCGCTGGAACGCACTCTCGTCCCAGCTCGTTGAAAAAACACACTATTGGATTTTCAACTCTCGGCGCTAAACAGAGCGTTGAAAATCAAGAGCACGAAAAAAAGAACCAGATCTCGATAGGGCAACATATAGTTTCCCGTGCGAAAAACACTCTAGGCGTAAATCTATTCCTACGTGCTTAAATGTTTGCCCCTGGGCCTTATTAATTGTTACCCCAAACGATACCTTCACCGAAAATCGCGCGCAGTACTTGATCATTATTTTGCTGCGATGTTATTTTAAAACTGCGATATCTCCTAAGATATTTATTGAAATCGAATGATGTAAACGGCAATTTTGTTTTAAATTAAATACTTGTGATGAATAACGTATTTATTTGGATAAGGATTAATGTCATGTTTATAAAAACACCTTCGTAAATAACGCATTACTTTTGAACAAATTTGGTTAGCATAAAAAAGGTTAGAGTGAGCCAACCTTAAAAGATAGACATATGCTGTCGCGGACTTTTTTTTAGAACTTTTAAAGGGGAACAATTCTGTCATACATGATTTTTGCGAAACTTTAACTGTTTACGCAGCGCACGCAGCGGAAGCTCTCAAAAGGAAAAAATTAATCCCGATTTTGAAACATTCTTCATTGGTGCTCCGCTCCTATTGGTCTTAGCGTGATGATATATAGCCTATAGCCTTCCTCGATAAATGGGCTATCTAACACTGAAAGAATTTTTCAAATCGAATCTGTAGTTTCTGAGATTAGCGCGGTCAAGCAAACAAACAAACAAACTCTTCAGCTTTATATATTAGTATAGATTTATGTTTGGGGTGGACCATCCTTATCCCTTAGGGGTATGAAAAATAGATTACGACCGATTCTCAGACCTACCGAATATACATATAAAATTTCATAAAAATCGATAAAGCGGTTTCGGAGCAGTATGGCAACTAACAATGTGACACGAGATTTTTATATACACAGATTCTTATTATTAGTCTCAGCTTGCGGGGTAATTGCATAACACACTAACAGTAGCAATGGCTTTCATTTTGACAGTTCAACAACATTCATTGCGTTATTTATGTTGTTGAGCAGACAAATTCGAACACATGAAGCCATATCCTTCAGATTGTGAGTGTGTTACGCAATTAGGGTGCTAGATTTTCCCAGTGCAGGGCAAAAGCCTCCCTTTTCTCCTTCCACTTCTCTTTATCTTGGGTTAAGCTAGCTATAAAAAAATTGAAGAAAAAAAAAAACAGTGGACTCCAGGAGTGCCGACAGAAGTGAAAACTTGAACAAGATCGCCTTGGTGGAAGAAAAATACTTGTATAGAACATTGGTCCGTAACCTTATCTAAATAAAGAGCACTATCGCGTTTACAAAAAAAGAAAAACTCCCGAAACCTTTAAAGTCATAATACTTGCATAGAACATTGATCCGTAACGTAATATAAATAAAAAGCACAATTGCGTTTACAAAAATGAGGTGTCGGTAACGGTGTCGCAAGTTCAACTGTTTTTTCCCATCTCAAAAATGCCCAACGCGCCTAAAGAAGTTTTCACTTAAATAAATCTCTTTTTTTATCTTTGTGTGAAACTGGTCAGTTAATGCTTGGCATCCAATAAGAACATCAGCATATAAAGTATTTAACAAAAGATTGTTTTCATGAAACTTATATCAGCAAATATGATCTTTGTGTTTGCAATGTTTGATTAAGAGATTTCTCTCGAAACTGACAATACTCGATTGTGATAGATAGTGACTGAGATTTTCATTTGTTTCTAGATAACATGATACTCAAAATATTTCTACACATAAACCTAGGTAGGATGCTATAAATTTACATGTTAACAACTTATTAAATACGGTAACCTTAATCTACCTATAATTTAATTTATTGTACGTTAATCAATAATGTTTTTTTTTTTTAAATTAGTTAAATATTTCTCATGTAAGTGAAATTTATGATGGGAAATAAAAATATCTCAAACCCGAATTTAATTTTATTTTATTAATTGCCTCTTATACTATTACTTACCCAACATTTATTAAACGCCAACTCATAAAATGTTACAATAAAATTGCATTTTCAAATACTGCTTGCAACAAATCGTTGAAGTTGTATTTTTCAAGATCTCAACTGAATTTTAAGCTCTTCTGGTCGACGGCCAAGAATCCAGCTACCTTTTACCTCTACCTATTGAAGAGCCATATTCCCCAATATTAAGTAGTATTTTGGAATCAAATTGCTCTAGAAAGTGTATTCCGCCAAAATTCTCGAAATACGTCATACCTACAAACTCGGTACAAAATATTAAGGATTTATTCTTATAAGTACTTCGAAAGTGGTCTCATTCATGAGAGACACAATGCTGCCGATTCCCTTGTTCACAAACTAAACTAAATTTAAGTTACGTGCATCTTTTTCTTTCTATTTCAATAAGAAAAGGACAAAGATAAATTTTAGTTTAGTCCTGTCAAATTAATCAGCGCTTGACGTAAATTGACTATTTTTAGTAGGCAAGTTTTTAATCACGTCTAAAGGAGATGTTTCATTTTCGGCCATAAAGTGTACGTTAATGTAAAAAAAGGAAAAAATTCCACGAATTGAGGAAAAATATTCTTTCCTGTTTATTCCTCTGATTACTTCGGCACAAAAAATAATACTTTAACAAATTATTGCCATATTCTATTCATCATGGCGTCGTTTTACTTGCATACTGCTTTCGTCCAGAAATCATGTTACAATTTAACATAATAATATCACGTAGACGTCATTTAAATAAATATGAAAGGCATGTATTTCTGTACTATATTAAGATAGCTATCTTATACAACTTTTTTGATTAATTAGAAAGTGTGATTCATCATAAAAATAAAAAACTGCTTTTGTGGATTGTAGATTTGTTGGTACTTCTGGACGAAAATGGCTAGCTGTCGATGGTCGTATTTCTCCTGACAAACGTCAAACATTTTCTGTTTTTACTTTGTGCCCAATATGTATTAGATATTATGGAAAAAAACAGTCTTTATTGTATTTAGGGGTTCGTTTTCCAGGTTTTCTAAAGTGTACATGTTATGGCCGGAGTCCCATACAAAAATGAAACGTCTCCTTTGTATGGAGTAGTGACAGGCGCTGATTAATTTGACAGGACTAAACTAAAATTTATCTTTGTCCTTTTCTTAATGAAATAGAAAGAAAAAGATGCACTGAACTTAAATTTTGTTTAGTTTGTGAACAAGGGAATCGGCACCAATAGCTGAGCCTTGTCCTCACAAAACCCATTTTAATTATATGTGGCGGAGAAGTAGCCATGAGGTAGCCTAAGATCCGTTTTTATCCTCGGAAAAACACATTTTCGAAAGGACTTTTCAATATTGTAGCTAAAAAGTAAAACCCAATAGCAATTCCGCTCCTCTATATAAAACTCAATTAGTACCTATCTGTTAAAAATCTAATTGGATCTGCAATGTAAAATGTTGAAATAGATACCGATAATTAGAAAACCCACGTTCAATTACTCGTACAGGGATCCCATTAATTCTAGAAATTACTTCATGCTAGCAGCTCGTTCGTAGATCGTTAAAAGTGGTAAATGAGATGAGGTTGGTTAGTTTCAATCTGTGGTTTTACCGACGGAGGCTGAACATAAGTTTTAACTACTACAATCTACAACTATAGTTACTGCAATCTAAGAAGCCCGATTTGACGTTTCACATTTTACATGCAGCGATAACTTTGAATGAACGTCTACGTAAGAATCGAAAAATCGAATTCATAGTCCTAATTAATTACTACGTTATCCAAACAGTATAACAATGAGTATCATTCGTAAGCACCAAGTTTCACTTTAAATTGGAAAAATGCAAAGTGTCAAATCGGACTTCTTAGATTGCGGTAACTATAACTACGTTTATCATTTTCCTGATTTTTTTGTCCTGTCATCAAGTTTAATGTTAATTTCACATAAGTACCAAGTAGGTATAGCTGTTGTTATTGGTTTGGTAAAACTACATGTACAACAAAATGCGTCAGTACAATCATATCTGAGGTGACAAAAGATTTAACAACATATTGAATGGAAATGGAATCAGAGCAAATAAAAAAGAAGACAGCGCTGTCAACAGTGACGTGAGGCCGGTTTTCGGTTTCGTAAACATGTGTGCACTTAGTGAGGTGTAGTTTGATTGTAAATCTGTGCGTGGGAGCGTGTACGCACAGAGCGGAGGTGTAGGTTTGGCATGCTTCACTGTATTGTTTGCAGCGCTGTCTTGGTTTTTTATTTGGTCTGCGATTTTGAAAAATCAGGACGGAATGTTTAACTAATTATAACTAAAACTACTTATAAAGATTATTTGAATAATAACAAACACTAGGTTACCGTATGGATTCTGTATGGCTATCTATGGTCTGAATTAAAGGTTTATTTTAGACCGGTTCCTGAGGTAGCTGAGCGGTGCGGGAGTGGTGACAGTTGTCACAAGTTGATGAATCACGGAGCTCTCGCATCACGACACCACATCCCTCCCGCACCGCGCAGCTACCTCAGGAACCGTCTCAAATATGCGATCGGCCTATAGATATTATATTATAGTAAACTATACCATTATAAAGGCTTCTTCAAACAGGCGCGACACGCGACGCGACACGAAGGCACCGCTCGCTCATCGCGCGACGAGCGGTGCCTTTGTGTCGCGTCGCGTGTCGCGCCTGTTTGTAGGAGCCTTAATTATATTTAAAACAAATTAGACAGAAACATGCGTGACGTGTTAAAATATCAGCTGCGTAAACTGTAAAAATAACATTGCAAATATTACAAAAGATGTTTTTATAATGCACCACCATAATTAATTTGTGAATGTATGCAAATCATAATGGTTACCAACAGTAGGTATGATATTTTTCAGTAACTTTACAGTGTGTAAAAATAGTTAGGGATCAAGATATTTTGTACTTATTTTCTTATATAACACATAATGGCTTCGTCACACCTTCTTAAAATAATATCTTGATACAAACATGATAAATGTACTTTATGTTATTAAGTACCTGGGCGACCGAGCTCTGCTCTGGTGAAAATAGAGAATGCTCATTTAATAATATAGGAAAGTTCATACTAATCCATGTATAGTACCTACTTATTCCATACTGCCATGATAGTAGGTACTTACTAATTCCATGCTGTCATGTCATTATTCATTATCTTGTTCTAAACTTTGGGCGACCGAGCTCTGCTCGGGTGAAAATACGGAGAAAACGATTTTTTCCAGATAGGAGACCAAACCAGATCAATTATTCGCCCCCGTAAATCCCTATATTGCAACTTTCATCGAAATCGTTAGAGCCGATTTCGAGAACGTGAGTACAAATATATATACTTATATATGTATACAAATATTGCTCGTTTAATAGTATAGTATTATTAATAACAAAAAAAAATCGACCATAACATTATATTCTATTTCCCACCACCTCTTTACCACCACTGAAGACTGATTATTAAAATTTTCCTTACATAAGTAATCATCTTAGAGCAATTACTTAGAACGTTTACATAGTGTTGTTCTACCTACCTTTAATACTTATATGTATGTTAGCATAAATATATGTAGATACACTAATTTACATGATCACTGGTATATCGGTAGTTTTCCGTTTATTATTTTACTTTTATGTTTATGGAAATGTCTATTGTTGTCTATGTCCTAGGCTGCTGTGAATGAGGTTCTATTCTATTCAGTTGGTCTGAAAATGCTAAACGATCTGTGACTGAAAATACTTGTTAAGTATTTTTCTGCGTGAATTACCTACAGTAGCTAAGACTTATTATGCTTAAATAATATTAAGTACCTGGGCGACCGAGCTCTGTTCTGGTGAAAATAGAGAATGCTCATGATTTAATAGTATAGGATAGTTCATACTAATCCCATCTATAGTACATACTAATTCCATGCTGTCATGATGGTAGGTACTTACTAATTCCATGCTGCCATGTCATTATTCTACGGTAGCCATCTTGTTCTAAACTTTGGGCGATCGAGCTCTGCTCGGCTGGATTGATTTTTCGCCCCCGTACACCCCTATATTGCAACTTTCATCGAAATCGAAGTTTTCGAGAACGTCATTACAAATATATGTATATAAATACTTGTATATAATTGCTCGTTTAATAGAATAGGATTAATTTTGATTTATTTTTTTAAACATCCACCGAGATTACTTGTGTAATAGAGAAATATGGAAGAAAAAGACATGTTGCGCCGACCCCAAATAAATTGATAAGAAAAACAATTTAAAAAAATACTTCCGAAACTTTTAAAGTAAAAATACTTGCATTGAACATTGATCCCTTACATAATATAAATAAAGAGCACAATCGAGTTTACAAAATGAGATGTCGATAACGGTGTCGCGAGTTCAATTGTTTTTTCCCATCTCAAAAATGCCCAACGCGCCTCAAGAAGTTTTCACTTATAAAAAGATGATTGTACGTTTAAATTATGGTGCCATTTTGAAGACCACTTTGTTCTACTTTGAATATCTGAACACTTGATCAATTTCTACTGTTTGGTACTAAACTATCTGAAATCAAACAATCAATCTGCCCAGCCTTGCTCCAACTATGTTGGGGTCAGCTTCCAGTCCAACCGGATGCAGCTGAATACCGGTATTTTACATGGAGCGACTGCCTATCTGACCTCCACGACCCAGTAACTAGGTAATACGACACCCCTTGATAAAACTGATGGTCTGATTTTCGGGCTTCTGACGACCCGTAACGACGGCTCTCAAAGATCCACGAATGACAGCCGGGACCAACGGCTTAACGTACTTTCCGAGGCACAGAGGATTCTCGATATATAAAGATGGTCACCCATCCACGGACCAACCCCGGCAAGCGCAGCTGAACATGATGGATCGACCCTAAAACTATTTGAAACTAACAGGCGCTGCGCATATGTTGCGTACATCAACCTGAATAAATATATCGAGTGTGAAACTATTTAAGTACTTACCTACCTATGACAACACAGTATTTTTTCCCAACTAACTTTATGGCTACCTACCTACAGTAATTTGCCAACGCGGTAGCCAAATATAGCTTTAAAATTTAACCTATTTAGTAAATCCTCTATTCATATATAGACGGAGGTACGTTTTTTATGTATTTTTCCAATTACTACGTTTAACAATAACTAGAGTTTTGTTAGCGAAGCAGTGTGAATGGTGACATTTTCTGCCATCGTTCACACAGAGGTCTAATTGACGGAAAATTATCGTTGAAATAATTTATGTTTGTTGCCAAACGCAACCGGGCGATTATGAACACTGTATAAAATGTTGACATGACTCAATTACAATGTTTGGGGTCAAAGGAAACTGATGATTTTTACGTATAGTGCGAAAATTGAGAAGAGTCGCGACAACAACCGTTCGGTTCAATTTGTCGAGTTATGCGACCACATGGAGCAGCTGATTTGTTTTTACGATTTCAGGTTTAGTCCCACACAAAGATATATTATTAAATATATCTATGGTCCCTTAGTCATTCGATTCATTATCATTCGTGTCTTTGACAGTCGTTACGGGTCGTCAGAAGCCCGAAAGTCTGACAACCAGTCTTACCAAGGGGTATCGTATATTACCCAGTAACTGTGTTGTGGAGGTCAGATAGGCTGTCGCTCCATGTAAAATACTGTATTCAGCTGCATCCGATCCCAACATAGTTGAGAAAAGGCTAGGCAGATTGATTGAGGTTTGGTCCCACAGACTTATAAAAGATAAATATATTTAAAAGTTGTTTATAATCAGTAGGACAATGACTCCTTTTCAAGTTTTCGTGAAAACATTATCTTGGATCTGGATCTAAAGATGATAGAAGGAGCAAACTGATTCAGTGAATGGTTGGTCAACGGGTAACCCAATTCCATAATTAGAGCATATTGATTTTATTAAAGAACTCGTTTGTATTTTATTGTAAAAAGTAAATTTTTTCCAATTTTAGTTGTGGTACCCCACACAAATTTGAATACCACTACCTGCTATGTAAATAACAGTGACAGGAACTTAAACATCGTCCATATTAGACTGAGTGGGAAAAATGCGTATTATAGAAGCAAACTAAAAAACGCTCTAATCAAAATCAATAAAATTGAAATGGGACCACCGCGCCAGCTTCCTCTACCAAATGAAAAAACAATTTTCAAAATCGGTCTACAATTGACGAAAATATTGAGCTACGAACATAGAACCTCGCCCTTTTTGGAAATCGGTTAAAAGCAATAAACAAAAAGGCAACTAAGGATTTATTAAGCTAAAAGTAGGTGGTACATCTTAATCATTTTATGCTTCGTATTTCAATTCAGTAGACTATACATAGCATACATACCTAACTGCCTCTGTAAGTGTTAAGTACTACGTGGTCTGACATTTTAATTTGATCAAGACAAATAACACATTTTATTTTCCTCATTCTTCTATCGAATCTATGCATCTTACTGTGTATATCTATTTTATTTCTATAAGTAAACATGATGTACCTAAGTAGGCAAATAGTTTTACAATCCTATACTTACTATTAAACGAGCAATATTCGTAAATATATATATTTGTAATCGCGTTCTCGAAAACGCCTCTAACGATTTCAATTAAAGTTGCAATATAGGGGTTTACGGGGGTGAAAAATCGATCTAGCCGAGCAGAGCTCGATCGCCCAAAGTTTAGAACAAGATGGCTACCGTAGAATAATGATATGGCAGCATGGAATTAGTAAGTACTTACCACCATGGCAGCATGGAATTAGTATGTACTATACATGGGATTAGTATGAACTATCCTATACTATTAAACGAGCATTCTCTGTTTTCACTAGAACAGAGCTCGGTCGCCCAGGTAATAACTATAGTTATATTTATAAGTAAATGATTTAAAATGACAGACGTCCGTCGTAGTATTTATTTTTAACATTTGTCTTAATGACGCTTCTAAGGAAGGATAGTCAGTAATGATTAGTAGCCTATAATTTACTTTTACTCATCACTCTTTCTTCATAAGCAATAACCACAGAAACTGAGAAACCCTCCTGAGTACGTCACGCAAATGACACAAGCTACTTTTCTTCGTAATTATTACAAGTTTGTAAACACTAGGAGACGTAATGAACTCACCTTTGTAAGCATCATTTGTAACGTTTTAAGAATGAAAAGCATTATTTGCCCTCAACAAACATTTTCGTCGAACGTCATACCTTCACTTACTGATTTGTAGAAAAACGGTCGAAAAAAAAAACAGTGGCACTCCGGGAGTGCCGACAGAAGTGAAAACTTGAAAAAAATCGGCACCGCGGTAATCAACGCGTTGATGTCTTTTACTCCACGGTGTCGGAAAATTCGGTAACAGTGTCACGAAATCTATGGCTTAGTCCCATCTCAAAAATGCTCAACGCGGCTAAAGAAGTTTTCACTAAAAAAAAATCGATATATATATAGGTATTATTTTTTGGCACTTCTTGCATCCTACCTTAAAATCACCTTGAAAACGGAAAATGAAAAAGGAATTACGACTCTGATTCCCAGCGGTTTTAGCCAGGTGTGGCGACAACGATGTTTCTATTGGAAATATATAGAATTTGATACATTTTCGATACTTGATATTTTATATCGATATACTAAATATCGTCTAAAAATATCGATATATCGTACAAAAAAATCGGTATATCGATATTTTTTCTGCAAGCCGACGGACCCCTTTTTTAAGGTTTTCCTATTTATCCACCATTACCGTAGCCACTATGTGCAACTAGGTAAACTGTGAAAGCAAACAGAAGCCTTACTCACACATAAGTACATACAAACATACCTACATATACACAGGTGAGTAACAGCTAGCAGTGGAGAGCTCTTCAAACACGTGGATATTGTTTGATCAGCTCTGCGCTCTGAATCACGGATCTAAAGGCAACTTTATTAGTTGACATGATTGTATTTACTGGTCAAGTATCATCATCTGCATAGCCTTTTTCCAACTAGGTATGTGTGTCTTATACATATATTATATGCTTCCAGTACCCTAATTCCGTAATACACGATCAATCACAATTTGTTTCGATTTGAAACAGATTGCTAATCCATTGCTTCATAAGTTGGAAAAAAAATCTGCTCAACAACGTAAATAACGCAATGAATGTTGTTGAACTGTCAAAATGAAACAAATTTGTCATAAGCGTTTAAGAAAATAAGTTACCTACGCAATTAGGGTACAGTTTAACCGAATGCCATTTATTTGTTATCATGTTCTCGAAAACGGCTCTAACGATTTCGATGAAATGTGCAAAATAGAGGTTAACGGGGGCGAAAAATTTATCTAGCTAGGTCTCATATCTGGAAAAAATCGTTTTCTCCGTATTTTCATCCGAGCAGAGCTCGGTCGCCCAAAGTTTAGAACAAAATGGCTACCTTAGAATAATGATATGACAGCATGGAATTAGTAAGTACCTACTATCATGGCAGCATGGAATTAGTATGAACTATCCTATAATATTAAATGAGCATTCTCTATTTTCACCCGAGCAGAGTTACTTTTGCAGTTTCAGACTTTCCATTCGAAGTCACCATTTTATAACGATAAATGCAACTTATTTTTACCATCTAAATTCTTACAAACCATCACACCTCGTCAAAACAATAAATAAAGTCTCGTGTGCGTATCACATACCTGTCATACCACGCAATACTTGAAAACGTGTACGTTGCATGACGTCACTATGCGCCCGCGCCTCAGCGCACGCGCCGACCTTGACATAGACACTGCAGCTAGGGAATGCAATCTCGTCTCGCCGAGATCCCGATCTCGCGAGATCCCGGCCATATTTTACGAGATTGTATCTCGTCAAATTTCGTACGAGATCTCGCGAGATAACGAGATCGACAAATGCAGCGTGACGACGTGTATTTTATTTTTATTAATACGATCTCACAACATTTATTTAAGAACTTGTGAAGTTAAGTTTTTGTTTTGTTGTATTTATTTACCATAAGTAATGTTCCTATTACTCCTAATTATTGAAACTAAAGTAATAATTTACAAAAGACTAAATATAGATAATTATTGTTTTGTTACCAATATTGTAAGAATTTGAACTGATTAGCTAGTAGGTATAATAATTATAGACATAAACAAATGTTATTAGAGTTAGAGACAAAATAATAAGTACTCTGTTGATTTTTAAAATAAAATTTACATTATTTTTATAACTAAGCAACGCAGTTTCTATTTAATTACATATCATGTCAATTACTAGTTCTTAAAACAAGCATTTGCATATGTTTTAGTTGCGATTCTCCCAATCTCGCGAGATCCCGTAATTTGCGAGATCTCGCGAGACTGGGTTTTGAGTCTCGCGAGATCTCGCTAGGCGGAAATCTCGTACGAGATTGCATTCCCTAACTGCAGCGATATGAGGACTGGTTCATGGACATGTGACAACGAAAGGATTGTATGTTGATGTGTTCTGCTGCAAGTTGAAGGATAATGATACGAGCCTGTCCGTCTGTTATAACGATGTGGTAATCGGAAAATAATGCAAGACAGTCATAGGTACCCAGGGTTAGCATAAAACAAGTTGTTTTAAAACACTGTTTAAAACAGTTTGAAACAAAACAGTGTTTTTGACATGATAACGTCTTATAAATCGATGAACGCCCCGGCTGCACGCACGAAAAAGTGTCACGTTCCGCCTGAGCCGAGCGTGCAAGCGAGAGCGCGGAACAAGCGATAGAGAGGCACGATCGGCCTAAGCGTTCGGCTTGTGACGTTATCACGTAAAATTATCGTCCGTAAACCGACTTTACAGACAACCAATTTTTATTTCCACATTGAGTATTTCGTTTTAATAGTAAACCTACCTACTGAGAACGCAATATTGAAAAAAAAAACGAAAGTACCTAGTATGTTGATGAAAATATTCCCTTTTTATAAAGGGTAAAAAAATAAATAACTATCAGAACCACGATGATGTGACTGTACTTTGAAAACCATTTCGAAGCAGTCACATCACCGGAAAGCTTTTCACAAGACTTTTAGCCCACGTCCGCACAAACGTAATAAAATCGCGGCAATTTTTTTTCTTGCATTTTTTTTTAGCGCCGCCGGGAGATGAAAATACCACCCACTGTGTTTTTTCAACGCACTGAGACGAGAGTGCGTCCTAGCGCGTTGGAATCTCAACGCTCGGCTTAACACCGCGAGTTGAAAATCTAGTGCGGCAATAAAATCCCGCCGCGATTTTATTACGTCCGTGCGTACGTCAGCTTAAAATGCCAAGTTAAAAAAAAGAAGATAAATCAACAAGATCGTTCTAAGAAGGTGACCAATGCTGTAGGTACTACAAAAATAAAATACATTTTTTTGTATCGTTGCTATTGCGTCTAATTTGATAATATCACGTATACAGGAACAAAAAATAAACTGTATTTAAACCTTTGTAAATCACCCAACCGGAAGCGAGATCTTTACACAAAACTGATTTCCGTTATTTCCTACTTTTTATGTGATCTATGCGTGTGGTTTTTTATATTATGATCAATA
The DNA here is from genome assembly GCA_963680765.1 of Agrochola lychnidis. NCBI lineage: Eukaryota > Metazoa > Arthropoda > Insecta > Lepidoptera > Noctuidae > Agrochola > Agrochola lychnidis. The sequence goes on from OY796866.1 coordinate 21,802,797, forward strand.
ACAAATACTTGAAACAAGTTGTTAGAAAAAAAAAAAAATTCACACAGCTCTTTTTTTGCGTAACACACGATCAATCATAATCTGAATGATTGTGAAGGATATTGCTAATCCATGGATTCATAAATATGTTCAAAAAAATTGTCAACAACGTAAATAAACGCAATGAAAAGAAAAGAAAGAAAGAAAGAAAGAAAAATAAAAAAATATAATAACAAAAAAAATATAATCCATACTAATATATAAAGCTGAAGAGTTTGTTTGTTTGTTTGTTTGTTTGCTTGAACGCGCTAATCTCAGGAACTACTGATCCGATTTAAATTCTTTCACGGTTAGATAGCCCATTTATCGAGGAAGGCTATAGGCTATATATCATCACGCTAAGGGCAATAGGAGCGGAGCATCAATGAAGAATGTTTCAAAATCGGGGTTTTTTTTTTCTTTTGACAGTTTCCTCTGCGTGCGCTGCGTAAACGGTTAAAGATTCGCAAAAATCATGTATGACAGAATTGTTCCCCTTTAAAAGATCTAAAAAAAAGTCCGCGACAGCATATGTCTATCTTTTAAGGTTGGCTCACTATAACCTGTTTTATGCTAACCAAATTTGTTCTATAATAATCCATTATTTGCGAAGGTGTTTTTATAAACATGATATTAATCCTTATCCAAATAAATACGTTATTCATCACAAGTATTTAATTTAAAACAAAATTGCCCTTAACATCATTCGATTTCAATGAATATCTTAGGAGATATCGCAGTTTTAAAATAAAATCGCAGCAAAGTAATGATCAAGTACTGCGCGCGCATTTATGATGTGCAAGGCAGTCATGTGGGAAGGGCGTGAATCGTGATGTAAGATTATAAGACCCAGTACTTTTACCTAACGTTTTAAAGTTCCACTCTTACTGATAAAAGCAAGATGTAGATACCTAAAATAGATCCTTAACGTACAGACGCCAGTACATCAAGCTACCCGAAACTGTCAAATTTTCCCAATCAACTTTGAACCTTACGTTTCAGCGATAAAGTTGAAAATCTATTAAATAAATTTGACAGATTGTAGTAGCTTGAAGTGAATCTGTACGCTTTTTTTTTTAATTCGCCTTCTACGTAAACGAAGTCGCGGGTTAAAGTTAGCGTTAGCCCAAAGTAACTATTCCACGCGGACGAAGTCGCGGGCAGAAGCTAGTATATAATATTGTTGAACTATCAAAATGAAACGGATTGTGATTGATCGTGTGTTACGCAATTAGGGTAATTTCAATCGTTTATATGACATATTATAAAACAAAGTCCACCGCCGCGTCTGTCTTTCTGTCTGTCTGAACGCGATAAACTCAAAAACTACCGAACGGATTTTCAAACGGTTTTCACCAATGGACGGAGTGATTCTTGTGAAAGATTTTGGTGTATAATTCATTAGGGTTTTGTGTAAATTGGCTGAAATATGACGATAATATTGTTGAAGATGTCGGAACAAATTATGCCGACTGGGAGCTTCTGGCGTGCGCCGCGTAAACCGTTAGAGATACATCAAATTTATGTTCTACAGGATTGAATATCTTAAAAAGTTCAACAAAAAAAGTCCGCGATGGCATATATCTATCTTCTAAGGATGCCCCACAGTAACCATTATTATCTTGATAAAAATTTCATTGTTATTTCCGAAGCTAAATTGACCGGTATCATATATTAATTCTTATCCAATAAAATATGTTATTTAAATTGGCCATTATGCCTTGACATCATATCATTTAAATAAATGGTTTAAAAGATAATAATTATAGTTGGAGCGCAGCGGTAGGAGTTAATAACCTTTTCCTGGACTATTAGGTATGTAATCCCGGTACTGCCCGGTAGTACGTTCCCGTGGGATATTTTCCGTCATCCTCGCGGGCGAAGCCGCGGGCAAAAGCTGGTTATTAAAATGAGTAACAAATGAGATTAAAACAGCGACGTAAAACTGATTTCAAAACAATATGATAATTAACTCGTTATTACTCGTTTTTCCAAGAATTAAAAGACAATTTGCAACAAATTAATGATGTTAACGAGGTTCATAATTCATTAACAATATAATTTTATTATTTGTTAAAAAAATACTGTCTTGCATTTTCTTATACAGCTAGGAATATAGTATTTTAAGAAAAACTCCGAGATTTCAATTAATAATAATAATAAACATTAATTTAAGCCCATAGTGAATCCTTACCATTGTTAATAAAGAAAACTTAAAACTAATTTATTCTGAACGCAATCATTTTGAAAGTTTTTATTGATTGGATATCTTATCATTAGCATACAAATGCGTTTCTCAATTTAATTAATTACTGTTTTCAGTTTACATTCGGTTTACCTTAATTCCCATATCAATAAATAATACTTCACTGCTTACTTATTCAATTGATTAAAAAGAAAGTTAGTAGATACTATTATGATCTTGGGCCACAAATTGAAAAAAAAAAAAAAATGTTCTAAGGCTATTGGCAAGTTTTTCCTTCGCTACTGGGGGAGTTCTGTCGGTAATCGTTCCATAGTTCGGAATTTAAAAATAATATGTACTTACTTAAATGTTCTTTTTTACTTTTTATTTATTTGGCTGTGGTAATTGATCGTTTGGCGATAATTTATCTGTAGTGTAATCGATTATAGTAACGTAATTAGGTTTTTTTTGTCATGCAAGTCCTTACTACTTTAGAGAAACCTTTGTCCCGGGGAAGTCACGTTGAATCAGAACGTTTAAAACGTACTTAATACTCATAAAGGCATGACAGATTACAGTAACAAGTTTCCGCCATTTATTTCATGTTACCTACTGTTGCGATGTGCATTCATTTTAATTTATACAGTTGATAATTGTAGTGTAAGTACCTCAATATTAATTATTTCTATTGTTTCTTTTCTGTTCATTCATGACCATGACTTCATAAGTCAACACCACACTAGCAATAAAATCTTTTTATTTTTCTTATTCGTTGAATTGTGCCAATAACCTATTGACGACGCAGGGAAATTATATAACGAAATAACTAAAATAATAAAAAATGTTATGTTAGTTGATGAAATAAACAATTTTATTTATTTTATTTATTTATTTATACATAACCTATAACTTTTTATTATTTTCAATCTACTTGATTTCTTTTACTTATTTAATTTACTTGCCTTTTAATAAATGACGCGAACGACAGTTAATTTCCGTAAAGGTCTTGTGTCACTGTGTCTGTATGAGTCACTATGATTAATCGCTCTGGCCAAAGTGCATCTGTCCTAGCGACCGTTTTGTTTTTTAGCAGCTATGCAATCTGTGCATTTGCCACCAATTTTTTTTGAAGTGAAAATTTCTTTAGCATCGTTGTGATTTGAAAGTCGATGAAACGAAAAAGCGACAGTAAAAAGAGACAGATACATAAATTCATAAGATTTAACGTGGGAGAAAATGAGATAGGAAGCATTATACAGTGTTTCTTATGTTTGTGGTTCTCTTTGTGCTCTGCTTCGTACCCCTCCACTCGTGTTTACCAAGGCATATTGGGAGTTTGTTTAGGCCTCAGCGTTGTACGTGTGTTAATACGCGATTGTGCGCGAACAATTTTTTATTTTTTGCTTTTGAAGGTTTCACTTCTACCACGTGTGAATTGCACACATGTTTTTTTTTTTCTATCTACCATTTTCGTATATTCAACGTTCTGCCAAACACTGTAGATAGATAAAAGCGTGTTTTGAATAATAATATTCATACTTAGATGAGGTTGGCATCTCCAGGAAATCAAAATAAATGCGTAATGTAATGACGTTGTATCGTATTTTTCTTTTGAAACTGCGTAATCTATGAGGAAATATCTGTGATAATTATGCCAGTCGGGTTCGCTTTGTCACCGAAAACATGGTCGGAATCACGTAGCATTAACGGTTTGGACAGAGTAATGTTTCTTTACTTACGTGGTTTGGGAGTTCCGTTTCCTAGTTTAAAAACCGGCCTAGTGCGAGTCGGACTCGCGCACGAAGGGTTCCGTACCATTAAGGCTCATTCAAACAGGCGCGACACGCGACGCGACACAAAGACACCGCTCGTCGCGCGACGAGCGGTGCCTTTGTGTCGCGTCGCGTGTCGCGCTGGTCTGCACGAGCCTTTACCTATAAAAACGGCAAAAAAAATATATCTGTTGTATGATGGGAGCCCCTTTAAATATTTATTTTATTCTGTTTTTTTTTTGTATTTGTTGTTATAGCGGCAACAAAAATACATCATCTGTGAAAATTTCAACTGTCTAACTATCACGGTTCATGAGACAGACGAAAGACAGACGGACGGATGGACAGCGAAGTCTTAGTAATAGGGTCCCATTTTACCCTTTGGGTACGGAACCCTAAAAATATCTTTGACAGCTTTTTGACAGATTGTTAATCTTTTTAGGGTTTTGTACCACAAGGGTTTCAAACGGAACCCTATTACTAAGCCCCTGCTGTCCGTCCATCAGTCTGTCTATCAGCGGGCTGTATCTCATGAACCATAATAGTTAGCAGTTGAAATTTTCACAAAGGTATTTTTATTGCCACTATAACAACAAATAATTAAAATAAAATAAAGTTAAAAATTAAAGGGGGTCCCCATTCCCCACACAAGAAACTTCTTTTTTCTGGCGTTTCTTGCTGAATATTGTACGGTGGTACGGAACCCTTTGTGTGCGAGTCAGACTCGCACTTGGCCGGTGTTTTTTTTATTATTATGTTCATTAGGCTCGCGTTTGACCACTATCTTACCTGATTATAAAATTAGTCTTAATTAATGTGGCATTGTTGAGCTGGGTAAGTACTTGACTGCTCTGGGTGAGGAAGACAAAAAAATACATAAAAGTAATTGAATAATTCCTTTTAGTAGGTACCCTATACTACGTTTATAATAAGTTTATCGTTGAAATGTTAGTGATAAATATCATGAACTACCGCGATGTAAAGTCCGGACAGTCCACTTTACACGGCTTGGAGCTGTGCCAAACATGTTGCTTGAAACCTGAAGGCCTGTCGATCCTAGAAGAACCATATTTTTTCTTTACAAAAGTATAGAAGATTACAGCTATGCAAGCAGTTCTGTATTATCTAATCATACATATTATGCCTGTCTGAAAAATGAGGAAAGTTGTCCGAAAGTTACAATATGTAAAAAAAAAAACATTACTTACCAAAAAGTTTTTTTTTTAAATTTATTATTATTGAAAATATAAATGTTATTGCCAATTAAAATTCACATTTTTAGTACCAAAATAACCTCAAATCTATTAAAAATTAGAAAATTTTCAACAGGGGTCATAAATTCATAAGTTATGAGTGTTATGACTTGTAGACACCCGCTAAACGACAGCCGCCTGCGCCCCATGTAATATTATACCTGGTAAAATATTCCCCATTGAAAAAAAAAACTGGTGAATTTTTGAAGTGAAAACTTCTTTAAGCGCGTTGGGCATTTTTGAGATGGGACTAAACCATTGATCTCGCGACCTGTTACCGCATCAACGCCTTGATTACCGCGGTGCCGCTTTTTTTTCAAGTTTTCACTTCTGGCGGCACTCCCGGAGTTGTGTTAGTGTTTATTTTTTCTGATCTTACCACATAAATAGATTCTCAGTACGATACCTAACAACTCCGTTACGGATCGGACAGGGTTTTTTTCGTATAACAGGGTGCTTTAAAGGGGGCGAGAACGTCGTTTTAATAATAACCATAGGTTGTCATAACATGACCCATAGATATTCACACTAGGTAGGTACGAATGTTGCCACCCACAAAAAACTAATTTCACACAAAATTCCGTTAGTTGAGGGTTCTTCCTCATTAGATTTGAAAGTTATCCTTACTTTGTACGTTGTAATAATTAGTGTGGGAAGCTAAAAAAGACTTACTTCTGACATTATCCTTGTATGAGAGATATTTGATTTGCCCTCTTACGCATACGGTAAAACCAACGTTCTAAGTTAACCTACACTGTACTTTCCTGCTTTACCTTTACTTTTACACTTAGATAATTTTATTACTAACAACATTACAAAGTCATAAATTATATTACTAGTTTGTAACACGATAAAATATTACAGTGTAAAATTACACAATTTTAAGTATGTATTTATATTTCATTATTTCTAATTGAAATACAATGCTTTTTGAACTTCAGATAAGGTAAATAATAAAATTATATAATTTTTGTTCGAAAAAAACCTTTTAAATATATTCAATAGTTTTAATGTTAATTTGTAGCAAAATTATAAAATCAGATCTATCTACATAATTAAACGCAACTTAGTTCTTTTAATTGGTCAGGAAATGTGACGGTCGACTTTAGAATATTTTATTTTGTTGGTGATTTTCCAATTGTATTGTTAAAAATCAAACAATAATTACTTAACTGCATCGATCAATCCGGTGTCTAATATCCGTCCCTGAAGACTTTAAGTAGATATCAGCTCACAGGAGGATGCTACTGCCTATTCACTAGACACAATAATAAAAATCCAGAAGAACCGGTTCTTAAATGTCATACGAGACAACCTAGAAAAACACTCCCCATAAATTAAATAATGAATAAATTGCGAATTTTGTAAATTAACAAAACCAGCTTTGCTTCCACGAGCTTAGTATACTTGGCTGTGAATAAACTTGCTGCTCAAGGAAAATGACGAGATATCCCTGAGAGGATATATACAACGAAAAATGCTTGAAGGAAATCAGTGCAACGCAGTCAGCCTTCAAGAAAGGGAAGGCCGGAATCAGACGATTTGAATTTCGAATTTTGGATTTTGTAGTCTGGCAATTATTCGTTATTTAGTTTATGTGCTATTGGTGTTTTGTGTTTAAATTTGGAAAGTTTTGAATATTGAACTGTTACTTTTTTTTAAGTAAAAATGGTGGTGGACGGTGTTGTGTTGGTGTCTATGAAAAGGCTTTCCTCTATGTATTTTGGGGTATGTACAGACTATTATTGTCAGTTTAATACCTAACAATAATTCAGTCTTCTGAAAGAATTGTTTATTTGAAATGTCTTGAAGAAGTCAACCGGCCGCGGCGTTGCGAATTACTTATCTCATGTTAAAAAGCGAAAATTCATCCAGTTTCATGTTTTTCTCTAATTAGTTACAGAAAATATAAAACTGGTTTAACAATTAAAATAACGACCACTCAATTTAAATTCAAAGTAGATAAAAAAGATGCAATTCATTGTTGATGTTCCGCTTTTCTTTATTTTTCCTTCACCTTTGCGCCTTTTTAAACTTAGGGACAAAGATTTATTAATAAAAAATAAACCCAAAGGCATAAAGGGACTTTACTACGATGTACAAACAATATCTTAGCCATTGTGTCCATCAAGATGCCGCAAGATATGAGACAAAGGCGGTAATATCAGCTATTAGGTTGAAATAACGATAAAGCGGAAGGCTTAAATAAAATATCTTATTTTAATTAAATAGTTTAAAGCTAGTGTCACACATCGTAGTGGCAGTTTTATTTCGGTGACGATCTTATGACGATCCCAGTTGTTCAATGCACGCTTAAGAGCTCATACTACCTTAGCTCAAATTCACTTTTTACCTCGCTCGCACCATACTACTCGCGGACTGAGTGACAGCGAGCCAAGGTGCGAATAGTTTAAGTAATTGATTTTTACGGCGAAAATAAACTAGTGATGCAACGAATACTACTTTTACGAATACGAATACGAATATCAAACCTACTATTCGGCGAATACGAATATCTCGCCATGGTAATAAAAGACTAATAGTCTAGTACTACATAGACGCAGCTATTACTAACGTTCGTTTAAGTTACTTAGGACTAACTATCCTACCTTTTGTTCATACAAAAGAAATACAGACCATATAACTACTTATTTGGTAATTTATCGAAGTGTTTTCATATGTCACTTTGATCTCGTTTACGAGAAGACATTTTCTATTCAACTTCAACTCCTTTCACTTCGCAGCAACCTCAGAAAATAAATAAAACAATACTCTCTTGCTTGACTTGTGCTTTCGACTGACAAATGAAATGAAAGGAATGAATGAATCAATCAGTCCATGGTTCGTAATGATAGGAAAACTCCCGGGCCGCGGCACTGTATAAACTATGGCCGGGGAGTCCCCCGTCGCGTCGTCGTTGCAGTTAAGGCCCTTGCACACGTCGTGTTTTTACGTGCCGACGACGCGCGTTTTCCAAGTCTGCCAGTAATTAGATTTGCGTACAAACATATTAATTTTTAAATATTCGTATTAGTATTCGCCGAATACGAATATTCAGTAAATGTCTACTATTCGGCGAATACGAATATTCGTATTCGTATTCGTTGCATCACTAAAATAAACCCACGTACGCACGGACGTAATAAAATCGCAGCGATTTTTTTTGGTGCACTTGATTTTCAACGCTCTGCTTATCGCCGAGAGTTGAAAATTCAACAGTGCGTTTTTTCAACGCGCTGGGACGAGAGTGCGTCTCAGCGCGTTGGATTCTCAACGCTCGGCTTGACACCGAGTGTTGAAAATCCAGTGCGTGATAAAATCCTGCCGCGATTTTTATTACGTCCGTGCGAACGTCGGCTTATGGTAAATTAAAAAACATAGTCGCTACTTTATAGTTATTTCAGTTATTATGCAAAGTTTTATGATCTTGAAGTATTTTTTTAATACCAGCGGTTTATTGTTCGATTTGGATATTTTTCGATCGATTTTTTATGGAATCGCGTTTTCGTCAAAAATAGTACTTATCCTCAACTTTAACATGTTATATTTATTTCAAAATTAATGCTACATTATTTTCGCTATAATGGAGGATCGTGCTAAGCAATTTGAGGGACTATAGGCCCTTAAAGAGGCAGTCCCGTTACGATTTAAAAAATCCTTCTGAAAAAATTAAATATTTGTGATCTCAGCTACTTTCATGTTTTTTTTTGTTACTAGAACTTTAGTAAATTAATTAATTTTAATTTCAAAGAAAATAAGGTAGAGTCTAGTGATGCAACGAATACTACTTTTACGAATACGAATACGAATACGAATATCAAACCTACTATTCGGTGAATACGAATACGAATACGAATATCTCGCCATGGTAATAAAAGACTAATAGTCTAGTACTACATAGACGCAGCCATTACTAACGTTCGTCTAAGTTACTTAGGACTTACTATCCTACCTTTTGTTCATACAAAAGAAATACAGACCATATAACTACTTACTTGGTAATTTATCGAAGTGTTTCCATATGTCACTTTGATCTCGTTTAACAGAAGACATTTTCCATTCAACTTCAACTTCTTTCACTTCGCAGCAGCCTCAGAAAATAAAAATAAACATGTGTGCAATTCACACGTGGTAGAAGTGAAACCTTCAAAAATTTTGGCTTCAAGAAAACGAAAAAAAAAAACTTGTATGACAGAATTGTTTCTCTTTAAAAGTTCTAAAAAAAAGTCCGCAACAGCATACATCACGCTTTTATCAGTAAAAGTGGAACTCTAAAACGTTAGGTAAAAGTACTGGATCTTATAATCTTATTACCCCTTACAACTTGCCTAGCCTTGCACATCATAAATGCGCGCGCAGTACTTGATCATTATTTTGCTGCGATGTTATTTTAAAATTGCGATATCTCCTAAGATATTCATTGAAATCGAATGATGAAAAGGGAAATTTTGTTTTAAATTAAATACTTGTGATGAATAATATATTTATTAGGATAAGGATTAATACAATGTTTATAAAAACACCTTCGCAAATAATGCATTATTTTAGAACAAATTTGGTTAGCATAAAAAAGGTTATAGTGAGCCAACCTTAAAAGATAGACATACGAGTATGCTGTCGCGGACTTTTTTGTAGAACTTTTAAAGGGAAAAAATTCTGTCATACATGATTTTTTCGAAACTTTAACCGTTTACGCAGCGCACGCAGCGGAAGCTCTCAAAAGGAAAAATAAAACCCCCCGATTTTGAAACATTCTTCATTGGTGCTCAGCTCCTATTAGCGTGATGATATATAGCCTATAGCCTTCCTCAATAAATGGGCTATCTAACACAATTTTTTTTTTAAATCGGACCAGTAGTTCCTGAGATTAGCGCGTTCAAGCACACAAACAAATTCTTCAGCTTCAGAGAACCACAAACATAAGAAACACTGTATAATGCTTCCTATCTCATTTTCTCCCACGTTAAATCTTATGAATTTATGTTTGTCTCTTTTTACTGTCGCTTTTTCGTTTCATCGACTTTCAAATCACAACGATACTAAAGAAGTTTTCACTTCAATAAAACAATACTCTCTTGCTTGACTTGTGCTTTCGACTGACAAATGAAATGAAAGGTATGAATGAATCAATCAATCCATGGTTCGTAATGATAGGAAAACTCCCGGGCCGCGGCACTGTATAAACTATGGCCGGGGAGTCCCCCGTCGCGTCGTCGTTGCGGTTAAGGCCCTTGCACACGTCGTATTTTTACGTGCCGACGACACGCGTTTTCCAAGTCTGCCAGTAATTAGATTTGCGTATAAACATATAAATTTTTAAATATTCGTATTAGTATTCGCCGAATACGAATATTCGGTAAATGTCTACTATTCGGCGAATACGAATATTCGTATTCGTATTCGTTGCATCACTAGTAGAGTCACTTGAGATGATTCTAGGTCTTCCTTAGGCTAACCGATGAATCAGAACCAAAAATATAGAACAAACTATTGTAAAAAAATGCATTACTCTTGGGTGGGGTCCGGTTAAGTACTGATATCTAGACTAAATAATAGTTCGTCATTGAAAGGCGTGAGTCAATTAGTGTTTGAAACCACACCCTGTCGGTTTTAGTGGACGAGCCTCTACAAATATTGGTCAGTCAATTGGTGGCAAATATTGGTCCCAAAATTGGGTCAGGACAATATCTTATGAGGATAATGTTGGATTTATGAACCACTTGGTACAGGGTTTATTGTAGGGTCCGCATAGCATTTTTTCTATTTTTAGATCGAATAGGCTTGCTTGGGCCAAATTTATTGCCTATTGTAGTATAATAATTTTATTCTAGGTACATCGTCTTCACTTATAATTATAATTATCTAATGTATACAAAATATTGTATAACATTTTAAAAGAGGAACTGTCACTGGCATGACTGTACATCGCCACATGCGAACTACGCATCAAGGACCTGACGTCACACAAAATTCTGACGTCGTCGTACAAATCCTGCATCACGCAGTTAGAGTTTACCGCGCGACCGACATATTTATAACATTCCGACATCAATCGTTGGGCAGTTGCCTGCAGACACGACACCCGTCTTGTCGTAGGATTTTCCCCTTTCTATAGAGGATGAGTGAACTTTACTCCCTGTTCCTCATTTCTCTAAAGGAATTATGGAGTTTCTTACCCATTCTTCTCCATACGAAACTACCTTTTGAGTACCTGGATATTTTCTTGTAAATTTTGTTGTTCAGAAGCCACCTAGTACCTAGGCCTTAATACTAGGTGGCGCATAAGTTCACTTGTTCGGAAGATGCTTCATTTTTGAAAATAGAATATATAGTCATTGCGACTTTGACATCTGTGAATTAGAAGTATCACAAATGTAAAATACACATGGTAAAATCATGGTGCGCTATATTCTACAAGAAGAGAACATCTTAAAAGAAGTGGCGAATCTATCGCCAGAAGTACATACTGAGAAAAGTAATGCAAAATGCTCTAAAACGCGCCCAAATGTGCGTCAATTCCGGCGGCGCGGTTGCGGCGGCCCCTTAACAGATATTATTTTTTCGACTTAAAACGGAACAAAATTATAAGTCCGAATAAATAATATAACAATAACCAGAAAGATTTTTCTTATTTACAAAAAAAGTCTTAGGAAATTTAAATGACTTTCATTGGTCGTGTTCTTTTCTTCCAACAGAAAAACGCACAAAAACAGTTTGAAAAATGCATGCAAGTGATGCGTTGCTTATCAAACTCAAGGTTGGTTTTTTCTTTTTATTTAATTAGCATGAAGGGCTTGAAGACCTTTCTTTACTAACAACTTATGGATCGTGTAATTTGGTCTGAAATAAAATAAATATATATAAACGGCTGCCAACCGCATCCCGACAGAGGTGACCTTGGTAGATGGTGGTTTACAACCAAATTTCAAACAACTCTGCCTGTCGCCAACCAAGGTCACCTCTGTCGGGGACGCGGTTGGCAGCCGTGTAGCAAGCACTTGAGCACCATAGTTTTAGCACTATTGCACTTTTGAAGGTCGTTTTTTTGTTTCATTTATTCTGCTGCTACCTCAATCAATCTGCATGCCTTTTCCCAACCATGTTGGGGACGGCTTCCAGTCAGTTGGATGCAGCTGAGTACCAGTATTTTACATGGAGCGACCTCCATAAACCTGCAGTTACTGGGTAACACGATACCCCTTGGTAAGACTAGTTGTCAGACTTTCGGGCTCCTGTCTACCCGTAACGACTGTCGAAGATCTACGTATGACAGCCGGGATCAACGAGGCACGGAGGAGTCTCTATATGTAATGGATGGTCACCCATCCACGAGCCGACCGCGGCAAACGTAGCTTAACCTTCGATAGGCCCGTGCGGCTGTTGTCATTTGGCCACGAGCTTCTACCTATTTAAATTAAATCGTTATCTATGCAACTAAACTGCATATAAAATTGAGCCCTTGATAAAGTCAACTGAGCCCAAAGATTTAAAACTATCTATATTGTCACGTCTTAAATGATACCGACGATGGAATGTTAGATTGTAGAGACGTTTAAGGCGACGATAACCGCCTTTTAATGATTTTTTATACTGAAGATCACGTCCAAACGAGTAGTGATAATGATTAGTAAAAAATATGTGTTAAATAAGAGCATTTTCTTAATAACTTAATATAGGAATATTTTAGATTATGTTTATATCACATAGTGAAATTATTTTGTAAAGTTATGTCTAACGCTGATAAAAAACTGAGAATCACGTAAAATCTATCAAACACATTTTTCTGAAATTTCACTATTTTAAAGATAATTTAATTATTTATCTTTTAGTATACATGTTTTATTAAAATACCTTTTGTTTTATGTATAATAAATTAATAATGCGTCTAATTTAGGACAGCGCTCTTTGATGGGCGAGTCCTATTACTGGCTGGACAAACAACGCGTTGCGTGAGCTCAAAATAGAACACGCAAGCTAACCACTCAAGGTCACTGGCATATATCTGCCTCTTAACATTCACTTATCCAATCATAAGTGATATGAAGTAGGCCGGACGTCAGTGTCGACAAAACCAGAATAAGCTGGCCTCTGTCCCTTGCTGTCCTCCCCCAGCGACGCTCTAGGGGTGCCCTTAGCGTGTAGTCGCTTAGTTTATAAGTTTTATGCCCTGGCTGGAGGCCTTAATATATTGAGGCACCCACAGGGTAACCGACAACCTCCTAGCCTAGGTTGACCAGTTAAATGCCATTAAAAAAAAAACTATTTAAACTATGCCATGCCACGCTACACTACGTAGGTACTACTCTAGTAAAGCTCAGGTCAGTGTTACCAGCGACGTGCGATCAACTGTACTTACCTATTAACAATGATGTACATACGATTTTCGAATATAAAATGATCTTTGGGAAGTGCCTTAAATTATATGATAGAGTTTTACAACTGTGGCGACATCTACATCGCCGCATGCAAACTACGCATCATGCTGACGTCATGCAAAATCCTGCATCGCGCAAGCAGCGTTTACCGGGCGACGAGTATATATACAACGTCCCGACATCAATCGTCAGGCAGTAGCCCACCAGACACAACATCCATCTGGTCGAAGGATCTTCCCTTTTCTATGGAGGGTGAGGGAACTTTACACCCTGTTCCTCATACCTCTACACAACCAATGATTTACAGGGGCACTAATATTCCTTCAGAATTGATATTATCCTGAATAATTTGACCTTGACCTGTCAACACACTTAACACTCTCCATGCCATGGGAACCAACGGCGACCCCCAACAAATTTTGTTCAGCAGGCCAAAGCACATACGCAAGAGAAGTATCACATTTTCCATAACAGCACGCCAGTAGTTGTAAAAAACTTTTTACAAAAAATACAACCGACTTCCAAACTACAAAGTGAAAAATAACTTTAATTTCGGAAGTCGATGTCTTGTATCGGAAGTCGATGATCAGTATTTAAGTTTTTTGACACCGACTTCCGAAATTAAAGTTATTTTTCACTTTGTAGTTTGGAAGTCGGTTGTATTTTTTGTAAAAAAGTTTTTTTTTTCACTTTTTATTGGGTTGATGATTTATCTAAGTGACAATAGCCTTATGTCAACTGCTCATCAAAAATACCCTAATCGCTATAGATGTGCCTTTAATATTTGAAGAGTTCCCTCGATTTCTCCAAGATTCCATCATCAAATCGTGACCAAATGACAATGGGACCAACTTGAAAGTATACCCTTTCAAACAAAAAAAGAATTTTTCAAATCGGTCCAGCCGTCTTCGAGTAATCGGGGAACATACATACAAAAAAAAAATATCGCGACGAAATGAGAATCTCCTCCTTTTTTTTGAAGTCGGTTAAAAACTTTTGAATTCGGAAGGTCAGAGCGGATCACACGGCGTCCTATAAGATTTTTTTTTGGACCCGCCTATCCCACGGCCTCTTTTAATATTTTGACTTTTGACTCACGGCGTTCACAAGCAGAAACTTTGGGACCCGCCGGCGAACTCCATGGCCTCCTGAACTAAAAAGTTTTATATATTGTCGGCAGGGAGAGTGTTAAAGGACGCTTTTCATGACTGTTGGTCTATTTTTAAAGCGAAGTAATTAAAATAAATAAGCGCAAATCTTAAATGTAGATAGTGTTCCGATATATCAGCATGAAACAACGATATACATCCATAATAACTCGCAAAGCACGTGGCGACCCGCATATAGGCATGTGTACATGTGTAAATGCATATAAACAATGCATTGCAGTATTATGCCGGAAGCAATTTATACATCAATCACCGCAAAGGGAGGTTTACATGATAAACTTGTCACAGACCATAAATATTACTGCTCCATACATTTTGTCGAGATGCATAAATAAACTCTTGCCTTTTTCCCGTCGGGTAGGCAGATACTATAGAACGCCACCTGCTAAGCTTTAAACGCCCAATAAAAAACCGGCCAAGTGCGTGTCGGACCACGCACAATGAAGGGTTCCGTAGTTGGGATGAATTTATCCCAAAAACAAACTTAACACTTTGAGGGACACTATGCGCACATAGGCGTCATAACAATAAAACTTCTATTGTGTCTCGTGTACTGTCCTTCAAAGTGTTAACTTTGTAGTTGAAAAATATGTTCTCCCATACGGAATGTATGGGAAAACATGTTTTTGCAACTGCAAAGTTAAGTTGGTCGATTATTACTCGTTAACCTGTAAAGCCTACTTAGCTGTGATAGTTTTCCTTTTAATTTCGTTATATAAACTACTGTTGTGATTTTTTTCACACACCCAAAACCAACCATTTAGCCGGCAGGGGGGGGGGACACTTGACTCTAACAAAAATTAGCACTTTAAAGCTTAATATTTCGCAAACGAATCCCTAAATCCAAAAATGGTTTTCACAAACTCACAATATTTTTGAAGGACCTTTCCAATAATACCCCTCATCATGGGGTAAAAAATAAAAAAATAAACATCACCACTTTACGTGTATGAGAGGTACCCTAAAAAAATGTTTTTCATAATTTTGTTTTACCACTTTGTTAGCGTAATTAATATGTATACCTATGCCAAATTACAGCTTTCTAGTATTAAGGGTTTCGGAGTTAGACCGCGGACAGACAGACAGACAGACAGACACAGACAGACAGACGGACATGACGAAACTATAAGGGTTCCTTGTTTACTACGGAACCCTAAAACATGGCATCTTGCACGTCAACCTAGGAGTTTGTCGGCTGCTTGACCGGATTTTCCTGTGGCTGCCTCAATAAATTAAGGCCTCCAGCCAGGGCGTAAAACTTAGAAACTAAGCGACTACACGCTAAGGGCACTCCCTGTGGGGTACGGACTTCGGCTTAGGGCGTCGCTTGGGGAGGACATCAAGGGACAGGCATCTGCCAGGGCTTATTTTTAATTTTATGTTTTCAATTGCTTTGATTATTTTTTGTACATTGTTATCACATATAGAAGCAACAAGAATAATGTACTTACCCAGGATTTTGAAATAGCTAAGAATATTTAAAAGAGTGTCCTTGGAGTTTCTTGCCCGTTCTTCTCCATAGAGATCTACGTTTTGGAATGGACAACTAGCTTCAACTTTCTGACCAACTGACCGATTCTTTGAGAGTTCAAAAGTGCCTGTAAATGGTTTAATTGAAATAAATGCCTTGAGTTTTGAGTTTGAAGGTATTATCTTTAAGTGTGTGGTACAGAGCATTAAACTGAACTGCGAAAAAATTATCAACTGTCCTATAGAAAACTTGTACTCGACGCAAATTTATTGGACGCGCTTTGAAATTCGAAGACATGTGACATCTACCAACCTGCATTGGGCCCGCGTGGTGGATTACAGCCCATTCCCTCTCACAGAGAGGAGGCCTGTGTCCCAGCAGTGGGAACATTTATAGGCTGATGATGATGATGATTTGAATTTCGCGATTACGCTGTTGGTCCCATAGAGCAGTTTGTTCAGTTTGATCGTCTGTACTGTACCACACCGCAAATTAAATTTGACCGCACCTTTCTGGTACATCCTGTATAGCAAACACTATTAAAATCAATTTTCTCGACACTTCCCGGATCTTAAAAAAGTAAGGCGTTGCAATTAAGCTAATGTAATGTAAACCGGGCTTAACTCCAACGTGACTAAACCCTGGGTCAAGATAAACTGGTTTTTAAATCTACAATCTAGTCTAATTTCAATCTGATAGCAACAAATACTTGTTGACCCTTTTGTAGTAGCATATAGTAAACTAGACAAATCGGAAGTAAATACATAAAAGCGGTTGACAATGCCGGTCGTAAAATTATATAGGTACTTTAAGTTCCAGTAATTATTACTTGCATATATTATTAGGACTTATAAATATAAGTAGCATAATTATGGTAGATAAGTACTTAATATAATAATGACTACTACATGATCTATTATTAAGTAAATTAAATTATATTATTTTTACTTAATTTTTTTTACTAAATTTATTTTAAATGTTTTATTAAATTTTATATGTGTTAATATATTGTTATGATAATTGAATGTAACAACGAATGTTTTTTTTTTTATGTATTAATTTTTAATAGTTATTCAGAGGTAGGAACAGGGTGTAAAGTTCACTCATCCGCCGGCGGGCAACTGCTCAACGATTGATGTTGGATACTCATATACATATATATGTCGTTCGCGCGGTAAACTCTAATAGCGCGATGCAGGATTTGTGTGACGTCAGGTCTTTGATGCGTAGTTCGTATGTGGCGATGTAGATGCCGCCACTGTCATAATATAATTGTTTTGTTGTAATTGTTACTAATTAATTATAAATTATAATATTTTGTGCGCCGTTGACGGCAAGACATAGCGTTCATTTGATTAATATCAATGACATCTGTAATTTTTTGTTTATTTATGTTCTAAGATAATGTGAGTGAGTTCTACAGTTTCGAGATTTCCCTTTCCTTACTTGTTAGTCCTTCACATTGGTCTATTGTACTTCACCAGAAAACCCGCGAAATTTCGCGGATTTATTTATATATTTAAAAAATACAATTGTCATGGATATTTATTTAGTAACCTGTTCCGCTATGCTATTTCTACACCGAGCGCTGAACGCAGAGTCTCTGCGTTTAGCGCTCGGTGTGGCAACACGCCGTGTTCGGGTTCGCGAGAAGTCAATCGTCATTCCGAGGATGCCTCGTTGAGAGGTGAAACACGTGTCGATTTATTTCAGGAGTTTTTTTTATGGCTCTTCAGAAATAGCTAAGCGGAACAGGTTACTAAACATATCCACGTCTATTGTATTTTATAATGGATTTCCGCAAGGTCACGCCTGAATCAATTAACTATATATTTTTATAATTCATATCAAAATTCGCTGTTACAATGCATAATAGATCTCTTAAATAAGCAGAGCAGTGAAGTCCACATGTATGATCCCTTGATAGACCATACACTACTTTTAGATGTTGGATGAATGGAATGAAAGAAGGTAAAGTATCAAAACACTACTGTATTGTTCCAAAGGTACTTTAAAGTAAAATGAGCTTAATGAACTGATGATGTGGAAATGAAGTGAGTGACGCGGCCCTTGTTGGCTGT
The DNA here is from genome assembly GCA_963680765.1 of Agrochola lychnidis. NCBI lineage: Eukaryota > Metazoa > Arthropoda > Insecta > Lepidoptera > Noctuidae > Agrochola > Agrochola lychnidis. Next base: position 21,821,121 of record OY796866.1, read on the forward strand.
AACGAGAACGCCTGGCTGCATTGATAGCCCAACGCGAACTAAACTATTATATGAGTTGAAATGAATGTGTTGCGTAAACTGCTGAATTGCAGAATGTGCGGTTGCACCGTACACCACAACTTCGTCACGTTTACTTTTTCAACCAGTAACCACTAATGCTATTTTATAACTTTTTAATTTGTTTATTTTTAACGGTAAAATCGGTAATAATAAAAACCTTTTGTTTCGGTAACTATTTACCTACTTAGTTATCTCTCCTTTTGTATGCAACAAAACTAGAAAAATAAAACAGCAGGCAGTTATGTACCTACATGGTGTTGTCATAAAATATTTACTAAGTATTTAATTCTTTTTTGAGTTGTAGGTAAATCTATTTACAATTTAATTAATAGGTAGGATACCCTATTATGTTTATTAAACAGTCTATTAATTACAATAGGTTTTTACCTATATAGGAAAACTGATTGAACTCAACATGACCCAAGCCGAAATTAAGAATGCGGCGACGCATGAATTGTCCATACAAACGTAGTACATAAATCATTTGCAATTTGAGCATATTTCCACCATATTATGTTGATATTCGGATTGAGACAGTATTTATCTAGGCTCCTACGTCTTTTTATTTCTAAAAACTTACCTTTAAATGAAGTGTAAGCTAATTGCATTTCGTACATTTTTACAGCGTAAATGACATGTTTTCATATTGTTTTTTTCTGTATTATAAACAACAATATTTGTAATATTGTTTCCGTAGAAGCATAGTTTATGTTATCAAATTACAAATTATCGAGAAAAAAATAGAAATATATTAAGTTTTCATTCATAATTTTTTGTATTACGGAACACATCCAAATGTATCATACATTTTCGAAAGCTAATAGTACTATCGCGTCAAGCAATAATTGTCAGTGTGCGCGTGGTAGTATTGCTCACTGTAGGTGTATATCGCTCCGACAGGCACTCACACTAGCGCAACGTGCTTGGAATTGAATTTTGCAAACATCTCGATTTGTAGTTGCGAGCCGTGTCGCCGGCCTCTTAACAAAATGTTTTTACGGATGAGAACATTTACGCGAGCTTTCCAGGAATACTAACTTAACGAATGGTTTATTTTATTTTAGAGTAACATTGGTATCAGTAATGTCATTGACCTACTAGTCTAACAAGTTAACGTTTATCGAAAAGGGTGTGTCAACTGTCAAATCTTTCGATTCTTGTAAGCAGCTAGCTATTGGGCAACATTTCTTGAACAGTGAATTTATCTGCATATGTGACACTACTTTGATGTTTTTTTTGTTTTGTTTTAAAGTAGCTGGCCGAAACGAAACAAACAACTTTATCCTTGGGACCAACATCAATCGCGATAAAAAATTCAGCCATCCCATCCATACATTTGGGTTGAGTAGGTATTGAAGTTGTATATGGGACAGTTGATAATTTTTTCGCGATTTACAATTTTGATACCATGGAGAAAGTTGTTCTGTTCGATAGTGTGTACCACACCCTTAAATTTGACTACACCTTTCTGGTACATCGTGTAACATGGTACACGGTTTACAGTTTTTTTTTACCGACTTCAAATAAAGGAGGAGGTTCTCAATTCGACTGTTTTTTTATGTTTGGTACCTCAGAACTTTCGACTGGGTGAACCGATTTTGATGATTCTTTTTTTATTTGAAAGCTAGTGCTTCCTGTGTCGTCCCATTTCAATGGCCAGTTCTGACAATGGCATTCATGAGAAAACCATATTAAGTCTTAAATTTGCATTAAGTATGTGCGCGACAAATGGATGAATAACTCAATATCACGCCAACCGATTTCGACGATTCTTTTTTTATTGGAAAGGATGTACTTCAAGGGTACTGACCCACTAAAAAGCGAGAAATAAAAACTTTTTGACAAAAAAACAACCGAATTTTAAAAAAACATTACAAAGTGAAAAATAACTTATATTTCGGAAGTCGGTGGCAAATAACGAATATACAAAACCAAAGACACCGACTTCCGAAATATAAGTAATTTTTCACTTTGTAGTGTTTTTTTAGAAGTCGGTTGTTTTTTTTGTCAAAAAGTTTTCATATCATAACATAACATCACATGTATTCCCCGAAGGGTTAGGCAGAAGGGAAGGGTTTTGCATATAAATTTTCAATTATATTTCAGTAAAAATTAAATAAACTAGGTATCTATAATATTCCGGTTTTGTGATAATGTGTTCATCGTCCTCAATTAAATACCTGTATTCAGGAAGGAAAAGGCAAGATTGTCCGGAAAATGCTATAAAAAACAACAACATAAAATCTTCTAGGTACTTACTAGTTATAACATTTGAATTATCGGTAATTAGCAGAGTAAGCATGTTGATTTCTATCGATAAATATTTTAGATATCGCTACCTACATGGCTTATCTCATAAATTATTGTTCTATACCGATAATAAGCGTGTCTTTATAGGAAATGTACTAGGCTATGAACCGATGTGACCTTAGCCATGCTGCGCTTGCACTCGTAAAACGTTTAATATTTCTTTTTTTTTCATATAGCAAAAAAAGTGTTTGTACTTTTTTTTAAACGATATTCTCTATGGCTAACAAAATTTCATGAATTTTTTAATTTCATTGTGTGGAAATAATGGTTAGGTAGACGAACAGTGCCTTTGGTAGGTACATACCTACTAGGCCATGTTTAATTAAATTCAATGATAAGAAATTAAACTAATAATTGTTACTGACCAGACGAACACAAGTTTGGAAGTGACATCGCATGACTACAATAAAAACGAGTTATTTCGACGGAAGAATAGACAAAATGACAGATAACAATCATAATCTGACATTTTGTCCATTCTTCCGTCGACAAAACCCATAAAAATTCTCGTTTCTATGGTTGTCATGCCACGCGTGCTGATGGTAGTACATAATCGATATATCATAGTCGATATATCGGTAAATCGATATCGTCAGTAATAACCTACATGACACCAATGCGCCATTGAATTATTTTTGAACTCCTACCAAATAAGGAATACCACAATATCGTGCTGCCTTATAACCATTTAAGGTCACTGAAACAAGCCCGCTTCAGAGAATTCGTATAAACACGCTTTGAAATAAACCTTTCGTTATTTTTCCATGTTTACGGTCACCTAAAACCGCTTTCTAGTACTCTTACCATAATATTATGTGAAATACCGTCTTTGCTTTGGATGTCGCGAATGTAAACAAAAACTTCGGGTGAAACCGGCGGCTAAACCTCACATAGTGGTAAAACGCATGCGTCAGAATCGTACCTATAACATATTCGCATATTTCCTGTAAATGCAGCTTTGTGCGAGTCAGCCAGTCGAGTTGACGTGCTGAGTCCCCGCACTAGCCGTCAGTGCCGTGCTGATATTCAGAAAAATAGGCCGTTGACAAGTTTACGCGTGCGTGAAAAAAAAACAATCGAAAGTAATCTCAGTTATTAGTTCGATTTATAAAAACACGCGGAATTTCGGCGGTTTATTTAGAATTTGGAACTGTAAATATTGTGCCCACAAGCGACGCTGTTTTGTTTTCTTTTTCTCTACGATTATTATAGGTAAGTTTTCCCATTTCATTTTATTAACACTAGTAAATTCAAAATATACGTAACTAAAAATATGAAAACACACCGTCCTGGAAAAATTCTGTTACAATGAGTAAACTGTGACGTTCGCGAATTTTCTTTTAAATGGAAAGTCCCTACCGACTCTTGTTTTCACTTTTACAATCAGTTTGTAAATATTTTACAGTTTTATGAATCACAGACAATATTTTTTTTTTTTTTAATGAATGTGTATTTTTAATGTGAAGTCTTCAATAGAATGTAGTAAATTGTTAAATAACAAACTTATCGTAAATACTTGTGGTCTGTAAATCTATCTTTGACAAATATTAGGATAACGATATGTCATCAAGGATGTTTTGATACATGAAGTTCTATGTATGTTATTTATCTATTATTTTGGTTACTCCTGAAATGTTATGACAGTCAACATTTTAGAGTTATAAATCCAAAACTATTTTGGGACCTTTATACACCCTACGGATTGACTGTAGAAATACAATTAGTACCATGAAGAAGTTTTTTGGTATAATTAATTAGTATTCTTGGGAAGCCATTAGAAACAGGAAGAAATAAATATTTAAGTTTGTAATTAAAAGGAAGAGGCCTAATTCTTCCTATGATCTCAGTATCCGTTTATCGCCGCAATTGCGGCGATAAGACCCCTCTTTGAGGAGTGGCTAGAGAGGCGCCACGGCGTCCTCACCTTCCGCCTGACACAGGTGCTCACCGGACATGGCTGTTTCGGGAGGTACCTGTTCAGGATAAAGCGGGAGGAAACGCCCGGGTGTCATCACTGTGTGGATCGCCCGGAGGACACGGTGGAGCATACGGTGGAGGTCTGCCCGGCTTGGGCAGAGCATCGCCGTGTCCTCGAGGAAGCGATCGGCGGCGGTGATCTCTCGCGTCCGGCCCTGATTCGGGCCATGCTACGGAGCGAGAGGAAATGGCAGGCCGTCACCTCGTTCTGCGAAGCAGTAATGCTCGCGAAGGAGGAGACGGAGCGCGTGAGGGAAAGGCAAATTTCGCGCCCTCGCGCCCCTAACCGCCGCAGCAGGAGACGCCCTGGGCGTCGGGAGTCACGAGAGGATTTCCGGCCACCGTAGGCGCGGGCTTGCGGACGGTGAGCAATGGGTAGCTCGCCGTCCGATAAGGACCAAGCCCGGGTCGACGGCGCGTTGTGTTCCACGCGCGCCTCAAAGAGATGTCAGCAGAATTGACGGGGTCCGCTAGGGCCAATGCCTGCCGGGGGTTCGAAGAAAACCGATAGGGACATCGTGGCCCCCTGGCAACACGGCAACTGAAGGAACACGGGTGGGTTTTAGTCAGTAAGAGTCTGACACGCCCTCCCGCTCCGCCCAGAGCGGGAGAAGTTATTTGATGATTTCCCAGCCAAAAAAAAAAAAAAAAGTATCCGTTTATGGGAGAATATACGTGTTTTCTCTCATAGACGGATACTGGACGGTACATTTTCGACAAGCAAATAACATTATCCAAATAACCGAATTTAAATTAAGTATTTAATAATTAACAAGGGCTTATCCAGATTATGACTAAGCTAAAATATGGCCGATAACAAATACGCGATAGCTTGTATCAATTGGCTCATGGTACGTCTGTCTTGACATTTTAATCCAGTCCGTTTTATTGCTAGAACATTTTAAAATTACGAGCAGAATGATTTTACCATAAAATAAAACATTTTAAGGAGAAGTTGACAAAGCATTTTCAGGCTTTCATACAAACTTCGCATATCTATCCATCATCATCATCAACATCTTCCCCACTGTATCAGCAATATCAGCTGTCATTAACATCTTCCCCACTGTATCAGCTATATCAGCGGTCATTAACATCTTCCCCTCTGTATCAGCTATATCAGCTGTCGTCAACATCTTCTTCCCACTGTATCAGCTATATCAGCTGTCATCAACATCTTCTTCCCCACTGTATCAGCTGTCATCAACATCTTCGCCACTGTATCAGCTATATCAGCTGTCATCAACATCTTTTTCCCCACTGTATCAGCTATATCAGCTGTAAGCAACATCTACTTCTCCACTATATCAGCTGTCATCAACATCCATAGCCCAACTTCATCCACTGCTGGGCATATTAGGCCTCTCTTTTCTTGTGCCAATCTCCATGCTCCTGGTCCAGTCAATCAGTTGCCATAGCTTCCTTTCTAAGCATATTTTTAACCATTTAGGATTTTTTTTCCTGTATATGTCTACTTTGATAACCCATTTACAATTTTAGGTATTCGATTTAGTGATGATACTACGATACTCCTCTATATCTAGCAAAATTTCGACATTTCGCGATAAAAATACCTTGTGATGACATGAGATGTTTCTAAGAATTGACTGAAAGTTAAATAAACCTCTTCATGTTAACCACTTGATCTAGCACGCGGATTAAATATTACGTTTATCTTCTTAACGGTTGATAAGGATTTATGAGTTCTTTAGATAGATGTAATCTTCAGTTGTCATGAAACTACCTAAGTGTATAGGTAGGTATGTTTGACATAAATGTGATGAGTTGAAAATGTAAAATCAAATCATAATGGGCTGAAAATCAAAATTGTTTTGTTACTACGACAATAATGCCCAAACTCAAACCGCATTTATTTCAATTAAACAATTTACAGGTACTTTTGAATTCTCAAGGGGTCGGTCAGTCAGAAGGATGTTGCCCATTTTCTAAAGCAATTTTTTTTAATACAACGATTAAAAAGGTATAAAACTGTACTATTGTCTAAGAAAGTCCTGTTAACTGTTTAGTACTAACTTACTAAGTACTTGTGTAATGACTTGTGAAGTAGTGACACGTTGTTAGTCCATGGCTAATTATTCAATGTAACTGCCAGCCTATTGCAAAATATTGCTGGATTGAGGGCTCAATTTTCTAGGTTTTCTTAAACGAAAATGTCTTCGTTAATGTCTTTAGAAGTTTATTGATCTTTCTTAGATATTCCCCTAGAGCAATTCCTGCCGTTATCACTCTCATTGTCTCTCTACTGGGCAAAGTCGTCTGGTCATGCTCACACAGGAGCATTACCACCAATCCTGCGCACTACTTGTTGGCAATTCCAGAATGTTTTGTCCAGGCTTCCTTACAAATTTTTTCTTCATCATTAGTAAACGGAGGCCTATATCCGTCCAGCAGTGGACTGCGATAGGACTAACACTTTTTCAAACACCACAAAGGATTTTTATACAAAAATAGAAGCAAAGTGATCATAAAATTTTGTAGACGTGATAGTCCGGATGGAGTGCGGCGACGCCGTTGACCAAACGTGTGGAATATTGTAAACATCAACAGTATTGTTTTGCATTGCGGCACAGACACTCCATTACACACTATCAACAGGTCCTTGGTAAAAAAACTGGCCGTAGAAAGGATTGATATAGGAAAGCTAGAAGAGCAAGGAGAAGACGAGTAAGATGGCTAAAACACCGTTGACTAATCAATCAGTCAACTTAGCGTGGAAAGCAAATGTTTGTAGCTGTAAATTAAATAGCAAAGTCACTCTCTTTCATGTTAGTTCATTACTTAATCAATTGTTAGGCAATCATAAGGAGATGCAGGTGTTCCGACAGGTTTTTGTAAAAACCATTTTCGGATTACTGTTAAAAAGTGTAACAAAAATTTTAATGCACGACCTAGAGTGTAATGAACTTCACCTTTTCCTTGAAAGGGCAAAGAACCGTAAATGACTATATAGGCATTTTTTTCCTTCAATATTCGACCGATAAACACGAAGGCTTTTTTGCAGGCACATCCATTATGATCGCTAGTTAGTAGATAAGTAGTTTTTGGCTATAAAACTATGCCTGAATAGGTTATAGTACGGAAAATGGCTGAACTAGAATTTTTACCCATTTATTTGAAATCACGCATACTGATTTTGTTCAAAAAGCCCTAACTCTATAAAGCACAGCAAAGATGAGAAAACCTGAATATCTCCGAAACATTGTGACAGTGACATATGTTAAACATTAATCGTTGAATAGAAGTCAGAAACAAGACTCTGAAAATGATTTCCTGTTACATAAAATAGTAAATTGCTATCGAACGGCGGCGTCCGCATTCCTGAGTCAAATTACTATAAATCGCACATTTACACTTTGTTTTATTGACAATTTGTTAATTGAAAACTATTGGTGGAAACCGTTAAAAGTTTGTTGTAGTAGAAATTGACATAATTAAATAATAAAATGTCCTCCATCGGAAATTGCAGTTTTAGCAAACTTCCTGCAGGAAATTTAGGCGTTATGTTGCTACATTTAGCATTTTTGTATCTTTTAGTAAGTTTTATAAGCAATGAGCATCCATAGATAGAGTTTAGGCCCTAAGTATTCTTTAGGTCCTAGAGAAAACTTAGGCCACATGAACACGAATTCTCTATTCTAGAGTCTAGGATAGAGAACTCGTGTTCATGTGGTCTAAGTTTTTTAGGTAACGGGTTTTAGTCAGTAAGAGTCTGACACGCCCTCCCGCTCCACCCAGAGCAGGAGAAGTTATTTGATAATTTCCCACCCAAAAAGTCTACGATAGAGCACTCGTGTTCATGTGGTCTAAGTTTTTTAGGTAACACGAGTTCTCTATCCTAGACTCTAGGATAGAGAACTCGTGTTCAGAATGATGTTATTCTGTGTTGTTCTTGTTCTTGACAATGTTGTTCTTTATAGTTCCCAAATACAAGCCTCTCATTCTTATCCACACTTAGGTTTCCTAAAAGCGAGCAAACAATATCATCGTATATCTATTCTATTTATATTCCTATAGTCATGTCTTATGTTGGTCTAATACTGAACTGTTTATATTCAAGCTTTCTTCCTCCGGTATACCTATACAATGAATGGTGATAATTAATCTTTTACCGTGATGTTTAAATGCAAATGTCCTCCCACAATCATCGTATCGATGATAGACGCCTCATTTATACAGCAAACGTCTGTTTACGAATCACTTTGACCCATTTCTCTTGACTTATTTTAAATGGGATGATTGATAAGCTTGGTACAGTCTATTTTCTTTCATACCAAGGTTATTATTAATAGGTCAAGGGGATGAAGTTCAGCCATATCCTACTTATATATATATTAATAATTTATTTATTTATTTCTTATTACAAATTACAGAGAATGTTAGTACAAAGTCACAATTTTATAATTAATTTGTGGAAGACTGGTGCCTAAACTACGTTTTTTACAAAACCTGTATGTCAGGTCACCAGGCCCCCTAAAATAAACTTTTACATTTTTATTGTTGTACTGGAGACGATCGATTCGCATAGGTATAATATTATTCAAATAAAAATCTCATACATTATAATGTTGCAATTTTGCTCATAAAAATTGATTTACAAAAATAAAAATAGAGAAAGTAAAGGAATTTAAGGATACATGCAATGGAAGATGCAAGTGTATGCACTTGAGTGTGGTGTTGGGTAATTGTGCGATGCAAAGGGAACATTATGTCAGGACATGGTTTTGAAAAGATCAATTTGATTATAATCTAAGGTGATATATTATTTTATTTTTTATTATTATTTATTATCCTTCCTTAATATTATAAATGCGAAAGTAAGTTTGTTTGTTACGCCTTCACGCTAAAACGGCTGAACGGATTTGGATGAAATTTGGCACATATATAGATGATGCCCTGGAAAAGAACATAGGATACTTTTTTTTTTTCCACGGGATCGAGACTTATGCGGGTGAAACCGCGGGGCGCTGCTAGTCCGTTATAAAAATATTTATCACTAGTTCTATGAATATGATGAATTGACAGAACTGTCTGCATTTTATAGTGATGTATCGTAATATTGATTGTCATGACTGTGTATTTCCTTGTATTAATTTTATGTAGCGTATAGCTTAGATAGGTACCTATGGAATTTCGTTAGCAAAATATTTAGTTGTTGTTTACCTACATGGACTCATGTGATAAATGTTACAATAAAATTACTATCTTGGTTTTAATTAGATAATTTATCGTAATTATGCCTACTCTGAATGGTATATGTGTCAAAAGAACGATTTTGATGATAACGATATTTTTTTACACATTTTTACATAGTTTTTTTTTTATATAATGGCAACTGAGTAGGTACCTAGTTCTTTAAAAACAATTTTCAGCTTCAATTTTTTACTGACTCCTTAACAATTCAAATGAACCATGCAAAATAGTTTGCCTAATTTAAATAAATGCTATGAGTTTGAATTTGAAAAGATTCTTATGGTAATTTTTTACCTTCCAACGATCCTAATAAATAAGCCTACAGGTTTTTTTTACCATTAACTAAGTACTGTTTCAATATGAATCGAATCGCTCATTATTTTACCATTTGTTCGTAGAAGAGTTTACGTCATTGACTGCCACAGAGGGCAATGAACGAACATACTAGAAAGCTAGAAACGAATACCTACATAAATACCTAATATATTTTATCTAATGATATATAATATCGTCATTTACGACGGATAGGATTATAAAGATAATTTGGATAGGCGATATTCGCGGGGCTCTGATGTTATCTTACAGATACAATATGGCAAGTGATAAAATTTTCACAGTCGCATTGTAAAAATAACCTTAATTACAACAAAAACTTCGGCACATATTAAGATAGTACAAGATGGTGCTACAAATAATATCAGCCTGTATACTAAGGCTTAGGTTTATTTTAATTGGTTTGAGATTATTTTAAATCGTCAAACTTAATTTGGCTTGATTTTGCTTAACTAGGTATTTGTGCCAACTATAATGCGTCCTTTACCCGACCTTTGAAACTTTAATTATTATTTAGATCGAGCCGAAATATAAAATCTTATCACAGTACGATTAGCTTTGTCGCATAAAAAAACCGCCATATGCCCAATTTGATTTTTTCCGCTCGGAATTCGCCTCATTATTAGTAAAAAAAAAAATCACTGATGATGCAAAATTGCTGTCATTTACTGTGGGAAGAACATGCCCAAAACAGTCGATTCTGTCGGCGCGGATAAAATAAACTTTAAAATCACCTACGGCCTAACTAATTTTGTTATTTGGTCTGAGTATTGGGGTAGGTTTAAAAAAAAAACTACATTGTAGCAGCAGATACATAAAAATCAAATTTAATAAAGGTATCAACTGTTTAAAAAACGAATCTTAAAATCTTTTGTTGTCTATGCTAAAGCAACTTCAAAAACAATAACATTTCTCGTGCACATACGGACGTATTCTATATCCGTGCGGAAACGGATATTGAGAAAGGTCGACTGCTACTCTTACAATACCACAGACAACACATAAAATTCTTCACCTGCTGTCAGTTGACGAATATGCAAATGTATTGCTACTTTTTATAGAACTTAGACCATAGACGACACTTATAATGTAATTAGCAAGTAAATATGTCGTCTTCAGTGACTAGTAAGTAACTTGTTTTCCCTTGAAAACTTTTAATTAGTTTTCCTCGTTTCGAGATGAAGAATAAGGTAAATAATAGGTGTTATGCAAATGTCTAAATCGAATTCAAAATTATAGAGAAAGTTCTACTTTGTATGATTTGACTTTCTTTGACAGATTTAATATTAACTAAGCACTGCAACAACACACTGAACATAAATATCTATAATTAAGATTTTTGTAAAAAAAAAAGTGGAAAAAACAAGCAAAATTGTTTGATTTTTTTGCATAACATGAAGTTAGCATATTACAAAAGAAAAATAAAACTAATAGTTTTAATAATTACCGGCGTATTTTAAACAATAAAGCAGGAACAGGACATAATCAAAATATAGAACAGACAGACAAGAATCTTGCTATTATCAAAACGGAAGAAACATTATCTTCAAATCAATAGACGAAGGTGAATGCATAGACAACGCCGGGGGGAATATAGATCAAAAATTTGAACAGTATTTTATTTAATAAACTTCATTTAATTATATCAATATAATATTGATGGCATTTGATGTTAATTATGACAGCTCAAATCCAAAAACACAACAGGGTTAATATGTGTTTTTGGACAGATTCTAAAAACACTCACCTTTTGTAAAGAAAGGCTTTCATTTCAAACACGGTGTATGATGTTTTGTAAATCCTTTCAAATGTCCCTCTTTTCCAAAGAGGACACCTCACCTTTTCAGAAGATCACGATGAACATACTGACAAAAAATGGGAGCAAAGTAAATCTGAACTGTATATTCTTTTTTAAATCACTTGCAATTCGCACGCGATCTTCACATCAATGTAAAACGTAAGATATCCGTGTTCCTATGCGCGGTAATTCGAAATTCTGATAATTTAATTCATTTATCAGTCAGTATCCTTTTTATTTTCGAAAACATTACATCATCTCTGTCTAAAACTATCTCCATCAGATTACCTCTATTATTGATCTGAAATTCTGAAGATAGCACAATCATTATCTCAAAGATTTCTCTCCTCAAGATATATTTTCACTAAGAGGCACTCGAAAAACATGTCAAGATCGTTTTGCACATGCAAAGCACAGTTATCATAGTTCAATTATTTTTCTTCTAAATAAATAAAAATGTTTGGGTCAGGATTTGGCCCTGGGGCTTTTACGTTGTTGGCTTTCCCGGGCTTGGGACCTGCTGTAGTGACTGGAGCGATTTTTGCAAATACGGTGACGTCAGTTGCCAGTTCTGCCGGAAGATCTTCAGGTTATCGTTCGAGTTTTCCTTCAGGATTTGCAAATACGGTACCTACTTAATTTATTCTAATTTGTGACTTTCTAAAATTATCTCTTCTCTTTAATATTATCATACAAATATGATTATTACCTATCTAGAATAAGCTTTCCATTTGGAAGTTCTTTTTGTAAAGTATTTTTTTCTTTTTGAACATTTTAACGTAGATCTTTAATATTATAGAGAGAAAAATTAACTTTTTCAGAAAAAATAAATTTGTTTTTTTTTTGTTTGTTACGCTTTCACGGCTAACCGGCTGAACCGATTTCGATGAAATTTGGTATGAGGATACTTTATACCCTGGGGAAGGACCATAGGCTTTTTTTGACATACCACGCGGACGAAGTCGCGGACGAAAACTAGTTTATTATATTTTTTTACTTTTGCTCCAATTTTGACCAACTATGGTGTTATTCTATCAAATTAACGCTGGTTTCTTTTGGACTTCGGATTTATTTGTATGAGGTTATTTTTAAGATAAGTAGTTTATCCCTGGCACGGTTTTAATTTTGAAACACTGAGATTACGTATTTACTCAGTCTTATCAGTATAAAAGAGTCCAAATTCTTGAGATTTATCAGTGACATATGAAACTATACTATCAATGTTTTGAAATCGCTGAGGTGTTGACAACATGCATTTCTACATTGTTAGTCTATGCACACTAACAATATTAATAGGGACTTGTTTTAGCATTGTTCTCTTCATAGAAATCGGTTACCTAGTGAAAAGGAAACGATTCTAAGGTTCTTCTTACGGTAGAATTTTCCGGGCTTATCCTAAAAGTTGGCAACATCGCAAATAGCCGTCAAATATTTACCTGTTTTGATTAATTTGGCAATATTACTGTATGGAATTAAGAAATGTGGCTAACTAGTGAACTAAAATATTGAATAAGAAATGCAATAATTAATATCGTAACGCCGAATATTTAGTTTTAGATGTAAAAAAAGTAAAAGTAAAAGATGTAAAGAAGTTCTTTGATGCTAACTATAATAATAGGCACTTTTTCGATTATCTGTTTAAAGCGTTGATTAATCTGCCGGTCCTTTTAGTTACCAATAATTATTATTTATACTTTATTTTTTGCTTGCACCTACCTAGATGTATTGTAGTACAGTACCCTTATTGCGTAACTTATTTGCGTCAACGATTATGAAAAATTTGTTTCATTTTGACAGTTCAACAATATGTATTCATTGCTTTATTTACGTTGTTGAGCAGTTTTGAAGTGAAAACTTCTTTAGCATCGTTGTGATTTGAAACTCGATGAAACGAAAAAGCGACAGTAAAAAGAGACACACATAAATTCATAAGATTTAACGTGAGAGAAAATGAGATAGAAGCATTATACAGTGTTTCTTATGTTCGTGGTTCTCTTTGTGCTCTGCTTCGTACCCCCTCCACTCGTGTTTACCAAGGCATAGTGGGAGTTTGCTTGAGCCTCAGCGTTGTACGTGTATACGTGTTTGTGCGCGTACAATTTCTTTTTTTAATTTTTGAAGTATTCACTTCTGCCACGTGTGAATTGCACACGTTTCTTTTTTTTTCCAACTTCTGAAGCAATGGATTAGCAATCTGTTTGCAATCAAATTGTGATTGATCGTGTATTACGCAATTAGGGCACAGAATACAAACCAGTACCCTAATTGCGTAACTTATTTTCGTAAACGATTATCACAAATTTGTTTCATTTTGACAGTTCAACAACATTCATTGCTTTATTTACGTTGTTGAGCAGATTTTTTTCCAACTTATGAAGCAATGGATTAGCAATCTGTTTCAAATAGAAACAAATTGTGATTGATTGTGTATTACGCAATTAGGGTACAGAGTACAGACCTGAATACAGACCTATGTTATCCTTTGTTAGCGGCCCGTGTTATCACCAATAAATATTTTCGGAGATAAGTGAGTGGACATGAATTCGCTCAATTCAATAGATAGAGAGTTCCTAACTACCTACCTTGGTTTATAGATTCATTTTGTTTTAGTGCATGATCGAATGTTACATGATCAGTATTAAGAAGAGTATTTATTTTCTACATCGTAGCACTTTTCCGAAAAACTGTACCTTTGCAGAATAACAGCTGATAGGTATATAAAAAAGCGGGCGAGTTCGAACTAGGGATGAGTGTGTACGAAGCCGATCTTCTTCCAAGTGGACCTTACTGTGACTTATTCTGAAAACTTTACTCAACTTCCTATTACCTACCTCATCTTGAATTGAAGTAAGAACAAATTCCACGGTAAATAATCATCAGCTATTGATGTTTTCAAATAAGTTAAGTATATACTTACCTACACTGTCCTCCCATACCTAGTAACACTGTTATTTGAAAGTATTGTAAAAGCCAATTATTTTTAAAAGAGTAACCGTGGAGTTTCTTGCCGGCTTCTCCATAGGAAACGACCAATTTGAACCGTGCACCTAGCTTCTGACGTTTCATAAGTGCCCATGTAGGTTTATGTGAAATACAATTTTTTTTTTTTTTTCTCATTTAATTGGTCCTGCATGGTGCAAAGTTAGGACTGTCCAGGACCAAATCCATTTTTTTTTTTTATTAATTTGTCGAGTTAAAATAATTCATATATTTCAATAACCTCACTTGAAAACGGACCATGTACGTGTAACGAATAGCAAAAACAAAAACAACCATTGTTTTGCAAAATAGTTGTTACTAAGTCGCTATTGTTGCGAATTCAAATGAATACAACACAGATGTACAGTTCCCGCAAAAATACTTGGTAAGTACCTAATTGGTAAAGTTTTAGAAATATGCAGATTTTTTTTTCAGTTTTAACGACTCCTTTTTGCTTAGGTATACGATGTTGCAAACCAGCAGACGTACCTAATTAGGTCAACTTTCAGAGTACCTATACTCCGTTTGAAATAAGATTAGACATTTAAACAAACCTTTTTTACAGTCCGTTCAACCAATTTTGACTTTTATACCGTAGGCATAAGGATGGCATTGAAAGCAAAAAAAGTGGTTACAAACCAACTGTTTACTGCAGCTGCCATTTGTCATGCGACCAACGCAATAGAAGTCAAAATCGGTTGAACGGACTGTAAAAAAGGTTTAGTTAAATGTCTAATCTTATTTCAAATGGAATATAGGTATATCTAGAGCGTTTACCGAATAAGTACTTTAGGATTTCTTAAGTGATTCCTTCAATGTAACCCACGTAATTTCAAAAGGTATTTTATTCATTTTAGATTAGCCAACAATTGTTTACACAATACATTTAAAATAATTTCCTTAATAGTACGTTTAGGTAGGTATAAGTGCAAATAAATAACAACACCATTTATGGTTTTACACAATATTACAAAGCCAAAAAAAGCGGCCAAGTGCGAGTCGTACTCGCCCATGAAGGGTTCCGTAGCAGCAAGTAACATTGAATGAAAGGTAAATTGCGGTTTACGATTTATGACGTATTAAAAAAAAACTACTTGCTAGATCTCGTTCAAACCAATTTTCGGTGGAAGTTTACATGGTAATGTACATTATATATTTTTTTTAGATTTATCATTCTCTTATTTTAGAAGTTACAGGGGGGGGACACACATTTTACCACTTTGGAAGTGTCTCTCGCGCAAACTATTCAGTTTAGAAAAAAATGATATTAGAAACCTCAATATCATTTTTGAAGACCTATCCATAAATACCCCACACGTATGGGATTGCTGAAAAAAAAAAATTTTGAGTTTCAGTTCTAAGTATGGGGAACTCCAAAATTATTTGTTTTTTTTCCATTTTTGTGTAAAAATCTTAATGCGGTTCACAGAATACATCTACTTATCAAGTTTCAACAGCATAGCTCTTATAGTTTCGGAAAAAAGTGGCTGTGACATACGGACGGACAGACAGACAGACAGACATGACGAA
The DNA here is from genome assembly GCA_963680765.1 of Agrochola lychnidis. Classification (NCBI taxonomy): domain Eukaryota; kingdom Metazoa; phylum Arthropoda; class Insecta; order Lepidoptera; family Noctuidae; genus Agrochola; species Agrochola lychnidis. Next base: position 21,837,319 of record OY796866.1, read on the forward strand.
TCTATAAGGGTTCCGTTTTTTGCCATTTGGCAACGGAACCCTAAAAAGGATATTTACAATTAAAGTTATTCAATATTTTTTGGTAATTCATGCGTAACAATTTGAATGACAAAAATTGCATTCTAAATAAAAAACAAAAAAAAACAGACTGATTGATTTATTAAAATTAATAAATAAATATAATAAAAATCTCATAATTTAATTAATTCAAATATATAGAACCTTAAAATTAAAATTAACAATCAGTATCGTCATCATTGTTTGTGAGAATCGTGCTCAATATTTTTTTTGAATCCTTTACATATCATGATGTACTCAGTATCGCCCTGGAGTAATACCTACTCTAGAGTTTGACAAAATCTTAAAAAAGTTTTCAGTATGTAATCTAGGACGATAAATTCGTCGTCGATCGTTTATTATTATTGCTGTAGATTTCTGAAAAGAGGCATAAGATAAAGAATCTCAGAATATTTTCATAATAGTTCGCTAAGTATCTGTAGATACTTAAATTCTACTTTATACAACATGTAAAAACAAAACCTGTCTGATCTGTGAAGAGTGTTATTAGGTATCGTGCTGAGTCTGTTAATGTGGTAACATAAAATCGTTACATTTTTTTTTCAATGGGGAATTTTTCCGCGCGTGCCCGTCTACGAGTCATAAGTTATGACTACTTATGACCCTTGTTGAAAAATTTCAAATTTTTTATGGATTTGGGGTCATTTTGGTACTCAAATGTGATTTTTAAATAGCAATAACTTTTTATTTTCAATAATAAATAACAAGATTTTTTATGACTTTTTGGTAATGTTATTGCAGCACCTTTCGGATCGGACAGGTTTTTTTACATATTGTGTAAATAACAACTTTTTATTGTTTATCTAAAGTAGTATTTAAGTCTAAAAAAATTAATTGCAATCTGCATGCATTCAACCCTTTAAATGCATGCAGATTGCAATTATTTTTTTAAGATTATGATGAGCATTTGCAAACAGTGCATAAGTATTCTCGTTGGTTCCACGAACGCATTCGGTATTTTCATAACAATATCGCGAAAACATCGCATTGTTACATATCGTATTACATATCTGTTCATTATACTCACTTACAAACCTACATGTGGCTATAAAATGATATAACTGATAAATTAAATTAGGTATTTATAATACGCTAATATTAATTTGTTTTATGTATGGTAATAATGAATTTATTTGCATATAATAAAATATTTTGTTTTATAATTTAATTGCAGTCGTTTTTGTGCTATATTATAAGTGTCTGTTAGGTATATACTTTGCCCTCATTTGGTTTGCGGTTTAATATAGGTACCATAATATACAGCGTGGCGCTTTAATGGCGACATTAATTTAAAACACGTATACGGATTAGCGTTTTCTTTTTATGGAGATGTTTTAATTTCATTAAATGTTATTATTTGTTGATTTATTTTCAATATTCTAAAATAGCATCTTGGTGCAATCACTACTTAACAACTGTATCGCAGAGGTCATTTACCGGGATCGCGGATCATAACATCGCATCAATCAAAATAAAACGAATAACATGCAAAGAGAAGGTGAATTGAAGGAAAGAGATAGCCCTATGTCGACGAGCGTTTGAAAATTTTAATTTTTCAACCAACGAATAATTTTTTCTTATTATATTTTTATGATTACTGGCCACTAGCCCTACCCGTGTGTTAAATTAATGTCGCCATTGTAGCGGCACGTTGTATATTAATATATCTTGCTAATCTATCCTCATATTTTGGTGACATTATAGAAATATATATTAAAACTCCGTCTGAGGTCGCTCTCAGCTTATGATTTATATTAATATATATTGAAGTGAAAACTTCTTTAGGCGCGTTGGGCATTTTTGAGCACTGATTTCGCGACACTGGTGCCGATTCTCTTGTCACAAATGCCTCTAAACTAAACTAAAAATCACCAAAATTTAGTTTATTCCTGTCAAACGACGATTTCCCATTCTGAAATGGACTAAAGTGACACAACTTAACTATATTTTAGTTTGACAGCACTAAGATGGCACTGAGATATTAGTTTAGTGAAAATGGCAATTTTGCTATTCTGAATTTGACGTTTTTAACCTAAAATTTAGATTTTCTAACTAAATATGACTATTTTTAATCGCGACTAAAAACATGTGGAATAAAATTGGTTGTCATGAACTAAAATTCACACCAACACCTCGACTTCAGATGAAAAAACAGTACCGAATATTTTTTTTTCTTTTGCTTATATCTCGAAAACGGTGTGTCCAATCGCAAAAATAATGAAAATTTCGACACCCTTTATAAAATCCTTAAACCCCTAACACTCTACATGTAGGTAATATTTTTTCTTATTTTCCACACAAAAAGTGAAAAATCCATATAAAACACGTCGAGGCTGCCCCCCCTGCGCGCCTCCGGCTCTAAAAAGATTCACGTGGTTAGGTATCACGTGTGGAGTCGCGGTTGTCAAATTCGATTTAGATGTGTCAAAATTATTTTTAAATTTAGAGAATTTATTTTGCAGAATAGCTTTGAGATTCTCATAGTCAAAAGTAAGGAATTTTAGTGATAGTTTAGTAAGTTTAGTTCGGTATACAAGAGAATCGGCACCAATGTTTGACCATTAAAAACACATCAACGCGTTGATTACCGCGGTGCGTGGAGTAAAAGACATCAACGCGTTGATTACCGCGGTGCCGATTTTTTTTAAGTTTTCACTTCTGTCACGCGCACTCCCGGAGTGCCAGTTTTTTTTCTATATTTATACCTACGTCTGTGATGGGCTTTATCCATAAACGTTTCCTCGTACATACATTTTATGTAAAGACTAAAATCTAGAAAATAGTTGAATAAGTAGATACCTACTACCTACCCTTTTCAAGTAGGGATATACGTATTAAAATAATAGACGAGCTAAATAGGTGCTTAAAACATGAGATTAATGTCATCCAAACGCCTTTTTTGTTACGGCGGCATTAAAATGTTATGTTTGTCTGTTGGCTAACTGGCTTATTTTATAGCTTTAATGGCTAATTAATAAGTAATTAATTACCGGCTGCTCATAGGGTAGAGAAAGGAGCATTTCGTCGTTGCGCGTGCAAAAGTCGCTATGTGTTATTTCGTAATTTTCGGTTTTTTATGCAGTTTGAATCGTTATCTCAATACATACATACTGTAAAAACAGCTAAAAATTCCAATTTGCCTATCATGTTTAATTTTGGCATTATTAATAATGTTAATGCTACAGGGACACCTCTGCCCAACCCTTCGGGGAAACAAGGCGTGATGTTATGTTAATAACGGTATCTATTCAAAAGTAATCTAAAACTACGTCAATTTGTTATATGTATTTAAAGTAAAAGTAAATTATTTAAATACTCTGGGTATTTTTTGAGAAAACCAGTTTTTTGCGTCTCCTGTAAAGTGTGTAAAAAACACATAGCGATTATGGAAAGCGCTGCGACGATTTCCTCAATAACCTTTCGCTGTATAGAAAGGCACGTCTGTTGATTTTAAGGAAGTTTCATTCTAGTTGTAATGTTGCGGAATTCAAAAACCGTAATGGGTATTTTTCGCGTTTTTGCCATCTATGTTGACAACAGAATAATTTGCGTCTAAAATACGATTAGTCATGCTGTTATTATTCTAGTCATAACCAGTTACATCGATACAAAGTCACACAAAGTGTGTACTGTCACGAAATTGTTCTATGTAAGTACCTATGACTAGTTTTCTAGGTGGGTACCTAGCAGCAGTACCTACCTGGTGGGTCCAACAGCGTTATTAGTAGCTTTGGTTTTAGAACCAAACCTCCTCCTTACTTGCTTACATCACAAAACCACACGGTCTGATGAATAAACCTACTAACATTTCTAAAATGTCACATCTTGCATGATTTCATTAAAAACTTGACATTTTATGCTCATAAATTATAAATACATACCTATTTCTTGAAAGTCACAGGTATGATTGGTCTATTATACTGAAAACTAGATAGTTCTACGAAGCAAATTATAGCATTAAATAGCAATATAATTCAGCAAGGTAATTAAGGATACGAAAAATTTAAAATATTTGCATCGTTGGTTTAGTAGTTCTAAGCGCGACTGTTGAGCATGAGGGTTTAGGGTTTCAACTTTAGGTAGGACCTTTCTATATACAGATTTGTGTCTGGTTATTGGCAATAGCTCGCCCCCTAAAAGGTAATAGGGACTTATCAGGCAAAATTTGGAAGTAGGTAGGTAGGTACCATACATACAGATTGCCTCTAAACTCTTTCGATAAACACGTGCGTAATATAATTATGTTAAAGGTACGTTTATAGTCCTATAAATTAAAAAATATTGTCATTATTCATCATCATCATTTCAACCGAAAGACGTCCACTGCTGGACATAGGTCTCCCTCAAGCACCACCACTTCTACTAGTTCTGTCCTTCTCGCATTCAGCGAATGTGCAATTTGTCATTATTCCGGTCGAATAATTGACCAAGAGTCAAGGGCGGATTGCAGTGCCAAAGTCAAGTACGGTCGTGCACCTATCGTGTGCGGTAATTATTTAGGTACGAATTGGATCATTATTTCGACCGCCAAATAAAATTAGTTGTAGGTAGATTGTGGTGTGGTCAGTAAATAATACCTGAATGTTTACCTACTTAGTTGTGTTAACTTAGGTACAGTAGTGAAGTAGAAAATTGTATTCACTGAACACAATACACACATTAATGTATTTTCTACTGTTTAGGACTAAGAGCACACATAATTAATCTATGAAGAATTATTAATCCTACTCAGACAGCCAGAGCAAGTCTAAAACCTACCATTCAACATTCTTAATAAATGCTTATTGAATAACACGTGATAACACAGTGGCTTCAAACAAAGGATCGTTAATGTATGTGAAACGTATGTGGAAATCTGACCGGCACACCTAGAAAGAAATAAATTATGCTTGTTTTGTCAGCACAAGCATAGGTGGGGTACCTACTTAATTGGTTGTCTTGTAAAAGCATATTCATCAGTAATTAAGTTATGAAGGATTATGATTAACGAGCTATCTAAGTATATTGCCCATTCCTAAGTGAATTAATTTGCTTACACTTTCTATTAGATTGCCGTAGAAAATATAGAACGCCTGTAACTTTGTGAAGAGCAATTTGTTACGAAAGTACGTGTTGCCGCTGTATTTCATTTTGCTTTAGATTTGCTCATGAATTTTTATAGAGACAAAACATCAAATACATTGTACCTAATTTCACAGGATACGACCTTGAATAAACACAAAAATATTTTGATAAAAAATATCTCGAAAGAATAACTATATTTTATCTGCGCTCATTAATCTTGCAACACTGATATCAAGTGTCAATTCGCCTGTCAATGTCAACATGATACGTCAGCTGTTTTGTAGAGCGTTTCCGTAAATTCTGTAAACAAATACAATCAATATTTAGTGAAAAGGCTTGATACGTGGTAGTGTCCGTGTTTAATAATTAACAAATTCCGTCGAATTCCGTCCAAAATGAGGTCTTCACTGTATAGACGTAGGGGTAGCGATCCGGAGAGAGAACCATTGTTGGCTGCAATTCCCGCCTCTGGATTCAATAACAGCTTTCGAGCTGAGGTAATTTTTCTTTTTTAATTGGTTTCGGTCACGATTTTCTATGAGGCCTGTTCCGTAGTTTCCTTTGATTGATTAATTACTATAGTTGTTGAGTTTCCAATGCAAAATTATGACCTTCTTTGCATTGATAACTACTTTTTTCTTTGTACCTTCATTTATAAATCGTAACCAATTTTATCCACAATTCTTTCTAAAAATAACAGTATAGTTAGTTATTTAGGTTTTGCATAGTTATGCGGGTGATTTCTCATTTGCATATTTAATTTCTATTTTGTACCTACTTTTGCTGAGGCTATAAAGATAAACATAATAAAATTATAATTACTTTTTAATGCCTCCTAGTGTCTACTTATCAAAGGTTCTTTGTTTGCGTCTTGTAATACAGATTATCAAGACAATCCAAGTTTTTTTCTTTGAGAAAATAACTTCTCAATTTAGTTTATTTAAAGTTGAGAAAGTATTACTTTGCCATTGTTCATGCGTGTTAGTAATTGATACCGATGACATTAATATATGTCATTAGAGAAGATTAAACATCTTAATGATTCATATCAGAAAATGCTGTGTTAAATCTGATTGATGAAGAGTTCATCATGATTAATTATATTCACACTTAGTGTATGATAGAATGTAAATGTAATTGGCCTTGGCCGTTTTATGTTAAATAAATAAATAAAATTTATTAAGGACTTTAAGAAACATGTTTATTACACAATTTTATATAATACTAGCTGACCCAACAAACATTTTTTTGCCATATAAATGTTTGGGGTGGACCACCCTTATCACTGCGGGGTATGAAAAATAGATTACAACCGATTCTCAGACCTACCGAATATACATACAAAATTTCATAAAAATCAATTAAGCCGTTTCGGAGGAGTATGGCAATTAACATTGTGACATGAGAATTTTATATAGATTAGTGGTTTATTCAGTTTGAATCTAAAGTTGTTAGCCAATGTTTTAGCAAATTTCACTCACTATTATGGAGGTTTTATAAAACTTTTATTACAGAAAATGTACCAGTAGGTTCTAAAAACCACCTTTTAAAATGACACAAGAAACTATGTAGGTATTCAATTCCTTCGAGAATTAAATCACAAACAACACAAATTAAACCATAACTTCTCTTTACTTCCAGCGTCCAGAGGGCAACGGCACGATGGCAGACATGGGAGTGTCACAAGCGGAGTTGGTGGAGCCGCGGGGAGACTCCGGACGCAAACTGCCGCAGTATCTTGCAGCTCTAGCAGGTAATTAAACCAATAGAGTAATAACCTAATTTAGTTTACCAGCACTTAGGCACTTCCCAAATTGAAGCAGAGTACAAATAACTGAAAAAATGAAGTACTTATGAAACTAAGTGTATAGATAACTACAGGGCATTGCAGTACAGACTTACTACAGACACAGAGTCGCCATACCAGACTAATGAAAGCCAAAATAAAAGCGCTCTGTTGGATTCTCTGCTCAACTTTTGGCATGCGGAGCTAACCGTTGAAAATTTAACAGCAAACTCAAACTGAAAGCAAAACTCCAACTCGAAGCATTTATTTCGATTGTCAAGGGGTCGCTCAGTCAGAAAGATGAAGTAAGTTGCCCATTCCAAAGCGTAGTAGTTTCACGCGCGTTTTAATTTCGGGATTTATTTAGGTGTCATGAACTCGTGATATATTATGTCCATTCAAATATTCATCCCGGAAAACTACGCCACGCAGTTTAATTAGATTAGTTAAAATGTGGACGGAAGTGTCCTATTGTGTAACAATGTCACGATAATGGCGATATTAATTAAGTTTATTTCCTTTACCCCATCAAGTATCAATATTCGTCTTTTCTACATCTACAGTGTGAGTCTTTATAATGTGCACATATCGAAATGAGGGAATATTTATGCTTAATTTTATCGACGGATAAAAAAATTCGAAATATTTTTTTAATATTTTTTATGGAATTAAAAAAAATGTAACAAAACGGTGTAACTTTTAAATTTAATGATCTATCGCGATGAAACAAACTCCATAATTATTGGAAGTAATTAAGCGTCCTCATAAAATGAAAATTGTACAAAAAAAACTACCCTCAATTGAAAGTAAATGTTTTTTTTTACCAAAATTTTTTCATAAATTTTTACAATAATCGTAAAACTTCTCAATAAGACGCCAAACAGAAAATATATTAAAAACTTTTTTTTTTGTTTTCGTCGATAAAATTAAACATAGATTTTCATTTAACATTTCGATATGTGCACATTATAAAGACTCACACTGTTATATCAATAAATAAAGCTGAAGAGTTTGTTTGAACTCGCTAATCTCGGAACTTACCTGTCGGATTTGAAAAAATATTTTTGCATTTGGTAGCCCAATTCTTGAGGAAGGCTATAATACTTAGGCTATTTAACATCACGCTACGATCTACGATCTTAGAAGCCGAGCAAAAAGAAAACAAATAACGCTATACGAAAACGACGTAATAACGACGTGCGGGCGATGCGTTGCGACGCCGACGGGCCGAGGGAGTTTTATAAAAATATGGCTGTTATTTTAGGATATTGTGTATCTTACGATTCCCACGCGAACGAAGTCGCGGGCAAAAGCTATCCAAATAAAATATGGCCTGAATACCTACCGGAAATACCTATCGGATCTTCCCTATTTTTGCCAAAACTACCGGACTTGCAAAACGACAAAACGCCTGATCAATAGAAAACAAAAACTATCGCATTCACATTTCGCGACACGAAAGATAGAGACTTGACCGCGCCTCCCGCCGCTCCTTCCGCCGCCCAGATGACACCTCGGCGCAGACCTCATACCGCTAAAGATACCCATAAATCGTCTACTGCGCAAGTCAAACCACGTGTATCAAGTCTCATCTTTAGTGGCACGAACTGTATTTTAGCTACTTTAGGTACTTGAGATACCATCTAAAGAGCAATTCGCTTAAGTCGAGAAATGAACAAAGTGAAGTGGTCAGACTAAGTATGTCCTATTCAGTACTGCGTCATTCCATATTTACACGTTTGCACTAGTAGTTATAGTAATGCTAATTGTTGGCAGGTGTTATTATACTTACTCATGTTACGACTCACATATAAATGTGTGGGTGATTGATGTAATTTTAAAATACGTATTTCTAGTTCCACTTCCACTTATTACAAACATACTTTTCATAATTATTTTTGAAGTCGTCAGAAAACCATTCATTTTGCTTCTACATCTCTTATTTTAACTGATTGGTTCCAAGCGATACTGCTGAGAATGATCCTGGGCTAAATTCCCAGGCCTGACTGTGTTATCGAGTTTTTCCATTACGAATTTTTAGTAGAAGTCTACTGCGACTTCATCATCAGACCCTTCTGCCTGCCCGTTCGGGGACACAAGCGGGATGTTATCTCGATACAATGCTAATTAGTATTTTTTCTCTATTCCAGCTACATTGGGAGCGTTAGCGGCCGGTTCTATGCTGGGTTGGTCAGCCCCAGTGATGGTAAAACTAACTGACACTTCAGGGAACTACACAAGTGGCTATGATTTCGAAGTATCAAAGACGCAGGGCGATTGGATCTCCTCAATCATCAACCTCGGAGCTGCCTTCATTTGCTTCCCTATCGGCATGGTCATGGACATCATTGGACGTAAAAAGACCATGTTGCTACTTGTCTTACCGTTCACCTTGGGCTGGTTGCTCATTACCTTCGGAACCAGTGTAGGCATGCTCATAGCAGGCAGATTTATTACTGGTATTGCTGGAGGAGCCTTTTGCGTCACAGCCCCCGCTTACACCAGCGAAATAGCCCAGGACTCCATCCGAGGAACTTTAGGAAGCTACTTCCAACTGATGATCACCATTGGTATCCTCTTCGCGTACGTCGTCGGTGGTTACGCCTCAGTGTTCGTCTTCAACATCCTCTGTACTTGCATCCCCATCGTCTTCGGTATCATATTCTTCTTCATGCCCGAAAGTCCCAGCTTCTTAGTAGTCAAGGGTAGAAACGACGAGGCGAGAGAAGCTTTGATCAAACTCCGAGGCCAGAGTTACGATGTAGACTACGAATTGAACGACTTGAAATTCAAAAATGAAGAATCTAAGAGGAACAAGGTGTCTTACATGGCCGCTATCAAGAAAAAGACCGCTCTGAAAGCTATCCTTATCTGCTACGCTCTGATGTTGTTCCAACAGCTGTCTGGTATCAACGCAGTGATCTTCAACGCTTCCCAGATCTTCGCCGACGCTGGAGCCACCATCCCTTCGACTATTTCAACTATCATTATCGGAGTTATCCAAGTCATTGCGACATTCATCTCCAGTTTGGTCGTGGACAAGCTTGGCAGGCGTATCCTATTACTGCTGTCTGCGTTGGTCATGTGCGTGTGTTCCACTGCTTTGGGAGTGTACTTCTTCCTTCAACAGACGCATGGAAGTAACGCGGACATTGTCCAGGCTATCTCTTGGCTGCCTCTCGTGTCGCTCTCCGTGTTCATCATCGCGTTCTCTCTCGGTTTCGGTCCTATCCCGTGGATGATGGCTGGCGAGCTCTGCAAGATCGACATCAAGGCCTTCGTCGGATCTACAGCCGGGACGCTCAACTGGCTCCTCAGTTTCACGGTCACCAGTACTTTTAACTCGCTCAACGCCGCGATAGGCGCTGGTCAAGTTTTCTGGCTGTTCGCTGGCATCATGCTCATAGGCTTCGTGTTCATCTTCTTCGTGGTACCCGAAACGAAAGGCAAGAGTGTCGACGAGATCCAAGTCATGTTGGGCGCCGAACCACAACAGAGATCCGAAGAGAAGAAATAAACCACACAGACTGACAGACATCACATAGTATTTTTGTACTGAGACTTACACTTTGAAGTTTCTTTGGTGTCACAGTGCTTCGTTAAGCAATATTATAATTTTATAGAACCAAAGAATTACGATGTATCTTCTAGATGTACCGTTATAGGTTTTACGCTGCGCTGTAAACTATTTATTTAAATTTGTTATTGAATTTATGATAATATCCAGTCACGGAGGCAGCTTGTACGAATTTTAATACGTGCATGTTATTATGAATTCAGTTGTAGGTAGAACGAATTTCCCAGATGGAATTTTATCGCGATTAACATGGTAACAATAATAGTTTTAATATTTAGGCTGAATAGTTAAGTGGTTTTAAAATATGTATCTATTTTTAGGGTTTCGTACCCCAAAGGTCCACTGCGTATCTTCGTCCCTAAGAAAAAAGGTATACCTACTCGTATCTATACACTGAAATCCAGTTTTGTAACTATTTACTGTAATATGAACATGCAGTATCGATGTATTTTCTTAATATCTAGATGTCTTAGGCAATGGTGAATTGAAAGCTCCTAAGGTGCAATGATTGGAACTCTCAAGTTACTCACTTTCTGTTTTGTCGAGTTGAGTAACTTAAGTACCTTGCATGTTTATTTGTAGTTGTTCTAGTGACATGAGATTATTTTGCTGGCATTTTGGTTTACAATTGAGACATATCTAGGACTTTGAATCGCTTTTTTTTCGAGAGATAGTTAAAATATTCTTTAAGAAATAATGGATTGTCAGAGTTTTAGATTCTAGATTTGTTTACATGCTTTGCAAAATTTATCTTGTGGTTAATATATGTAGATGTTGCATATTATGTATCAAAGACCCAGTTGCCTCTATATAGAAAGGGACATTCTTTATATGTGTATGTTTGTATGTAGTTTAAAATATTATTAGTGAATTTGCTACGGAACCTTTGGATCGAACCTAAAAGACGGCTTGTCGCCATTACAAACGTCTCTCATATCTAAATGCCATAATGTTGATATTATTATATAAACTTTTATATGAAATGCATGTATTTGCTAAATATAATATTATATACCTGTAATAATACAATTTTATTGTCAAATTAGCGCAGGTTTTGCGAGATTATACTTGTAAAAATATTTATTTATTTATTGAATTAAATAAAGAAATAGAAATTAACAGTTTTATTGTAAATTTTTGCTCAAATGTCATCAGAAAAGATTACAAGTTTAATTCAAAATTATTCAGAATTAAACATTTATCAGATTTAATTAATTATAGTTAAGTGTATTTTTAATTAATGCATTTATTTATTGGCTTAAAATTATTTTGTTGTAATTACTTAAACTTGTAAAATATTTAATGTAAAGTGCACTTGCCCACGCCAATGCGATTGCCATAATGCAGGCCAGTAATAGGGTACAAATGTACTAATTATCCATTTTTTAAATAATGCCCTATTATTTAAAAATGTTCCTAGAGCCTACTTATGTTTTCAAAAGGTCAATAGATTCAGCAAGTTGCGTCAACACATAATCTGTGTGTCGCATATTGTAAGAATAATGTGGTTGTATATATTGTTACTAGAAATTAAGTTTTATAGTGATAATAAATGTGAAAAATATTTACATCATTTATTTTTTTAATAACCTGTTTGAATTCCAGCTTTGTATGATAGTGGTGCCGATTCTCTTGTACACCGAACTAAACTAACTAAACTATCACTAAAATTCCTTGCTTTTGACTATGAAAATCTCAAAGCTATTTTGCAAAATAAATTCTCTTTTATAAATAATTTTGACATATCTAAATCGAATTTGACAATCGCGACACCACACGTGATACCTAGCCACGTGAATCTTTTTAGAGCCGGAGGCGCGCAGGGTGGGGCGCAGCCTCGACGTGTTTTATATGGATTTTTTCACTTTTTGTATGGAAAATAAGAAAAATTATTATCTACATGTAGTGTTACGGGTTTAAGGGTTTTATAAAGGGGGTCGAAATTTTCATTATTTTTATGATTGGACACACCGTTTTCGAGATATAAGCAAAAGAAAAAAAAAAAACAGTACTGTGTTTGCATCTGAAGTCGAGGTGTTGGTGTGAATTTAAAGTTCATGTCAACCATTTTTATTCAACACGTTTTTAGTCGCGATTAAAAATAGTCAGATTTAGTTAGAAAATCTAAATTTTAGGTGAAAAACGTCAAATTTACAATAGCAAAATTGCCATTTTCACTAAACTAATATCTTAGTGCCATCTTAGTGCTGTCAAACTAAAATATAGTTATGTTTTGTCACTTTAGTCTATTTCAGAATGGGAAATCGTCGTTTGACAGGAATAAACTAAATTTTGGTGATTTTTAGTTTAGAGGCATTTGTGACAAGAGAATCGGCACCAGTATAGTCGACATCGTAATTGATTTTTAGTGGTATGAAGAACAGGGTGTAAAGTTCACTCATCCACCATAGAAAAGGGAGGATCCTCCGACCAGACAGGTGTTGTGTCTGGGGGGCAACTGCCCAACGATTTTATTTTATTTTATTCAATAGGAACAACAAACAGCTACATTATGTAATATTACACACAGAAAAATATAAATAACATAAGTAATAATGTAGCCCACAGCGCTGTTCATAGATTACCAATCTTTATATATATAATTCTTCTGTGAGTGTGTATGTCACTGAACTTCTCTCAAACGACTGGACCGATTTTGATGAAATTTTTTGTGTGTGTTCAAGGGGGTCTGGGAATGGTTTAGATTCACAATCGGACCCGTTAGGTGGCGGTATTCGGTCAGGACAACGTCTGTCAGGTCCGCTAGTTAATAAATAAAACCTTAAGTCACTAGGAGGTGAACTGTTCATGCATGTCAGTTACCCTAATATTATAAAAACAGAAAAAAGAAGTATTATAAAACAACAACAAACAATTAGTCTGAGAGTTCAAGTGTCTCATATAAAAGGCTACGAAATCTTTTCAAAGAGCATGTAAATATGTCTATGTGTTCGAATGCTTCATTGTAGGTTGAAGATGAAATCTTTTATCTATGTCGATCGGTCGGTAAACTCTAATTGCGCGATGCAGGATCGCTACAGCTTTAACACCCTTTTTATTTTGGGTGTGAAATTATCTTCTCCCGCCTTGGGTGGAGCGAGAGGGCGTGTCACTTAGTGATTAAAACCCACCCGTGTTCCTTCAGTTGTCATGTTGTCGGGGGGCCACGATCTTCCTTTCGGACTTCTTCGCAAACCTTGCACGTCAAAAAAAAAAAAAAAATTAGGTACAAAGTCTATTTTTGTCTAGTGTTCCTTTACACAAAAACGAATCGTTTTGATTAGGTACCGATAGGGATATTCGAAATACATCGATGCATCGAAAACATCGATGTTTACAATGCGATACATCGAATCGATCCGATCTTTTGAAATGATTTCGATATACTCGATGTATCGATGTTTTTTCAGTTTTAAGTAGAGAAACATCGAATCGATTATAACCAATTCATTTCATAAAAACTCAAGTTTGACCACAAAAATTTTAGGAATTTGACCACTGAAGTGGTGTTTTTTTTTTAATCCACCACTTAAAGATCTCGAGCCAATGAACAAGTGGCAACTTTCAAATAATGGTAACTTTATTATTGCCCTAGATATCCCTAGCTAAACTAATTTTTTGTCGGATGTCTGCTACTTTCAGGGTCATTAAAGTTTTAGCTAAAATCTTTTTTCCTATTTGTTTATTTAAAAAATAAAAGTTTATTATTCAATAGTGGACTGACAATATAATGCCGTTGCGGCCAAAGTGTACTAAAAAACTATGCTGGCAGCACTGCGCACGAGTCACTGACTGAGGATTTTAAGGACTGCTGTCGCCCGGAGGGGTCGGTTTCGCGCGCAACCGTTTAGGACCGGTGACGCCTCCGGGCGACAGCGCGCGTTGCCAAGTGGCTACACCATTAAAATATTATTTTTGCGTAAAGTACGGAACTTAGTCGATTGCTAATATTTTTCCTACACTGGCAAGAATATTTGTAAGCCATAGACGATAAAAGTTACTAAAAACTTCGTGCCCAACACTATAAAAAAAAAATACGAAGGCGCCCTTTTTTACATTGATATTCTGTGGTTTATTGTCGTGACTTAGTGTTGTTGTTTTATTTATTGTGAGTTATTGTGATGGATTTTTCGTTTGAAACTTAGGTAAGTACATGAATAATGAAACAATAGTGGCTTGTGCAAGTTTTTGGCTAATCGTTTGCGTAAAACAATATAGTAAAAATGATTTTCGAGCCAATCAATTTTCAGGTTATTTCGCCTTACACATTTGCCATATAAATATATTATTGTTGACTGTTTTTCGATGAATTTGTGTCTATAAATGGTAATTATCTATGCAAAAACTAATTCTAATTAATTATTTCATGCATTCGAAGCGTATTCATTCATTTTTATCCATTTTTCAAAGATTTTTCGAAGCATTTTGATGTGTAGGTAAAACGGGTCAAATTATCATGCCGAATTTTTATGAAATAATACTAGATTTGTTTCGTAACCATTAATGAATTAATCAAAAGGGTTATAAATAAGGAATGTGTGTACAGAAATTTATAAAACACTTCATTCTTGTTTACTTTCAAATAAGATTCTAACTAGACTAGATAAATTTCCGGATAAAATGACCCGTCAAGGTCATCTTGGTATTTTACCAATTATCGTATCATATTTTTACGATTCATGGATAACAATTAGTCGAAGAAGGTATAGGTAATATTCTAGAAAGATTTAATACATGATATAATGCTCATTATAACTCGTATGATCTTTTCCAATATCACGAATTGGACTACGCGATTCAAAATGACAGCACCGCGCACTATGAACTTTGAGTTAGAATATTATGGAAATATTGTATGTAAGACTAATAAGAAAAAAATCTAATTGGATTACTTGTGTATTCATGATATTATTACCAAAATTTTGCGTAAATCAATTCATTACTTTTGCCAGAAACTAACATAATACATTAACAAGTCGGCTTACGGCCAGTTCTCTATTTTCAATAGGATGTTTACAATAATAACTAAACGTATGAGTGTTATGGATATTATCATAAGTGGCCCCCGTTGTTCAAACACTCGAATCTGTTTACAGATTGTAAAATGACGCAATAGAAACGAAGCTATAGCAGTTTTTGTGTGAGAGGTCAACGCGTGTCAGATTACATCGCGATAAGCCGCACGTGTTTGTCCTTGACGGATGGTCGCACGCTTTTTTTGCAGTACTTAAAAGGTTAAAAAAAAAACTGTTTATGTCGTGTCGGCCAGTGAGCTTCTAATTCTATGTTTAAAAAATACGAGTTGAATTACATTTGGTTTTGTGGACGAAATAAGATCAAAGTGGATTGTGTATAATTATATATTAATATACCTACTCATTACAATAAAAAAGAACACTGGCAATAGGATATGAGTATGACAGACTTTGCAAAATTATTGCGGATGATTTTTTTTTTCGTTCTTACTTCAATTACATTAAAGATTTTTCTCATACATGGCTTTTACTTTTTTTAATAAAACAATGTTTGAATTAATGATGGTTTGCATGAAAAGTTGTGTTGAAGTAGTATATCGTCTGTGTCTTGTGAATTCTATTTCTTAGTATTGGTTGTTTGTAGCGGCAACAGAAATACATAATCTGTGAAAATTTCAAATACCTAAATATCACAGTTCATGAGATACAGCCTGGTGACAAACGGACAGCGAAGTCTTAGTAATAGGGTTCCGTTTTTACCCTTTGGGTTTAGGTACGAAACCCTAAAAAAGTACTCGATGCGTATAAAACATCGATGTTTTCACTCGATACATCGAAAGACATCGATGTACAGTTCTGATTTATCGATGTTTTTTCAAAGTGGACACCCCTAGGTACCGATGGGTAGGTATGTAATCGTTTTAGTAGTGGTTTTTTATCGCCAAACTGGGCTTAATAAATAAATAGATTCGTAAGCAAATTTTACCTTTGATAGCTACTTCCATATGGGAGGGTCTACTATGCAAAGCAATGAGGTCTTTGCTTCATTATTAGTAAAGATACAAGTCTTAAAAATCGATAACGGTCCTTAAACGATAGGAATCGGCCATGACAGTTGGATAGTTTTGGTTTCAACCTTAGTGAATTTAGATGGAATAGGATTCATAAATGCTAGCGAATAAATAGGAAATTCAGAAATAGGAAAATGTTGAGAAAAAATTAAAAATTTTACGTAATCTACCGTGTAGATTAAGTAGGTACCTACCTACGTAATATTTTTTATTTTTCCTCAAGATTATTCAACTGCTATGGGTAAAAACAAGTCGGTAGTGACCTCGAATATACCTAATAACTACGGTAGGTACCTACTCTCAGTCGTTAATTATGATTAATAGGTAGGTACCTACTTTGTGTCGCGCCTGTTTGTAAGAGCCTTAAATCTGCATGAAAAGTAGGTACCTACCTATTAATCATAATTCTAGAACTAGAAGTCAAATTCCTGTAATTAAAAATGTTCAAAACCTAGTCGCAATCTCATGAGCCGCGACAATCTTTGTCGAAAACTTGACAAAAATGTGGGTAGGTAGGTACTGTAAGGTTTTATTTACAAGGTTTTTTTTTAAGGTTTTATTGTACTTACACCACAAAAATACACAACAAAAAAGTAGATAAAATACAATGGGCGGCCTTATCGCTTTCCGCGATCTCTTCCAGTTTTATGCAGGAAGCAACGTCATGATGTGCATTGTGCAGGCTGGTGAGAAAGCAGCACTACATCCGAACAATCTGACAGAATATATTTAAAATAGGATTAGAATATGATTTGTTTAGCAAGAGAGTCGAGCCAGAGGATGTCCAGCAACTAGAATTAATATAATGATGTACTATTGAATTGAATATATTGACGGTTTTTAACCCAAGAAACCTTTTATTCAACATCGTCCCGTACCCTAATTGCGTAATACAACGCAATCACAATCTGTTTCGATTTGAAACAGTTTGCCAATCCATTGCATCATAAGTTGAAAAAAAAAATTGGTTGCCTGTAAAGTCGGTATACGGGCGAAAGTTTTACGTGACAACGACTTTGAGTGGTAAAATAATTTTAATGTGAATATTCATTCGTATAGTAGGAAGAAGGATGAAATAATAGTAACAATTTAAAACATTTATTTATACAAAGAATTATATTTAAAACATTAAAAAAAAAAAATTAAAAATTATGTTTATTTATCTCCACAAATTACATTTATATAAATCTTGACAGATATTTTGACAAAATTTTATAATTTGTGGGAGATCTGAAGTCTAAACCACGGAACAGAAAAAACAGTGGAAGTGCAAAGTAGGCGTGGCACGCGTGTCACAATTAAGCGCTGTTACGCAACTTTACTTCAGTCGTGTTCTAACAACGCGTCGAGCTGCTAGTCTCGAGACAAATTTATTTTTCCGTAAATATGCCGTATTGTTCTGTTTTGGAGTGCAAAAATGATAGTAGGAGAAATAATCTTAAAAATGGAGGTGTTTCGTATCTTCAGTAAATACGATTTTATTTATTTTCTAATAAAATCTTAGTTTTTGTCAATTTACTAATAATTTAATAGAACGTTTAGTTAAAATCAACTTTACGCGATAAGAATAAAGTTTATATTGGATTGAATGTATTCACTATTTCGTTCTCGAAAGTTCTTCGCTACTCAATTAGGGATGTAGTCAGGTCGGGTATTGATGTTATAGATAGTTATCGATAAAAGAAAATAAGTACCTAATTTAATATTTGTTGTATAACATTACAATACAGATATAATGTCGCCTAACATTCATACACGAAATATAAGGTTGCATAGATGCTATATAGCGAAATTGTAATCAAACTAAATCAAATAATGTTTGAGACGCGTTGCATTGTTCAGCCGGTAATTTCAAGATATTTCGGTGTGTAAGATCAGTGATAAAAGCTTCCACACCGGGTTGCCGGCGCCCGCCTCAAGGATAATACATAATTAAATTAGTACATAATTTCAAATTTTTTATTTATAAAAAGTTATAGTAATAGTAAATAATTGCGAGAGATCAAGGTGGATTGTTGTATCCTTCGCCAAATGTTGTCAAAATATGTCAGACGGCGGAAACATTTTTAAAAAACGTTGACATCGGGGTTTTTCGAAAGGAAGTGGCGATAACTCTAATTATGCGAAAGTTTATTGGAACTGTTTTATTTAATGATATTGCCTCCCATCAAATATGCGAATTTCCTGCGTCCAATCACGTCACTGATTTGATGAAGGCAATAGTCGAAAAATATATAAATGTTCGCGTACACCATTTGTTAAAATTAAAAATAAGACTTTCGAAACGCCAGTTTTTTAACAAATACGTTCTATTTCAAGGACAATAAATAATAAAAAGACAGAACAACGCATTTTTAATTTTAACCCAAGTAAGATGATTTTCACAATTTATTCAGTACTACCTGTGGTACCTGCCGCCCGCGGCTCCGCCTGCGCTGTATTAGTACTTCTCCCAATATACCTAATAATATAGCTACATACATATAAAAATAATATACCTACCTACCCACCTTACCCTACTTTCGTACCTACCTACCTACCCACCCTCTCCTAGTTTTGTACCTACCTACCCTACCTACCTACCTACCTACCCTACCTACCTACCCTACCTACCTACCCTACCTACCTACCCTACCTATCTACCCTACCTACCCTACCTACCCTACCTACCTACACTACCTACCTACCCTACCTACCTACCCTACCTACCTACCCTACCTACCTACCCTTCCTACCCTTCCTATCCAACGTACCCTACCTACCCGACATTTTTTTAAACTTTCCCTGTGTTCGGGCGAACACAACAAAAAAAGAATTATTCAAATCGGTCAAGCCGTTTTTGAGTTTTAGCGAGAACAACGAATAGCAATTGATTTTTATTATATATACGTAGAAGATATTATTTCAAACTAAAATCTTATACATTATATAAGATTCTATTTTTAAATAATACTACGTCATTCATCTTATAGTTTTACTCAAATCCAAACAAGTCTTATTTTCTCGAATTATGAAATCGGGTATCTATCGATATCGATAATGTTATTGAAAATTCAATGTGTTGCTGCCTTGATCGAGTAGCAGAAGACACGACCCTATGACGCGAACGTCAACCTTACTACTAACGCAATTAAGATTATAATTGCGACAACTGAGAATACCGCCATCTATGGTCGGGTAGCAGAATTTACTTGGCGATCGAATCTAGTTTGACTTTAGATTACAAAACGTCGTTGATACTTTCTGCACTAACGCAAAATAAATCCTATTTTAAGAGATTGAAGGTTTCTTTCCAAATGTAGAATCTGTGACTTATGCTAGTTTTGACTAAAATTTAAACGACAAATCAAACGATCGGCTTATTTGTAGTGCATTATATGATTATCAGTTTATTTGTGAGTGTTTGGCGACAACGGTTCTCATAGTAATTTTGTTGCATTGCACTTCCACTGTTTTTTCTGTTCCGTGGTCTAAACTAAGCCTAGGCCTGTATTTTAGAACTCCAGGTAACACATAGTAAAGAATTGTCAACGTGGTACAATTGCGAATGGTTGGAAGTGTGTCTGAGTGTATGTTTGTTAAAGTTGTTTGTGTGCATGTGCGTATGTGTGTGTGGGGGGTGTGGGTGTGTGTGCGTGTGTGTTCACAAATATAAAATTTAATAAATTATGTACATGTGCATAGAAAATTAAAAACAAAATATAACATTACATGTAAATAGAAAAGAATATACCTAAATATAATAAATAATATAAAAAGTTGCAACAAATATACCTAGTTACTTTATTATCTCAAGGATTTGTTCCGTTTCAGCGTAGCTTCGATTTAGTAACCATTTGTTTATTTTGTTTTTACATTCTATTTTACGACAATTAGCTATTTTGATTATTTTATTTATTTTATTGAATAATTCACCTCCTCGGAATGGAAAAAATCTTTGCGCAAAGGCGGTATTGACAGCAGTTGACGCACATATTGCGTAATTTCTTCTAGAGAGGGCTATGCGTTTTCTCCTTTCTTCAGGTAAGTCTGAGTTTTGAAGAAGTACAGTTAGCATTATGTACAGCTGGCGTACAGTTAGCACTTGAGCCTCCTCATAAAGTTTAGAGGTGGGGAAAAGACGAGGTTTGGATAAGCTCACTTTTAATATCATCCTTTGGGCTCTTTCGACTGTTATCATTTTCGTTTTGCATGCTCCTCCCCATGTTGTTATGCAATAACTAGTGATTGATTGCACCAAAGCTTCATAAACCATCGTTATCGTCCGTTTCTCTGCTACATCACGAAGCTCTTTAAAAATGTAAGTGAGCTTACGTATCCTTTTAGATAGAGATTGGATGTGGTTTTCAAAAGTTAAATTAGCATCAATTTCGATTCCAAGATATTTAAGACATTTAGTGGGACTAATATTAGGACAGTTACAGTTTGGAGCTGGAGGAAAGTTACATTTATGTGCAGAGATATTATAACTGGTAAGGTTAGCAACTTCCATTGTATTGTGAATTGAGAATACAATGTATTTAGTTTTGTCTTCATTTAAAGTTAGAGAATTTGATGATAGCCAGTGACACACCGTGTCAAAGCCGTCCTGCGCAAGATTAAAAAGTTCATTCCACGAATCTGCGAAAAAAGTTAAGGCAGTGTCATCAGCGTATGCAGAGATGCGGCAATTTTTAATCTTAAGTGAACAGAGCTCATTTATGTAGCAGAGAAAAAGAGTGGGACCCAAGATACTGCCTTGTGGCACCCCATATTCAACGGGAAGTTCGTCGCTAATGTGTTCTCCAATTTTTACAGATTGGGTTCTGTTATTTAAATAGTCCGATAATAATGCGAGTGGAATGCCCCTAATACCAAGGTCTTCAAGTTTTTGCACAAGGTGGGGAACAGAGACAGTGTCAAAGGCTTTGGCAAGATCAAGAAATATAGTTAAACATTTATTTTTACTATCTAATTTGTTAACTAAAAAGTTAACAAGATCAAGTACAGCATTATCCGTTGACCGGCCCGTTCTGAAACCATATTGCGTATTAGAAAACAAATTGTATTTTTCTAAGTATTTTGTTAACCTATTGTTGATTATACGTTCAAATATCTTCGATAACGTTGTTAGGATCGCAATTGGCCTATAGTTGCTGACGTTGTCTCTGTCACCCGCCTTATGAATAGGGTGCACCACAGCTCTTTTTAATGCATCGGGAAATATTCCAGAACCAAAACAGCGGTTTATTAAATTGGTAAGGACAGGTGTTATAGAAACGGATATATTTTTTAATACCTCAGCACCAATCTGATCCCAACCTGGAGAGCAGTCACTTTTCAATAGTTGAATTGTTCTTTCAACTTCTTCGACGTCAGTTGGAAGGAGAACGAAAGAATTTAGTGGCGGCTTAGAGGCTTTTTTGAAGCAAGGGATATGTTGTGGAATCATGCTTGATAGTCGTTTACCTATATTTGAGAAGTATTTATTCGTTTTATTGATTGCTTCTTCAGGGGTTTTATCTATGGTTAATAGTTGTAGTGGTAACTGCTTTGTAGTATTGTTGTTGGTAATTGTTTTAATGGTAGACCAGAGCTTTTTAGTGTTATTTTTCGACATTATCAGTTGATCTTTCTCATACTGTTTTTTCATTTTTTTTAATAAGTTATTGCAGTAGTTGCGGTATCTTAAGTACGATATTTTTAATATGACGTCATTTTCATTAGTTTTTAATGTCTTGTGCATTCTGTCTCTGGTTCGGATACAACGCAACAAACCGATAGTTATCCAAGGTTTAATTATAAATTTATTTCTGGGGAATAATCGTTTAATTGAGTTATTTGCAATTAATGGTTGTACCTATAGTGTTAATGAAATTGTTCATAGCGGTATTTAAATTTGGTTCCTGATATATTTTGTCAAAACTAAGGTTATGACATTCGGATTTTAATTTTTCCTTGTCAATTTTATAAATTATTTTCCTTTTTATAGGTTTAATTTTGGAAACACCGGTTTTTATACAGAAAAAGACTGCTTCATGGTCGGTAATACTAGTGCCCAAAGAAAATGTAAACGCGGTAAGCTTTGTCTTTAATATAACATGGTCCAAACATGACCTACCTCTGGTGGCAGTATTTATGGCAGGAAGAAGTCCATGGAAAGCAATGGTATCCAGATACGCGGTGATCTCGTGACTAGTACCGATGAGGTCAATATTAATATCACCGACTATGATGATATTTTTAAATGAAGATACACTTTCTAATAAGTTGTGTAATGAATTTATAAAAATTTCTGGTGATTTAAAACTAGGGGGCCTCTAAATTGCAATTAAAATTGTATCACTTTTAATTTTAATCGTCAAACAATTTGCTTCCGATAGGGAAGGTTCCTCCACGGTGCATTTTAAATTGCTATTGGTATAGACAACTACACCGTCATTTTGATTATAATTATCATTAGTTTTGTATGAACTATATCCCTGAAGTAATGGTAAGGTAGGAACACGCGATAACCAACACTCGGAAAGCACAATAATATCACATGACAATTCTAGCCTCTTAAGCAGAACGTGCAATTCTTGGAAGTTACAGTTTAGGCTACGGATATTTTGTTGTAGAACTTTTAAATAATGTGCAGGATTTTTGAGATACGAGGTGCATTTTTCTGGCTCACATGTGATTGGGACAGAAATATCAAATTGGTCAATGTCCCGTATTAAGTTACTTGTGGTATCGAATGGCAATGGAAGCTGATTATTAGTGAAGATAACTTTGGCGCTAGTTTTATTTTGAACATGTTAGTACGTAGCACAGAGAGTGACACTAAGTAAAGTAGGTATGGTCTATTCAATAATTTTGGTATGCATATGATGTGATAGCAGACATCATAGATGTAAGAAAAAAGGCGGACATAGATTTTAGATTGTCGCGAAATAATAATGTATTTTATGTATGCACGTAGAATATTCCGTGTATCCATTGTATATGTAAATATTATTTTATTGCAAGTTGTAGGATAGTAAGTGTATAATGATGTGTAGGTTTGTAAATAGTTATGGTTAAAATGTGTACATGTGTAAAATTCTTGTAAATTCGGAGTGAGCATAAGATCAGCTTTAAACAGAGATAAAATAAGTACTTTCATGCAGTGTTCTATAACAAAAAAATAGATTGTACCTATAACAGGCTTTGCCACAGTATTCAAAACAGAAATGAAAAGTCGTAAGACGATAAAAATTACGAAAAAAATCGCTTATGTGATATGATGACCAGTGGCGTAGCGAGGGGGGGGGGCGGAGGGGCGGACCGCCCCGGGCGCCACCATTAGAAGGGCGGCAAAAAAATATATTTCGTGCGGTCACTGGTGATCAGTCAGACAATTAATATTTCAAGAAGTTAGCTTTTACCCACTTGCACATATTGAATGTCCCTCCCGCCCAAAACAATTGTTGCAAATCACGAGTGCGGTCGGCCCTATGTTCTATGTTATGGGGTTTTGGTTTCCGTTACTTAGTCCGTAAGGTGGACCATTGTAGGTACGTGGGCTACAGCGGCCATTTGGTGGTTATTCCAACCAGCCCACCTCCCTCCAGAAGTTAATTAAAACTCCTGGTCTGTTCAAAACGTCTGTAAAAGATCTGGGTGACCCGAGGGTTTCTGTTCTAATCTGGGTAACGCTTGTGCATTCAAAGAGCACATGCGCGACGGTTTCCTCAGCCTCCATGCAGGCCCTGCACAGAGGACTGTCCGTTATGCCTATTGTGTGGAAGTGTTTGTTTAGCGAGCAGTGTCCCGTGCTGGTCCCCGTCACCAGACGCAGGCCGTTCCTGTCCAGGCGTAATAAACGCCTGGTTAGCCTGTTATCCAAAGATGGCATGGCTTCCTTGGACTGCCTGCAGCCCGGTGTTGAGGTCCACCAATAATCCGCTTGTGTGTGGGTGTACTCCTGTAGTCACCTACGTATTTGGTTGTAGAGGATTGGTACGATAGGCTCGTGTCCACAGACTGCCATGCTAGATCCCTTCTAGCAAGTTCGTCAGCTGCATCGTTACCTAGCGATCCGCTGTGTCCTTTTATCCATTGCAGTGTCACAGTGTTGCGGCTAGAAACAGTTACCTGCTCTAGTGCATTATGATTTATGACATTCTAGTATTAAGTTCGAGGTAGTATATTTTTTCCGTAAGGATTGGAGAACTGAAGCGCTTCGGAGAGTATACGAACGTGGGTGTCAGTAACTTTCCTGCCTTCTATGGCGTGGACCGCTTGTATGATGCCCACACACTCCGCCTGATAGATGGTATTGAACATTCTCAGCGGGCGGGATATATTTATGTTGAGGTCGTGTGAGAACACTCCGGTACCGGATTCGGTCTTCGATCCGTCGTCGGTGTATACTCTCAGCTCTTCCGGGCCCGAGTAGTCACACTGTTCTTCTGTAAGTATTATGTTGTAATGCTTTTAAAAGTGGTGTGATTTCGGGGCTTTGACGCAGGGTGATGCCATCATCGGCTGTCGCTTGATCGCATCTTCCTTTATACGCGTGTACATAACTCTGGAGTCTTTGCTTAGGGTTCCTGATAAATGGAGTCTAAAGGCGGCCAGGGCCGCCTCCTCCCGCACAATGAGGTGCAAAGGTGGCAGTCCAAGCATTGCCTGTAGGGCGGCAGTGGGTGTGGTTCTCATACTGCTAGTGATTGCAACACAAGCAAGCAAATCGCTGCGTTTTTCGAGATCTCTTTGGGCTGCACTCAAGTATGTCCTGGGCCACCAGACCAGTGAGCCGTATGTATTAAGTAGTTAGATGACTGTGGTGTATAGCCAGTGGGTGACCTTGGGGCTTATCCCCCAATTTCTGCCAAACAGTCGCTTGCACTGCCACAGGGATATGCTGGCTTTTGTTGTGATATAGTTGGTGTGTTTTGCGCAGTTCAGTTGTTTGTCCAAAAATATGCCCATGTGTTTGGTTTCAATCGAGAGGCTAAGGGTTGTTCCAAAGAATCGTGGTAGTTGTAGTGTCGACAATTTCCTCTTTTTTGTGATGAGAATCAGTTCGGTTTCTGTAGATCACTTAGAGTTGGTGCTTGTCGCACCATACCTCTACTATCTTCAGGGCTTGACGTATGAGGTTGCATAGGGTATTTTCGTGGGTCCCGTTTATTATTATAGTTATGTCATCGGCGTAGCCTACGGTGAAATAACCTTTGTCATTGAGTGTTTTGATGAGGCTGTCTACTACCAGGTTCCATAGAAGCGGCGAGAGGACGCTCCCTTGCGGGCAGCCCTTCGCAACGATGGCCCTCGTAGTGTCATTTACTGTGAGACATTGTGATATTGGGCCTCTTTGTATATCTCCCAGTCGCCCGGGAGTCTAGTGTTTTTGGCTCTGTTAAATTGTTTGCGTAGCGCCTCTCTGAGTTTGCTAAGTTCAGCGTTCCACCAAGGGTTTCTCTCGTTCTTGGTTCGTGGGGCTCTTAGTTTGCAGCATGCGTGGTATGCTTCAGTTAGGTATTCTGATAGCTTTATTACGGTGTATTCTAATTGGACGTAGATTAGCAAAAAGGATTCAACCCACACTATGGTCAAAAATTTAAAAGGACCTTAAGATTGGTTCCTTTAGGACCTTTTTCATTTTTGACCATAGTGTGGGTTGAGTCCTTTTTGCTAAACTACGTCCAATTGTGCCTAATCTTTTATGGTTACTTGTGTTAGGTATCTAGTGAATAGGGAGGCCAAGAGGCGTTTGTACCCGGGAACATTGGTGTGCCTCGATTCGGGTTTCTTAGTGATGGTAGTTAGTTTAAAGCGGATCCTTCTGTGATCCTGAGCAGGAAGGCTCGTCCGATACGTGCCAGTTTGTGATAAGGCTTGTTGCGTTTCGGTCGGCCCTTGTTTGTGTTTAGACGTGTACATGTATGGTGTGAATGTGTGTGCGCGGGGCGTATGCGGGCACGCACACTGTCACACCATGCATGTACAACGTCTAAAAACAACCAAGGGCCGACCGCGCTCGTGATTTTCAAGAACTATAGGTACTGTAAGTCCTTTCAAGGAAGTACGTGATGCTTTGACAATACAAAAAAAGTTTTTATTTAAAATCTAACCTGTATAATGCAAAATAATGATGACTGTTCTTGCCGAAAAAAGTTCTCTAGAATTAATATATGTTATGTGTAGTACACATTAAATTGAAATACCTAAATAAAAGGGCGGCTAAATTGTCTTCCGCCCCGGGCGGCCGACACCCACGCTACGCCGCTGATGATGACGAAATTAGTCATTGCGATTTTAGTTTAGTTAAATCATCCTCTCGAGAGATCAGCGTAGACGGGTCACCTTCTTTCTGTCGAATATACACCTTTCCATAAGACGTCCAGGAACTAGCGCTCTTATGATTTTTGACGTATTGACGAGCGAGATAGTATAGCCGCCTTCCACAAGTGGTGAGCGATTCTGCTATGAAAATAGGCTTTGGTTCGCCGTTTAGCTTCAGATGCGTCGAGTTGAGTTTCTCCTTAGTTTTATCTTTGCTGTAGTTTTTAGATGCTTTTGCGAGGTCGAAGAGAATTCCACTATTATGGGAGTGGAATTATTCGAAGATTTTTTGGGCCTGAAAATGTTCCGTATATCTGTATCAAGTACCTTAACATTCAATACGACACCAACATTTTTTACCACGTTGATAAGTGTAGTTTTGTCTTCCGATTTGGTTTCCGGTACATTTCTCAGTTCCACTGTTGATGACTTTGAGTTACGTTCGAGAAGCTCAATTTTTTGTTCAAGTGCTTTAATTTGAGTCTTAAAGGCAGTATTTTCAGACTTAGTTTGTTGAAGTTGATACAAGATTTCGTCATATTTATCTGACATGTGTTGAATCGACTCTGTAATTTTGGTATTTTGCTGAGTCATCTTTTGCATTTCTTCATCAAATTTCATCGCCCGAGTTTTTTGTTGAAGTTGTACGTCAGTCAACATTTCTTTTAATTCAGCCAGCGCAGCATCATTATGTTTATGTTTAAAACGCCGCGTAATATTTTGTTGACTACCACAATCAGGGTCCGAACCCACGCAATCTGACGCTGTATCAGATTCATGCGCTAAAATAGTAGGTTTCAACAATGTTTTGGTTGGTTTTTCGGGCGGAGTTCGCTGGGTAGAGGCCATCACGATTACAATATGCAAGCCAAAAAAATTGGTGATCCAAAAAAATAACAAAAAGAAAAAATAAATCAGAAAAAACACAACCGTGGGCGAGCGGGATTCGAACTCGAGCACAGCTGCGTATTATGTACCGAGGGCACTATTTCACCACGCTGCGTTAACGATGATGATGTAGGCGAAATTAGTGAACTGTTTGCTGCTTACTGATTGTCCTCCTGACGATTTCTTTGTGTTTGTTGTTGAGATCAAAGTCCAAGTTGCACGTTTTTTAAAATTTTATCGTTTGTTGTGATTTAAAACTGTTCTCACTGGTGGTAAGAATTATTAGTTCACTATTTTTTTTTTCACAAAACAGTCACTAGCACCTGTAGGTCAAAACTATGTAGTTTTTTGAAAGTTTTATGCACTTTTTACACGGTTTTGCAATTTTATAACACGAGACGGTTGTAAGTACGTGTGTTCGCGTTAGCGTCACGGACGGGGGGATGATTAATTTATACAAAGATATCCTATCTATCTAGCCTATCTCTCTCACTCTCTCTCTCTCGCTCTGTCTCTCTCGCTCTTAGGCGGGCTAACTGTGCTCGAGTGGAAGGGACGCGTGCCTTTCACTTTTTATGTCTGTCTCTCTCGCTCTTAGGCGGGCTAACCATGCCCGAGTGGAAGGGACGCGTGCCTCTCACTCGCTCTCATTGTGAGCGCATAACGTGAGCGGAGCGTAACGCAGTTTCTTGAAGTGTCACCCGGCAAACCAATTTATAAGACGTTGTCACGTCAAAAATCTGCTCTGCAACGTAAATAACGCAATTAATGTGTTGAATTGTCAAAATGAAACAAATTAGGCATAATTGTTTACGAAAATAAGTTATGCAATTAGGGTAGGTACTGTTTTATAGACACGACATAAAAGTACCTACTTAGTTTATGCATGATTTCACACTGCGGAGATACGCCCACAAAATACCAGCAGTAGGTAGGCTATGTAATTTTGCGATTTAGTAGATACCTATTCACGTGACACGTCATTCATTGCATCATTCGCCTGTTTATGTTTAACATTTATTTAACATTTGTTTAACTTACAAACTTAGCCAGCAATAGTTTCTGTGATTCGTTAGATTATTCAATTAAATTAAAGATGGCACGGTCAATCGCACGTCCGGTCACACTTGGAACTTCAAAAACCGCCCTAACTGCTACGAGATAAAAACACTCTCAAAAGTCAAATTGATACCAAGGACGTGCGAGTGCCTGTAGGTAGGTACTTGAAAAGGCGAACAATAAAGCTACTCTGTAATGTGGAGGGTTTAGGCGTGTGTAGCTGCATCATAATAGACTACTGACCAATTTTATGCGTCACTGAGATATGTTGCTATTAACTTTCTGTAAGGCGTCGCCACAGGAGTCGGATCCTCCCATTCCTGTGGGTCTCGGGATAGTTTGAGTGAATAGACAGAATTTTATCTACAAAATGCAGTCTGCACAGTACTGCGCAAAATATACCTACAATAAATGTGCAGAAATATGAAATGAACATCTGTTAATGATAAGAGTATGTTATGTAGGTACTTTGGCACCAAAGTTGCGGTATTGAAATAGGTAAGTATCTGCCTACAAAAGCAAAATGAAACATTAAAATTTTATGACTAATTAAGTTTCTTAGTGACAACTAGTCTAAACAAACTCGTTTTGGATCGATATTTGATAAATTGCAGTAACTACTGGTACACTTAGGGTTGCCAAGTTTTTGTAAGTACAAGAAATAAGTATTTATATGGTCAAAGTGGGAAAATAAATAGTATTATCTCGGAATAGCACTGTATTCAATATTTTTTTATGTTGTAAATAGATAGGTACCTATATTAGTGCTTCTCGCGCAACTCATCAATTTTGAAGTCTTCGTAAGCTTAGCCAAATAGACAAGGAGCAATTTTTTTGTTAAATTTATTGGAACTCTATTTCTCTCACAACTTAGCATTCATCGTGCACTGAAAACACTCATTCTGTAAATAGTGAGGTGACAGAACTTATCTAAAAGTAATACTTAATACTAGTAGGTACCTAAAAGGTATTTTTATAACAATCATTATCTATTTAGGTACTATGTCCCGAAAATTCGAGATATTAACAGTTTCTTTCTGAAATGAAGGCTAGCTAAACCACCGCGCCCATGCCCAGGTGCATGCATGATCTTACCGGTAATCTGTATAATTCAGGTATTCTATACAATACCTAGGCAATGTATAGAATACCTGAGGCGTCCAGGGAATGTATGAAATATTATGAATGTTATTGTCCGTTCCATACTTTGCCTAGGTATTGTATACATTTCCCAGGGTATAGAATACCTGCTGGTTCACCGGCAATGTGTAAAGTAAATAGATTAGGTCTATATTGATAAATGATTTTATTTCTGTAAGTAGGTTTGAACAAACACTTTTACACGTCAATCATATTTCAAAAACTAGATGAGGTCGGCGTTTCCTATCTGACTATTCTGAGAAGAAAGGCCGAAACAAATTCAGAGGTCACAGTCTTTTTTAAAGTCCAGACATAATCTTGGTCAGATCAGGTGAAGGCCATGTGGATTGGTGTCTGAAGTGGTCTTTTGAGGAAAGCACAACACAGATTGAGAGGGCCTGTCCAGTCGGTGCACGCATTTGTCAGTTATCGTGCAACTCAACTCAAAATTTAAGGAGCTCAACGATTCGATGAACAATACCAAAAAAAGGACATTTGTGTAGGCCACATAAATTACTCAAACTTTCAGACATATTTATCAATATTATGTAAGTACCATGGGAGAAACGAACATCTATACACATGCACCTTAAGGACTATCTTGATTGCAACACACGGCCGCTACAGTATACTTGCTAACGGATGTGTTCATCGTGTGCACGTGATTTTTAACCGACGAAAATAAAGGGAGAGGTTCTCAATTCAACACGTATGTTTTGTTTCCAAATTGGTCAGATGTACCTAAGTTTCCTCTATAGTACTTACCTATAAAATGACGGACAAATAAAACAGCTCATCATCAGCCTATAAATGTTCCCACTGCTGGGACACAGGCCTCCTCTCTGTGAGAGGGAGTGGGCCGTAATCTACCACGCGGGTCCAGTGCGGGTTGATAGATGTCACATGTCTTCGAATTTTCGGTTCTAGGACATGCCGGTTTCCTCACGATGTTTTCCTTCACCGTTTTGAGAGCAGTGGTGATGAAATAATTTACACAAAGTAAAGCGCCTGTCTGGGTACGAACCTACGACGTACAACTCGTAAGTCGCAGCCGTTACCACTGGGTCACCACTGCTCTCGAGCTCATGTTTGCTCAAAATTAACTTTATTAAAATGAACAATTACTCATTATAAATATCTTCCCCTTCCCCGATTTCGTCTTTTTCACACATTGTCGGCTGTGCATTCGGTACTGTATAGAATGCCTAGGCAAAGTATAAAATAAATAATATTTCATACATTATCTAAACATTTTAGGTATTCTATACATTGCCTAGGTATTGTATAGACTACCGGATTATACAGATTGCCGGTAACATATACAGTAAACAGTATTTTAGAGTGAAAAACAGTATAAAACCGTACTGTTTTTAACAGTATGAATGGTTGGCAACCCTAGGTACACGTTTTTTTCTATGACCTATTTAGTAGGTATTAACTTAATAATACCTACCTAATGTATTGTTTCTAAGTAAAGTAACTCCGTGCGATATGATATTCAGTTATCTGAGAGCAGGCGCACGCGGCCTCGAAATGAATACCTATTGCAAATAAGTAAATGCATTGCCAATCTAGCCCTGATTGTGGTGAAACATGATCAAAACAAAAACAACTGTTGTTGTAATAAAAAATAATGTATTTGTTACATTTATACACTTGAGTACTAAAATATACTTACAATAATTATTCACAATAAAGGTGATCTTAAGGTACCTACATACTTTGAGACTAAAATTAGTACCTACTTTAGTATTTACATTGCCCGGCGAACTTAGATCAAAATTTCTTTACTTATTTATTACTTATAACCGGGGAATGTCAACACTTTACAGGCACTCACCTGCAATTTTTCTCCAATAAATTACACTTTTTTAAATAATTTCAGTAAGTACCTACATAATTATGTTTGGTGAATTTATCTTTGGTAAGATAGGTAACACGAGGATAAATCTAAACATGATAACTTTAACATACAGACAAAACGTAATATACCTACCTAAGTTACATCTTAATTCTATTAATTCTCTTCAAAGGTGCATAAACAGGGTGGTTTAAGTTAGCGGCCTTATAATATAATGGTAGATAAGGTGATCTAAGATTTAAACTGGGAAATAATAATTAAAAATTGATACAATATTGACTTTTGTAAATAAAAAGCCATGCTTTGCCAGTCACCTTGATGGCACATGTCCCTGGTAAAAATGGGACAAATGCAATCAAACCTGGCTACACCCATGATTCTAGTGTAAAAAATAACACACAATAATAAACTCTATTGCACATACATAAGACCTTTACTGCTAAAACTTAGCTGCCTATCATTATTATGAAACGGATAAAACATTTATCTATTATTCGCTAATGATAATGATGAACTGATTAAATATTTACAGCATGGTATATTTACACCATTAAAATAACAAATTAGTCTTACAAGTTTAAGCTTGAAATTCCTCCACCAATCTTAGAATATGCGCTTCTGTAGAAATTACAGCAGAAGAGAGAATTCATGAGTGCATTTAGAGATGATGAACTGTGGGTTCTGTACAGCCCAGAAGAGACCTCTTCAATATTCGCTTCACCTATAAACTGATGTAAGTCACTCTTAGGGAAACCGTCCTTATAATACTGCTTAATCGTATCATAAGCATCCATAATAACCGATATGAACAAACTGAGCACTACGTAAATGTACAAACTTATGAATGAATATAAGTACACGCGGCTGAACCACCAAAGCATTGGAGATTTCTTCGACATAATCGAGAATGTTGCGAACATGTCATCTCCGTTTATCAATGAGAAGAGACATTCAGAGGTCGTCGCTAAAGATCTGAACTTCATGTGGTACGGACCTAAGATAAGCCAACCGCAGAACATGAAGCCTGCATATATTAGCAAAGCGCAGATTGAGAATCTAAAGATCTTAGGAGCTGCTTTCTTCAATGTCAATATAACTACATTATATGTCTTGAAGAAGCCAAGATATCTCAGGACTCCAAACCACACAAGTAGATTTCCAGTGCCCAAAAAGAGGGAACACACGTTCCACTGGTCATTGGTAAACTGGTTTCGTTCAATCTGTTCCTTTATTGCTGATCCCATGATGATTAGTATGTCATTGACTATGATCATTATGTACCAGATATTTAAGAATTCTAATCTGCCATCCATGCTTAAGTTCTTCTCATAAGCTTGCCTGAAGAACTGTACCGTTAGCTCCTTCAATAACTGAGCTCTGTAAATGGCCCTACTGCACAAAATAAAAGATACGGCACATATTAGGATCACAAGAATATTCAGTATACTTCTCAGAACTTGGTCTATCTTGTTATCCGTAATGTACGCAGTGTCTCCTTTGCAAGTCAATTTGTACGGTTCTGCCTCCAAATATAGAGACATTTGTCCATCATGGTCCTCATTATCAAAAACAACTTCCACATCAAATCTGTAACAGTCTGGTGGGGTGATCGGACCCGCAGCTCTGAAGTTAATGGTTTTTAATGAGAACATTAGCTTTGCTCGCACCAATGATGCAAAAGTTATATTTAAACCAGCATCTTTAATGAATGATTGAGAATGGAAGACTTCATCATTCTTTTTTGTAAAATTAATGCAGGTCTCAACAATTTCTGAGTTGAATTCGTAGCTCTCATTGAATCCATTAATTATGCCTTGTTTGTAATTAAACTGACAAAATACTGGAGGAGGTTTATTATTATTCTCATCATTATACGAGTATGGTCCGATTGCACTAGTTAGAACATTGGAGTATCCTTCATATGCATAGTCTAGTGTGTTATAAAATTCTTCTATTTTGTACACCGCAAGAGGTCCAGCGCCAGGCGGATAAGCATTGATCTCTCTCGTAGAGTCCCAACCAAGGAGGAAAAGGTGAGAAAACGTGATGCGATTGTCCCACGTGTAGTTGACGTGATTATATCTGTTGTGTGCAAACAAACACAGTTGGAACGTAACTAGAACAATCTTTATCACCTGAACTACGAATTTGTATGGAAACTTCCGCTTGGCCTTCCACTTCTCGATCGGATTCATAAAGAAAAACTGTAGCTTACGTCGCATCTTCTCTTCCATCTGAGTGAGCTCATTGAAGGAAGCAGATCGCTGGGGGGAAGTACCTTGATGATTTTGATTTCCGTGGTTCATCTCGCTGTTTGTTGCTATTCTTGGTTCATCCTCCCCTTCTGAGCACGTCGTTTCCTCCGGGGACGTGATACTCTCCATTGTTATTGATTCTACAATAATTTTCGTTGATAAACAAAGGTCAGGTGATTTACAGACATTTACTTCTGTGTTTAAGAATTACCTTCGTTTATTTACGTAGATGCCGTTTCAACAATAACAAATGTTGAAATCACGTCGGTAAAGATTGCAAATGAAATTGTAGCCCAGATTCTTTGTTCCAAGCTATATGACTTATTTATTTTTCGATGACACAAAACCACCACCACAAGCTAAACTCAACTGAGGAAAGCATAGAGTATAGTAATAGATTGGGAATAGAGAACCCACTCTGGATTTTTCCTGCAACCTTGAAACCTGTCATTTGAAGCGCCATCTGGTATCGTCCTCCTAAATTAATCTGCATGTATAGGTATATACCTATACATACCTCAATATACTGTCTATAGATGAATCATATAAAAGCAAAACCAGCAATATCCACATAATTTTGAAATTGACATTTCGATGGCGCGATAAATGAAGATATTGATACATTTATCGCGCCATCGAAATGTCAATTTCAAAATTATGTGGATATTGCTGGTTTTGCTTTTATACGATTCAGATATTCTATTTATATTTATAGGCTGTTTGTTCATGTGTACAAAGTACTTTACAAAATATACACTTGTTATTGATCTGTAGCAAATAATATTATTACAAAATTGGAAATAAAGACGGACATGCTACGGAACAGTAATATGTACATTTTGGAAAGTACTTGATAGACCTGGAATGAAATAAAAATCATACTTATTTGTGTTTATGTTTATTGAAATATATTTGTGCTGACAGTTTAATTTCATCATCCTCACCACGGTATTGGATTTTACCAGATAAAATCCGATTGATTGACCGGCACCAACTATAAACCAAGACATTTATTGTTGTGTTTTTAAAAACATTTTTCAATTCTTTCTTGTGGGTCTCACATGTGAAAGGATAATCTACAAATATATCCAAAAACATTTTAATTTTTTCTTTTAGCTTCGTTTTTGGCACATTCTTTTTCAAAATTTCCAGTGCAATATTTTGGATTTCTTTAAAAGCCTTTTCCGCCTCTTGAGTGGGATACAACAGACAATGTCCACCTTTATGATATTCTTTTGCCCTGATATATTCATTTGATCTTAATTGACTATCGCCATTTATTTCATTTTTGCAGTGTCTGCATGATTTTGAAACATTTTTCAAACATTTAGTCAGCACCCACCCACATACATAATTAGCCTGGCCAGCATCAGCAGTCTCGGTGTTTAAATTAATAAAAGGCACCACAATTTCATCATTTTCTTCATGCTGAAATGGTAGTGCCTCATTACTGGGAACATCAGAAGTTTTTTCTTTTGTATCTTCCAAAAAGAAGCTCAATGTTTGTAGACAGTCATTGTCATCATTTTCACAGTTAGCTTTTAGAGAATGGGGTGAGTTATAATTGTTTAAAAGAAGTGATTTATAGGCACCTTCAAAGCTAATAGTGTTAGGTGCCGTATTTCTCACCCCGAAACTTCTAATGTTCCCAAAGAAATTTTCCAGTGGGTCCTGGTTAAAGTTTCTAGTCAACATTGAATCAAATAAATATTTTTGGGATAATATTTTCCACAATTGTTGCATGCCCTCAATAGTTCGGATGAAATTTTTTATCGATGGTATGGAGCTTGTTTCAATTAATCTGATTTTGTTATCTTTTTCTTTTTTAATTTTAATAAATTTTACTGATTTTAAAACTTTTTTCGCATTTATCCATAATTCGTGGTGAGGTGAATTATTTCTTACACCACATTTGTACATATTTCCATGAATCATACTAAATGTGCTTGCATTTAAAGAATCAAATAAATTATTCATCATTTTAGTAAATTGTATTATTTGACGGCACTCATTTGGAACATCACCTCTACCTGTTAAATGTTCTGCAGCTACAGCAACACTATGACTAAAAATTTGGACTGCATCTTTTACTTTCATTTTTTTTATTTTTTCTGCATAAACATGTTCGTCAGTTAAATTGCGACATATTTTTAACTCCCCATAAAATTTATCTGCTTCATAAACTTTTTGGTAATATTCCCATTTAACTGTCTTTTCCACCTTTTCTTCAAAGTCGAAATATTTCATATTTTTGGATAATAAATTGTTCCTTACCCCTTTCAGTAAATGAGGGACATCAAATAATGGAATAATTTTAGATTTCCCTACTTCCATACTTTCATATCTCCATTCCCTTTTTTCTTTTATATATTTTTGTCGAGTATCTTCGACTATTTCATTTATTACACTCACATTTACAGTGCTTTGATCACATACTGTGCATAAAATATTAAGCCCTGTACCCTTTACATATTTGATGACCTTTAAAGTAAAGGCTTTTAAATGAACTTTGTTTAGTGAATTTGTAAAATAGTATGCCACAGGCTGCTTAAATTTTCTTTTAATTCCTTTGACCATGTAAACTAAAACATGGTCAGCAATTTTTTTATCATGCCAAGCAAATCCTTTTAATTTGTCTTTAGATCCATCATAATGGATTTGCGGCGATATTGACATCTCGTCAAAAATTAAGCAACAGAGGCGATCTTCTGGACTTAATTCTTTTACAGACTCCCTCATTTTTATAAATATTGACTTATTTAACCCTGACTCTATTTCAACTTTCGCCAGAAGCCTTTTTAATGATTTTACAGAGGGCAAAGTAAAATATTTATATAAAAGAGTATAACCCTTAGGACTTCTCTTGTACATAGAAAGAGACAAAACTTTATCCTTTAAAGTAAACCTCCGCCCACGCGCTCTCTTATGCGTTTGGGTGTACTGCATATTCGTAAAGATCTTTGCAGCTGTCGTCATATTTTTTGTAATTCGATTGAAATAATTTTTTTTACTTAATTTATCAGCACTGGCTAGTCTTGCTTTAAAACTTCCACACCTCTTACGTAATCGTATAATTTCAGTTTTCAAATATTTCATCTGTAATCTTGATATTTTTAATTTATTCTCCATATGCGATGACGCAGCTGAAGTAGATTTCAGCTTTTCTGAAAAAAATATTACATCGTAAATAAATTTATGGTAACTTACATCTTATATCTTTTACTTTGCACGGGTGCAATTTACATGTGAAGAGACGGTATTCTGTTCACGACACGTTGTACACAAGTTCTGACCGGCAACCTAGTAAACAGCACTAGATAGGCTTTCATAGTATTTCATTAGTATTATTAGATACTTCTTTTTATATGTATATTTTTACATAACATATAGCCTACATCCATCTGGAATAATGTACCTTTCAAATTGCGAAATAATTTTTCAAATAAAAGCTGTGGTTCCGGATATTACCCTCCACATATACACAAACTCACAAAATTCGCTCTTTCTCTTTATAATGTTAGTATATAGATATAAATTCACACTATAACCCAATCTTCCATTACTATTTTTGTTTTAAAATTAAAACATATTAATATGTAACTTAACATAACATCACGCCTGTATTCCCTGAAGGTTAGTATGTTATAGTGCATATTCAAAAAACAGCCTCAAAAATACGTTTAAGAACTTTTTTATGAAATATACAAGCAAGCATATCTATTATGAGTTTTGTATTTCTCTGTGTACACACATTTTTTTTTATAGCTTTTGAAAGAAACTACATTGGTACTCACTTTTGTTTCCTTTGAGTTTCGATTTCTGTCTTTGTTGTCTGCCATTGTTTCTGCAATAATTATGGTCTGCCGCTATAAAACCAGCAATGGGAGGCAGAGCTGAAACAAAATAAATAAAAATTAACTTTGTGTCAGTGATGTAAGCTGTAAACTTTATAAGTGTGAGTCACAATGAGGGTCATTAAGTAAATTATTAAACACTAACTTTCGCCCGCGGCTTCGCCCGTGTGGAGGTCGGAAATTATCCCACGGGAATGTATTACCGGAATGAAAAGTATCCTGTGTTAATCCAGGTTATACACTACCTGTGTGATAAATTTCATCTAAATCCGTTCAGCCGGTTTGGCGTGATTGAGTAACAGACATCCAAACATATAAACTTTCATATTTATAATATTACTAGCTGACCCCGGCAAACGTTGTTTTGCCAATTATTTGTTTGGGGTGGACAGCCCTTATCACTTAGGGGTATGAAAAATAGATAGTAGCCGATTCTCAGACCTACTGAATATGCATATAAAATTTGGTAAAAATCAGTAAAGCCGTTTCGGAGGAGTAAGGTAACTAACATTGTGACACGAGAATTTTATATATAAGATAAGTAGGACAATTCGAAAATGTAAGTAGCCAAGTATCTACGCACCAGTGACTATTTGATTTGATGTAGAAGGCTGATTCCATATATGTTCAAGCATGGGAAGTTCAGTAGGTGTTGTAGGAGGTATATGAGCAGCTTGTGTTGGAAAGCCTGGAAACAGTAAAAACAAAGTATTTAATTTATTATTATAAGTTTATTTCGGACATTAAGTATAAATCCATAGATTTAATTATATAATAAATTACTTCAATAATTTTTAGGTGTGTAATTTTAAGGCATAGCTGAATTATACTAGATGCGTCCCGCGGTTTCACCGTCATAGTCTCGATCCCGTGGGAAAATCAGGAAAAAACAGTAACCTATGTCATAGGTTACTGTTTTTTCCTGATTATCATAGCCCAGGTCATGGTCTACCCGTGTTCCAAATTTCATCCAAATCCGTTCAGCCGTTTTAGCGTGATTAAGTAACAAACATCCAAACATACAAACTTTCATATTTACAATATTACGAATTAGTAGGATAATTCGAAAATGTACGCACCAGTGACTATTTGCTTTGATGTAGAAGGCTGATTCCATATATGTTCAAGCGTGGCAAGTTCAGTAGGTGTTGTAGGAGGTATATGAGCAGCTTGTGTTGGAAAGCCTGGAAACAGTAAAAACAAAGTATTTAATTTATTATAAGTCTATTTCCGACATTAGGTAATAAATCCATAGATTTAATAAAATAACATCAATAATTTTTAGGTGTATTATGGTACTAGCTGCGCCTCGCGGTTTCACCCGCATAAGTCTCGATCCCGTGGAAATATCGGGATAAAAAGTTTCACGTGTCATATCATAACCCAGATCATGGTCTACTCATGTGCCAAATTTCATCCAAATCCGTTCAACCATAGTAGCGTGAAAGCATAACAAACAAATAAACAACCAAACTCACTTTCGCATTTATAATAGTAGTGTAAATAAATATAAACAAACATAATTCGAAATGTAGGTAGCCAAGCATGTACTTACAAGTGTATATTTGCTTGCATGTAGATGGCCGATTCCATATATGTTCAGGTGTGGCAAGTTCAGGAGCTATTATAGGAGGCACAGGAGCAGCTTGCGTAGAAAAGCCTGGAAATTGTAAAAAATAAATTAATTAATAATTATGTGAAAATTATGCGCACAAGTGCTACTGGTGATTATGAGTTCCAGGGTTCGATTCCCAAGTCTTCCAAAGTGTAATTGAGTTTTTCCATCAGGAATTTCCCAGTAGTAGCCAGTCTGGATTTGTGCTCGGTTGATGGCAATAGGCTCGGCCTCTATTACATAGGACTTAACATGTAAAATGTGGGTGTATTGGGTACACCCTGCCTAACCCTTCGGAGATTACAGTTTGTGATGTTATGTTACGTAAAATTATGGGTTTTAAGTATATGTCTTGTTAATGGCATGATATAAGGTCTTTCCAGTATATAATAGATAATCAATTAGACGTTACTTGGTGGATGAATGATGGTATAATAGTATAAATAAACAGCAAATCTTACCACGAAGGTGTAGAGTAGGAACAGCTAATGCATTTAAACGGTTATTGCGATTCTTAAACTGGTTGCCAAAATGTATGTCACAAATGACTTTCTTTCTGTAAACCTTGATGTCGTCTGCAGTCTCCAGTTTCCCACCAACAATATTAACCCAGGATTTGAATCCTTCAGGATTCTTTTCTGGGTGTGGAAATTGATGGAATGTAACGCCTGAAAAACAAATTAAAACACATTAAGTTTACGTGTTGATATTGACTAAGTTGCTATGATATTTAAAAAAAAGGGAGACAAGGCATCATTAGGAATGATATGAAAAGTCACTATTTATGTTGCTTAGGTCAGAGTGTTGTCTGAGTGGACAACCACCACTACTAACAAAGAAGTTACTATCTGGCTCTAACATCAACCATCAGATTAAAATTGACAAACTTCTACCGCTTGAGTGGGCTTTTGTCTACTTTCTATGTGAGTATTTTAGATTAATTTTGTTTTTTGCAGAACTTGTGCAGAATAAACAATTTTTCTTTCTTTCTTTTCTATTTGAAAGTGCGAGTTTGTATCCAACATGTTTGGATAGTCAGTCAAGATTTTTGAAGGAAATAATGTTTAATTGACCCAGACGAGGACACACAATATTAGCAATGAAACGGAAAATAAAAGAATAGTAGATTGTTATACAAGGAGCTAAAATAACCCATTCTAGCGAGGTCGTTTTATAGTAAATAGAAACAGAGTTATAATGGGTTTTAGCGCCGAAACTCTACTTTTCATTACGATTGCGAGAAAATTAAAACAAAAATTTACAATATTAGTTTATTTAATTTTAAAAAAATATGCAATTTGTTAAATCTGAATTTTTAAGGAAACTTTTTATCCCGTTGTGTGGTAGTAAAAAGCTAGTTTTACATAAGAATAAAGACTTTTTCGTTTTTGTAGCCTCGTTGGTTACAGACAAAAATTACTTTTCCCCTAGAGCAAGATGTGCCATTTTTTCCCCGCTTTGGTACTCTACAATGACAGACTTTCTGATCAAGAGGAGTGAAAAATATATTTTAGTGTGCCCTAAGTTTGCGCCACATAGACCCAGTTTATCAAAAATGCCACGCCACTAGTGTCTGACGCTAGTTTCCAACCGAAGATGTGAAGTGTTTGTAAATCGATAATGCGATGTTTTTCGAAAGCTTGTCTTTTTTATTGAATATAATAATAATTATCAGTGTATCTTAGCAGCAAGATTTATGGTGGGAAGGAAATAGATGCTCTCGATGAAAGATAACTCAAAAGTTAAGTAGGTACTTTCTCCCAACTAGAAATAGTGACACAATTTAAACTTACTGACTAGCCAAATCAAATCACAGCATGTTAACATGAGCGATGAAGTGAAACTTGAAGCTATGTAGGTAGAACTTGATGACGAAAAAACTTACCCGGGTTGTATGAACATCCCAATTCGCACCGCCTTGGCATGATGTTAACCACACACATAAGCGTCTATAATCGCAAATAACACAATAATAGCATCTATATCGCAAATAACACAAAAATACAGCGTCTTTATCGCAAATAATACTAAATAATAGCGTCTTTTCGCAAGTTAGGTGAACACATGAAACGGAGGAGCAGAGCTCAACTCACGCACTAATTCACTGCACCGCGGATGACTAAAAACTCAAATCAACGCAAGTCAACAGCTTAATTTGAATAGAAAATATACAAAATGAACGAAAACTACAAAACAGCGCACACGCAAATTGTAGGTTACATCAATATTGCCATACGAAAAAATGAAAAAACACTGATAATTTATTATTTATTTGACTACTTGTTGATACTCACCATCATATTTATAACGAATTAAAATATTTTCTTCTAAAACTAATTAAATATTCCCATTAATTTAATGTTTTTTGTTTGAAATATTTTTTATGACGAAAGAGCCATCTATGGCAAATTAAACGTACTAAATATTTTGCGCAGATGATTACAGATGGCGCTTTTCTACAAAATTTTACTGTTATCTTGTCTAGTATGGTAGTGTCCCACCCCTGGAGGAAAGAAAATAAAAATAAATGTCAAGTGTCAACTCAATACTGTCATCAATGTCGTATTGTCATCCTTGACATCCTGCGTTCCGAAATGCGCTAAAAGTGATAATTTCGCGAATCCGACCAAATTTCATAGTCACAAAATATAAAGGCTATTCAGTAATAATTGTGACTATTAAATTTGGTTGGATTCGCGATTTTATCACTTGAGGGTAACGTGGAAGCAGTAAATACTGCACCAGTACACGAGGACACATCAAACTGTAATCTGTCCCAAAAGGATCTGATGAAAGTGAAAGCACAATGCCAGTTTTAAGATTAGAGGTGCCTTGAACGAAATATCGTGGCACCCAGA
Source organism: Agrochola lychnidis (assembly GCA_963680765.1). NCBI lineage: Eukaryota > Metazoa > Arthropoda > Insecta > Lepidoptera > Noctuidae > Agrochola > Agrochola lychnidis. Next base: position 21,879,693 of record OY796866.1, read on the forward strand.
GATTTCACGAAAAATGTCAGGGCTCTGCCTAGGTTTTCTTTTGTCTTTGTCGACCCATGCAGAAAAATTCGAGAATGAAGAAAACGATGCAAGAGCAAGCGTAGTAAGACAGCTTGAAAATTTTTACACCGTGTCTCGGAAAAGTTAGGTTTCGTTTTGTTCATTCATTCAGCGGGGCAATTTTCTACGTGCGAACTTATAAAGTACGCGGTTTTTAAGTTCGCGAACTTACTCGGCTCGCTGCCGCCGCCGCCGCCACCGTCGCGCGTCGTTGACACACACAAGCACAAGTGAAGCTTGCTCACACTGTATCACGATGTCGTCGACAGAGGAAGCTTTGTGTATTGTTTAGGATTATGAAATGAAATGCGTTTTTTCATGCATAATTTCCTATAGATTATTATAAGCTTGAAACTTCATATTTTTGTCCATAAAATCAATGCTTCTAATTTGCCAAAAACAAGATTATTTCACAAACATTAATTAAATTCAGTTATTCCAGTTAAAATGAGTGATTCTCGGACTTATTTGTATGAATTGTTAAGAATTTTCTGAACCAAACTAAAGGGCTTGCTACACGGCTGCCAACCGCGTCCCCAACAGGTGATTTTGGTTGGCGACAGGCAGAGTGAAAAGGAGGTAAAAACTGCCACTTGCTCACTTCAGATGGCGCTGATCTCCAGCGTCTTATAATTTGACAGCTAGCCATATTTTTTTTGTAAATAAGCGACTTCTTTTACGCATAACCTTTCAACTGTCACTAACGAGACACCATAGAATTTTAATTGTTATCCACCTCAATGAGGCGTCGTAACAGATGATGAGATAATTAATTATTGAGCCTAGTTGCGCAGCTGTTTACTGCAAAAATACGGGGCCCCATGTATTTGCCAAAGATATTATAAGAAGAAAACTGGGAGAAAGCTCTACGAAAAATATTGGAATCCAATATTTCGTCGAGACAATGTGCTATCCTATAAGCCTTTTATGGGAGAAAACAAATATTCAATAAACTCTTCAAAAGACATTACAAAATACGAATAAAATACGCTTTTTTTTTGGTTAAAAACTTCCTCAAGGTAGATGCCGACGTACAGACGTCAGCACATCAAGCTACCCGAAACTGACAAATTTTCCCAATCAACTTTGAACCTTAGACATCAGCGATAAAGTTGAAAATCCATTAAATAAATTTGACAGATTGTAGCAGCTTGATGTGCTGGCGTCTGTACCTTATATTTGACAGCAGGTTCCTCAACTCAAACTCACCTCGACTGAGGAAACTGTTTAAGATGAGGAGTAAAATTGCAACTATGAATATCAAACTACCAAAGTGAGGTTGATTCGAGTCGACGAAAACATGAGGATTTTACTTAGAATATGGGTGTAAGTCTGTTTTAATTACATACAGGCACTTGTGATGTGATATTATGTAAATTAAAGTAAAGTATGTGTGTGTTTATATTATCGTATTAGATCAGTGCTAGAAGTGCTATCTCTGAGGTTTTTCAGTGAGAACATCAAGCCCAAGTTCGTTTTCAACTCTGATCAGGTTAGTTCTATCGTAATTTAAAGTCAACAAACGCAAAATAACCTATAAATTATAAAACGTTCATAATTTATTGACTTTTCCACTAAAGCTGCTTTTTTACCAGTGGTAGACGCTTCCCCTGTCCTTACCTTGTCTATTAATAGTGCTACACTCCAAGTCTCATACATATTTATCTAGTTTTCGTATAATTTGTGATCGACACAAAAGTAAACAAACACAACAATGGCGGTTTATAAAGACGTACAATTGTGCTGCCATCTGCTATGAGCTTTGAGTTTTTAAACTCATTAGGTCGTAACCAAAATCAAAATATTTTATTTCACTTATACCTACATGGGCACTTATGAAACGTCAGAAGCTAGGTGCACGGTTCCAACTGGTTGTTTCCTATGGAGAAGAGCCGGCATTCTAGGTATGGGAGGACAGTGTAGGTCTTTCAATAAGTACCAAGTACTTAACAAAATAGAAAATGGTCAACAGGTCTACAATCCACTAAGCCTACAGCGTTCTCACACCACCAACTACACGGTTGTAAACCACCAAGGTCACCTCTGTTGGGACGCAGTTAGCAGCCGTGTAGCAAGCCCATAAAGAAACATTGTTACATTATACAAAATTAAATGTCGAAACAAAATAGCGGCTCGCGACTCACGGCAATGACAGACGTAGTACAAGCCAAGGCAAATTTCAAACCTGTTGGATCGCCGACGAATTTACTTAGCGGTTTTAAAGTGCGCGTACTTAGTATGACACACGGGCGAGAAAGGTCGTCGGGCCTTAAGTACGCGTAGTTGCTCGTGCGTCTATCACCCCTTTTACAATGGCAATGCCTTTAATTTTAACAGACAACGTTCATTCCTTAATTTGTCACTGAGCAGACGAATTCTTCAATCATAAGCAATAGATTAGCAATTTCTTTGAAAATCTTTCGGATTTTAACTGAAAGTGTGTTACGCAAATAGGGTGCAGATATAGGGTGGATCAAATTTTTGCATCCCGTCTTGGATAGTATTTTATTTTGGACATTTATGCAGCAAAAAAAGGAATTATTTTGTCAACTTATGCGGAAAAGTTCGAGAGTGTAGGAATCAAGAGCGTGCGAAGCGAGCTCCAATGTTTTTGTACTCTGCCTCGGAAAGGTTAGGTTTCCGTTTGACCATTCATGTAGATTGTGTGTTCTAGTCTCTTTGTCGACTTATGCAAAAAAAAAAATGGGGATTCAGAGAATGTAGGATGCACGAGAAAGTGAAGCAAGCTCAATAATTCATTGCATCCACAGGTACGTTTTCTACATTACTTATATTTTCATCCCATCAACAAGTTGGGTCATGAATTCATGATACGTGAAACTTTGTTACCTTGTCACGACAGGAATCCAAGGAACTATCTAGTACTTATTAATTCCATGCTGAGTTTATAGAAGAAGAGAACGGGTTGACACGACCACAGGACACGACACTTGTCAGTGGTCCTTTGGCAGAACAGCTGTCAAAATTTTCTGTGGTAGTCTATGGTTAATGTCGTAGATACACATCACGATATTGGAGAAAAGTTCGAAATTTTTAATTTTATGCAGTCAAAAATAGCACAGGAAGGATTATAGTAGTTTGTTTACACTACACAAACAACTATGGCTCTAACAGTGGACAAATTGGTGAACGACGAAAGGTATAATGTGCTTTTTATTATCGCATACCTACGTGTTTGCTATTTTTTCAAGGGAAAGTTTGCTTTATACTTTATATGTATTACATACAATTTTCAATGAAATTTTATTGTGATCCCTGCGAGCATGTGAAGCAAATTTGTGACGTAACTGATTAATGTAGCTCTTGTAAAGTTGATAGTCGTTATTCGAGGAAATTGCAAGTCAAATGTTAATGTAAACTTTTGCAATGTTTACACATTCAATCTCTAACCAAGTGGCACACAGTGTAGGCAAGTGCCTGGATTATGTGGTAATTGAATGTTTAGTAACACTTGAACTGGTTTCCTGTCAAGATTGGAAGCATAATTGGCAGGAAGGGAATAGACTATGGATATGGCCATGACCTGAGAATTTATTGAAATAATAATCTAATCTGTATCAAGGATAAAAAACGGTGGTCTTGTATAAATATCACCTTGTCACAATGCCAGCGTAATGTTTTATTCAATTTTATAATAGATAACTGGCAATGTTTGTCAATTCCTTTGTTATTTCCAAAATAACATGGAAGGTATCATCCAAGAAAAACGGCCCTATGTCATTCAAATAAAAAATATTGACCATTAGCAGCCTGTTGTGCCCGGTTGATGGCAATAGGCTCGCCCGTATTACATGGGACTTAAACATAACTGGTGAATGTGGGTGGACCTACTACAGGTACACCTCTGCCCAACCCTTCGGTAAAACAAGGCATTATGTTATGTCATCAGCCTCTATCAAAGCCTCTTTCTTCACATAAAAAGGAGTAAGCAGGCTCACTGCATGTTTATTTACAAATCAAACAATTACTAGTACATTACCATTCAATAAATGAGCATGTGGGTGAACTAAACATCTGTGCGTACCCCGTTGTGGAATACAGTTCTGAAGTTACGATGTTATGTGGAAGACAAGTTATGATTTAATCCAAAATGTTTCCCCTACGATGTTTCTACAATTTGTAATCATTATGTCTGTGACAAAATATATTTGCCAAGAAAATAAATTATAATGAAGAAGTCATAAAGTGACTTCTTCACGGTATGGGTATGAACGGCTACACATAAATTTCCAGTATAAGCTGATCTCGCATTGTATAGTGTTTCCATACAGTGAGAGGTCAGCCTATACTGGAAATTTATTTATAGTCATGTGTACCATCGAAGAAAGGCATACCTAAGCAGTTTGAAAACAAAATCCCGTGCACACAACCCTTTTTTTTTCGTAAGTAAGCTTTACTATATCGGCCGAACGCTGCAAGCAGCAGAAATAGTCCTTATGGTGCATAGTTATGCGTTTCTTCGATTGTACATAGTACATATTCTTTTATCCCAAAGTACAGTTTTTAAACTCCACAGTAAAATCTTTTTGTTTCAGATTTAGTGGTGACAATGTCCTACAGTTCCTCTTATACCTGCCATTTGGTATATTACTGTTGATATTCAGAGTATTTTTGGCTTTGATATTATGGATTGCATCAATTATTTTGCCAAATAAATCAGCTGTGAGGCAAATGTTATCAACGCTAGCCTGCTGGACATTTGGTAAGAAAGTTAGCAGTCAAAACTGGTTTTTAATTATATTGTTTTGTAATAATGTTGCATGCTATATAATGGAAGTAAAACTATATTTTTGGGTTAAAGTATTTGTCAATATGAACACCTTTTTAGCACATATTGGCATTGTTTATCTTCAAAACCAGTTTTTATTTTTGATCAAAGTCAAAATCAAAAACAAGTCTATAAAAGAAACATGTTTTTTTTTTTTTTTGTAACAAAGGTATTAAATACTGTATGGTGGTACCCTTCATATGCGAGTCCGACTCGCACTTGGCCAGTTTTTATTTTGCCGTCTTATTTTTCCTTAACTTGATCATCATAATATTAAAATTAATTAGTATAATTGCCAATTGAAAAGTATTTTTCTGTCGACCTTTGTTTAGACTAAAGCCATTCAAGGAATTAATAACTTCCATTGTATGTTCAAATGGAATGCTATGTGAGAATCACAATATTTTTACTGTATATTTCCTGTTCCATTTATTTTTGAATTGCACCTTGATTTACATAGTAATTTATACTAGGTATTAGAATTAATGCATAATCAGCCTATAACGTCCCTATTGGGATTCTGGTATGCAGTAACTTTTACCATAAATAAGGTTTTTGGAGTGAAAACTTCTGTAGGCGCGTTGGGCATTTTTGAGATGGGAAAAATAATTGAACTCGCGACACTGTTACCGACACCAGCTTTTGACCATAACTGTGCGTTCGCACTGGCGAAACATTTATAACGAAACATGTTGGAATCTCTATCTTCTGTCAATTTTCCATACAAAGTTTGACAGGCACTAGAGATTTCAACATGTTTTGTTGTGATGTTTCGCCAGTGCGAACGCATAGTTAAAAAGACATCAACGCGCGATACATTTTCTTTGGGATTAATGAAATTCCAAACATTGAGATATGACAACGACATGATTGACATTTCCCTTTTTTACCGACTTCAAAAAAGAAAAGTATTTACTGCACAGTAAAATTGTTTAAGTTTTCACTTCTGTCGGCACTCCCGCAGTGATACTGTTTTTTTTAAATTTGTATATTTATTTTATTTTTTCCAGGTGTGTATGTAAAACTAAAGGGTACGCGAGACCCGCGCTGTAGTGTCATGGTGGCAAACTACGTGTCGTGTTTAGACTCGCTCGCTGCTTCCCATGTCCTCGGTACTATCAGTGTAAGTAAATAAAACTTTCTTTTAATAAGTTAGTAAACATTAATGTTAGTGTTGTCACCTTGTCATAAGTTCTGAGTTGAACTGCACGATAACTGACAAATGCGTGCATTGACTTGACGGGTCCACTCAATCTGTGTGGTTCTTTCCTCAAAAGACCATTTCAGACACCAATTTACATGGTCTTCACATGATCTGACCAAGTTTATGTGTGGACTTTAAAAGACACTGTGACCTCTGAGTTTGTTTCGGCCTTTCTTCTCAGAATAGTCAAATAGGAAACGCCAACCTCATCTAGTTTTAAAAATATGATTGATGACTTGATGAGTTAGTAAGTAAGTGTTTGTACAAACCTACAGAAATTAAATCATTTATACGTAATGGTGCCGATTCCCTTGTTTACAAACTAAACTAAATTTAAGTTCAGTGCATCTTTTTCTTTCTATTTCATTAAGAAAAGGACAGAAGATAAATTTTAGTTTAGTCCTGTCAAATTAATTGCTTTATTCACAACCAACTATTCGATACGCTTCCGTGCCGAATCGAACATCAATGAATTTTATCGAAGGAGTCCTCTAAACGCTGTTCAAACAAATCCAAAACCCGCACGACCGCTGTTCTCTCGACAGCAATTGCTGAAAATCTGGTCATAATATAGCCTGTCGAATGGTTGTGAATAGCCATGCTAGTCTAGAATTACGCCAAGACTAGAACTAAGCCTCGTTGAGAAGTGTTTTAAATCAGGGACCGAAAACCTTTATAAATTACGGTACAGCTATCGAAGAATTTTGGTTACTTATACGACTAAAGTTACCGCTATCTAGATAACCAAGATGAAAGAAACATGTTACCTCTATTAGGTTACCGTTTTAATACCGGTTACACAAACATAGGCGATGCGCGATCTAATGCCGACGGCACGTGTAAGATAGAGGTAATTTTTATTGCGGTAACCGGTATTAATACTAGTCGTAATAAATGTAAGGTAACCTTTAAAAATATCCGTAAAAATATAAATGTTTTAACCGATAAATACCCGTATTAATCATACCGGTTTCGGTCTCTGGTTTAAATACGAAAAACATGTAGGTACGATTTCGTTATCATACTGCATAGTGTAACACAAATCTGTTTCCAACCTAGCTCCTAATCTACAAAACAAACGAGTCATTGCAGTAAAAAGAAATGCCTAAGTACAGTGTATTCATTATAACTTGGACCGTGACGCGTTTCTTTTTATTTGACGTTATATACCTACAATTTAATTTCAATTCTTTATTCAGTGCCGGATTAACCACGTAGCAAGAGTAGCAATTGCTACGGGCCCCGTGCAAAAGTGGGCCCCGCGTATCCAAACCACATCAGCTGCACGCGTAGCATGACCACCATAGAAACGGGTGTTGTCTATAGAAGAATAGACAAAATGATAGATTGCGGTTGAGAATCAGGTGCTAAAAAATTTCGAGCTCGCTCTTGTATCTTTTCATGCAACTCTCTGTCTTCATTCGTAAAGTTTTTTGAATAAGCTATTTCAATAAATGATGAATAGGTCAACAAACCAAAAGCAGGTTAAAAAAAAATCGACATCGCTTCGCTCGCTTTTCATCTTAGTTTCTCTTCCTTCATAAACTTTTCTACATTAGTCGACAAAGTAATTCTTATTTCAGTACAAATTGTCAATAGGAAGCCTAGAGTATCCGAGGTGCAAAACTATTTCGAGCTCGCTACGCTCGCTCTTGCAATCAAGGCTCTCTTATAATATGTATTACAATTAAATCACTGCCAGCTCCAGCTATTCTAAAAATGAACCGTAATGGTTTAAAAAAGTACCTACTACAGTTAGCACTGTTTAAAAAAAGTCATTTGGTTAAAGTACCTACTTGATTGTTTAGGAACAGGAACAGAACGTCTTTGTCTAGTTTAGAAACATTGATTTGACTAGTTTATCTCCTAAACTTAGAACTTAAAATAAACAAAGTTCTACCATAGGGGGCCCCTAGGTAAAATTTGTTACAGGCCCCTCGCTGGCTTAATCCGGCACTGTCTTTATTAGTGGCTTTTGTGGTCATGATAATTATTTAGATTTGTTACAGTTGTAATAGCAATCATTTCATTTCGTTTAAAATAGTTTTTTTTTTTTAGTAATTTATCTTTTATATAGATTATTTTCTATTTTGTGAATGTGAGAATGCTGTAGGTTTAGTGGACTGTAGATTTGCTGACCATTTTCTATTTTGTTAAGACTTTCACTGTCCTCCCATATCTATTAACACTGTTATTTGAAAATATTGTAAAAAACAATTATTTTTAAAACAGTAACCGTGGAGTTTCTTGTCGGCTCTTCTCCATAGGAAACGATCAATTGGAACCGTGCACCTAGCTTCTGACGTTTCATAAGTGCCCATGTAGGTTTATGTGAAATAAAATATTTTGAATTGGTATGACTGAATTTTGCAGTCATTTGATTGGTAGTACTGTTCTGTCAATCGCCATATTGAACTTTATTGGTATTAAAACTAAGACGCAAATATCAGTGCAACCGCACTGCAATCATGACGACATTACAATAGCTGTCATGTTAGAAAAACAAAACACAATACTAAAAGATAAGCTTCCTTTTGTCTACAGATGATAATAATAATGCTTTTATTTATAATATTATCACGCGATTCTTATTGCTCCTTCCAATACATTTGTATCATAATCTGAGGTCAATAAACTCTATACCTACCTACAATATTTTATGTATATAGGTATTTTTATAGGTGCAATGTCCTAAGAGGGGCTTAGTAATAACAGTCGCACGATCAGGATAAGCTACGCTTGCCGAGGTCGGTCCGTGGATGGGTGACCATCATACATTACATACCGAGATCCTTCCGAGCCTCGGAAATAAACTTAAGCCGTTGGTCCCGACTGTCATTCGTTCGTAGATCTTTTAACGGTCGTTATGGGTAGTCAGAAGTAAACAAAAGTCTGACAACCAGTCTTACCAAGGGGTATCGCGTTACCAAGTAACTGGGTTGTGGAGATCAGATAGGCAGTCGCTCCATGTAAAATACTGGTATTCAGCTGCATCCGGTTAGACTGGAACCCGACCCCAACATAGTTGGGGAAAGGCTGGGCAGATCGAAAGATTTCCTAAGAAACATATGAATTAAATAGTTTCGTGAATATATTTTGAGTAGAATATAATGTTAATCTTACCTTGCCTTTGCAAGAATAGCCTTTTTGCCTTTATTCTGGTTTTATTAGTCAAAGTTTTTGCTAAGGCTGCTTTTAAAGTAATATGGGTACTTTAAAAGCAGCCTCGTCATATGAATGAGGAAAATGCCTGTGGTTATTAAAACTTGTTGTTGGTTGTGACTCATCGGGTCGTCATTAAATTACGAACACAAAATGGAGACTCCTCGGCGGCCGCGCATTGTCAACACTTTCTATACAAATGTGTCAGTGGGCAGTGTCACTGTTTACACCCTCTTCAACACAAATGACGTGTAGAAAATTACGGCCCCCACGATATTATTTATTCTGTGCCCACGACTTTTATTAATACTGTTCTCTCTAGAAACTGCGGCGATTCCGTGCTCTGTAGCCTTTTAAGGGCTCCGTACCTCAAAAGGAAAAAACGGAACCCTTATAGGATCACTCGTGTGTCTGTCTATCTGTCTGTCAGTCTGTCTGTCTGTATTTTCGTCTGTTAGTCAATTTTCATCGAATCTAATGGACCGATTAAGTTGAAATTTGGCACACATATATACCCTTTTTAGGGCTCCGTACCTCAAAAGGAAAAATGGAACCCTTATAGGATCACTCGTGTGTCTGTCTATCTATCTGTCTGTCAGTCTGTCTGTCTGTATTTTCGTCTGTTCGTCAATTTTCACCGAATCTAATGGACCGATTAAGTTTAAATTTGGCACATATATGTATTTCTGTGACCCAAACATGAACGTGTGACGAAAATAAATGAAGTTTGAATTTGGAGGTCACTTTTGGGGGGTAAATAAGAAAATTAAAAATAAAAGTTTTGCAAACAGTACCGTGTGACATATCAAAATAAAAGGGCTTCTTGTGAGATCTCAAATATATTTTTTAAATAATTTTAAAGATATTTAAGAAAATCGATGAAAATTGACTATTCCCTCTATCTCCGAAACTACTGGGCCAATTTAAAAAAAAAATAGTTACGTGGAATGTTTCCTTACTCAGAGATTACAGGAAAACCTATAAGAAGTCTATGGTTTTAAAATAACATGGTAAATCTCTCAATATTTTGCGTACAAACTTACATTTGCAGTTGGAATGTATGGGAGAAGATGTATTTCAACTACAACGTTAAATTTGTATTTGAGATAAATTCATCCCAACTACGGAACCCTTCATTGTGCGTAGTCCGACACGCACTTGGCTGGTTTTTACTAACATAAAAGGCTGCTTGTTGAAGATTTTGGAAATAAGGCCAGGGTTAGGCTTGAATGTTCCCGCGCGGCTCTCTCCTCCGCAAGTCGCACCGCGGCGACTTATGGCACGCTTTAAATAACCATTTGTTCTCGCCGCTGTCGCAGGCGCAAGACGCAGGTCGCGCGAGCCGTGATGTCGTCGCCAAGGGGGTACCAATGGAATCACCTGGACTCTGTCAATGAATCCGAAATTTCATAAAAATAGGCTGATGTTCTGTTGTTTTATTTACAGCTCAGAAAATGGAAAGTGCCGCCATTTTTTGCTTCAACTCTCGGCATAAGGAATGCAGCACAATTTATAAGAAAGTAAGTTATTTTGATACAACAAAAATATTCAGATGAGATCATTAAATAGCATTTTGCATTAATTAGTTTAACTTTAATGTCTCACAGATTATTTGAAAACTCATTAAATGGTCATTCAACTAGTGTGTATTTCCATTAAAACATTGATAATACTGCTATCATTAATTAGCACAGACATTTAACAGATATCACGAAAACTTTTTACGGAAAATCATAACCAAAACACAACTACTTGATCTAGGGAGTCCCACCCAGAATATTCTATTTCCTGTTTTATCTACGAAACCAATGATATCTACCTCGTATCAGCATGTAGCAGACATAGATAAACATGACCAGTAATGATGAATATTATTATTATTTTGACTACAGGCAACACTTCGCCGAGTGTCCCAGCAAGCCAGTATTGCTACAACCTGAAGGAGGTCCGACCAATGGCAAGGGTCTGCTCAAGTTCACTGACTGGCCCTTCCAACTCGGGAATAGGGTGCAACCTGTCGCTATCAGTAAGTATTATTTGACTCTCCATTCGCACGTCAGTGGGAACAACTTGCACTACGAAAACCACCCTTATTGCTACGATGTAAAGGTGCTGTCAATGTCAAATGGGTTATAGTCTGATATAAACTGAAGACACCATAGTTTTGTCTTAATATCAGTCCACTGCTGGACACAGCATAATCAGCCTATAATGTGGGACACAGGCCTCCTCTCTGTGAGAGGGAGCGGGCCGTAACCCACCACGCGGGCCCAGTGCGGGTTGGTTGGTGGCTGCGCGACATACTTTTTTTTTCTTTTTTTTTTCCTTTTATTTCAATTTGCAATCGGTCGTCAGACCATAAGCGAATTAGTTGCATGACAAGTGGCGTTGTGGTGGAGCAGCCAGTGCTGCGCCTCCCACTTATAGAAGGTGGTTCCTCTTCAGCCCTTTTACCACCGCTGTCGGGTCTAACAGTTCAGCAACTAGTGGGTTTGGATGCAAGGTCAGGCGTGCCTTATGTTGTCTTTTGTACCGCTCGATTTCAGAGTTTATTGATGGCATTTGTAGATAGTCGTGGATTTCGTCGTTCCTAGCAAACCAAGGCGCCTTTGCTATTGATCTTACGATACCATTTTGGACTCTGCGGGCAGAGTATGTTGGTTTTGCTGGCAACGCCCCACAATTGGATGCCGTAGGTCCATATTGGCTTAAGGACCGAGTTGTAGATGAGGAGTTTGTTGTCTACAGAGAGCACAGAGCGCGACATACTTGTCTCCAATTGTACAATTTTGATTTCATATGCGTTACTAGCCACTCCGCGAAAATCCACCCAGCCTGACACACTGATTTGACGATGTTTTACAATGATGTAATTAATTTAAAATACTTAATGTTTTTTCTCTCCCGCAGGTGTAGAGCGCATGTTCACGCACGTCACAGTGCACCGGCCGGGAGACTCGCGCGCACAGTTCCCGTGGTCCGACGCGCTGTGGTTCCTGTGGACGCCCGTCACTGTGTTCACGTTGCGACTGTTGCCGGCCGTCGAGAGACACGATGATGACGACGTGTTGCTGGCTCAACATCTCACTGACAGCGTGGCTGACGCGCTGCAGGTAATAAGATAATTTCAAATTGTAGCTTTGTGTAAGCGGGCACGTCCTTTATGCCTGGAGGCTTTTATTTAGTTCTGTTTACGTTTAGTTTTATTTTTGGAACGAAGTTCCTTATCGCGCGTTGCGAAAGGGGGCTAGACGGAAAAAATTAAGACCAAAAATTGTAACGACACTTTTTGCTATAGTTGTAAGCCGTGCGGCGTGCGTGTGTTTCTCTGTCTGTCTCTCTCTCTCTCATAGAAAGCAAGCCAGTTATTTTAGTTTCGTCTTTCTATTTCGCATTGAATAGTATGGTGTCGCGACGATTATTTTTGTGGAGTGTATACAGGTTTTTTGTTATAATAATAAGAAAAATATTATTATAAATTAAAAAAATATATATATTACCGTTCCTTCACTAAATAATCGAAAGGAACTTCGTTCCATCCGGGTGTCCCTTGACACCTCTGAAGTTTTTTATTTCTGCTTGTTGTTTTTGGTTGGTATATTGGGGTGTGCTAGCTGACATGGCCAATAATTTATCATTTAAATTATGTTTTGTGTTGCATAATGTAAGTTATTTTGCATACTATTGTATAGAATCATTTTTTTCTAACTTGAACTGACAGCTGTGCTGCTGGGGAGTTTGTTGCGCCACTTCTTCCCAGTTAAAGCACTAGGAAGTGGTGAAGGGTGGGCGTTTTGGGGGACTGTCTTATGTAATTTTGACGTTCGAAAAGTGCTGATTCTCAGACTAGTTTGAATAAATGACTTTTGAATTTTGATCAGAAAACGTATCTATGGCGTCTACTGATACAATTGTTTACATTTTCATGCCTGCTCAAAATCATAACCCACCATCATTTTACCGTAGTCGGGTAATAATTCGTCTTGAGACTTTAAATCGACTTATTGTTTTTTTTTTTGACGAGAGAAAAGTGATCTTATAGCGTCTATCAAAGCATGATGGGACTGTCATACGCATTGCGGTTATAGGTCCATAATTTTAAAAAAAAAACACCTTAATTAACAGATTATTTTTTGTTATTTTGGTCACTCATTCTAAAAAGTTTACATTAAGATTTACTGATAAGGCATACAAAAACCGCATATCAGATACTTACTAAGATTCAATACTTAGATATCAATAATAAAAAAATACATTGATGATGAAATCGAAAACTCAATATTTTAAAGACCATGACATTTTTTTATAACCCTCTATGTTCATCTTATTTCCTCAGATCGAAAAGACAGAGTTCAAATGGGAAGAACTACGTCCGGGTCGCCGCGCGCCCGGCCGGCGGCGCGACGTGCCCGCTGACGTCACGCGCCTGGCGCAGCAGGTCAAGGAGGTGCTGCCCAGGGTACCGCTCGCCGACATACTGCGGGACTTGGGTCAGTTCTCTGCTGTTTTACCATCCTGTATACCGCATCAGACCAGTTATTATCCGACTGCTGGGAAACCTTTCGAATATATAATTTAAGCAAAATAAAATAAGCTTTAAAACAGATTGCACTACAATTTAGCACTTAGAAGGATGCTTTTGTTATCATCATTTTCATTATTTATTTACTTTTATTACTCGTGTGTCTATCTGTCACAGCCAATTTGCTCCGAATCTAATGGACCGATTTTCTTAAAATTTGGTAAACATCATATGTATTTCTGTGACCCAAACACGGACGTGTAACGTAAATAAATGAATTTTGAATATGGGGGTCACTATTGGGGGCAAAGAAGAAAATTTAAAAATCAAACTTTTGCAAATTGTACCGTGTGACTTAACAAATGAAAGGGGTTATTGCGAGGATCTCAAATACATTCTTTTTTATAATTTTAAAATAATATTTGTATAGTTATTTAAAAAAAATTGATGGAAATTTACCATTCCTCCCCCTTATCTCCGAAACTACTGACCTACAATTTTGATAAAAATGCAGGGAATGGTTCTTTACCCATAGATTACAGGAAAATCTACAAGAAATCTATGGTCTCAAAATAACATAGTAAATCTCTCAATATTGTGCGTACAAACTTACATTTGCAGTTGAAATGTATGAGAGAACATGTTTTTCAACTATAATGTCAAGTTTGTTCTTGGGATAAATTCATCCCAACTACGGAACCCTTCATTGTGCGTGGTCCGACACGCACTTGGCCAGTTTTTTTATTAATGACAGGCACAAAGACATAATGCCTGTCTTTCGTTGGGACCAAGATAAGTGTCGAGTCGACCTTCCTTATTGAATTGAAAAAAACTTTTTTACAAAAAATACAACCGACTTCCTTTTTTTCACTTTTTAGTGGGTTGGTTTGTAATTTATCTAAGTTACAATAAATAGCCTTATGTCAACTGCTCATCAAAAATACCCAAATCGCTATAGATGTGCCTATAATATTTGAAGAGTTCCCTCGATTTCTCCAAGATCCCATCATCAGATCGTGACCAAATGACAATGGGACCAACTTGAAAGTATACCCTTTCAAACAAAAAAGAATTTTTCAAATCGGTCCGCCAGAGTAATCGCGGAAAAAAAAAATGTCCCGACGAATTGAGAACCTCTTCCTTTTTTTGAAATCGGTTAAAAATTAGGTATTGATCTTCTTTTTTTCTTTCTCCCACAGCCATAACCCGTAGCGTCGACGTAACAATAACGAACTTCCTGGAGGGAGTGACCTCGTACACGCCGGAGGCCGAGCCGCCAGCGGAGCCCCTTCCCTCCACGTCGTCGGCCTCCGCCCCGCCGCCGCAGCCCCGCTACGTAATCCCCGCACCCACGGGCGTGTTCCCTAAGAGTGCTAAGGAACGACAACTCAGCTTCCAAGAAAAAAAAGCTCAAATGATCGCCGAAGCGAGAAAAAGGTATATTGAGAAAAATGGACTCAATGTAGCGCTGAATAATTGTTGAATGTGTTTGAGGGTAGTTCGGTTGTTTATCGTGGAAGGGTCATGATGACGGTTTGGTACTTTTGTGATTAATTTTCGGTGCGAAATGTGCTTAAAAAGCTGATCGAAAGCATGTATATAGTGCTTAGAATGCTGCTCTCACGGTGTTTTAAATGTCGGCAAATAAATTGAAACTTTTGACTGCTAACGTCCGAAGTTCAAGTTTTATTGAATTCCAATCTCAAGAATTGATCTTTTATCTTGGCTACCGACCCTAAATTGTAAATAATTTTAATTAAAAAGTAAATATATAAAAAAATAACACCAATTAATTGACACAATGTATTTTTATAGAGAATTTAACTCACACGTAAAGCAATGCTTTTAAACTCTAGTCTTGGTTTCAAAATGAGCCAATATTGTCCATAGCTGGACATAGGCCTTGACTATAGAGCTCTATTGAAAATAATCCTGAGGATTTAGCCATAACCGCCATTATTTGAAAGCGTATTGGTGATAGTAGATGCCATTGCTCTTGCCCATTTGTACTTTTTAAGAGCGTACATTCTGAAAGTGGACAATGTCGCAAATGATATCAAATATTTGGTTGTTTTGATTAATTTAGCAATATTACTGTATGGAAATATGAAATGTGGCTAACTAGCGAACTAGAATATTGATTATGAAATGCAATAATTAATATCGTAACACCGAATATTTAGTTTTAGTTGTAAAAAAAGTATTTGGTAACGTTCCAAATGCCTTTTTTACACCTAAAACGGTTACAACATCAAATTCATTGTTATAATTGCAATTCATTATTAGTAATCTAGTTCACTAGTTAGCGATATTTCATATTTCCATACAGTAATATTGCCAAATTAATCAAAACGGGTAAATGTTTGACAGCTACGACGCTACGCGACGCTACGTTGCTATGCGACCTTGCCGACTTTTAGAATGAACGCTCTTAACACTTCTAATCTTATAGACTACTTAAGGCGCAACTAGCCGATACTTTTTCCATACAAATTTCGGGGGGGTTTTACTCCACTGTTACATATTGTACATCCAAAGTAAAACATGAAATCGTTTTGTCTTATTATTAATTTTGTCTGTACAGAAGCAGAATAGTAAAAAAAAAAAAGCAATTAAAAAGTTATAAGCCAAAAAAGATTCGTTTTTCCTGCTAATTTTAACGCAACTTTGGGAGTAAATAAGTAATAAAAGAAGTATAAAATCTCAATTGTCGAAGATTATAATAAACTTTATTCGTAATTGATTTATGCAGTAGTTTTTTCATAAAACTCCACCTTCCAAAGGACTTTTCGTAATTTTTTACGATCTCGTTTTACTAAAATCGTTCAGAACGGTGTTTGTGTGCGTGCGAACTAGAGTTTGTGCATGTAGACCAGCGTCTAACTGCTCATCTCTGTCTGACACGATGCCAGGTGAGATAGCGTGCTTTTTGACCAAGCCCACCAATGAGTTCGAGCCCGCGACTAGTTCAACCTTAAGCATAATGCTCGACTGCATATGCCCAATTTCTAACACATCATAGGGTTAAACATTAGAAAAAAAATACGGGTTATACTGATAATAATCGGAAATGTATAAAAAAGGTATAATTAAAAGAAAGTGACATTTGAAAAAGTGCTGTTTCAGCATCTTTTTTACTTAATTTTACCATTTTTTGGAACTCATGATTTTTTTTTTGAAGTGAAAACTTCTTTAGGCGCGTTGAGCGATTTTTGGTATGATAAACTTATGGATTCGCGTCACCGACATGCTTGCGGCGTAGTGCTGTATTATAGAAGCTAGATGGCGCTAATATCAGTTTTAAGTTTTCGCTTCTGTCGGCAGTCCCCATAATTGCTGATTTTTGTTGTTGTAATGAGTTCTTCATACTGTGTGCTGTAGTTTATAAATGGTCTGTGTCAGGCTGGGGACAAAAATAAGCAACTTTTTGTTTGACTTGACTCCAAATAAACAACTGAATTACCCAATGGATTGCGGGATGGTCACATGATGATAATCAAAGGGATTAGTAGGATAGTTAGTGCCTATCTAGATCGATTACCTATTTAAACTTAAATTGATCTAACTGTGCGTCTACATTACACTTATATAAGTTTTAAATATTAAAAACAATTTTAATAAACGTCAACGTTAGTGAGAGGCGTGGTTATGAAACGTGGGAGCGAGATGACACGAGACTCAGTATAGAGTTTTTAGACATCCCGTACTCTCCGTCCCACTCGCACGTTTTGTGACCGCGACTACTGCTAGTCTTGACGTTTAGTGTGTAGTGAACTAATGAAAATATATTTTTAGTTTAAATATTAACGCATAATAAATGTAATGTAGATGACGTAATCGTTGTGACGTCATAAATACGAGTCCTTCCAAAGTGATGACGTACCTACTTGAAGTTTAGTTTTATAGTAAAATGTACGGTAGTCGCTACAGTAATCATATTATTTTTAAAATAAATACAACTATTGACAATTGTATGGAAATTATTTTATATTTTTTGTGATTAAACATTGAAGGTTGTTCGATATTTTTCTTTTTTTTTTCTGGCAACATTAGCCAGTTATTTTTATTATTAAGAAATTGAATACTTATTTACTTAGACTAGGTCCGTCGATAAACACGCTTTAGGCTGCCTGTACACTGGAGCGGAGCGAGGCAGCGGAGCGGAGAAATGTGCCAATATTAACCTGTAGCGGTTACACCGCCACATACGAACTACGCATCAGACATGACATCAAAAAATCCTGCATCGCGCAGTTAGTTTACCGAGCGATCGACATAGATACAAGATTTCAACTTCAAACCGATGGGCAGTTGCCCGCCAGACACAACACCCGTCTGGTCGGAGGATCCTCCCTTTTCTATGGTGGATGAGTGAACTTTACACCCTGTTCCACATACCCCTAAAAACCAATAGGAACGAAGCTCTGAAGAGGAGTTAAAATTCTATTGGTTAATATTGGCACATTTCTCCGCTCCGCTGCCTCACTCCGCGCCAGTGGACAGGTAGCCTTATGCTTGTTTCTTCAAGTGCATTGTTTTTTTTTTTCAATAAAATATACTCTGACGCAATAATTAAATTACTTTCAAGCGATGCGCCTAGTTTAAGTCAATCGAGTAGATAATTATTATATTTTGTCACTAACTAGGTGTGTTAAAACTTATTTCTATTTGATTCGGTGTCAGTCGGAGTTCTTGTCTCGAAAAATTGCACCAAGATTTGAATCGGTTGTTATGGATCATTCGATTTTAATCACCTCGTCAACATCCGATTATCGATCGATCATTGATATTAATCGATTGTATCTTATCGGTCGATGTCATCTCAAACTGCCGCAAAAAAAAAAAACATAATTGCCTAGACTGACGTAACAAATACTCTTGGAGTATTTAAAAATCAAATAACAAATTAGCAGTTTAGTCTTTTTCAAAAGAAGCTCAAAGTATTAAAAATGTCTACCATTTTATCATTTGTTTCTCCGACTGATGCCTTATTTAGACATTGGAATTGAATATTTTGCGAAATATTTATAGAAAATCAAATATTATTTTTCTTATGATATTCGAATTAGAATTCCGTGTATATACTTCTTTATTATAGTAAATATAACATTATATAAATTATAACACCACGCCTGGATGTAAGTTCAAACGTTATAGAACTGATTTTGATTGTGTTCCGTTAGAATAAAATACATTAAATAAAACACAGATATATCTTTTATTATTATTAATAATAATATAGTATGTTGGAAACACACACTCACATGCATGCATCATGCAGACCAGGCTTAGTGACTGATGAAGACAAAGTTTTAAGATTACAAATTGATTAATCAACATTCGTACAATCGGGGTCGCCTTTTTAGGAAAGTAGGCAAATTAAATCTAAAACTACGCTCATATATTGAATTCTTTCGGTACAACGCACAACTCTATTAAAATACAAGTTAAATCATTGCTTTTTTCACACTGTATGTTGTTGATATTCGCAAAAATTCAACTGCAAAAAAAAAACCATTTTTAGAAAGATGCTCAATCATGAAATTCTATTTTAACTGACACATTTGATATTCACTGATTGGGCATCATTGTAAAATAGGCCGTAGATCGGTATCGAAATATCGGTCTTAATCCTTCTTGCATTAGATCTCATTTTCAAAAAGATTCAATTTCCAGTGTTGCTGCCTGTTCACATTGTATATACGATAATAACGAGAAAAACGTAAATTTTAAATGTGGAACGAACAAGGTTAAGTAATCAATTTTGTAGGGAAGAATAAGTATGAAGAGATAACCACTTAAGTGAACGATTTTACAGGATATTGGTAGAAAACTGTCTTAAAAAACTACTGTTAAAGTGTTGATATACTATTTTAATAAATTTCAAAATTATTGTCAATACTCATTTTGATCTCTTTTAAATCAGTAAAATGTGATAGTATTATCAATTAAAAGAATGTCAAACAGGTTGAAATAATTAAAACATAAATAAATGTATGAGAACAACCTTGTTCGTTCCGTTGGTTATAAGGGTTAGTTTTAATATGCTGCCAAACAGCGTTTTAGGGCAAGCACTCGACAGTGCGGTGCGGGACCGCAACGCATAATTTATGCTTCAAAATTCATGAAACAGGCCAACAACGTCATGTGATGCGGATTCGTCCCGCATTGTTGTGTATTCGCCCTTACATATAGTTTTCCAGACTATTAAGTTTGTAATTAAATGAAGACGATGATTATTGAATAAAGTTTTGTTTCAAAAATCGTTGTTTTGATTTTATAATATACTAGCGGACCTGACAGACGTTGTCCTGACCGAATACCGCCACCTATCGGGTCCGATTGTGAATCTAAACCATTCCCAGATCCCCTTGAACACACACAAAAAATTTCATCAAAATCGGTCCAGTCGTTTGAGAGAAGTTCAGTGACATACACACTCACAGAAGAATTATATATATATAAAGATTTAGTTTATTATAACAGTCTGTTGCTTCGTGCTCTGCTATTTCAAAAGATTCTCTGAGATGTGAGTTCCCGGAGAACAATACCTTCTTCAATACACATCCTAATTTCTCCATAGCGGGGTGTCCTACGTGAGCGATGAATACGACGCGACGTGACGCACTATGGTTCGTCTAGAACAGCGGTCGGCAACCTTTTGGCAGGCAAGGGCCACAAGGTGGCAAAATAAATTAAAGGCGGGCCGCACTTGTGAAATTAACCCTGGAAGCCCAATATACCTACCTACGTATAATTGGTCATATACTATAGAAAAAATAAAAATGCTATTAAAAATTGTTAAACCATACGGAGTTTAATTCGTACACGTTATACTTACATTATGTTTATATGTTTGGGCTTTGTAGCTAGAATTATAACCACCGTAAATCATTCTGAAATGAAAACTACAAAGTACCTAAATAGGTAACCAATTTTATACAAATAAAAAAGGACTAAGGACTATGTAAGGATCGTAGCAGGTGGCGTTCTGTAGTTTCTGCCTACCCCCATGGGAAGAAAGCGTGAGTTTATGTATGTATGTATGTGTTTTATACAAATTTCAGTGTGATGTCTGAGGTTGCATTTGGGAGGCTGTTTCTTGTATGTTAGCTGTCAAATTTGTAGTTGCAATTCATAGAATGGCTCTCAAATGCTCATCTGTGAGACGAGAAGCATATTTATTTTTTATATAATTTACAATTGAAAAAGTTTGCGCGTTATTTATAACTTATTTACAAAACATTCACGGGCCGCAAGTAAGACGTCCGCGGGCCACATGCGGCCATGCTAGCTGGACAAACGTCGATATCGAATATGCCGAAAATTCTTTCCTAGTATCATAGACAATACCCACGAACCTCCAATTCCAAGAATTATAATGCACCTGGGGTTGCGCCCATTAAGGGTCGTAGGTAAATATAAAAGAAAAGGGTAAGGAAACTGATTTTCATTAGGAATTTTGCATTCGACGCGAATACTTATAAAAGTGATTTTTAAAGTGGTTTTAGTTTTAATTTAGTGATGGATATTGAAGGTAAAAGTATGTGCTATCTTATTTTATAAAAAAAGTTAGCAAGTTACAACTAGTTTTTTTTATTTTTTAACATTAAATTCTAATTTTACCATTTTTTCCCCATTTTCTTATTTATTTTGGACCTGGAAAGCATTGCCAACGCGTGTCACAGACCTAAAACTTACATATATGATAGCTTAAACCCTCTTCTTACAAATAATAATAAATCTAGCCTGTGGACTGCTGTGGATCAATTTTTTTTTTTTTCTGGAACATCTCTTCTCAATCTCAAGATTAGAACTTTTTGAGGAGTGGCTTAAACAGGGCAAAGAAAACCAGAATAGCGGACAGTTTGGACTACTATCTTCAAAGTACGACCTATCCGGTATCACTGAAGATTCTTCGAGGCCTCTGAAGAAGTCAATCAGCTCATTTAGCGCACGTTTAGAAAAAAATTGGTACACTCATAACAAGTGCCGTGATATATTTTTGGTAAAAAATGAAGAATGGATGTCAAAAGATTTCGAGTTTAAGGTGTCCCTTCACCATGCACAGCCATCTCCTTCCACTGCACCTTCAACTGCTGGACGTCAAAGCAAAGAGTTTGAACAATCCAGTGATATAACGAAAAGGAGAAGCTAAGTAAGATTGTTGATCACATCTGACCCTTTAGTAAACAGCCTAAGACAGGTTTCCAAAAATAAAAAACAGGTAGCCTGCCTTCTGCAGTTTTAGATTTAATAATAGCCCCTACTTTAAATCCTGTTCAAATCCAACGTTAACATGCAGCAGCAGGACTAGGTAGTCCTGATGAATCATCAGCAGTATAGGTATACTGCTGATGATTCATCAGAAGAGGAAGAAATACCAAAAATTTTTTCGCCTTAAAAATAAATAAATTAGGTCATAACAGGTTATAAAAAAGCCCCTGGGAACCAAAAAATCGAAGAAAATAGATTTGTCCAGTTAGCATGTTCTAGACGAACCATAGTGCGACGCTGCGACGCGACGAACGCGATCAACTCAACGGCATACCCTGCTTGCAGCCTATATGGCGCAACGTAACGCGTACTTGTTTTGAGGGCGACCAGACGAAACACCACGAACTACGAAATGATTGATTCAGAAGCGTTGATCGCCGATTGTAAAAATATTATATATTATTTGTTTTCCTTCTGTGTTTTAAGTCTTTAAATATGAACTTTCAAGCAAAATTGTACTGTATTTCTCCATGATTCGAGAAGTAATGACCAGAATAACGTAGGACATTTGTCGCGTGTAGCATCGCGTCGCATTGCATCGTGTCGTGTCGCGTCGCGTCGCGTCGCGTCGTATTCGTCGCTCACGCAGGACACCCCGTTACACATCCTGTCTTCTCCACTCAACCTACAGGAGTAAATCTGACACAGTCAATCTATACTTCTATATATTTAATATATAAAGCTGAAGAGTTTGTTTGTTTGCTTGAACGCGCTAATCTCAGGAACTACTGATCCGATTTGAAAAATTCTTTCACGGTTAGATAGCCCTTTTATCGAGGAAGGCTATAGGCTATATATCATCACGCTAAAGCCAATAGGAGCGGAGCACCAATGAAGAATGTTTCAAAATCGGGGTTTTTTTTTCCTTTTGAGAGCTTCCTCTGCGTGCGCTGCGTAAACGGTTAAAGTTTCGCAAAAATCATGTATGACAGAATTGTTTCCCTTTAAAAGTTCTAAAAAAAAGTCCGCGACAGCACATGTCTATCTTTTAAGGTTGGCTCTCTATAACCTTTTTTATGCTAACCAAATTTGTTCTAAAATAATGCATTATTTGCGAAGGTGTTTTTATAAACATGATATTAATCCTTATCCAAATAAATACGTTATTCATCACAAGTATTTAATTTAAAACAAAATTGCCCTTTACATCATTCGATTTCAATGAATATCTTAGGAGATATCGCAGTTTTAAAATAACATCGCAGCAAAATAATGATCAAGTACTGCGCGCGCATTTATGATGTGCAAGGCAGTCATGTGGGGGAAGGGCGTGAATCGTGATATAAGATTGTAAGACCCAGTACTTATACCTAACGTTTTAAAGTTCCACTCTTACTGATAAAAGCAAGATGTAGGTACCTAAAATAGCTCCTTAACGTACAGACGCCAGCACATCAAGCTACCCGAAACTGTCAAATTTTCCCAATCAACTTTGAACCTTATACTTCAGTGATAAAGTTGAAAATCTATTAAATAAATTTGACAGATTGTAGTAGCTTGAAGTGCTGGCGTCTGTAAGTTTTTTTTTTAAAATTTCGCCTTCTACGTAAACGAAGTCAAAGTCGAAGTTAGCGTTAGCCCAAAATAACTATTCCACGCGGACGAAGTCGCGGGCAGAAGCTAGTATAGTAATAAAACTCTAGAAATTATTACAAAAATCCTTTATTTATTTGCTAAAAAATACACAATACATTAGTACATATTTCTTACAGCCCCAATCTGTGTGGAGTCCTACGAGGAGTGCTGAGTCCAGGAGTAGCGACCTCCTGCTTGACTGGAACATCCTCTTCTTTCCTCTTGCGTTCTTCTGCCATCTTCTGTTCGGCTTGCTTCATCTCTTCTTCCATTCGTTGAAGGTGGACGGCTGCTTCTTTGCGTTTGTCGCGGTTCGATCTGTGGGGCAAAGATGTAGTGGATAAGCTTATGGTTTTAAATTAAGGGGGATGAAGGTAGCCCGCGAAATTCGAATTTTCTTTCGTTTTTCATGGTTTCATGAAATCAAGACATTTGACAGTTATGCTAACTTATGGAGTTGTATTGCTGATTGTAATGATTATAATTATGAAAAGCCATATTTGTTACGGTCGCGAAACATATTTTAATCAACATAAAACCTGACACTGTCCTACAAAATGCAAAAAACTAAAGAAAATTTGAATTTCACGGGCATCCCTCTTAAGGATTTAAGAAAATCGTCTTACAGTTGTTTCAAGAAAATCTGATAAATTGCAAATTTGTGCAAGATCAGAAACAACAACACTATGCCAACGATAAGGTGCCTGGGATGACGCCGCGCGCCGCTATAGCATGACGGTCTACCGCACGCACTTGAACTACGAAAATCACCTTTACAAAGGTACTGTCAATGTTGTTACTGTGGATATGTCCCTCGGGTATCATCGCATTTCCGAATACAAACGAATGCAAATTTCCATGTCTATCAATTATTAGATTTATCGTGTATAATAATTTTGAATTCAGAACTACGTACTTTGTTATTGTTTTGTTTTGATTTTCCGTGTGAACTATATAGAGCTGTAAAACTATTTTCCTATCTGTTGTGCCTGTGACTTTAGCGGCTTTCCTCCCATTTTAAATAAATTACATTCAGTTAAAAGAGTATTAAGAACTCTATATACTTCCAAGTCGATTGAGAGCGTCCGGTCTGCACCAAGTGCAAAGGGCAACTGATAGAAATCCGACAACTGACGAAACACGAAGGTTGCCGAGGCACATTAAGAAGAAATACAGTAAATGCCTTACCAAGTCTGAAAAACTTGCAATATTTAAAAATCAGTATTGTAATTTCAACTGCAGAACAATAGAAAAATTATGAATAATGACTCACTTCCCCGTCTCCTTGACCGAAAAGAACATAGGTCCGAGCTCCGCCAGCCACCTCCCGTCCACGGCGGTGACGCAGTGCATGTACTCCTTCGTGGTCATCATGAGCTCGTAGTACACGACGTAGTCGGGCGAGTTGCCGAGCCCGAACAGGGCCGAGGTCGGGTGCAGGTGGCACGGCATGCCGGTGCGGCAGTTCACGTACTCGCCGATGCCCTTCAGGCGGGCGGCTTGTTGGAAGTATGCTGTGGGGGGGAATAGGGGGGACTGATTAGTTTATGAGGTAAGAAATTTATCATGACGGATATTGAACTAAAAATTGATGTAGTTTGCGGAATAGTTAATCGTTATTTTGAGAGCTCGTGGCGTGGCTAAGTTATAACAGCCGCACGGGTCGATCGATCTAGTGAAGCTACGCTTGCCGGGGTCGGTCCGTGGATGGGTGACCATCTTTATATACCGAGATCTTTCCGTGCCTCGGAAAGAACGTTAAGCCGCTGGTTCCTGCTGTCAATTGTAGACTTGACCGTCGAAACGGGTAGTCAGAAGCCAAAATGAAAAAGTCTGACAACCAGTCTTACTAAGGGGTACCCAGTTACTGGTTTGTAGAGGTCAGATAGGCAGTCGTTCCATAGAAAATATTCAGCTGCATCCGGTTAAACTGGACCACAACATAGTTGTGAAAAGACAAGGCAGATTGACTGAATCGTTACTTCGAGAACTATAAAGATTGGTAAAAATAAGCTGAAGTACTTGGGCAGATTCAGCTGTGATAGTTTAGCTGCTGGGGAGTTAACTCCAGTTAAAGCACTAGGAAGTAGTGAAGGGTAAGTTTTGGGGGACTGTTTTACGTAATTTTGACGTTCAAAAAGTGCTGATTTTCAGCCTTGTTTGAATAAATGAATTTTGATTTTATCAGCTTGCCTCGAACGCTGAGCAAACGGATAACTGAAGTTTGCTTTACATACTGCTGACCGCGTGCATTCTTATCAATGAAAATGATTGTAGTTTCGTCAATTCAATTCAATATATTTTATTTCACATAAACCTACAAGGGCACTTATGAAACGTCAGAAGCTAGGTGCACGGTTCCAATTGGTCGCTTCCTATGGAGAAGAGCCGACACGAAAGAAACTGTTACTCTTTTCAAAATAAATGGTTTCTACAATGTTTTCAAATTGCAGTGTTCATAGGTATGGGAGGACAGTGTAGGCCTATCAACAAGTACCAGGTACTTAGTAAAATAGAAAGTGGTTCACAAGTCTACATCCTACAACGTTCTCACATTCACAAAATATAAAAGAAAATAATCTATCGTTGTTGTTATCGCCATATACATGGCTGATATCCAAATCTACTTACTTCAAATATTTTCAATTTTAGTAAATTAGAATGTGAATCACCTTCCTTCCTATTCATTCCTGCAGCATCTAACATAGGTCAGAGCGAGACAGCAATACAAGGCTGGAAGAAGATTGACCGCAACGGACGCCATTTTTGAAAGGAGTTCAAGTTCGTCCTAATCCGCTGTCGCGAAGCATCTCTCCAGAAATTTTACCGCTAATATATCTGGATTTCGTGATAAATCCAGGTTTTTGGGTCTTTATATGAAACTAAACCTACCTACTTATCAAGTTACATTGATTTTGAAGTGCTGTGTAAGAAATAGGAATCGTTTATCCGTGAAACCACGCTGGCTTGCCGCGTGGTTAACCTACACATCGAGGACCTACGAAGTCCTAGCATCAGGAAGGCGACTCCAGACTTCTAGAAAGGTAAGGCGCTGCATCCTGTGTCCTTCTCTTATTCCTGTTTCTCCTTACCAAAATAGCCTCATTCCAAGTTGATGTATACTGCCACATAAAGTTTATTACAGTCCACAAAATCGCCGATTCTCACAGCAAGGCTTTGAATCACCGCTCCAGGCTTTTAGAAGCCTGGAAAGAGCTGTTTAGGCAGTTCTATCCATTTTATGGTAAATTTCCCGCTCCCCCTAATGTTAGCGTTTAAAGGTTTCACAGTGAGCTCAAGGCACTAACAGTCGTTTTGAACAATTCCTTGAATAGGTCCACTCAAATCTGTGTGGTTCTTTCCTCAAAAGACCTTTTCAGACACTAATCTACATGGTCCTCATATGACCTGACCAAGATTATGTGTGGACTTTAAAAGAGACTGCGACCTCTGAGTTTGTTTCGGCCTTTCTTCTCAGAGTAGTCAGATAGGAAACGCCGAACTCATCTAGCTTATTTTTAATATTTTTTTTATATGACGTGTAAAAGTGATTCCGATATCCTATTTACAGAACAAACAATTTCATTTCATTTCAATAGCTAACCTTATGTAGACAGAATTGCCAGTATAGTACGTACCAGAACAGACACACTTGCGTACAGTGTCCCAGTCCGTGCCACACGACACGAGCGGCAACCGTTGTTGCTGCATGATGTCCTTCAACTGTTGCCTCACTTCGCGAACCTTCCGCATCGCCTTGCCGTGGACGAAGTGTTCTGTGCACCACAGGCCCGAGTAACTGAACATTAGAAGGAAACATTTTATTAGAAGGAAGAATAAAATTTGACCTGGGGCTAGGTTTTAATTACGATATTTCGAAATAGTCGAACGGTTTCTTGATTTTAACTCAATTAAGGGGATTTTAATTCAATTAATTTTTCGTTTTTTCTTTCACTTTAGTAAAAAGTTGTTCACTTCTATGAATAACTAAATTTGGAAAATAAGTTAAATATTCTCGACGTTTAACTTTAGTTTATTTTTTTACTTGCCTCAGGATTTTACTATCACATTTAGTACAACTACAAAAAAAAAAAAACAGGGGCACTCTGGGAGTGCCGACAGAAGTGAAAACTTGAACAATTCTACTGTGCATGAAATAATGTATCGCGCGTTGATGTCGTTTTAATGGTCAAAAGCTGGTGTCGTAACAGTGTCGCGAAATCAATTGTTTAGTCCCATCTCAAAAATGCCCAACGCGCCTAAAGAAATTTTCACTTCAAAAACAGGCAAACCACAACAATAATGGTACTAAAAATATAAAGTATGTAAAATTCTATTCTCTGATCTCTTAGCCATACTTTCAAAATTAATCGCCTTTTCGTGTGGTTAGTGACTAACCTGGTGTCAGAGTTTTAAAGTCGCCCATGGGCCTCTGACTTGGCTTCACATGCTGTCGAGAAATATCTCTTAGGCATGCCGGTTTCCTCACGATGTTTTTCTTCACCGTTTTTTAAGCAAGTGATAATTATACGATACGCAGATGAATCCGAAAAGTCAGAGGTGCGTGCCTTGGGTTCGAACTTGAGACCTATGACTTGGCAGTCTAACGGTCACACCACTAGGCTATCAAATTCAAATTCAAATTCAAAATAATTTATTTCAGGAATACACCCATATGAAATTCACGACAGATTACAAATTCAATTAATTAATACAATTTATACATTATTATAATACAATCAAAAATACAAAAAAATTAATAGTAAAGTATTATTTTAGCTGGAATATTAATTGCCATATCATCATCATCATTTCAGCCGAAAGACGTCCACTGCTGGACATAGGCCTCCCCCAAGCACCGCCACTTCGACCGATTCTGTGCTTTCCGCATCCAGCGGATTCCTGCGGCCTTCACAAGGTCATCGGTCCATCTTGTGGGAGGCCTTCCAATGCTACGTCTTCCGGTACGTGGTCGCCACTCCAGAACCTTTCGACCCCTATATTTGAATTGCCATATACGAAGAAATAATTAACCTCGTATATGGCCCTCAATATTCCATTGTCAGATTTATGTATTCGGTTCATAAAGGACACAGGATCACTGCAATAAAAAAAACAGTAGCACTCCAGGAGTGCCGACAGAAGTGAAAACTTGAAAAAAAATCGGCACCTTGGTAATCAACGCGTTAATGTCTTTTACTCTACGGTGTCAGTAAATTCCGTTACAGTGTCGCGAAATCAATTGTTTAGTCCCATCTCAAAAATGTTCAACGCGCCTAAAGAAGTTTTCACTTAAAAAAAAAAAATATTTAAAAGGTTACTTACTTGTTAGACTTCCACTGGTTGTAAAGATGTAGTAGTGTGAGGTGATCGGACTCCGGAACTTGGAACTTTTCCTTGACGGAGTCGGCTTCCTCCTCGCGCCCCTGCGGCCGGTAGAATACTGATGGTACCGACAGCATTGATACTGGAAAGAAAATGAATAATGATTGACTCAAGAGGTATCTTCGTATAAGTTCTATTACACAATGACGGATTGGCACTCTGTTTAATTTAAATCATACAAATGTGTAATTTAGAGCCTTCGAGTATTAACCAGTCTTCATCTGCCAAGCCTTTTCCCAACTATATTGAGGTCGGCTTCCAGTCTAACTGGATGCAGCTGAATACCAGTATTTTACATGGAGCGACTGCTTATCTGAATTCCACAACCTAGTTAATAGGTAACACGATACCTTTTGGTAAGATTGGTTGTCGGACTTTTGGGCTTCTAACTACCCGTAACGACTGTCAAAGATCTACAAATGACAGCCGGGACCAACGGCTTATCGTGCTTTTCAAGTCACGGAGGAGTCTCGGTATGTAAAGATGGTCACCCATCCACGGACCAACCCCGGCAAGCGTAGCTTAACCTGATGGATTAATCCGTGCGACTGTTATTACTTAGCCACAAGCTTCTCTGTGACGTCAGGTCTTTGATGCGTAGTTCTTATGTAATGATGTAGATGGCGCCACAGATAGAAATCAGGGAAGAAATAAAATTACTATGAAGATCTTACCAATGATGAGCACTTCCACACTGCAGCCCATCTCCGCACTAACTATAAGCATGTGGCACTGCGGTGGGTCTAGAGGAAACTCGGCCATTTGTCGACCCAGTGATGTTAGGGCTCCCGTCCCGTCTAATGCGCCTAAGATCCAGAGCTGGTACATGGAGTTGAGAATTGTGTCCTGGAAATAGAAAAGTATTAGTCGCTTAGAGAGAGATGGATTGGATGAGAGTTGCCGAGAGTCGAGC
The DNA here is from genome assembly GCA_963680765.1 of Agrochola lychnidis. Classification (NCBI taxonomy): domain Eukaryota; kingdom Metazoa; phylum Arthropoda; class Insecta; order Lepidoptera; family Noctuidae; genus Agrochola; species Agrochola lychnidis. The sequence goes on from OY796866.1 coordinate 21,909,580, forward strand.
TGAATGACGTGTAATTGGAGAGGCCTATGTCCAGCAGTGGACTGCTGCAGACTGATGATGAACTAGCAAATAACTACGCTGTATTTTACTACGAAAATAACTTTTTCATTACTCATACTCGGAAAGTAGTGTTTGTTTGATCCGAGTAGCGGGTGGAAGACGCTGCTCCCCATCTTAGGGCGGGAAAGACTCATAGTAATTGCTTCCCTCTCTATGGCGGGAATGAATTTTAAAAATAGAATTAAATTTAGTTAGGTAGAATAGACATTGGACATTTAAAATCTTACCTGCGGCGGCGGATCCATAAAGTGGAAAGCCAGTAGATCCTCAACTCCTAAGCTCTTCAGCAACAGCACGGTGTTGGCCAGGTTGGTCCTCTGTATCTCAGGCACGGTGGAGGATAGTAATTCATGCTGGTATTGCCTCTGTGTGTAGAGACAGAACGCCTTGCCGGGCCCGGTACGACCCGCACGGCCAGCGCGCTGCCGGGCGTTCGCTTGACTTACTGGGTAGATCTGCGAAGAAGTGGAAGATACAGTGATGTAGGACATACATAAGGAGAAAAGGTGATTTTTCTTTATCCAAAGACACGTCACATGAATTAAGAGCGTTTATTCTGAAAGTGGGCAACGTCGCAAATAGATATCAAATATTTCGCCGTTTTGATTATTTTGGCAATATTTCTGTATGGAAAGAAGAAATGTGGCTAACTAGCGACCTAGAATGTTAATAAATGGATTGCAATTATATCACTGAATTTGATGTTATAACCGTTTTAGGTGTAAAAAAAGGCATTTGGAACGTTTGCAAATATTTTTTTTATATTAATTATTATTGCATTTCATAATCAATATTTTTGTTCACTAGTTAGCCACATTTCTTAATTCCATACAGTAATATTGCTAAATTAATCAAAACAGGTAAATATTTGACAGCTATTTACGACGTTGCTAACTTTTAGGATAAACCCTCTTTTCTCACACTGAACCTGTGTCTGTTTTGTTTACGGTCTAGTTCCTGCTTCCTGTGTGACATTCATAATGGGCTTTGACAAAAGATTACGCATATAATCAGCCTACAATGTTCCCACTGCTGGGACACAGGCCTCCTCTCTTCGAGAGGGAGTGGGCTGTAATCCATCATGCGGGCCCAGTGCGGGTTGGTAGATGTCACATGTCTTCGATTTTTTGGTTCTAAGACATGCCGGTTTCCTCACGATGTTTTCCTTCACCGTTTTGAGAGCAGTGGTGATGAAATTATTTACACAAAGTAAAGCGTCTGCCTGTTTACGAACCCACGGCCTACAACTCGTAACTCGGGCCCGTTACCACTTTGTCACCACTGCTCTGACAAAAGATCAGGTAAGTATAATATTTACTAACAAGGTACCTAACTCAGTTAAAAAAAAAAAACAGTGGCATTGGGAGTGCCGACAGAACTGAAAACTTGAAAAAAAAAAATCGGCACCGCGGTAATCAATGCGTTGAAGTCTTTTACTCCACGGTGTCGGTAAATTTCGTTAGTGTCGCGAAATCAATGGTTTAGTCCCATCTCAAAAATGCCCAACGCGCCTAAAGAAGTTTTCACTTCAAAAATTAGAGGATAGGGCAGCGGAATTCTTCCTTGTGAAAATAAAACTTTTGAGAAAAAACGCCAGTTTCCTTTAGACCTTTCTTTGAAGAAGTCAACACGAAAGTTAAAAGTTAACTGGCAGATAAGCGAAATGGAATTCTACTTGTGTATAAAGTATGTCTTTACTGAATATTTTTCTTAAAATGTCTTGGAAAAACACATTATCTGTTCGGAAAGTTTACTTACTTGAAGAGCGTCCATTCCAATCCTGGGGTTGTACACCTTGAGCTTGCAGTAGCCGCTGTCTATCACATACATTATACCGTCCACCGTCAGTGATGTCTCTGGAAAGATATGACCAATATTTATGTAAAAATACCTAAAATAATGAGGGCAAATGGATAGGTTGTTGATTGTAAGACTTTACTCAGGATTAATATCAGGTGAATAGTCGGCAGTTTACGCAATTTAGTATCTTAGATTGGTGATAGCAGTTTATTAAAATTGTCTGTAAAGAGTATACTACCCTATCACTTTGGCATTCCAATTAATCGCCTTTTACAGGACCAAACGCAGTAGCCAGAGTGATCTCATCTTTTCCTTTTTTGAAGTGAAAACTTCTTTAGGCGCGTTGGGCATTTTTGAGATGGGAAAAAACAATTGAATTACGACACCGTTACCGATACCTCATTTTTGTAAACGCGATTGTGCTCTTTATTTAGATAAGGTTACGGACCAATGTTCTATACAAGTATCTTTCTTCCACCAAGGCGATCTTGTTCAAGTTTTCACTTTTGTCGGCATTCCCTGAGTGCCTTTTTTTTTGTGAATGGCATCTCGCAGGTCAACCTAGGAGGTTGTCGGCTGCTTAATTTGACTTTCCTATGAGTGCCTTAATAAATTAAGGCTTCCAGCCAGGGCATAAAACTTACAAATTAAGCGACTTCAAGGTAAGGACACCCCCTTTGGGCTACGGACCTCGGTGCTTAGGGCATCGCTGAGGGAGGACAGCAAGGGACAGGCTGGATCGGATTAATATTATTATTAGGGGAATTTAAAGCTACAGGCTGAGCAGCGCGGGCTGGCTCGAGCAAGGGTCGGGGACTCATCTTTTCTTGGAACTACACATGTGACTACATCGCATATGTAAAACCAAACATTTCTTAACTTCAAAGTTTGAACACAAATCCAGTCTCCGAGCTGCTACTGAGAAATTCCCGATGGAAAACCCAATAACAATTTACCTGACCTTTTTTGTTTTGGGTGGGAAATTATCAAATAACTTATCCCGCTCTGAGCGGAGCGGGAGGGCGTGTCAGACTCTTACTGACTAAAAACCACTCGTGTTCCTTAAGTTGCCATGTTGCCGGGGGCCACGATCTCCCTTTCGGACTTCTTCGCAACCCCGGCAGGCATGGGCCTTAGCGGACCCCGTCAGTTCTGCTGACATCTCTTTGAGGCGCGCGTGGAACACAACGCGCTGTCGACCCGGGCCTGGTCCTTATCGGACGGCAAGTTACCCATTGCTCAACGTCCGCAAGCCCGCGCCTATGGTGGCCGGGAATCGGCCTGCGATTCCCGACGCCCAGGGCGTCTCATGCGGGCTTTACCTGACCTGGGAATGCAGGACGAATCCAAGACCTTATGCTATACGAACGGGTTTATTTTCACAAGCATGATTAGAATGCGTAAGTACGTCAAAATCAAAACTGTAACATCACTCAATCAAGTTAATGATCCGTGAAGTTACGTACCTAAACCAAATTACAACATTGTCGCAATGACGTTCACATATCAATTTGTGACTGATCATTTGTGGCAACAGATCCAGTGCATCGTGATTAGTATAAGTGGGTAGTTTGCGGTCATCATGTCTGAATTGTGTCATTGTAGTTGTGGGCTGGGCACTCGATTATGTGTCAATTGGGTTTGGATTGAAATTGGCTTGTCGATTATAGGTCAATAATTGCTTTATCTGGAGATTATCTAACTGGGAATGTATCATCTATCTATACTAATAATAAAGCTGTAGAGTTTGTTTGTTTGGACGCATTAATTTCTGGAACTATCAGACGGATTTGAAAAAAAAGAAAGACATTCAAAAAAGTTATAAATGACATTAACATGGCGTTTATCAGATGCCTGTAGGCATATTATGTAAGGTCGCAATAGTGTCGTCCTCAGTGTCATTCAGGTATCAAATTGGATACTTGGTCAGTATCAGTTTTGTGTGTACTGTAAGTGCAGCAATATATATATATCTATAAATATAAGGTATAAGTTTAAACATAATTACTCGTAGAAGATAATTAGAAATAAGTTTATTTTTTTGTAAGAAATATAAGGCTTTTTACCGACTTCAAAAAAAGGAAGGTTATCAATTCGATACGTATGTATGTAATATTATTGGAACTGCAATATATTCACATATGATAATCTATTTGGGCTTCCAAACAAATTTACAAATTTTTATAGGTGTATGTATGTATGTATGTTAATATGTATGTATGTTTGTCCACGCATTTCTCCAAAACTATTTATTGCATTGTGACGATTTCTTTTTTGTTGGCTTACATTTACTTCAACTTAGGGAACAGTGCAAGTTTCATCAAAATCGGTTCAGTAGTTTTCAAGATATGGACGTGGACGTGTAAGTGAGACGGCCTTTTTTTTTTTGTGTGGGAAATTATCAAATAACTTCTCCCGCTCTGGGCGGAGCGGGAGGGCGTGTCAGACTCTTACTGACTAAAACCCACCCGTGTTCCTTCGGTTGCCCTGTTGCCGGGGGAAATTTACCTCTCCCTTACGCGTTCCACCTCCTCTTTCGCGAGTATTACCGATTTGCAGAAGGAGGTGACGGCCTGTCATTTCCTCTCGCTCCGTATCATGGCCTGAACCAGGGCCGGACGCGAGAGATCACCGCAGCCGATCGCCTCCACGAGGACACGGCGATGCTCCGCCCAAGCCGGGCAGACCTCCACCATATGCTTCACCGTGTCCTCTGGGCGATCCACACAATGGTGACACCCGGGCGTTTCCTCCCGCCTTATCCTGAACAGGAACCTCCCGAAGCAGCCGTGTCCGGTGAGGACCTGCGTCAGGCGGAAGGTGAGGGCGCCGTGGCGCCTCTCAAGCCAGTCCTCAAAGAGGGGTCTTATCGCCGCAATTGTGGCGTGCCCAGCGCTGGGTTGCGACAATCGCACTTTCCATGACGCCTTGAGATCCCGCCGGAGCTCTGTCCGCTGTGCCGCAATTTCTTGCGGCATCGAAGTTAAGCGCCGGCATTTCGCCTCCCCGCGCGACTCCCAGATGTGCGCGAGGACCTTTGCCTCCAGATCCCATAGCGGTAATCCGGCAAGGAGGCTCGCCGCCTCGCAGGAGACCGTGCGGTATCCTCGGGCTAGCCGAATGGCCATGACCCTCTGGGACGCGTTCAACCGGCGTGCTGGCCGCAGCCTCAATGAACGCACCCAAGTGAGATGGCCTGGCTTATTGATACGAGCTACGGGTGTGGTGTCAAAGGAAAACATCTCAAAACCTTGGTCAAATTCTAGTGAACGTAAAAAAAAAAAAAGAATGGCCGAAACCAAACTGGCCTCACGGTACAAATCCGCGGCGAGAACTAAAAATTAATAGTAAGATTGTTACACAATGGTAAACTAGATGGGAGTTGAGACTAAATTGCTACGTAAACGCAGCATTTTTATGTATGCTCGTATATCGTGAAGTTGTTTCAAAAGTTTGTTGGGATCTAACTCATCTATAGCAAGGCCATCAGGCTTTTTAATCCTACCCAAAGTAACATAAGCTTGATTGACTCTTTGCAAATAACCTTTTGCTTAAATTGACGACTGCAGTTTCGAGTGTTGTACCCTGTAACTTATGTACAGTTACAGACAAGCTAAGTATGAGCGGTAACATGCATCGTTCCACGTCACCGTCACTACGTTTAGCTTGAAACGTACTTACTAGAAACAAAAATTCCAGTTAAGACTTAAAACTAAAAATTACGAAATAAAAAGTAATTTAAAAAATTAAATCGACTTCAAAATTAAATTAACTCAAAATGATGAAATAATATTTTTATATAATACACGAAATTAACCAACAAAACCAAATCAAAAGTAGGTACGAAACAAATTAGGGGCCTAAAATTTTTTATGAGATCGGTGCCAGCACTTAAGAAATGTACCTAGCTAATTTAAAAAAACCGCAATATTAACAAAACTAAAAATTAAAACTTTGATAAGGAAAAATTCTAGTACAAATACTACATACAGTTAGGTAGGTTTGCTCGTAAGTACATAGGTAATCATATATGTTATACAAGTACGAGTACGACTTATAACAAGTGCATTAAAATCACATCGAAACGTCCACTCGCAACGACGTGTGCCCTCACGAGTGCCCGTTCGGGTTGAACGCGGGCCACTGTATGTAGTATGTATAGCCTCCGCTGGCGAGGGGCGATGCGACGTCCTGACCCCGCTCACCACGCCCCCTTGCGGGGGCGTCCCGACACCTAGAGATGCGTTGTGTTAAAATTGCTTCTTAATAATCATTGTGGTGATGGTAAATTATACATCTACAGTGAGTACCATATAAAACGAAGCCAAGAAAAGATTTTTTTAAACGAATAACAAAAACGTATGTTCCTACAACCTACATAAAAAAATTGATTGATATGTAAAATATCTTTTAGCTCCGTTTTATAACGGAAATATCGTTTCTATTTTAATTAAGTTTTATTTTAAATGGATTTGCTGGCACCGACCTCAAAAAAAAATTGTAGGCCCCTAATTTGTGTCGTACCTACTTTTGATTTGGTTTTGTTGGTTAATTTCGTGTATTATATAAAAATACTAGCTGACCGAACAGACGTTGTCCTGACCGAATACCGCCACCTATCGGGTCCGATTGTGAATCTAAACCATTCCCAGATCCCCTTGAACACACACAAAAAATTTCATCAAAATCGGTCCAGTCGTTTGAGAGAAGTTCAGTGACATACAAACTCACAGAAGAATTATATATATAAAGATTATTTCATAATTTTGAGTTAATTTAATTTTGAAGTCGATTTAATTTTTTAAATTACTTTTTATTTATTTATTAAGTGCAGCAAGCACTTACACAACTTATAACACCCCTCTGTTTCCGTCGGGGGTTGATAAAAAAAAAAATAGTGGCTCTCCGGGAGTGCCGGCAGAAGTGAAAACTTGAACAAGATTGCCTAGGTGGAAAAAAAAAACTTATATAGAACATTGGTCCGTAACCTTATCTAAATAAAGAGCACAACACCGTTTACAAAAAAAAAAAAAACTCCCAAAACCTTTACAATAAAAATACTTGCATGGCACATTGATCCGTAACCTAATATAAATAAAGAGCACACTCGCGTTTACAAAAATGAGGTGTCGGTAACGGTGTCGCGAGTTCAATTGTTTTTTCCCATCTCAAAAATGCCCAACGCGCTTAAAGAAGTTTTCACTTCAATAAGACATCATCAAGAATTATAATAGCGTTTATGACAATCCCTAAGACTTTTTGTCTGCACTGTTTATACCATTTTCTCCTAAACTCCTAACTTGCCAATACATTGATTTTTTTGTCGAGATTCACTTATGTCCCACAGTGGCATTCATGTGGATGTGGACTAATATTTTGGAAATGAAGAGCTGACAGTTTTGTCACCAACCTGCAATATTAGTGGCAACGATGCACTTCCTCTGTCCAGGCGGCGCTCTCTGGAAAATCTTGGCCTGCAGGTCGGCGGGTAGTTGTGAGTATATCGGGAGCACGGTGAGCGGAGGCGCACTGTCCAAGTCTGCTAGACGCTCTGTGAGCACCTGGAAACGAGAGATGTGGACGTTTTTATCAGCCTTTCATGATCACACTGCAGGGAACACATCTCTTCTCATACGAAAAAGAAAGGCACATTAGCCACCATGCTAGATCACTGCGTGGCGTTGAGGCCACAAAGCAGATAATCTGTTTTGTGGTTGAGACCATGAGTCCATGTTTGTTTACACAATGTCGCCCATGTGCATGTGCCCGCCCGCATTTTTCTGAATATTCATAAAAAAATCTCGAAAAATAACACACACATCGGCATATGCCGATGGGCGACATTGCGTATTGGTACCCAGTGGCGGTGCAAGATCAAATTTCGTGAGGCCAGGCTAGTGGAGCAAGAAGACGAAAAAAAAAAAAATCAAACAGTTGACAAATTTTTAGGTACTTATAGGTCGAGTTATAGGATAGGCCGTTCAAAAATATTTTGCGTGTCTGTGAAAACCATTTTTCTATTCACGGATCCGTTTGCGTAATATTAACACGTACAGTGCCGGGAACCCTCCTGGAGGGCTCATGTCAATATATTTATCGTTTAAGAACGAGTAAAATTTTTTCGACGCCATCACGGCTTTTATAATGCATATAAATCTTCGTGGTGCGAGGCCCCTCGGACCGCGAGGCCGTAGGCGCTGGCCCACGTCGCCCACACCTTACGCCGTCTCTGTTTGTACCATGCTGCATGTTTGGTATTCATCGCTGTTTGTGGTGTCCTAGATTTTTCATAAATCACGTGAAATTAATAGAAGGTAAATTTTGTTTGTCTAAAAAGTACTTTTCCAAGTTTAAATCCAGAAACTTGGTTCACTCCGTCCCCCCAAACCCTCACCTCTTCGTTATAGCCAGCTTGTGTCCAGACTCCAGTTCTGCCCTTCTTAAATCTATATTAAAATTCTATTCGCTATTACCAAAGAATTTACCTCGCAAGTAACTTCAATGTCTTCCTGACCCGGCATGAAAATCAGAATATCTCCCTCTTCCGGCTGCAAATGAATCTGGAGCGCCTGAAACAGTAAAAATAACACGTTAATAATAGACACAATTACTGGAAAACAACTATTTGGGGATCGTAGGTCATTGAACTTGCTATAGGTGAAGATACGCACTTGACCCATTTATTTCTAGAACGGCATATTAAAAACTAAGAGTGCTTTCGGTCATTACAAGTACCTAATTCTTTTTATACTGCCTAGCATTTATTTCAATTAAACCAATTACACTAGTTAAAGCAATGGCACGTAAAATTTTATCGAAAGGCAACCGGATGGCGAGTGGTAATTTGAGTATTGAAGTGATACCGAACCCCCCCGTACCGTCCGAATGGACCCCAAATGGACGGGGGCGGAGATATGGGGGATAGGGGTCTAACATTTTTTTTTGACATGGCATTTAAAATTTAAGCTCTTTTATGTGCAAGGAATATGTATCAATGCCATCTGGTTGCCACCCCCCAACATCATTTCAATAATGTAAATAATTCTTGAAACTCCTTACCGACGGTTTATCACCGAAAATGAGGGTTAATTTTATCAAAACCAGAGGGCATTGATACACATAAATTCCTAGCACATAATAGAGCTTAAAATTTTGAATGCCATGTCAAAAAAAAAAAATAGGCCTCCATTCCCCATATCTCCGCCCCCGTCCATTTGGGGTCCTTTCGGTCGGTACGGGGGGTTCGGTATTACTTCAAGACCCAGATTACCATTCGCCATCCGGTTGCCTCTCCGATAAAATTTTATGTGCCATTGCCAGCCACTTTTCGAGTTGTCAAGACCCAGTTGCCCATACAAAAGCGTAGTAAGTTACTATGGATTTGTACGGGTAAGAAACTCCATGGACACTCTTTTAAATACTCTGTCATAAACCGGATAGCTGGAGTAGTCTATGTCCAGCATTGGGCTTCTATCAGTTCCATTGGAGGGCTTCGTGACGGTCTTCTTCTTTTTGTGCGGTTAGTGACTAACCTGGTGTCAGAGTTTTAAAGTCACCCCGCTTCTGACTTGGTTTCACATGCTGTCGAGAAATATCTCTCAGGCGGCAATGCCTGAGAGGTTTCCTCATGTTTTCCATCATCGTTTTTGAAGCAAGTGATAATTATACAATACGCAAATGAATCCGAAAAGTCAGAGGTGCGTGCCCTTTTTTTTTTTGGGTGGGAATTTTCAAATAACTTCTCTCGCTCTAGGTGGAGCGGGAGGGCGTGTCAGACTTACTGACTAAAACCCTCCCGTGTTTCTTCAGTTGCCATGTTGCCGGGGGCCACGATTTCCCTTTCGGCCCTTATTCGCAGCCCGAGGTGCGTGCCCTGGGTTCGAACTCGAGACCTATGACTTGGCAGTTCGATGGTCACACCACTAGGCTATCACTGCTGATTCGTGACGGTTATACACTAGGTCACAAGTAGCTACATAATGTGGCCATGTATCGATGTACTGGTCTTATAGGTAAGAATTACTTACATAAAGAGTTGACGTTTTTAAATAAGAGTGTTCCAAAGTCTAATCTTGCTACTCCTAATACCCTAAGCTATCGGTAAGTAAACCAACGGATGCCTACAAATAAGCCTCGCATTCCTAAATTCCCACTTATCATACTCAAACATTACGAGCAAAATACTAGGTACTACATAGTAGGTATCACTGATACATTGTCTTATGTACACGTCATTGTGACGTCATTAGTATTTGCTTTGCTCATAGGATTACATACACTAATTAGCTGCAGTACGGTGACCTAGTTGAGTGGCCTTTAGATCAAAGTCAAAATATAATTTATTTCAATTAGGCACATAAAAGGCACTTTTGAACGTGATAGAATTGATTCTAGTCGCCCCTTTCAAAAGCTAGTTTTCGTGTTGAGAAAAATGGGCAAGAAACTCCACCGTTACTCTTTTAAAATGTTTTACAATATAAAAAATAATTAAAACTGAAGCAATGACAGATAAATTAATTATGTGATGGATACATGGTGCACACATACTCGTATTTATGAACATTGTAAAAGTACTTATACGATATTCCTAAAAAAAATACAAGTAATAATACAGTGAGTGTATGGCAGTGAGCAGGGCACATTGCTCGCAGAACAGATGGCCGCTAGCGCAACGGTTATCGGCGATGGGGCCGAAAGGTTCTGGAGTGGCGACCGCGTACCGGAAGACGTAGCGTTGGAAGGCCTCCCACAAGGTGGTCCGATGACCTTGTGAAGGCCGCAGGAATCCGCTGGATGCGTGAAGCACAGAACCGGTCGAAGTGGAGGTGCGTGGGGGAGGCCTATGTCCAGCAGTGGACATCTTGCAGCTGAAATGATGATAACATCACGCCAGTACTTCCCCGTAGGGTTAGGCAGGGGTGTTCCTATAGTACACCCATATTTCGCCAGTTATGTTTAAGTCCCATGTAGTAGGGGGCGAGCCTATTGCCATCAATTGGGCATAAATCTAGACTCTGGGCTGCTACTGAGAAATTCCAGATAGAAAACCCAATAACACTTTGCCCAACCCGGAAATCGATCCCGAGACCTCATGCTCAGAAGTATCACTTGCGACCATTAGACTAACGAGGCAGTCTGTTTCAGTCTCAATTCTTGAACACCAATTTACTTGGAAATAAAACTGGGAATATTTGGGGTTTGTAGGGGCTCAAATATGCAGGTTCAGCTACAATCATGTCAGTCTGCCTAGCCTTTTCCCAACTATGTTGGGGTCGGCTTCCAGTCTAATCGGATGCAGCTGAATACCAGTATTTTACATGGAGTGACTGCCTATCTGACCTTCACAACCCAGTAACTGGGTAATACGATATCCCTTGGTAAGACTGGTTATCAGACTTTCGGGCTTCTGACGACCCGTAATGACGGTTAAAGATCCAGGAATGACAGCCGGGACCAACAGCTTAACGTGCTTTCCGAGGCACGGAGGAGTCTCGGTATGTAAAGATGGTCACTCATTCACGGACCAAATCCGGCAAGCGTAGCTTGACCTGATGGATCGACCCTTACGGCTGTTATTTAATTAGCCACGAGCTCCTCAACCATGTTCTGTATAAATGATTTCTTAATTCTAAAAAATTCGTCAGCAACCACCACACACAGTAAAGAACGAGGTGATACTCATTACTGTCTGTTTTAAGAAGTGGACCTTCATAGGCTGATAAAATAAGATTTAAATGCACAATCTGATATTGCCAGTTCATATTATTCCATTAAAATCGAAAAAATCCTAACACAACATTGTTACGTGTAGTCTCGTGACAAAACATACAATCAGATTATCATAAGGCGCTTGTTATAATCCGTAGTTGAGAGAGATATCAACGATAAAGCTTAGTTACTTACAGGCGGAGAAATATTTAATCTCATTATATCCCTGTTATAATATATCATTGGAATCAAAGAGTTGCAGCTGGGATAACGAAGATTAGCAATTTTCGAGATAAAAACGTTTCCAACACGTTTTTATCTCGAAAGTTGTTAATTTTCGTTTCCATTTGAATGAAAGTTGCAATATAGGGGTTGACGGGGGCCGAAAAATCCATCTAGCTCGGTCTCATATCTGGGAAAACTCGTTTTTTCCGTATTTTCACGCGAACAGAGCTCGGTCGCCCAAAGTTAAGACCATAGAATAATGACATGGCAGCATGGAATAAGTATGAACTTTCCTATACTATTAAACTAGCTGACCCTGCAAACGTTGTTTTGCTATATAAATGTTTGGGCTGGACCATCTTTATCACTTCCTACCCTGCCCTACCTACCCGACCTACCCTACCTACCATACCTACCCTACCTATCCTATCTTTCAAGTTGGATCAAACTGCACACGGTGTGCAAATTTGATTAAAATCGGTTAAGTAGTTTAGGAGTCCATCGCGGACAAACAACGTGACACGTAATTTATATATATTAAGAAGATTAAGATTATTCTCTATTTTCACCAGAGCAGAGCTCGGTCGACACGGAACTAATTATAATAATTAAAATTTAACGATTCTTTAAACGCACAGGAACGTCAACACAGGACAGTATACACACACAACACCACATAAATTTACGATTCAGTGGTAACATGCTCAGAGATTACCATCAGGCGCATTTATTCATATGTAGGTATAGGTATATATAGTAAATCTTACGCTGAGCTGAACCAGTCTAGGTATTAAAATCTTTTCAATCGGTGGAAACTGGAAATGATTAATGAAGATGGTTGAATTCATAAAATGTATGCAATGGAAATCTATGGACTTCTAAAGACACTTGAAATACACATTGAAGAGATGAATACCTCCTTAAATATAGTTCGTACACATTAGTAACAAAAATCACATTCACAAGAAATGAAATAATTTGCAGACCACGCAAGATTTCACATTGATCAGCAGCTAACAAGGTTTCTACACATCTCATTATGTCAAACAAGCGTGAAGATTTACATCTCATGCATAGTTAAGAGATGCGACACTGATCAAGTGATCAGTATAAATCATAATAACTTGCTGTCAACTTGTCCATTATAAAATTGAAGATGAATTCGAGGTATGCATGTTTAGCGGACAATGCGCAACAAATAATGTAGTAATGAGAACAATTATAGGGCCGTAGAAAATATTAATAACAAGTCGTATGCCCGATGGTATTTCCCATTGGCAAAAATGACGAACTTCCTTAAAATTTTCCTCCCCATTTTAACCCCTTTAGGGGGTCAATTTTCAAAAATCCTCCTGTGGGGCTCACTTACGCTGTTTATGGACTCTTGTGCAAAATTTCATGCTTCTAGCAGTGTAGGCTGTCTGTTACTGATCAAATTTAAGATTTTTGCTAATGAACAAGTCTATACTATTAAATGAACAATATTTGTATACATAATACATATTTTTACTCACGTTCTCGAAAACGGTTCTAACGATTTCGATGAAAGTTGTAATATAATAATAATAATAATATCCCCACCGCCGTATCTCTACGTTGACGTCGTGGTGGGGCTTGCGCGCTCCGAATTCTGGGTCTGTGCCGGTAGTTTATTTTACCGGAACAGGTCTAGGATGAGGAGCCAGACCAAGAGAGATACAAAAACCCGCAGGGCAGCATGTGGCGAGCTGTTGGGCAGTAGCGACCCCACGGACCCTATCTCCCCGGAGAAATCTTGTTCCTCACCTCTGGCTTGCCTTAATTGGCCGGTTGGAGTGAGCACTGACGAGGAACAGAGCTCCCACCTCATTCTCGCCTTTATTGGCCGGCTTGAGTGGAGATTCGCAAGAGCAAACGTGCTCGGAGGAAGGAAGTATTTCAGTAAGTGCTCGTAGGGATCTTGACCATCTTCCGGGCTCTGGGATTGTTCTGAAAGCCGTGGAATACCTCTCCACTCCTCAAGCACCTCAAGACATGTTGCCCCCTTGTTGCTACGACACTGTGCTAGCGACCGTTTTCGGGGGCCCATTAATGAGTGTGCAAGTCACCCCCTGCCATTTTATCCGTGTGTATATAAAACATTGATCAGGCAGGGGCCATAGTCCTTCCATAGTTTCAGGTGACCAGTCCACTTTAGCCACCCAAACCCATAGTCCAATATCTTTGTTTCCTTAATTACAATAGTCCTACACCAACCGGGGGTTGTCCTTGGCTGCACTTGCATAGTACGAACAGGGATAATCGTCGGTTGGTACCTCATTTCATTAAAAACGTCTAAGGGGCCTCTGCGAGTTGGCTTCGGCCCCTCGTACGCCTTCCAAAGGTCCGGGACTCTAAGGTCCCGAGAAATGTCAAAGACATAATAATATAATAATAAATTTTTATTTCAAAAAGTAGTTTGTACATGGTATACAAAGTTGTCTTATATAATTAGATGTTATAAATAAATAGAACCAGTACAACACATATAAAAATGGTCATGGGACTCCCTTTCCTAAACTAGGCAGAAAATCTGTCTGTATCTTAGGAAAGAGTATCCATTCACAGTGAGTCTTATTACGGTTACAAAAAAATTTTTTGGTACGTGCAGCAGGCGAACAAAGTACTTAATGTTAAAATAAAGTATAAAAATAAAAAGAACAAAAAAATTAAATAAAACATGAGTGTGTGTGGGTGTATGGGCGTGTGGGTGTGTGTATGGTTGTGTGTTGGTGTATGTGTGGGTGTGTGTGTGTGTGTTTGAGTGTATGTGTGTTTTTGCGTATGCGTGTGTATGTGGGAGTGCTTACATGCCTGTGTTGTATGAGTAAGTGGATGTGTTGTGTTCTGTGTGTAAACCTATCTCTTTACTGTATAGTGGTTAGAAGATCTTCGGTATCACTATATGTCAATATCTGTAACCATGAATTTAACTTGTTTTTTAACTCGCCCTTTGTCAAGGCGTAAATATTTAATTGTTTGTGGGCTTTATTATACAGCCTTGCACTTAGGCCATTGAACTGGCGTCTTGCGAAGGCAGTCCTGCAAGAGACAGCAGGACATAAGGGAAAGCCACGACGCCGCTGACTGAAAAGCTGCTTATTAAACAAGATCATAGAGTGCTTGTAGAGGATTGATCTTAAGATGAATAATTTCCTAACAGTTAAGACATTGCATTCTGAATATAGCATATGTGTAGGGTAGTCACGAGGTTTGAAGTGAATTACTTTTAGCACAGCCCTTTGAGCTCTTTCGAGTTTTAATAGCTCAGTTTTATGAGTCCCTCCCCACACAGGGATACAGTACATCAGGATTGTTTGACACAGAGCCAAATAAACCATACGGAGAGTATTGTTATCCGCTGAAAACCTTAAATTTTTAAAAATATAAATTAGTTTTCTGGTGCGAGAGGTTAATGACTCCAATTGAATGGTCCAGTCTAGTTTCTCATCGATGAACACTCCGAGATATCTTATGGATTTTACCATAGACAATGAGATACACTTACAAGGTTCTGTCTTTTGCTGACAGTTATGGGCTTTTAGATTTCCGGTTTCTTCAGCTGGTTTTGATGTATGCGGTAGAGTGAAACATAACAATTTGGTCTTATCAACGTTTAAGGTTAAAAGATTACTTGCTAACCAATGCATTACTCTCCGCAATGCGTTTTCCGAATGCAATTTAACGTCATCCCAATTCTTACCATATGCCACTAGTGCAGTGTCGTCTGCGTAAGTGAAAATATCACAGTTGACGAGAGGCAGATTACAAAGGTCGTTTATATAGATTTGGAAGAGGGTTGGACCCAAAATACTTCCCTGGGGGACCCCAAAGGTTATTCGTTCCTCTGCGCTAATTGTATTGTCGATCTTGACGGATTGTCGGCGACGGAATATAGGGGTTTACGGGGGCGTAAACGATCTAGCTAGGTCTCATATCTGGGAAAATTCGTTTTCTCTATCTTCACAGCCTCGGGAATGTGATACAACGTTGGTTTACCTGGACGATATGTTTACCTATTTTCACAAAAGCAGAGTTCGGTCGACCAGTCGACGGTACTAAAAGATAATATTAGCTAGTCAGTAATGTGATAGGGGAACTGACTGCCCAGAATGCGCGTTTAAGTATATCCGTTAGCTCGTGCAAGTTATTTAAATTATCCACCCATCCGCACTGGGCCCGCGAGGTGGATTACTGCCCACACACAGAAAGGAGGCCTGTGTCCCAGCAGTGGGAACAATAGAGGCTGATTATGCTAAGTACGTATTATACACTACACAGAAAATGGAAAATCTGTTAGTGACTTTAAAAGTCCGCAATCTGACTGATACCTACTCCTAACAAATACACTTGAATTACAATCATCTGCAGTGTCATCACGGCTTTCTAATCAGACTAATGGTAAACAGTGATCATTTCATAGCTATGAACTTTGCTATATTGGTAAAAAACCTTTTAAGGAAATTATTAGTCTATATTTTCACACCAATTACTTAAAAGGTTAACTAATGTCAACAGTCTGTCGTATTTAATTAGTTAATTGAAAATGAACATCTGTTTACTTACTACTAAATGAAAAGTGAAATGTGAGTGTGTGTGTGTGTATGAATGGGTGTACTGGTGCAGAGTGGTGCACCGCTGCCTAACCCATCGGGGAAACAAGGCGTGATGTTATGTAAAAAGTGAGCGTCCACGTCTCAGCACTGTACGTCGTGGCGGGCAGAACACACTGGTTATAAAGGTGGGGCTTGTGACATAGTGGAATTTTGGCTGATTTCAGAATATCGTCCAATTTGCTAAATGTGGCCCACCCAAGCTGTATTCTTCTCGATATCTGTTTTTTGATGTTTTTTGCCAAACGAAAGAATTTGATCAAGATAGACATACTTGTCAACCATCTCTTCCAGAAGGATTTGAATTGCTGAAGATGTTTACCAATCACGCAGGAGGCTGTGTGCAGGGTAAGAGTTGCACAGACAGCCATGGAGCAAACCATGCTTGGCATAAGGCTATTAGACCGAGTTCCATACGTCGAGATCCGAAGACGTACGAAGGTTTTCGATATGGGAAAACGAATTAAGGAACTCAAATGGAGTTGGGCAGGACACCTGGCAAGGCGCTGTGATGACAGGTGGAGTAAGGCCACTGCCTTACTCCACCTGTCATCACAGCGCCTTGGTCTCTCTCGGTCACTACCGAGTGACGTCCAAGGACTGGAAGACGAAGGGTCGGTCGTCCGGAGGCGAGATGGGTGGACGACATTGTTGCCATCGCGGGTAGAACCTAGCCAAGAGCGTCGGGATTGGCACAAGAACAGAGTGGATGGGTGAAGTCGGGCTTTGAAAAGTTGACACAATGCTTAAATGCATAAAGAACAATATTGTGTAAAAATATATTTATTCGGTAGTTAAAGGCAATTTCGCACCCTCACGCCCCTAACCGCCGCAATAAGAGGAGACGCCCGGGGCGGGAATCGCGAGCCGATTTCCGGCCACCGTAGGCGCGGGCTTGCGGACGGTGAGCAATGGGTAACTCGCCGTCCGATAAGGACCAAGCTCGGGTCGACGGCGCGTTGTGTTCCACGCGCGCCTCAAAGAGATGTCAGCAGAATTGACGGGGTCCGCTAGGGCCAGTGCCTGCCGGGGGTTCGAAGAAAACCGATAGGGAAATCGTGGCCCCCGGCAACAGGGCAACCGAAGGAACACGGGTGGGTTTTAGTCAGTAAGAGTCTGACACGCCCTCCCGCTCCACCCAGAGTGGGAGAAGTTATTTGATAAATTCCCACACAAAAAAAAGGCAATTACTCACTTACTTCTAAGTAAAACCAACAATATACCTTTTGTACACAAAAGGTCATTCACACTTTAAAATACTAAGAACAATTGCGCAAATCGATTCCAAGTAGTCGAAGGCTAAGTAAAAAACAATTAAGCACGTATTTTGGCGCCGACCTGACTTACGGCTAGCAGTTAATAATTATTACTAATTACAAAACGGTTAGTTACGCGTGGTGGGTAACGATTAGAAGTGGATACTTGTAATCTCACGTAGATCTCTGGTCAGGAATGTTGATATGTCAAGCCAAAAGAAAGGGTTATGTTTTTAGCAATGGGATCCAACCGAAAAAAATACGACTTCGATGTTTTCTATACATTTTTACTTAGTTAGCGTCGTAGTTGGGTTTTAATTTTTAACTTTCTTTTATACGAACCTATTAGGTATGCGATTGTAATGCTGTTAATAGTGAGGGGAGTGAGGGGACTAGAGAGCAGTAGACTAGGTTGCCCTTGCAAAGGTTCAAGGGCAAATAGACAACCCCTTTAGAATCTATTCAAAACCCTTTGTAAACGTTCAGAAATTCTCCTATAAATAACGTTCACAAATTATTGAAGTGAAAACTTCTTTAGGCGCGTTTGACATTTTTAAGATGGGAAAAAACATTTGAACTCGCGATAATGTTACCGACACCAGCTTTTGACCATTAAAAAGACATCAACGTGCTATACATTTTTTTTGGGATTAATGACATTCCAAACATTGAGACACGACAACGACATGACCAATGGAGAAGAGCAGTGGTGTCCCAGTGGTAACGGCCACGACTTACGAGTTGTAGGTACGTCGTAGGTTCGAACCCAGACAGGCGCTTTACTTTGCGTAAATTATTTCATCACCACTGCTCTCAAAACGGTGAAGGAAAACTTTTGACAAAAAAAAAACAACCGACTTCTAAAAAACACTACAAAGTGAAAAATAACTTTAATTTCGGAAGTCGGTGACAAAAAACGAAAATTCAAAACCAAAGACACCGACTTCCGAAATTAAAGTTATTTTTCACTTTGTAGTGTTTTTTAGAAGTCGGTTGTTTTTTTTTTGTAAAAAGTTTTTATTTTTCACTTTTTAGTTGTGGTACCTACCTCACACAAATTCGAAAACCCTGATATGTAAATAACAGTGACAGGAACTTATCATATCATCCACATACTAAGTGGGAAAAAGTACGTATTATTGAAGCTAACTCAAAAACTATCGAAGCAAAGTTAATAAAATTTATATGGGACCACCTCGAGAGCATAACCTTTCAAACAAAAAAAGAATTTTTAAAATCGGTCCACAATTGACGGAGAAATCGGTGGACATACATAAAAAAAAAAAAACATACGCGTCGAACATATAACCTCCTCCTTTTTGGAAGTCGGTTAAAAACATCGTGAGGAAACCGGCATGTTCTAGAACCGAAAATTCGAAGACATGTGACATCTACCAACCCGCACTGGGCCCGCGTGGTGGATTACGGCCCGCTCCCTCTCACAGAGAGGAGGCCTGTGTCCCAACAGTGGGAACATTATAGGCTGATGATGATGATGATGATGATGAACGACATGATTGATATTTTTCCTTTTTATAGACTTAAAAAAGAAAAGTATTTCCTGCACAATAAAATTGTTCCAAGTTTTCACCTGTGTCGGCACTCCCGGAGTGCCATTGTTTTTATTGCCTTAAAATGTAATTACGATGGTTAGCGAACACGTTGGTGATCAGGTCCTATGTTATATAAGGAGAATGCGCTAAGATATCCAGGGAAATCCAAATTTTCTTACGTTTTTTGCAATTTGCAGGTCAGTGTCAAGTTGTATGTTGATTAAAATATGATTCACAACCGTAACAAATCCAATTAGCCTTTTTCTTCCCTTCAGCCTTTTTTATTTTGACGTGGTAACGTCTTATAAATCGATGAACGCCGGCTGCACGCACGAAAAAGTGTCACGTTCCGCCCGAGCCGAGCGTGCAAGCGAGAGCGCGGAACAAGCGATAGAGAGGCACGATCGACCTAAGCGTTCGGCTTGTGACGTTATCACGTAAAATTATCGCCCGTAAGCCGACTTTACAGACAACCAATTTTTTAACTATGTTGGGATCGATTTCCAGTCTTACCGGATGCAGTTGAATACCAGTATTTTACATGGAGCGACTGCCTATCAGATCTGATCTCCACCACTCAGTTACTGTGTAATACGACCCCTTGGTAAGACTTTCGGGCTTCTGACGACCCGTAACGACTGTCAAAGATCTGCGAATGACAGCCGGGTCAAACGGCACGTGCTTTTCGAGGCACGGAGGGGTCGCGGTATTTAGGTAAAGATGGTCACCCATCCAGGGACGATAAAATCAATACTGTGCATGCATAAATATTCATTCCAGCTCCGGAACCCTTCACTGATGTGTGGATGCACGTGGTAGGTTTTAAACATTTTGCGTTCATTTCGTTTATGTACTTAGGTTTATAAGCTACAGCATTGTCACGCCACCCGTACTCCGGAGTTCAATGTACAGACGCCAGCACATCAAGCTACCACAATCTGTCAAATTTATTTAATAGATTTTCAACTTTATCGTTAGTAAGTATAAGGTTCAAAGTTGATTGGGAAAATTTGACAGTTTCGGGTAGCTTGATGTGCTGGCGTCTGTACGAAACTGAAATACTAGTAAGCAAATTCAATTAGTCAGACAATCGATACTGCGACCGCCGCGCCTAGCCGAGGCTAAAATCATTGCAAATGGTAGCCATTTTGTATGGGGACACTAATGAATGTTACCTGATGAGTGTAGGTGCTGTCGTATTTTTTTTTACTAGTGCCTTTCACATTTTAGGGTTCCGTAGCTCAAAAGGTAAAAAACGGAACCCTTGTAAGATCACTTCGTTGTCCGTCTGTCTGTCTGTCAAGACCCTTTTTCTCAGGAACGAGTGAAAGTATCAAGTTGAAATTAATATTAAAAATGTCTATGGTCTTCTATGGTCCCTTGGACCTCTAGAAATATCAAGCTTCTAAGTCAACATAATAAAAAATAAGTACGGCGATTTATGCGACATATTTTGATACTTGCAAATTAATTAAAACCTACTGGGTACTTCCCGTTGGCCTAGAATCATGAAATTTGACAAGCAGCAAGTTCTCACAGCGCATATATAGGAAAAAATCAGAAAATTGTTGTAGGGACTAGTAATAATAATAACAAGCGCCCGAGGCGCGCGCTGAGCGCGCGTTGTACACTCGTCAAACGCAACAAGATTTAGTTATACTGAGCACGTTGAACCCTCAACGTGCTCAGTATAACTGTATTTCTTTTAAGTTTATTACAGATGCAGAGAAAACGACAAGGAAAAATTATAAAAAGGAACTTGCGTCCACGCGCTGATTGCACGCGTCATACGCGCGTAGGTAAATGACACGCGCCCTTGGACGGTAGCGCTTGATGTAATTCGTTACATTACATAGAAATTCATACAATTTTACTGAGCGCCCAAAACGCAGCGTACAAGACGCGCGCCTCGGGCGCTTGTTATAACTAGGGGGCCTATGTTATGTACAAAATTATCATGTTGCTAAAACGTGACCTAAAACTTTATCCCGCTCGCATAATGTTCGCTTGTTTGTGATTGAGACAGTGAGAATAGAAGGGTAACGTCACGTGGCGCGCCACCCGACCACCGATAACTATGTACTAGTTGCACCCGATGGAGCATTGATAAAGCGGGGAGCGGTTAGTAAAAGGAAGGGTTTGCTTACCCGCTCTTGTGAGCAACGGTTATTAAAAAAAATCTTTAGCGTATGATGGCTTCCCCGGTAAGGACCGCGGGGTGCGGGGCGGTTGGCGCACGCAAACGAACATGATTCGTGAATCAGTCCGACGCTGCCCGTTGACAGCGGTGAACGTGTCTAAGGAAAATCCACGCGTGTTTATCTTTTATGTGACTGCTACACATGATATTGTGTATGTAATGGAACCGTTAGAATGTTATACATTTAAAACCGAGTTGCAAGATAGTCCCACAGAAGAATGTCTGATAAAAACTGAACCGTTGGAAGATATATCCATTGAAGAATGTCAACTAAAAACTGAACCGTTTCAAGATGATCCCATAGAAGATTGTCCTATAGAAACTGAAAAATTACAAGATAAACCCATAGAAGAATGTCCTATAAAAACTGAAATTGAGGATGAAGATTTTGTACCAGAAACTCCACAGGAGGAAGATACGCTGTCGGAAGATCCACTTGAGCCGACGCTGTATAAAAAGCGTTTGGATTCACAAGCTAAACTTATGATTCTTAATGTACACAAATATTTTCGGAAGTTTAGATTAATTCGAGCAAAGGAAACAGGTACTTAATTATGTTTAATTTTTAAGCAACTTCGTCCTTACTCATTTCTTTGTTATACTATTAACATTAAAGGACATTGTTCGGCGTCCATACATCGTTCGCCTAAGAACCAACAAAGACGTGAATTTAATTTAAGTGTTTTAAATAATGCATATATTCGATTGAATCTAAATTAAAATCATAGACACTGCTGAGAATTGAAAAAAAATCTAAAACACTTTCGGATTTTGGGGTTATAATTAGGTCAATAGAAACTAACTTAACGTTTATTAGTGAAAATACATTGGATTTTATCTTCAAACGTTTCATTACATATTAAATAGCTTTTGCCCGCGTATGTGTTAGATAATATCCCACGGGAACGTTCTACCGGCATTAAAAGTACCCTATGTGTTCAGGTTTATAAACTATCTGTGTGTCAAATTTCATCCAAATCCGTTGAGGCGTATTTGCGTCAATCCGAAACATACCTACATCCAGACAAACAGACAAAAGTTCTTCATTACTATTTTATTATAATGTACAGATATAGATCAGGGTTGTAACGGATGTCGTATAACGGATGAGGATGCGGATGAGGATATCGGGTTTGAGGATGCGGATGAGGATACGGATATTGGAAAAATCCTTATTGAGGATGCGGAGTGTGCGGATGCAGATGTCGTATGAAAAATAGCCCTTGTTTTGACACCTGACACCACAATCATGCCACCACTGTCACGTACGGCCGATCGTCTGTCAGAGGACAGGGACAGGAACACGTCACTCACACTCCGGCCCGCACGTTAGCTCGGAGCGATTTAAAAAAAAAAAACCCAATTTGAGCGAACAAAGTAGGTAGGGTCACATCCCCATATAAATTATGAAGATGCGGATGAGGAGCTTTTAAAATCAAAACTTGAGGAAGCGGATGTTTTGCGGATATCAAAATTTATGCGGATGCTCCGCAGTTGCGGATGCGGATACGGATATCCGTTACATCCCTGATATAGATTCTTAGGTCAAGATTGCTTTCAAGAAATCTTGTACACATTTTTTAACGGTGACTACATTATTTTAGAAAATTATTCATTTTCTTTTTTCTTCAGGCGAAGACATGAACGTCAATCAGGTAGTGGCAGAGGCTACCGGTGTGTCCGAATCCGCAGTGAGAAAACTATTTTCGGAATATCTGCATAAAGGCACAGAAAGGGCGATAGGACCACCAGCTGAATCAAAGACCAAGAAAAGAAAGACTGACATTGTAGTTGATGCAGGAGAGGGTTCTGCAACCATAACTGTCAAGAAAAAACGAAAAAAATAAATTGTCTTTATTTAATAAGCTGATTTGAAATGTAAATACTGGATCGAGCTTTGATAAATCAAGCAATCGATTGATTTAATTCAATATTAAAACTTAGAAAGGACATGTGACTTATACTCCGTTTGAAGTAAGATTAGACATTTAACTAAACCTTTTTTACAGTCCGTTCAACCGATTTTGACTTCTATACCGTAGGCATAAGGATGGCATTAAAAGCAAAAAAAGTGGTTACAATATCAATGTTTACTGCAGCTGACATTTGTCATGCCACTAACGCAATAGAAGTCAAAATCGGTAGAACGAACTGTAAAAAAGGTTTAGTTAAATGTCTAATGTTATTTCAAATGGAGTATAGGTAGTAGTGATTCTATTAGCTGGTTGAATGTTCCATTTTGTTTATAAAGCAATTTGTGAAAAAAAGCTAAATTTGTCAAACTAGAATGTTATTTTAAGTACGATAAAACTTATTATACTTAGTTATAATGAATAAAAGTATCTATTTAAATAAATAAAAAGTTTCATTATATCTTGTAAAAAGTAACTTCAGACAACTGTATGCCTCCATTATTTATTATACATACAAAAAAAACAGTGGTACTCCGGGAGTGCCAACAGAAGTGAAAACTTGAACAATTTTATTGTACAGGAAATACTTTTAATGAGGTGTCGGTAACGGTAACAGTGTCGCGAGTTCAATTATTTTTCCCATCTCAAACACACACGCCTAAAGAAGTTTTCACTTAAAAAAATAATTAATTATCAATTAAGGTTGAACTAGTTGCGGGCTCGAACTCATTGGTGGGCTTGGTCAAAAAGCACGCTATGTCACCTGGCATCGTGTCCGACAGAGATAGTATCAGTGATGAGCAGTTAGACGCTGGTCTACATGCACAAACTCTAGTTCGCACGCACACAAACACCGTTCAGAACGATTTTAGTAAAACGAGCGCGTAAAAAATTATGAAAAGTCCTTTGGA
The DNA here is from genome assembly GCA_963680765.1 of Agrochola lychnidis. NCBI lineage: Eukaryota > Metazoa > Arthropoda > Insecta > Lepidoptera > Noctuidae > Agrochola > Agrochola lychnidis. Next base: position 21,933,837 of record OY796866.1, read on the forward strand.
AGGTGGAGTTTTATGAAAAAACTACTGCATAAATCAATTGCGAATAAAATTTATTATAATCTTCGACAATTGAGCTTTGTCGGAACGAGCTTTGTTTTGGAGATTTTATACTTCTTTTATTACTTATTTACTCCCAAAGTTGCGTTAAAATTAGCAGGAAAAACGGATCTTTGTTGGCTCATAACTTTTTAATTGCTTTTTTTTACTATTCTGCTTCTCTACAGACAAAATTAATAATAAGACAAAACGATTTCATGTTTTACTTTGGATGTATAATGTGTAACAGTGGAGTAAAACCCTTCTGAAATTTGTATGGAAAAAGTATCGGCTAGTTGCGCCTTAATGTACAAATAACATAAGAATGTAAGTTGTTAAGGCGCGTGGCCAAAATCGGAACTAAAGCCGCCATTTTGTTTTTCAATACAACCCTATCAATGTCATTCAATCATCAAAAAATCCTTGCAGCACTAGATTGTCAGTCCAAAAAGTCAATCAAAGTTAAATCATTTAAGTATTTCAAGCTGCATCCGGTTGTATTTCAAGTTGCATCCACTGGAAGCCGACCCCAACATAGTTGGGAAAAGGCTGGGCAGATGATGAAATAGGATCACTTAAAAGGCACTTTTAAAGGTCAAAATTTACAGAAAAATATAATTGATTCTAGTTGCCCCTTCCAAAAGGTAGTTTTGTATGGAGAAGAATGGGCAAGACACTCTAGCACGCTTAGCATGACTGCAATAGAAACGGGTTTTGTCGACGGAAGAATAGACAAAATAACAGATATCACAATCTGTAATTTTATCTATTCTTCCGTCAACAAAACCCGTTTCTATGGTTGTCTTGCCACGCGTGCAGCGCAGGAATGGACATGGGCAGGAAAATTGCCAAACGCCGTGTTGTATGCTAGGTCTTTCCAGTGTTAACCTCTAGGTACTGTTTATAACAACAGTTCCAAGCGATACCGCAAATTTAACTGACAATGCGAAATATTTGTCAAAAAAAAAAAAATTGGCGTATTTGCAAGACAAGCTGTTTAAGCTATGAAAAAACCTTGTAAAATTGTCGGAGTGTCGCCTGTTACCTGTCGCATGTCGGGTTTACTAAATAGGTCCAGGCCACAGCCAAGGAATGTTCAATTCAATGTGTTCGATATATCCTATCCTATCCTGTACTATTAAACGAGCAATATTTGTATAAATATAGAAAAGAAAGAAAACTTGTTTGTTCTGCACAAAGAAAACGAATATTTTTTTTAAACTAAACATAAAATACACACAAAACAAAAGTACCCAAAAGCCTCGTATACAATAAAAAAAAGTATGATAATGTTGTTCATAGCTTAAGGGGGAAGCGTCAGGGTAGCCCGCGAAATTCAAATTTTCTTACGTTTTTGGCATTTTGCAGGTCAGTGTCAGGTTTTGCTGATTGTAATGATTATAATTGAGTAAAGCCGTATTTGTTACGGCCGCGATTCATATTTTAATCAACATAAAACCCCCTTAAAGGGCCTGCTACACGGCTGCCAACCGCGTCCGACCCTACTCACGTTATCGAAAATGGCTCTAACGATTTCGATGAAAGTTGATGAAAGTTGGGTTTACGGGGGCGAAAAATCGATCTAGCTAGGTCTCATATCTGGGAAAATTCGTTTTCACCGTATTTTCACCCGAGCTGAGCTCGGTCGCCCAAAGTTTAGAACAAGATGGCTGGCTACCTTAGAATAATGACATGGCAGCGTGGAATTAGTAAGTACCTACTATCATGGCAACATGGAATTAGTATGAACTATTCTATACTATTAAATGAGCATTCTCTATTTTCACCAAAGCAGAGCTCAGTCGACCAGGTACTGTTCGATTAAAATGTCACATTTACTTGACAACTTATTTAAATAAATTATGTCATACAAAGACAACGGGCTCTAAAAGCGAGATATTCGTATTAATTGCAAAAGCGAGTTTATCCGCGCATTCTTGCACCGAGCGGGAATCGAAGTTGTAACGCGGTCGGGGCCCGCAGTTCGTTGACACCGACTGATAGGGTTACCATGTTCGTACTTGATTTAGTACGAATTAATTTGGGTCGAATTGTTTCAAATGTAAAGAGAATAAAAAAGTTTCACAAAAAAAACAATCGACTTCCAAAAAAAACACTATAAAGTGAAAAACAACTTTAATTTCGGAAGTCGATGTCTTCGGTTTTGTATTTTCGTTTTTTGCCACCGACTTCCGAAATTAAAGTTATTTTTCACTTTGTGGTGTTTTTTTGGAAGTCCGTTTTTTTTTGTAAAAAGTTTTTGTTTTTCACTTTATAGTAAGGTATCTACCCCACACAAATTCGAATACCACTACCTGCTACCAGTGACAGAAACTTATCATATCATCCACATACTAAGTGGAAAAAGAATACGTATTGTAGTGGTCTACATACAACATCCAACATCCGACAACGACGGCGCGCGGCCGCGCACTGAGGACCGCCGCCGCCGAACTGTCTCAATACGTTGTTCCAACTATGCGCCGAGTTAGTAACTGAATACGGCGCTCGCGGCGCTGCGTCTTTATATATGAAGACGCATAAGAGCTGTGGACCGAAATACAAAAGGCACACGACCTTTCTGATTGGTCCATTATAATTTGGGTATAGCGCGCACACGACTATGTACAAAAGCTAATATGTTATATATCTGATAAAATAAAGAAATACGTAATGGTATCATTATCACTAGTTTCATTCCATTTCCAAGACTGTACAAAGTTTCCCTAAAGTGGTGACCCCGCGTTCAAAATGTCCAGCGAAGAAACGATCGAAATGATCAGTGTTAGATCACGCATTCCACAATTCTGGCGTGATAAACCCCGTCTTTGGTTTGCCCAGTTTGAAGTCATGATTGCCAACCAGAAACTTGGGGACGAAGGAAAATTTGGACTGGTAGTAGCGAATCTCACGAAGCCAGAGGTGGAGCAAATAAGTGACATCATCATGACCGCTCCGAACACAGGAAGGTATGAAGAAGTCAAGAAGAGGCTGGTGTCCGTCTACGAAGAAACAGAAGGGAAACAGTTTCAGCAGTTGCTCAATGAAATGGAGCTTGGTGACCAACGGCCATCACAACTACTACGCCGGATGCGAGACCTGGCGCGAGACAAAATGCCTGATGCTACGCTGTGCATGCTATGGATCGGACACCTGCCCGCCGCGACTCGCGCAGTACTAGCCGTAAGCGACGAGTCGAAATTGGATTCGCTTGCTGCCATGGCAGACAAGATGCACGAGCAAATGAAGGAAGTAACTTCCGTGTGTTCCTGCCACAGTCAGCCTTCAACGTCACAACAGCAAACCTCATCAGAACAGAACATCATCAGCATGATCGAAACCTTGACCAAAGAGGTAGCGGCGCTAAAAATGGATCGTGAAAGAAATTACCGTCAGCGATCCCAACGCTATAGAAGCCGATCACGTTCGAAATCCCGTGATCGAAGGAGTGGGTCGTGCTATTTCCACCGAAAATTCGGCAAAGAAGCTTATCGGTGTAGGAGTCCTTGTAATTACAAGAAAAATACGCAGACGGAAAACTAACGAAGACCGAAGCAGTGGCGGTAGCTGAGGTCGACAAATTATCTACATACCGCCTATTCATAAGAGACGTAACGAGCGGCCAACAATATCTCGTGGACACCGGCGCAAATGTTTCGGTTCTACCCGCAAGTGTGAACGAAAAAAAGAATCGGGATCCGAGCAACTACCTTTACGCAGCAAATGGAACGCAAATACCTACATTCGGCGAGCGAACCGTCGTACTGAATATTGGATTAAGGCGTCAGTACAAGTGGCGATTTGTGATCGCAACAGTCAGTAGGCCGATCATAGGCGCTGATTTTTTGCATCACTACGCACTAATGGTGGACCTGCATGGACGGCAACTGGTGGACCAAAAGACAACCTTATCTACAACTGGGTCCCTGTTATCTGCATCGGAAGGGAGCATACGTACCATCGACGACAATCTTCCATATCACGACCTACTAGCCAAGTATCCTGATATCACAAGACCAAGCTCGTGGAAATTGTACAACAGTGAAGTCGAACATTACATCGAGACTACCGGCCCACCAATGTACGCAAAAGCTCGCCCACTCTCGCCACACAAATATAACGCAGCCAAGGAAGAAATACAATTAATGATGGACCAAGGCATTTGTCGACCATCGAATAGTCCATGGGCAAGTCCACTGCACATGGTGATGAAGAAAGACGGCAAATACAGGCTATGCGGCGACTATCGCAGACTCAACGCGGTAACAATACCAGATCGCTATCCAATTCCACGTCTGCATGACTTCACCTACAATATGCAAGGCAAGAAGATCTTCTCCAAAATCGATCTTCAAAAAGCATATTATCAAATAAGAAACAGAGAGGAAGATGTAAAAAAAACAGCCGTTATTACCCCGTTCGGTCTGTACGAGTTTACGAGGATGTGCTTCGGATTAAGAAATGCCGGCCAAACATTCCAGCGGCACATTGACAATGTGCTACGAGGATTGCCAGTATTCTCATTCGTCGACGATATTTTGGTGGCCTCTGAAAACGAAGAAGAACACAGAAGAAATCTCGAAGAAGTGTTCCAGCGCCTCAACGACAACGGTTTGCAAATCAACGTCGCTAAGTGTTCCTTCGGCCAAACAAAACTCGATTTCCTGGGCTACTCAGTAAGCTCAGAAGGCATTCATCCTACAGAAGAGAAGATAAAGACCATAAAAACATATCCACTACCAACAACCGTTCAAGATCTTCGTCGTTTTGTCGGAATGTTAAACTTCTACCGTTCGAACATCCCACACGCTGCCGAACACCAAAAGGAATTGAGCAAATATTTCCATAACGCCAAGAAAAACGACAAAACAAAGATCGAGTGGAGCGAAGAGGCAAAACTAGCTTTCAACAAGTGTAAGCAAGATATTGAAGATGCAGTTCTCATCTCCTACCCATCTCAGGACGACCCATTCGCTATCATGACAGACGCGTCGAACACCTGTGCTGGTGCAGTCATTCAACAGAAAATCAATGGGATATGGAGACCACTAGGATTTTACTCCAAGAAATTCAACGATGCACAACAAAAATACAGCACGTACGACCGAGAACTGTTGTCTATATATATGGCAATACGACATTTCCGACGCATATTTGAAGGCCGCGATTTAATCATTTACACGGACCACAAACCATTGATTCATGCACTGACGGCCACCGGTAACAACGAAACACCACGAAGAACAAGATATCTTGAATATATTGGACAGTATACGTCAAATATTCAACAAAATCAAAATCAAAATCAAAAGTCATTTATTCAAATTAGGCTGAGAACCAGCACTTTTCGAACGTCAAAATTACATAAGACAGTCCCCCAAAAACGCCCACCCTTCACCACTTCCTAGTGCCTTTAGCTGGGAAGAAGAAGTGGCGCAACAAACTCCCCAGCAGCACAGCTGTCTGTTCAAGTTAGAAAAAAATAAAAATGACTCTATACAATAGTATGCAAAATTATTATGCAACACAAAACATTATTTTAATTAAGTATAAATTATTGGCCATATGTTAGCTAGCACACGCCGATATACCAACCAAAAAACATCGAGAACTATACTCAAGCAGAATTAAAAAAATAAAAACTAAACGTAAAAAGAACTAAATATCTAAATAAAAGCCTCCAGGCATAAAGGGCGTGCCCGCTTACATAAAGCTGTAAATTGGAAGTTATAAATGATAAACTAGGACCATCGAGGTAAAATAAATGTACAGTTAATTACTAGTAACAATAACAAAACCATGATCAGCAAGACGACCAGTAACCACAAGCAGCACCCGTTCACGAGCATAACGCAAAGATCAGCCATTACCCCCCTCGCCATATTTGAGGGAAGGAGGCAACCCGACTCCCGACGCTACCGCAAGCATTGACATCTAAGGGAGCATGACGAACTTGCTGCCGGTTGCTCAGGTAAAAAATAATATAATCAATTGTCGAGGTCACTAGCCAACCACAAATTGCAATACAAACTCATAACAAACACATTGTAATGAGTAGATTATGTCATCAATAAAATAAAAATAAATAGACTCGTAAAAAAATAATTAAAAAATTGACTCATAAAGTCAAATAAAATAAAAAAATTATATAAACTTTTATAAACTGTCAGTAGGTAAGTTAAATCTGGAGAAAGAACATAAACATTGTCTTGAGTTAATCACAGCGACCAACTATTCTTATCATTTAAGTAGTCGTTGATACAATAGTATGCCTTTGAACAAAGGTTGGATTTTACTTTATTTTTAAACGCATTAAAAGGCAAATCTAGCATAGAAGAGGGTAGCTTGTTATAAAAGGTTATACCAAGCCCAACAAATGAGTTATGAACCTTATGAAGCCGGTGAAAGGGAGCTCGTAGTTTGTCCTTATTTCTAGTGTTAACATTGTGAATATCACTGTTTTTAGTGTATAAGTGTATATTTTGCCTAATATATAAGATGTTGGCGAAAATGAATTGTGATGCCACCGTGAGAATACCAACATCTTACCGGAACATATTACCGGAAAGGACAACCAAGTCGCAGACGCACTCTCTCGAATAGAAACCATAACCTGTCCAACACTAATTGACTACGATGAGTTGGCAAGGAAACAATCCGAAGATAGAGAGCTGAAAACATTAAGAAATACGGGAAAGTATGACTTGAAAAGTATAGTCATGCCTAACTCAACCACGAAGATTATTTGCGACATGTCAACAAGTTCCGTTCGACCGTACTTGCCACATGAATTCCGAAAAACTGCATACCAAGCGATTCACAACCTTAGTCACCCCGGAGTAAGGGCCACAAGGAAGCTCGTTACTGCTCGTTACTTTTGGCCTTCAATGAACCGTGACGTAAGCAACTGGACTCGAGCCTGCGATCCGTGCCAGCGAGCGAAAGTACAGCAACACACGAAGTCACCAGTGGCTAGTTTTCAACAAGCAAATCGGCTGGAACATGTCCATATCGACATTGTCGGACCCTTACCTATCTCCAACGGGTACCGATATTTGTTGACAATGATAGATCGGGCTACCAAATGGCCAGAAGCCTGCCCGATGGAAGACATAACCGCAGAAAAGGTCGCCAGTACATTCTACGAGTGTTGGATCGCCCGATTTGGATGCCCAGTGACTATTACGACCGATCAAGGCAGACAATTTGAATCAGAGCTGTTCAAAAAACTGATGCATCGTATGGGCATACACCGCACCCGAACCACTGCTTACCATCCGCAGTGTAACGGGATGATAGAACGTTGGCACCGAACACTCAAGGCAGCACTCACTGCGCGATTCAATTCGTCAACATGGTCGCAAGAATTAGCTACGGTACTACTAGGACTGCGAGCAGCAATAAAAGAAGATGTCGGCGCAAGCACAGCTGAATTATTATATGGTCAGGCATTACGATTACCCGGAGAATTTTATCAACAATGTACAAGATTTAATGATACAACTTCAAGCGTAATGCATAAGCTGAATGATGCATTTAGGAAAGCACAGGCGCAGCGGAAATCCAACCAAAACCAAGCAACGTTTATACATGACGAGTTACATAACTGCTCGTATGTATATGTCCGTAATGACGCATCAAGCAAGCCATTAACGCCGACATACGATGGTCCGTACGAAGTCATCAAGCGCACAGATAAATATTACACCATACAGCTGCGCAACAGGTGTGCGAATATAACCGTCGATCGATTGAAGCCTGCATTCAGATTGAACATGGAACCAGACGCAGCAACGAATACGTCAAAACCTACGTATTCACATGTAACAAGAGCGGGCAGAACATCGAAACCCCCGGTACGATTCATTAGCGGGGAGTAATGTAGTGGTCTACATACAACATCCAACATCCGACAACGACGGCGCGCGGCCGCGCACTGAGGACCGCCGCCGCCGAACTGTCTCAATACGTTGTTCCAACTATGCGCCGAGTTAGTAACTGAATACGGCGCTCGCGGCGCTGCGTCTTTATATATGAAGACGCATAAGAGCTGTGGACCGAAATACAAAAGGCACACGACCTTTCTGATTGGTCCATTATAATTTGGGTATAGCGCGCACACGACTATGTACAAAAGCTAATATGTTATATATCTGATAAAATAAAGAAATACGTAATGGTATCATTATCACTAGTTTCATTCCATTTCCAAGACTGTACAAAGTTTCCCTAAAGTATTATTGAAGCTAACTCAAAAACTATCCAAGTAAAGATATTAAAAAAAAACTAACATACGCTACGAACATAAATAACCTCCTCCTTTTTAACCGACTTCCAAAAAGGAGGAGGTTATAATTATGTTCGTCGCGTATGTATGTTTTTTTTTTTTTTATGTATGTCCACCGATTTCTCCGTCAATTGTGGACCGATTTTGAAAATTCTTTTTTTGTTTGAAAGGGTGTGCTCTCGAATTAGTCCCATATAAATTTTATTAACTTTGCTTGGATAGTTTTTGAGTTAGCTACAAAATACGTATTTTTTTCCCACTTAGTAAGTAGATGATATGATAAGTTTCTGTCACTGGTAGCAGGTAGTGGTATTCGAATGTGTGTGGGGTAGGTACCACAACTAAAAAGTGAAAAATAAAAACTTTTTACAAAAAAAAACAACCGACCTCCAAAAAAACACTACAAAGTGAAAAATAACTTTAATTTCGGAAGTCGGTGGCAAAAAACGAAAATACAAAACCCAAGACACCGACTTCCGAAATTAAAGTTATTTTTCACTTTGTAGTGTTTTTTTGGAGGTCGGTTGTTTTTTTTTGTAAAAAGTTTTTAGAAGTCAATCTTTTCTATCAATATTTTTTACTCGTTGGGGCTATTCTGCAGGTATACATTTGTGCGAAATGTATTGAAAGAATAAGGTGTAGGAGTTAGTACAGCTATCATCATCTGCCTAGCCTTTTCTCAAGTATGTTGGGGTTGGCTTCCAGTCTAACCGGATGCAGCTGAATACCAGTATTTTACATGGAGCGACTGCCTATCTGACCTCCAAAACCCAGTTATTGGGTAATACGATACCCCTTTGGTAAGACTGGTTGTCAGTCTTTCGGGCTTCTGACGACCCGTAACGACTGTTATTCGTGGATCTTCGTGCTTTCAGAGGAATTCTTGTACAGATGGCTTGTATGGATGGTCATTTTCCAGAATAAATAAAGGCTTTAGGCAGGTTTCGCTTTAGGTGTTTGTGCATTTGGCATCGTACTCCTGATAAATAACTTACCGAGCAAATTCGAGTGTGACGTAGCAGTTTTTAAGCTATTGCATAGCTTTTATCGCGGGCTTTGAGCGCGGCGATCGAATCAAGAAATTCCGTAACGAAAAAAACCTAACACGGGGGGTGTTAGGTTTTTTTCGTTACCATGTAATGACGGTTCCTATGACAACGTGATGTTGTCATGGGAACGTAATTTTTGTTTTATGTCATCACGTCATCATCCCAAGTGTAGCGTTGACAAATAGGAAGTATGGAGGTTACAAATGCTATGCAATAGCTTTACCGCGGCAGTCCCCGAATGCCACACGTTTTTTTTTTTTACCTACAGCAAATGGAAAATTGTTAAAATCGTGACGAAAATTGGAAAAGATCTCAGATGCTGAAATTTATCGATGTACTTAATAAATATTAAAAACTAGCGGACCCGACAGACGTTGTCCTGTCCGAACAGCGCCACCTACCGGGTCCAATTGTATTTTCAAATCATCCAGAGACCCACTATATACACACAAAATTTCATCCAAATCGGTCCAGCCGTTTAGGAAGAGTTAGGTGACAAAAACATTTACAGAAGAATTGTCTAAATAAAGATTATCATAAATTGCCACGTGACTCCTTAAAAACCGCCTAAATAAAAGCGTTGTCATAGTGAAAACGTCACAACATATTAATGGGGTCATGAACTCATGACCCGGTCACCTATGAGCTAGTTTGGCGGTCGTTTCAATGTTGACAAAGACAAATAGAAATGGGTCATCGTCGACCCACAAATGCCCAGGCGGTTATTTGAGCAGTTAGTTACTTGACCTTCCCCTTATTTAATAGGCCGGATGGTTTTGTTATCTTTAATATTCGGACACAGGCGACACTCTTCATTTTTTTTGTTGAGATTTTCGCTCCGAAAAAAAAAACGAAATTCAAAGAAAAAACTGATTTAACGCAAAATATTAATTGTTTTCTCTGATTTTAAAGTCATTACAAAGAAAATGAAAATAGTAATTCATCATCCCTCTGCCCTCATCGCATTTTTTTAAAATAATTACTATATTTCCCCACGCCCAACGCATGGTAACACTACGCTGCGCGGGCGCTGCAGTGAGCGGCATTCTAACAATTCGCAATGCTCGTGATAAGCTAGTTTGTGAACTATTTGCATCGGGGACGCTTTTATTTATTTCTAATCTTTATAGCTATGACCGAGTTTTCATATTTTCTTTTTATGTAGGTTGAAAGGCTTTTTAAATTGTATTAAGTACTTATATTGCAATCAGGCATGTACTACTTTTAATACTGATAGTGCGCAGGTTAACAACATAACCTACAGGAACAAAGCAAGAAGGTGAAGAAACACATCATCAGTCCACTGCTGGACATAGGCCTCTCCAATAGCACGCCATTCAATTCGATTCTCGGCAATATTCGTAACGTAACGTTTTAAAAACGTTATTTTAAATAATGTTTCCGAGCCCTGGTTTTAGTTCTTCATAAATAAAATTCTATTTGTGACGCAAAATAGAAATGTCACAAAGAAAACACCGGAATTCTACCATTCTAGGCAAATATGGAAATATGGAATACATTACTGGCAACAACAATTTATATTTCCTTGCAATTACGAGCTACTATTGCAACTGTATACCAATTATGGAGTCCGATTACTTTTTTTGTTACCAGCAGTTTCATTTGAGGAAGCTAGCGTTACTTAAGCCTATGAATAATAATTGTAATTGGTTAAACGACGTTTAATTGCTATGATTACGTAGAGCTGATGGTTGGGTTACTGGTTACGGTCGGTCAGTTGTAGAATATTGGAGTTTTTGATGATGATTCAGAGACAGATCTGGGTTAAAGAGAAGAATGTTGTGCAATCAATCTAAAAAAATCTCGTTTTTTGATAAGGCATTTTTTTCATCGAGATTTTTACGCAATGCCTTACATCCCTACGTTTACCGTCTTCAGGACTTAAATAGTAAAAAGATGTTTTGGAGAAAAGCTGAATAGCTATAGAGGAGACGCCATAGGTCAAGAAAATTCAAAGCAACCAAATAATATCCAACCAAACGCAAGATGCAGCAAAGAAGATGAGAATGCAAAGAGCAGATCAATGAATCAGGCTAAGCATATGCTGAGACACAGGTGACGCAGCACAGCACCGTACAGATTTTGCAGGGTAGGGCAGGCGAGGCAGACATAGGCCGCGAGCGTCTGCAGCTACACACATTCACAACCTAGATAGTACAAACAAAAGAAATGATCTGTTATTGAAAGACCTGCACGCGTCACGTAGAAATCTGTGCCGGCTCTACAACGAGACGCAGAGCAGGACTGACACATGTCTGCTCTGCCCTGCGCTGCGTGAAACTGCGTCACCTGCGTTTCAGCATACGCTTAGATACAGGGTGCCTACACCATAATTTACTTTATATTAGTATATGTATAGCCTAATAGGTTATGCTGCAAAAAAACTCAATGGAATTTCAAAAGTAATTTGCACGTGTAACAATGGCTTGACAACAGCCAGAATCTTGGACATAGCAACCTCGATAGCTAATTTATCAATCAAGTCAATTTAACATATTGAAAAGGTTAACAAATATGACTCCTGTCAGCGAATACTCAATTTTTTTGCACCGAAGATGCTATGTCATATGTGTATCGAATATGGGTCGGAATTTAGATCTAAACTGGACTTAAAAAGTTAACAGTTTTGATGTCAATTGCGTGGTTAGTTGATTCAGGCGTGACCTTGCGGAAATCTATAATACAATACAATAGACGTGGATATATTTAGTAACCTGTTCCGTTTAGCTATTTCTAAAGAGCAATAAAAAACTCCTGAAAGAAATCGACACGTGTTTCACCTCTCAACGAGGCATCCTCAGGATGACGATTAACTTGTCGCGAACCCGAACACGGCGTGTTACCACACCGAGCCCTGAACGCAGTTGAGCAATATACCTAGCCCACTGGTGAACGAGAGGTCGTGAGTTCGAACCCCACCCGATGCTTTTTGACTTTTAACACAAGCAAGCTTAACAGCTTGCTTGTGTTAACACTGCGTCACTGGCCTGATCTATTGTCAATTAAATAATGTAATAACTTACTACGAAATTGACAATAGATCAGGCCAGTGACGCAGTGTCAAGCTGTTAAGCTTGCTTGTGTTAAAAGTCAAAAAGCATCGGGTGGGGTTCGAACTCACGACCTCTCGTTCACCAGTGGGCTAGGTATATTGCTCAACTATAATGGAATTTCAGATAAAGTAGAATGTAAATAGTACCTGTACACGATGTTGAATATTTCGAGTGATTTCAACCATAAAGTATTTATGTTACGCCATGTTTGCCTTGCAGTGGCAGTGGTCCGGTGGTGGCCCAGTGCTAACGGTCGTGACTTACGATTGTACGTCGTAGGTTCAAATCCAGACAGGCGCTTTATTTTGTGTAAATTATTTCATCACCACTCCCCTCAAAATGGTGTAGGAAAACATCGTGAGGAAATCGGCATGTCCTAGAGCCAAAAATTTGAAGTCATGTGACATCTACCAATCCGCACTGGGCCTGCGTGGTGGATTACGGCCCACTCCCTCTCGTCGAGCGGAGGCCTATGTCCCAGCAGTGGGAACATTATAGGCTGATTATTATGTATGCCTACAACGCTACAAGATTCTTTTGGTGTGTGGCCAAAATCGGAACTAACGCTGCCATCTTGTTTTGTCAAAACAATGTCAGTGACAATTTAATAAATGTTTACGTGATGTTTATCAATAACGCCCTCCTGTCAATGTCAGTCAGGCATCAAAAATCCTTGTAAATCGAAACTTGTTTATCTGTATCTCTGGTTTCTGTCAATGTATCGACTCGCGTTCGCGTTGTCCCGCAACTTTATGTCGTGAAACATGTTTGACATTTCATATCACTTGACATGTTTTACAAACAAATTGCGTATCAAAATGTTTCTAACACTAAATCTCGCACTGAACACAAGCTATTGACAAGTTTCGAGACAGAAACAAACAATAGTGCGAACTCAAACATGACAAATCTCTTTATAATACATGTCTATTGAATATGTTTCGTGCAGTGCAAACGCAAATTCAACAAAACAAGTTATGAGATTTATTTTATGTGACAAGTTTCGAAACATCTTTAAGTTGAATGTTTGTAAGCACTGTTCTGTCAGTCGCCATTTTGAATTAGTATTGAAACTAAGCTTGACAAGCAATGGCGCCAACATGACGGCAAGGGACAAGTTATAGTGAACGGTCTGTAGAACATTTTGTATTTTATTTGGGACATCTTCTTAGTCTGAACTTCAGCATGTCATTGCACCCAGCTCAAATTTAATACTGAAACTTTTAGCTAAACTTTAAGAAGTATTTTAATATGAAAACCTTTTTACATGTTGCAATAAATTCTGAACAGTTTGCATAGTTCAAGGCTCGCGTGTATTTTTATTACGTTTCAACTTTTCGAGCACGATTAATAACTTGATAAATACCAAAACGTTGATATCGAAAATGGCGTGACTACAATTATGGTAATAGGAATGGCTGACGACAATTTAACAAGTTAACTTCCCCACTAGTCACGCGATATTACCTTAGTTTATGGAGGAATGAGGGAATTAAAAAAAAAAAAAAAAAGTGGTCAGAAGTTAGACGGATCGTATTAAAGGTGTTAGTCGGAAGACTGACTGTCTGATATGAAGAAGACGCTTTTGAGGAGATAATGAAACTGCAGAGAATGCTGATACTAATCATTTCATAATGCCTTAATAAGTTTTTCGACGATAACAATTAGCTTGGAGAAACTATTCTGTTAGGAAATCTGAGGTAAGTAGGCAAAGCCAATGCTGACGATATTACAAATACAATAGTCAATGCTTTTAAATTATAACTTTGCTTGCTTGGTCTTAGATCTGGATCCAGAGTATTGAGGGTATTGTTCAACAGCCATACAGCTATTGTTCTTACAGCGGTTTACGACTGATTAAAAGATCAAGAGCAAAAGTTACGAAGAAATCGAAGATATCCTACACAAGATCACATAACTAAGAAACACATATAATTTGTGGGGGTGTGTGGTGTGTATATGACACCACACACCCCCACGGTACACAAACCACATTTATCTTACACACATCCCCACTACATCCCGACACCCACACAAGCACACACACACACGCACACAAACGAACCCACACACAAACTCACAAACATATCCTACACCCAGTGCCCTTACTAATATAATAATGGGTTGTAAAATGTTAATTAGTTTAAATTAATCTTTTGGCTTATTTCTCACACATTTGTAGAATTATTGTAAACTGGAGGAGCGAAACCACCTAATACAAGCAAATCTATGCTTAAAAGGTGACTCCAAACCTAACATAGTTATTTGCTTAAGTGAAGAAATAAACATTTTTATTTATTTTATTTATTTATAAAAGCCCCGGTCACACACAGCGAATATTCGCTGCGATTAGGTACTCGCAGCGAGCACTCGCTGTGTGTAACCGAGGCTTATGCGCGACTAGTTGTACTCAGCGCTTCTCCTCCACATTTACCTATTATGCGCATGGCTATTGGTCAAACTGTGTAACTCTCTGCCAGCGCTAGTATTCCCTTCCCCCTATGACCCTTCAAAACAAAAAAAAACATCGTTTCATCGTAGACCTCATCTATTAGGCGAGATCGAGGTCAAGACTGCGCCAAACAAGCAATAAAAAACGGGCGAAGTGCGTGTCGGACCACGCAAAATGAAGGGTTCCGTAGTTGGGAAGAAATTTATCCCAAGAACAAACTTACTAGTTGAGAAACATGTTCTCCCATACATCGATATACGTCACGGTCAATTATCCAACTGCAAATGAAAGTTAGTAACCGCAAAAAAAAAAAAAACTCCAAATTGTCAATTTTCGGACTTTTTCCTTTACTTGTGCTGTGAGACCTTGCTTCCTGCCAAATTTCATGATTCTAGGTCAACGGGAAGTACCCTGTAGGTTTTGATTTATTTGCGAGTATCAAAATATGTCACATAGGTAAATGGCAATGGTAATGGTAATGGTAATGGCAGTATTTTTTTATTGCGTTGGCTTAGAAGCTTTTTACAGCTTCAAGGAAACAGATCTACGTATTTGATATCAATTTCAACTTGATACCTCCATGCGAAAATGGGTCTTGACAGACTGACAGACGGCCAACGAAGTGATCATATAAGAGTTCCGTTTTTCCTGTTGAGGTATGGAACCCTAAAAAAGCCTTGTATCTGAAAAAGAAGTTAAAGTAAATCAAATCCTTAAAGTTAAGAAACTTACCTGTTTAACAGCACCATCGACATAGTCTTCACAGACGTTCTTTGCGAAGAATGTCTCAACAGGGAAGGTACGTCCTGGGATGGTGAATGTGGGCACGTTGCCGAAGAATGTGGAGAACTTGGTGGAGTCCATGGTGGCTGAGGTCACGATCAGCTTCAGGTCGGAGCGACGGGCCACCACCTGCGGAAGAGAGATTTGGATCAGTCATGGGTTATTGAGGAAGTCAACCGGAATATTACAGTTTTATTGATATTGGATATTTATGAAATCTATTGTCGACGCCTTAGAGTGAAAACCTCGTAAGTGTAAAAGAAGTAACTTTTCAGGAGGAAGAAAAAACTGCGTGCTGTAAAATTTTTATACGTTGTCTTTTATGTTCGCAGTTCTGGATATAAAAGCAGGTTTAATTTCCATATTAATAAATAAAAAAACATAAAAGACGCTATACAAAAATTTCACAGCACGCAGTTTTTTCTTCCTCCTGAAAAGTTACTTCTTTTTTACACTTACGAGGTTTTCACTCTACGGCGTCGTTATGAATATAAAAAAAAATGCTTATTTATTCGGTAAGCCTTTATAAATACATAAATAAAAAACTAGGGTAGTAAAGGAGTCTGTTAACGTGCGTTTAATCGGGAAAACCTGAGCTCTCTACGTGTCAAAGACGGCCATTGTGTGGTTTCAGACGATAACAATACATATATTTTAAATAGACTTGACAAGCCTTCATCATCTTATGATGAGAAGGGTTATCCCTTCACTGGACTGAACGAACGATGGGGTATGGGGATCCTGGGAGTCCTGACTTCTATATATTAAAGTTCTCGTGTCACATGTTAGTTGTAATACTCTTCCGAAACGGTATGACCGATTTAAATGAAATTTTATATATGTACTAGCTGACCCCGGCAAACGTTGTTTTGCCAATTATTTGTTTGGGGTGGACAACCCTTATCACTTAGGGGTATGAAAAATAGATAGTAGCCGATTCTCAGATCTACTGAATATGCATATAAAATTTGGTAAAAATCAGTAAAGCTGTTTCGGAGGAGTAAGGTAACTAACATTGTGACACGAGAATCTGTATATATAAAATGGTAAACTGACTGACTGACTGACTGACTGGGTGATACATCAACGCACAGCTCAAACCACTGAACGGATTGGGCTGAAATTTGGCACACAGGTAGATAATATGACGTAGGCATCCACTAAGAAATGGTTTTTGGAAAATCGACCTTTAAGGGGGTGAAAAGGGGGGATTTTGTTTGTATGAAAAGTTTTATTCCTTGAGGTAATAAACTTGAAACTTGGCACGAATACTTAAAAAAAAAAAAAAAAAAGAAAAATTAAAAAAAAAAAGAAAAAAAATAGTAATTAAGAAAATTATAAAGTTTGCCATTTTTAGTTTTTCTAAACTTCCCCCTAAGGGAGGATTGGGGGGTGTCATAGTTTGTATGGAAGAATTTTAACGCGCGGTCTGATTAACTCAAAACTCAGTATTTATACTTAAGACTGAAAACAAATAAAAACGTATATCAAGGTTTTTTGAAAATCTACCCCTGACGGGGTGAAAAGGGGTATTTATTTTTACAGGGGAGGATTTTACTGTTTGGCTTGATTAACTTGAAAATTTGTATAAATAATCTATGTCAAATAATGGAAACGTCACAATAGACTTTTCAAAAATTATTATCACGCTATTTGCTATGGGGGATGAGCAATATTGCATTATGTTCGTATTCTTCTATAGTTTACCGCAAACTGTAAAAAGACTATCCAAAAGGTTAGAATATTGCAGATAATTACGGATTTAACCTTTTAAAATATTATCATCACGCTATACCTTTATGGAGCTAAGTAGTCAATCATAACATATACAGGGTGGATGTTGATATGGGGCAATAAGGGCAGGTACCTTAACCGTTGTCGCTACAAGAAAACGGTCTTAGGAGACTGTCCTTAACTTTTTGATCTGCATTCACAGATTTTGAAAAAATTGTACAGTCAGCAAGAACATGGGTAATTTTCACAAAAACTTTTTTGATGCCTGTCGATCCTATTTCTTATTACTAGCGTCAAAAAAATATATCGGGCCAACGGAGGGCGAATTTTTGAATTTTCTCGTACTCAAGTACGAGAAAATTCAAAAATTGCAAAAAACTTTCCATACATTTCGTAGAAAATGAGCCTGAGAGGAGATAGAACAACACGAAATATTATCCGCAACGATCAAAATCCGTAGTGCGCGCATAGCCTAAGTTTTTAATACCTATCTATTTCAACTTGATACTTCCACGCGTTTCTGAGAAAAAGTGTCTTGACAGGCAACGATGTCATCCTTTAAGGGTTTCCATTTTTCATTTTGAGATACGGAACCCTAAAACAGATTTATTACCTATCTATCTATTTGTTACCTTTTCATGCCGTAACGGCTGAACAGATTTAGATGAATGGTATACGGATAGGCCATGTCCTGGGTTAGGACATTTGATAAGTACTCTGAATATCGGTAGTACGTTCCTGTGGGATATTTTCCGACCTTTGCGCGTGCGAAGCCGCGGGCAAAAGCTAGTTTTATATATAAGAAGATAGATTCGGTAGGTCTGAGAATCGATCGTAAATTATTTTTCATACCCCTAAGTGATAAGAGTGGTCCACCCCAAAAATTAGTAATTTATATGGCAAAACAACGTTTGCCGGGTCAGCTATTTGATTATATGTAAGTTAAAACTCGTTCCCACAATAACAAGCAATGATCTCCTAAAATAGGGCTTCCTTTCCTACCCCTTTTTGCTGTGCCCTACACCCCCATAGTGCTCTAAATTATATAGTTACCACCTAAGTACACATTATGGTAAAGCAATAAAGATATTGAGTGTTAAAATAGACGAATTTCAGGCTTGACGTGAGACATCTTACCAGAATGATTTGAGAGACAAACAGTTTTCTACTTAGCTAAGTAATATTTTTTGCAGGTTCAGAAGACGCTCCATATTCTATATTACTTTGGTACAAGTGCAATGACTTACAAATCAAGTGTCATTGACACTACTATTAAGTCATTGGACTTGATCGACAGGTCGTGATTTACCGAAACAATTTCCAATCACTTCACAATTTTCAGCGTTCTAATAACTTAATTAAAAACGTGATTAAATTGTCAGTTACGTTACATCATTATTAATGTTTGTATTGTAATTAAATGCCTTTGGAATTCGTAAAGTGGCTAAAATATCCTATTCACAGTGATCGATTTAAAATTGACGTTCGATAATTTCACGGTCTACTGCATGCGCGTGAGTAAGCTTGCGTAACACAAAAGAATTCAGGTGAAAAAACTGTAAAATATTTCAGACAGGCTATTTGTAGACTTTGGTAACAATAGAAGTAAATTAAAAAATAAATAATGTGCAGGTAATTGATTGGTGCGAATGTTAAGAATACTAAAGACTTTTTTTTGTTGTGCTTGTGTCCTTGTGGCGGTAAAAGTTGGAAAAACCTGAAAGTACATAAAAATCTAGGTATTGTGGTTTTAAAGCTTTTTGCTCTCTACTAAGTCAAGGCTAGATTTTTTATTATAGATTTTAGAGACACAATAATATCATTTTCTGAACAGTTTACTCGTAACTACGTAACTAAAAGGAAGATTCAAATGGAATTATTTCAATGTCAATAAATTCACCAACGAAAATAAATTTGTCCAATAAGCCCCATATCAGTGCCATATTTAAGTATACTTATTTTACAGATCGACATAAAAGAGTCTGACGTGGTGACAGTTGGAATTAAATATTTTACTTAAGTAATACTGACCTATGATGCCCACAAGTGCTAGTAGGTTTTGAGTCACCCACAAGCAGTTTTTTTAAACATTTTGTTTAAATTCTTTTGCTTATTTCCTATTCGAAGTGACCTAAGTGCGATAGTGGCGCCCTCGTTTTCATTTTACTCTTTTTTGCAAAGCTTTACTATGTATTTAAACCAGTTGCTCGGAAATTTAATTTCCATATTTTCACAAAGAAAATATTTTACAAGCTGGCAA
The DNA here is from genome assembly GCA_963680765.1 of Agrochola lychnidis. NCBI lineage: Eukaryota > Metazoa > Arthropoda > Insecta > Lepidoptera > Noctuidae > Agrochola > Agrochola lychnidis. The sequence goes on from OY796866.1 coordinate 21,953,512, forward strand.
CTCTTTGTGAATATTGGATGCACAGTTTTTTCTTTATTTTCCGAGGATTTCAAAATGAGAATTTATTGATATTTTAGGGCTCAAAGGATGAAAGGACGTCAGTATCATGTGACTTACGCTTTTACGCCTATTTTATGCTTACGAGCGAAAAATCATCCCAATTTATGGAACTGAATTTTTTTACTGTTGTTTTTCGAGTCGAGCGTTTGTCTGCAATAAGCTTAGTCATGTAGACTGTTTGGAATTGCAAATGGCGTACTTTATGGCATTGATATCAGCTCATAGCAGAGAAAAAAACATGTAATTTTCTTCGAGGGGGTTTTATCAAGTAATTCTATCAAAGCTGAAATTGTTTACAAAACAAAACCAATGACGTACATCTCAAATTGAACCATGCTTTCACCAAAAACACTAAGAGATAGGACCTAACGCCATCAGATTAAGAGTCTCCTCAATTCATTTGGAATGGAACCTTTAGACAAAGCGATCCCCTGGGTGCTCAAATACGCCACACGAATGACGTCACGATGGACAAAGTTAGGGGTATGATGGGGGGCTATAAATAGATCGTAGCGTGTCTAGACTATACGCAGCCGCAGAGGATTTTGTTTCTAACGGAACTGAATAGATGCTGTGCGAGACGGCGATAAAATTTTAGGGTTTAGTCGTTTAAAGAATGTATGTAGTTAGATTTTTAGAAAATATGATGAAGTAAAATTAGGTTTGCAAAATTTTATCTGTTGCAGGTTTCATAAAATGGTAAATATATTGTAGACTAGAAACTCAATAATGATGAAGTGGAACGGACTGAAGTTTTTCTTAATTAAAGGTTTAGAAGTTTCGAGTTGCAATTTTAGGTACAATTTGCTTTGTGGTGTAAGGTTTTTCATAAAGAAATTGTAGGCAATAACCATAACTTTAGGTACAGTTAAAATATATATTTAGATAGAATACTATCTATGAAGAACTTCATCATCTGCCTAGCCTTTTTCCCAACTATGTTGGGGTCGGCTTCCAGTCTAACCGGATGCAGCTGAATACCAGTATTTTACATGGAGCGACTGCCTATCTGACCTCCACAACCTAGTGACTAGGTAACACGATAACCCTTGGTAAGACTGGTTGTCAGACTTTTTGGGCTTCTAACTACCCGTAACGACTGTCAAAGATCTACAAATGACAGCCGGGACCAACGGCTTAACGTGCTTTCCGAGGCACGGAGGGGACTTGGTATGTAAAGATGGTCACCCATCCACGGACCAACCGCGGTAAGCGTAGCTTAACCTGATCGATCGACCCGTGCAGCTGTTATTACTTAGCCACAAGCCCCTCCGTATCGTACGTATCTATGAAGAACTTATATCATAAAAATTACAAATACATAAATGTAGAGATTAATTTCAAACATGATCACATGACAGTGATTTTCTATTCTGTTTTTGTAGTTTTAAAGAGATACCATTGCTATTATCGTACCTCATTCAAGAATTCCCCATGTTTCCATGGTTTAGTATCAATAAACAAACGTACACAATTATCTTACGTTACGTCTCGCTCGCGTAAATCGCTGACGTCATCGGATCACGAGTTTTTCACCAGCCAGAAAGGCATGTGTTTGCCAAATAATCTGTTTTTTTTTGTGTTAATTTTCACTAATTTCATGCGTGGTTTGACTCATTAGCGTTCCAGAGTTTGAGGTTGTGTAAACTTTTTTTTGTGTGAAAATGTGCTGACATGTTTTTGGCGACGTTGACATTTTTTCTGCTGTTAATCAATAAGTACCTACGTAATTATGATTTGTAGATGAGATTGTTTTTGCCAAAATCGGGTTTTAATTTGGGCATTTTCTTACCGATGACCTCAGTGACCATGGTGACATTGAGATAGCATAGGGCTCTGGCGGTCAGGTGTAATATATTAGCAGGAAGATTTGCTCAATGTACTGACCAAGTAAAGATTACGCTTTTTAAAGCTTATTGTTATAGTTTTTACATCGGTAATCTTTAGGTCAACTACTCGAAAAGCTCGCTGGATGTTCTACGCGTCCAATACAACGATGTTTTTAGGATGCTGTTGCGACTACCTCGTTATTGCAGTAACCTGTACCGATAGATTTTTTGCCATCATCCGCAAAAAAACGGCCACACTCCTGAGTAGAATAAGAGGCAGTCATATAGCATCCTGAAGGCTGTGGCGGCAGATACTTCCTCTGCCATAGTAAGTCAATTTGTGAGAAGACTTATATCCTAGTTCCCATTTCTCGTTGTATCTAGTTGATCTTCTCATTAAATGGTCTTTAGTTTGATACTAAAAAAGTGTTTTAAGGGGGAAGCGTCAGGCTAGCCCGCGAAATTAAAATTTTCTTACAAGCAACAATAGTGATTAAGAAGAAGATAAAGGTGTCAAATGTCACGATTTCATGTCTTTGCTAACTTATGGAGTTGTATTGCTGATTGTAATGATTATAATTGAGTAAAGCCATATTTGTTACGGCCGCGAATCATATTTTAATCAACATAAAACCTGACACAGGCCTGCAAAATGCAAAAAAAATCTAAGAAAATTTTAATTTCGCGGTCTGCCCTTACGCTTCCCCCTTAAGTGCAAACATGTTACTAATAATATAATTTATGGATCTCTTAGTTGTCCGAATTAAAACGTTTTAATTACTATTTGCAGTTAAGGAAACATTCCGCTTTCCTTTTTGTAACTGTTCCATTTTGTAACGGTAGAATCATAGGACACATATACTTATTTTTAGAAGTGATATAAATACCACGTGTTTATTTCATTAAAATAAATCACATAAGAAATTGCCTTGCAACAAAGTTACATATGATTACTCAAAATATATTAGATAATGACTGATTTATATGAAAATAATATCTCCAGTTTCCTTGACGTCACTATTTAGCAAGTATTTACTTCGGATAAATGATAGCTCAAATTAAATACCAGGGCCGAAGGAAAATGTACGTCATTGCGCACATAAACAGACACATAGACAATCTATGTACTATTAATCTTTCAGAAATAGCTCCCAGCTTTCACTCGGGACAATAAAACTAGAACATATTAACTGAGATAGCGGTTTTAAATAGACTAGATACAACATAATTAATTGCAGAAGTTTCGTGCTTATAACGGACGATATGGAATTCATTCTTCGAAATACGCGTTATGCTGTAGGCGAAATAGAATAAGCGGACAACTACACACACTATTTCATTTGTTTTAATAATACTTTCGTTTATTTCGCAATCTACGAGTACGTAAATCACTTTGTATGGAACAGTCTTTCTGTATCCATCTATACTGTGGCGCTAACATTTCATATGGCCAAGCCCCCGACCACGTGACAATTTTAATTTAGAACGATCAGCCGTTTGAAATACGAATAGCGTGCTCCCATTGGCCGATTTTGAATTTGTGTTCGTGACAATCGTAACGTACCTATGCCAGTTAGTTTTGTTTAACGACATTGTTTCTTGGTAGTGGATCTGTAACGAGAGATTTGAGTTGGACAAATATCGATAGTGTCTGTTCCAGGTAACTGTTAGTGCCTATCTACTCCAAAAGGTCTTCCGGTAATAACTCTATATCTACGTCACTATTAGTAACAACTATAGCCAAAAAACATTTTTACAAAAAATATTACCTACCGACTTCCAAACTACAAAGTGAAAAATAACTTAAATTTCGGAAGTCGGTGTCTTTGGATCAGTATTTTAGTTTTTTGCCACCGACTTTCGAAATTAAAGTTATTTTTCACTTTTTAGTATGGAAGTCGGTTGTATTTTTTGTACCTAAAAAAGTTTTTAAGCTATTCCGTAACGAAAAAAACCTAACACCCCCCACTCCGACTACCATGTAATGACGGTTCCCATGATAACGTGATGTTGTCATGGGAACGTAATTTTTGTTTTATGTCATCACGTCATCATCCCAAGTGTAGCGTTGACAAATAGGAAATATGGAGGTTACAAATGCTATGCAATAGCTTTACCGCGGCAGTCCCCGAGTGCCACACGTTTTTTTTTTAAAACTTTTTAGTGGGTTGGTTTGTAATTTATCTAAGTTAGAATAGCCTAATGTCAACTGCTCATCACCTTTTACAAAATATTGTTTTTCACGATGCAGTGACTTTAATTCTTGAGGAGTTCTCTAGGTACTTCACCATCAGCTCCACTGATATTATTGAGTAGTTCCAGTGGCCATCTGTGTCTTTCATCATCAGTTCCACTTTACCAAATGGTGCAAATGCACGAGTTACTATAAAAAATACCCAAATCGCTATAGATGTGCCTATAATATTTGAGGAGTTCCCTCGATTTCTCCAAGATCCCACCATCAGATCGTGACCAAATGACAATGGGACCAACTAGAAAGTATATTCTATCAAACAAAAAAAGAATTTTTCAAATCGGTCCAGCCGTCTTCAAGTAATCGGGGAACATACATATATAGAAAAATAAAAAGATTCCGACTAACTGAGAACCTTCACTTATTTTTGACACTTTTTGTGTAATGTTTATTGTCTTGTCGTTTATTATGTTTTTTTTTTTTAAATAAAAACTTTGTTTGTGTTGGTATTAAGTATTTTAATTTTAAACAGTTAGACGCGGTAGCTAATTTACGGTGCAGATGACAACCCTACCCATTGCACTTACTCATACAACATCATTTTACGATTCATATCGGGTCTCTCGTGGTAAGCAGACTTATCAATCGCTGTCACCTGCAGTGAATGCCTGGCATTTGATGTATTTACGACTCGTCAGTCATCTAATTTGACAGATGGTGCAACGAATCGCCATATTAGATTACTGAACACATTTGCATAATCAATGTTTGAGCTGCAATATTTCGTTGAGTTAAGAACAATATTGAGTTTTTTTTGTAACTGGTTTCAACATTGATAACTGTCGGCAACTTTGTCTTGTCGTGTACTTGTTAAACCTTGCAATGATTTGAAATGTGAACATTGGAAATATCATGTTATTTAACGGCAAAGATTTCAAAGACTTCTGTTGTCACACTAGTCACCGAGTTAGTCAGATGTCAACCCAAATCAATTTGATGTAAATTATTGAACATTTATATCTAAAAATAAACCTTGATCAGTTTGATGTTTGACATGGAAACCTGAGCATGTCCGAGATTATGATTTCACACATCAGTACCCTAATTGCGTAACTTATTTTCGAAAACAATTTTGCCTAATTTGTTTCATTTTGACAGTTCAACAACATTCATTGCGTTATTTACGTTGTTGAGCAGATTTTTTTCCAACTTATGAAGTAATGGATTAGCAAACTGTTTCAGATCGAAACAAATTGTGATTGTGTTGTATTACGCAATTAGGGTACAGGTTATTTACGAAATATCAAAATTGCCGCCAAAGTACGTAATGACATACTCTTTACTATCCACTTCATCATAAACCATAACAACAACATACTTTTACACTTCAGAAACTGCTTACAGACGTAAATCTACTTATCTAATCTATCGATCAAATATCTTTTTACTTATAAAGTACGTCAAACTACCCAACAAAATTTTCCTCGCCCTGATATAAATCTGCGGGTAAACTTGACTCGTATTATTTTGATGCATCGCTTGAATTGACGCATGCGCATGGTACAGTCGACCGCAGCTCAATGGTAACAAACCCAGTATAGGCTGGCCTCTTACCCATAAAACGAATCGTTTTGCTTACCAATCGTAACATTTTTGAAGTGAAAACTTCTTTAGGCGCGTTGGGCATTTTTGAAATGGGAACTATTGATTTCGCAACACCATGACGACACCTCATTTTTGTAAACGCGATTGTGCTTTTTATTTATATTACGTTACGGATCAATGTTCTATGCAAGTATTTTTACTTTAAAGGTTTTGTAAACGCGATTGTGGTCTTTACTTATATTTCGTTACGGATGAATGTTCTATGCAAGTATTTTTACTTTAAAGGTTTCGGAAGGTTTTTTTTGTAAACGATTGTGTTCTTTATTTAGATAAGGTTACGGACCAATGTTCTATACAAGTACTTTTCTTCCACCAAGGCGATCTTGTTCAAGTTTTCACTTCTGTCGGCACTCCCGGACTGCCACTGCCATTTTTTTATTGTCAAACATGGCCTATAAATAGATTCGTCAGCAAATTTGCGATAGCTACTTCCATAAGGGAGGGTCTACTATGCAATGCTATGAGGTCTTTGCTTCATTATTGATAAAGAAACAAGAGCTTTAATTTTAACCAATAACGGTCCGTAAATTATAGGAATCGGCCATTAATCTGTTGAAACTCCGTATACTGCGCTAGGCCAGCTCAAGGTCAAAATGTTACCACCGTGGTTACGTGCGGTCGACTGTACTCCTGATAGTACGTCAATTTGCACAAATTACTTACAGATGAAGATAGCTTATCTTGGCTAGTTCACACGTCAGAGATGAAGAGATCTGCAGTATGAGTCATTAGTGCCAAGTGTGCGCGCCACACCTACATTGCCATCTAGGAGTAATGTTTAAAGAATTTTAGCAAGCCATGTATATGATAGGAATTGGGGTTCTGGACCACCGAAAAACCAGTGTAAGTAGATCCCTGGGTTAGTAGGCGATTCGTAGAAGCGGGCGATCATTTTATGTTGGTTTTTGTGATGAAATAATATACAATGAAGGTCGTTTCAGAATAATTTTTGAGTTTTTGATGGAGCTTACAGTCTAAAAGTCTAGAAATAAAATTTTTCATCAAAAGTTCTAATATAACGGTATCTATTTGATTCTAAAAAAAATTAGACGGTGCCAATGATTGTATTAGATTTTTGAAAGCTGTTACAAAAATAAACACACAGTCAAAACAAACATTAGTACAGGATGATTATTATGAAACTTTATAGAGAGGAAAAAAACCTGCCAAGTGCGAGTCGGACTCGAGATTCTGAGTTCACGGGAATTATAGTCCGTGCAATCCACGACAACGCGCCCCACTCCGCGATTACTGTACTGTAAGCTGAACTCTAGTACGGCGCGGAGCGGAGTGGAGCGCGTCTTCGTGGATTGCGCGGACTATACCCTGTAGGTTTTGATTCCCTTGTGAGTGTCGATAATTAGCAGCATAAACGGCTGTATCTTTTGATTGCATTGGCTTAGAAGTTTGATTTTTTCACAGCTCTAAGAGACAGTAGACCTGAGTATTTGATATGAATTTTAGCTTGATAGCTCCACGCGTTCCTGAGAGAAAGGGTCTTGACAGACAGACGGACAACAAAGTGATCCTATAAGGGTTCCGTTTTTTCCTTTTGAGGTACGGAACCCTAAAAATCATCTAAGTTCCCAGTCACTTGTCTTTAATTGTAGGTCATTGTAAGATTTACGACATTCCCGACTGTTGTTCTGCGTACGCGCACATTTTAGGGGCGTGTGTAATCTGATGTAGAACAATTAAACTGTCTGCCACTATTTTGGTACAACAATAAAAAAAATCTTTCAACAAAAATGTAAAAAACAAAGTGATTGAAAATCATTCATTCAAGACAAGTTTAATGTGCTCACTTTGTTTTAATATTCCGTGTCTTTTTGCTCGTGCAATTGTTAAGTTCCCAGAATAGCCATAAAATGAATAAAATTAACTTGGTTACATAGTTTTATTCGTATGACGCAAAATAATTTACGTCAAATGAATTTATTTCTCTTTATTTTTTATTTTTTTCAATCTTAACTCAAGTCTTATATAGCTCCATACGTCTATCTATGCAAACAGTGATTCTTACATTATATGCGATAAAAAAAAACACGTGTTCAAAATAAGTAACAATTTTTTATAATAAAAATTGTTACTGATTTTGAACACGTCGTCACTGGAAAGGCAAAATTACTTAAGAGGCCGGCGACACGGCTCGCAACTACAAATCGAGATGTTTGCAAAATTCAATTCCAAGCATGTTGCGCTAGTGTGAGTACCTGTCGGAGCGATATACACCTACAGTGAGCAATACTACCACGCACACATTGACAATTATTGCTTGACGCGATAGTACTACTAGCTTTCGAAAATTTATGATTAATTTGGATATGTTCCGTAATACAAAAAATTATGAATGAAAACTTAATGTATTTCCATTTTTTTTTCGATAATTTGTAACTTGATAACATAAACTATGCTTCTGCGGAAACAATATTACAAATATTGTTGTTTATAATACAGAAAAAACAATATGAAAACATGTCATTTACGCTGTAAAAATGTACGAAATGCAATTCGCTTACTCTTCATTTAAAAGTAAGTTTTTGAAAATAAAAAGACGTAGGAGCCTAGATAAATACTGTCTCAATCCGAATATCAACATAATATGGTGGAAATATGCTCAAATTGCAAATGATTTATGTACTACGTTTGTATGGACAATTCATGCATCGCCGCATTCTTAACCGTCACATTATTTATATGGCGGTTAAGTATTTTTGCCTTTCCAGTGACGACGTGATTTTTTTTATCGTATATAATGTAGGAATTACTGTTTGCATAGATTTGTGACACTTTGTGCTTCAGTTTTGTGACACTTTTTCATAAAAGGCTTTCAGCTGACGTGTTTCAGCTAAAATATAATCATGAAGGAATTTAACTTTCAATTAAATGCATGTTTACGGAAAACGTGTCTATCAATGTCTAGATAGTCATAGTTGTGAACTCGTAAAAAAAAAAAAAATGCGTCCAACTGTTGGCCGCTAAATGCACGTACACTAAAAAAGCACAATGACAGTACAATGACGATATACTTCAATTTTATTTGTATATGTAGATGTCTTATAGATTACACAGTTTTTAAATAATTTTTTCAATAACTTGAAATTACTTTCTGATGACCATAGCCTAAAATTAAATGAAATTTCTATTAACATTGTATGCAGCCCTGAAAATCCGGCAAAGTAACACGATCATCGACATTAATACTTGACATTGCAGCCAGCAGCCAATCTATTTATTAACGAAACGACTGGTTTAAAAATATTTCGTTACGAACTTCTATTTATGTTACATTCACGTGAGTTTCAAGTCTTAGGCTAAGTTCAAGAACTGAATGGGAAATAGGTACTTTACAACCATAGATCGGAGTAGGTAGAGTGATTTGGGGTCAATGAACTGGCATGTATATATTAGTATGGATATGCCTCCGGGATACCGGGATTTTGAAATTATTAAGATTTTTTAAGGAATTTCAAATGTTGTAATGTGTAGAATAAAAAATACATCAATATGAATAAGAAATGTTTAATAACCCTTTTGCTGTCTTTTTAATAGTATATAGATGATCGGACTCCAAGAAAAGGATAGATATACTATAAAAACAATATAATCTTATATATAAAATTCTCGTCTCACAATGTTAGAAAGAAAGAAGAAAGAAAGAAAAATAGGTTTATTTGTCACAGAAATACGTGCATACATAAAAGACAAGAGTAATCAGAGAACAACACAAAGTACATAACAAATCACGAGCATAGAACAGAAATTACTCAGGCGGCAGCTGCACGACATGACTGTGACAAGAAGGCTTCCACTCAGCATGATGCAGTGCTATGGGGACCCACAGCACAGCGAAAAGACTGGTTGTCAGACTTTCGGGCTTTTGACGATCCGTATCGACTGTCAAAGATCCAAAAATGACAGCCGGGCCCAACGACTTAACGGATCTCGGTATGTTAAGATGGTCACCCATCCACGGACTGACTGCGACAAGCGTATCTTAACCTGAGCGATCAATCCGTATGGCTGTTATTATTTAGCTAAGAGCCAGGCCAAAAGGATTGGACACGGTGGAGCATACGGTGGAGGTCTGCCCGGCTTGGGCGGGGCACCGCCCGCCGTGTCCTCGTGGAGGCGATCGGCGGCGGTGATCTCTCGCGTCCGGCCCTGGTACAGAGCGAGAGAGCATGGGAAGCCGTCACCTGCTTCTGCGAAACAGTAATGCTCGCGAAGGAGGAAGCGGAACGCGTGAGGGAGAGGCAAATTTCGCGCCCTCACGCCCCTAGCCACCGCAGGAGACGCCCAGCACAACTGACGGGGTCCGCTAGGGCCGATGGCTGCCGGGGTCGCGGGAAAGTCCGAAAGGGATACTGTGGCTCCTGGTAACACACAGGCAACTGAAGGAACACGGGTGGGTTTTAGTCAGTAAGGGTCTGACACGCGCTCCCGCTCCGTCCAGAGCGGGAGAAGTTATTTGATAATTTACCAAACTCGCTTTATTAATTTTGATCAAAATACATATAACAAACGGAAGAACTCTTAAATCAAGTAGGTAGCTACTTACGATACCAGAGAATTGTAGTGCTAATATTATGCTTGCTGTTAACTCCTCTAGTAAAGTTAAATGTCCGGTAATATTAGTTCAACACAGCACAATTTACACAAATCTTAAGAAAATTCAGACTTAGCTAAGCTACGGGAAAATCTTAGGTGTTTAATTTTAAAGATATTTATTAGTAAGACCGACAAAGTCACTCACACAAACAAGAACAATGCTTTAAATAAAATGTAAATATAAAGTTCGTCACAGACGTCACGGTAGCAATTAAGATTCATCGCATTCAGGTTTTAAGAAGGGTGTTATCTGTGATTAAATATTTAGCTAATTCAGTTTTGAATGCATTGAATGAGTGTAATTTTGTTATTTATAAGTATTTTTTTTCCAAACTTAGTTGTCGTCTTCGGTAAAACTCAGAAAACCATAATAGTTGCATAGTATGCATAATGCATCCCCATACGCCCTAACCGAACTGTGACGTGCAAGACGCCAGAATTCTTGAAAAGTGAGTAATTTGGAGAAAAGCCAAAGTTGTAATAATTGTTTTTATATAACTTGTAGTACGTCAATGGAAATTCGACACGGTTTGATTTTGTATCTCCTTTAATTAATATATTTATTTAATGTTCCAAATTTCCAATGCAAGAGGAATAATCTAACAAAAAAAAAAAACATGTGCGGTCGGGGGACCCCCGTCAGGAACGAAGTTCTTTCTCACGAATGATTTAAAACAAAAAGAAAATTTTGCCGCCATCTTGGATTTACATTTCGACCTCACTGTCGGCTTTAGTACTCTCGAAAACTATGAAAACGACACCCATGACGAAATAAATGAAAATTTTCTAAGCCGTCATCTTGGATTTTCATTTTGATCAAATTCACACTTTCTCTCTCTCTCTCTGCAGTGTACTCGGGCCGATGAGTAAAATTTTATCCCACGACTCTAACCACTTCAATATTTTCTTTTGTTTTTTTCTGCTGGCGTTCTCTCTCTCTCTTTCTTTCTTTCTCTATGAAGTAGAAGAAGACAGTCGCAAGTATTAACATTTTTTAGCATGACGATTTCTGAAAGTTTACAAGCCGCGTTAAAGAACTTCGTTCCAATATCTTATCAAGTCTTATACAGTCAAAATGAAAATAAGTATTTAGACATATTTTCAAACAATTTTAACCGCTCAGGCGCGGTGGGTGGTCTGCGCCGTGACAGATTTACGACCGCACTTGAATAAACAAAAGCATCGGGTTTCATAATAACGTCTATAGTGTTTTGTTTATGTTTTTTGCTACTCGAATAGATTAGAGATACATTGTAAATGGTTACAGTCTTTGTTATCAACGTTTACTAATCTTTATTACCCGTTTTTTTTTTGTTTTCCATGTTCTAATGTTTTTACGATTTCTAATAAAACTACCGTACCAATTCACACGAAATTTTTCAGGGTACATTATGGATAGATAAGTTATCTAATAAAAGCGTTTTCAGAGACCAAATTTTTTTCAAAAAATTTCAAAAAATCTAGGTTTTTGCTGATCTAGAATTTCTAGTGCTTTCATAACTTTCTCCGTACCAAAAAAATATTTTTTATTTATATTTTTGTCTAATTTTTTTCTAAAACGCTGAAATATTTATTCTATATAATAAATAAAACACTTACCGATCAGATCCATACAGAAAACTCACAAAATATCACAACTTTCACTTTCACGAGAACTTTCACTTTCACGTTTGTTTACACTTTTTTTGGTTGGGTCAAAATAGGTATAATCTAATGTTATTTAGTGCGAATATTATCTAAAACGATGTAATATTTACTTCAAAATGAAAATATCACCACTTTCCGACGATTTACACACTAAAACCATTAAAAAACGAATTATTACTGCGAACGCGCGCATCCCGGGAGTGACTTTTTACTGTCATTTTGACCGCGCGGGAATGTCATTTTCAACATTTTTTTATAGTGTTGCCCATTTATATTTTTGCTTTTAGTCGATTTATTTGACAAGAATATCTATCTGACCATAGACTGCAAAAAATTTCAAACAAAAATATTGATTACAGCGAATACAAATGGAGTTGTAAGTCGTGTGGTGACTTTGTAGCGTATTGGATACGATGGTCCCCGAACGCCAAACTAGCTATTCGATCAAAAGTGTTAGCGTATTGTCTTGTAATCCTTCGTACAATGTACTAATCGGTATCAAACTGGCTAGTGCAAACGTCCCACGCAAAAAGTATATCTTGGAACTAGTTCCCGTCGTGGGTTGGGTAAAAGCCGCGCTTTCGCCATTATTTACGATCGTAATAACAGACTAGCGACCATAAACCACCGCCATGATTATAAAGAGTCCTGCCCCTGTGACGTCAACAGTTAATTATGGAGAAGGAAATAAAAATAGCGCGCTATACAACGTGTAACGTTAAATGCGCAAAACCTCTGACACCCCAACTGATTATTGACCTATTTCAGAGAGAAAAAAATAATATATTTTTTAAAATGTTTTATGTGCTGTTTTAGTTCGTAAGATTCGTATTTGCATTGAAATAAAAGCTATTATTATCCCGCGTATGAGAAAATTTAAATTGGTCGACAACAATTTGTGTTTGTTTACCTATTTTGGCGGGTTTGTGATGGATTGACTTATTAATAAATAGACACGGCATCGTTTTTAATGAAGATTTTTTGAAAAATGTGACCTATTATAATAAAAAGTGGTTCAATTGATTCTGCTCGTTATTCTGATCAAACTATTTTCAGGTTTTGCGCATTTAATGTTACACGTATAGCGTTACAAAATGGAAAGCGACTTTCCTTTTTGTAACGTTTTCAGGCTTCAGTGTAACGAACTATGGGGAGGTTTTGGTTACGAAATAGAAGTATTTTTGGCTATAGAATAATTTACAAAAAAGTTATTTAGAAGGCCGTGTATTTATGAAAGTATGTTGTAAGGGTTTGTTGCCAAGAATAGGCTTCCCTCAATTCGGCCGAGTTTCGTAAGAAGTTTGTAAAAGCTTTTTGAGTAACAGGAAGATGAAAGCGATGCCTATAGTTCGCGTAGCTTTATGTAAGGAGTTTCTTTTATTTAGGGAAAACGTACAGATGTAAATATTAAAAATGTAATAAGAAACAGCTGTAAATATTTTTGTGAATAGGTTATATAAGTAATCAAAGTCTGAAACTTGTAGGACTTTCGTACCGTCTCGTGAAAGATTGTGAAATAAATTTTTCAATACACTTAACTAAAATTGGCAATGTTGCTTCGCATGTATTAAGCATTGTGTACCTACCAAGTGCAGTTTATGCAAATGGGATTGCTCAGTGAACATCGCCCACGGCCCATGGGGCATTGTTTGGCAATGACTGCAATGGCGGGAGAAAGTGGCCCATATGTTGTGAGACTGTTTAGTAACTATGTAGTAGTATTTAGTTAATTGCAATTATGGCACATAGCTTCTATTAATTAAGACCAGGCACTCCAAAAAGAATTTTCACGCAAACTCCGCCCCCATACATCCCACCACTCTACTATGTGCTAAACGCTAACACATCAGTTATAAAGTTGAATATCGCGTGCGCTCTTTGGTCGTGTTCGAGCACGGAACTAAATGTCGTAAGTCTCAATTCTTATTTTAAAGTAATAATCGATCTAGAGAAAAAATATCTTATATCTGGATAATAAACTATATTTTCTTATTGTCAATAATTATTTTAGACATAAAAGCCGAGTAATCTTGTTTTTGTTTCAAATAAACTTTAAAAAAGATATGATTTTCGAAAAAATAAATGAATCGAGCGAATATGTTCCAATTACGTAACTGTCTTATACATGGAAAGAAAAAGGTCCAATAAATCATAATACTAAAATTCCATTGTGATTTTATGCGTGACCTTTTCAGAATATTAATTAACATACAATTTAGGGAGCCTCCTCATAACTTTGCACCACTTGACAGTTTTGAACAGTCAAAAGGTGTAAAAAAATGTTGAATGAAATAGAGAAAGATAGTGAGGAAGTGAGATGACGGTTGACAGAGAGGAATGAAAGAAAGTGAAAATAATGAAAAGAGAAAAGGACAGGACGAGGATGTCTGCAATAGACAAATGAATCAATCTCAATATGACACCAGGGGCCCAATTCAAATAATTTACAAACGTTGCAATGGGCCCGTCATTGTGAGTTTTTACAGATGTTGTATGGCAAATTAGTAAACATTGCAAATAGTTAATTGATTCAGGCGTGACCTTGTAGAAATCCATTATAAAATACAATAGACGTGGATATATTTAGTAACCTGTTCCGCTTAGCTATTTCTAAAGAGCCATAAAAAACTCTGAAAGAAATCGACACGTGTTTCACGTCTCAACGAGGCATTTTCAGGAACGGAATAGGTTACTAAATATATCCATGTCTATTGTATTTTTTAAACATTGCAAAATTGTAAATTAGTAAACTGGTCCCCTGACGGCAAAGCCTCAAGAGATGCTATCAATTTCAAACGTTGTCCAAATTTCACAACAATAAATAATGTCTGTCAATAATGTGAGAGCAGTGGTGGCCCAGTAGAGCAGTGGTGGCCCAGTGGTAACGGCCGCGACTTACGAGTTGTACGTCGTAGGTTCGAACCCAGACAGGCGCTTTACTTTGTGTAAATTATTTCATCACCACTGCTCTCAAAACGGTGAAGGAAAACATCGTGAGGAAACCGGCATGTCCTAGAACCGAAAATTCGAAGACATGTGACATCTACCAACCCGCACTGGGCCCGCGTGGTGGATTACGGCCCACTCCCTCTCACCGAGAGGAGGCCTGTGTCCCAGCAGTGGGAACATTATAGGCTGATGATGATGATGATGAAATAATGTCTTTTACAAAAATCAGCATATACAGAGCATAAAATTACCAATGAAGAACTCTCAAATGAGATCGGTTTACCAATACCTACAGCTTTACAGAATGTAATTTGTCAATGTACTCTCAACTGTCAATTTATGTAAATGATGGATAGTATTACAGTTTATGCAGATGTGATTGCTCAGTGGTTTACATCGAGACTTTGAGTGCATCGCCCACGGGACATTGTTTAGCGTTTAGTAATGGTGGTAGAAAGTGGCCCGTATGTTGCAAGACTATTGCTGCCTCGATACTTAAGTGCAGTTTAGACAGATAATTTATGTTGTTGAATATATTATCTCTTTGGACTGCATCTCTCATTTTGCTAAAGGACTAGCTTTGACTTCTGGACTTTCTCTTTTATTTATTGCTGTTTTTGGACTCATCTTTCGTACAGGATTTTAGTTCGTCTTGCATGGTCTGCCGTTGTCTCACATCGTTTTTAAGCTATTGCATAGCTTTTATCGCGGGCTTTGAGCGCGGCGACCGAATCAAGAAATTCCGTAACGTAATGATAATAAAACCTAACACCCCCCACTCCGCCTACCATGTAATGACGGTTCCCATGTCAACGTGATGTTGTCATGGGAACGTAATTTTTGTTTTATGTTTATCACGTCATCATCCCAAGTGTAGCGTTGACAAATAGGACGTATGGAGGTTACAAATGCTATGCAATAGCTTTACCGCAGCAGTCCCCGAGTGCTACACGTTTTTTTTATTTTTTTATCTATTAAGAACCGGCTGGCCGCCGGGCCGAACTCGTTGGTGGCATGGCTAATATGCATGCATTTAGTAAAGTTATTTATTTATTTAGTTTTATTTATTTACATATTTATTTAGTGAAATGCATGATGATTTATAACGAAAACTAGCGCGTAAAATTTAATGAACAGACCTTTGGGCATTTAGATATTATGGAAAAACTACTGGATGTATCTACTCAAAATAAAATTATTTGAACTTTTCAATCAATTATCTATGCCTGTACGGTTTCTATTTTTCCATTTTCATTCTCCATAAGTTACTTATTTACGCCCAAAGATGAGTTAAAATTTGTGTTGAAATAATGGAAGTTTCGATGCTCATAACTTCCAAACCAATATTTTTTTTTCGATTTTGCTTTCCTAGATGATGACGAGACAAATTGATATACTTAATTTTAAATTTTAAACGTAGGTACACCGCCAAACAGATGAGTAGTCACCAAACTACGTTTGTATGGAAGAATGACCGGAAAGCGTAACCTTAAGTGTCCACTCTCATTTTAGTTAAACAATTTATACATACTAAAAATAAATAAAATTGAAGTGTCTGTCAAAAAAAAAACGTGTGGCACTCGGGGACTGCCGCGGTAAAGCTATTGCATAGCATTTGTAACCTCCATACTTCCTATTTGTCAACGCTACACTTGGGATGATGACGTGATGACATAAAACAAAAATTACGTTCCCATGACAACATCACGTTGTCACGGGAACCGTCATTACATGGTAGGCGGAGTGGGGGGTGTTAGGTTTTATTTTCGTTACGGAATTTCTTGATTCGGTCGCCGCGCTCAAAGCCCGCGATAAAAGCTATGCAATAGCTTAAAATTACTATTTTTAATTTTTTTCTGTTTATTCCGGCTAATCTCCGAAACGACTGGACCGATTTTGACAGGACTTTCACTGGCAGAAAGCTGACATCAGCTAACATTATAAGGAGTAACAAACTTTTTTTTTTAAGTAAAGAATTAGGGTCCACGAGGGCGAAGCTGCGAGGGGCAACTAGACGGCAATAAAAATAGTATTGTCAAAAGATCTCGCAAGAGCCATTTATAAGCATTTATTAATTGCCCATAAAACACTTCACGGATCATTACAAATCAGATAAGTTTCCTTATAATGACTATAAAATCGGCATGCGATAGTAATAAATGCATTGTTACTAATTGATTAGTTTATTAAACGTTTAAATATTTTACTGTAGTCTTGCGGAAATTCATACAGATAGCGATGTCTTTTCTTTGCAACAGAAAAAATAAACAGAATTAATATTGGAAAGGCAAAGTAATGTGGCCACGACGAGCGACGGTACTAAATTAAGTACAGTCTGACTGACTGGATTTTATCCTTGAATTAGCTGTAACCGAGGACTTGTTTACTTAAAGTATATTTAGTAACATAATTATGGTAATATCTCGGTAATGTTCCTTCAGACTTTTCGCTGTAGCGGTTATTGCGATGACCACGTTCTGCAATGAGATAAAAGCCTCAAAATGAAGTATAAATCGACTAGAATTCATTAAATTGTATGTCACTGTAAGATTGTGGGAAACGTCAGGGTATAATCTATCGGTATTATTTCCAAAATTGTGAAATGGTTGTAATGGGTTAGGTTAGGTTAGAACTGTGACGAACCGCGAGCGAGCCGAGCGAGCGGTGCCGCGAGAGCGGCCGGCGAGCGCTATTGCCAAGTTGCTCGCAGCTAGACAGGTTATTTAGTCCTTATTAGCGCAAGGTGCGTTACGTCACAAATAAGTTTCATACCAGTTCCCAATTTTTCGGTTTTCCATAGATCACTACATAGTATAAAACAAAGTAGCTTTCTCTGTCCCTATATCCCTATGTATGCTTAAATCTTTAAAACTACGCAACGGATTTTGATGCGGTTTTTTTTAATAGATAGAGTGATTGAAGAGGAAGGTTTATATGTATAATAACCCGGTTTATACCCGTGCGAAGCCGGGGTGGGTCGCTAGTAGATTATAAATTGTAAATGGTTTGTTGGAGTTGTTCACGATTTTCATGCAATTTAACGGAAATAGTAACGATAAGTTCGTAATTAGACGGTGACATATACAAATCTTTTTTTCATAACATTGTATTGTGTACCCACAATAGTAGATTGTAGTACGAGGGGCTAAAATAAACCATTCTATCGAGAGAGTAAATAGAAACCGAGCTATAATGGGTTTTAGCGCCGTGTGTTACACTACTTTTCACTACGATTGCGAGAAAATAAAATAATCCAATATAAATAGTTTATTCTATTTAAAAAAAATATGCAATTTGTTAAATCTGAATTTTTGAGGAAACTTTTTGTATGCCGTAGAAAAATCTACTTTTACATAAGAATAAATACTTTTTTACTCCTCTTGCTCAAAAAGGCCGTCATTGTAGAGTACCAGAGCGGGGAAAAAATTGCATTTCTTGCTATAGGGGAAAAAGTAATTTCTTTTTAATTTTGCCTGTTCCAAAGACCCTTGAAAAACGAAAAAGTCTTTATTCTTATGTAGAATAATCATGATTATGGACTCGACTTATTACTGGTTCACAAAAAAAAGAACATTTTATTTTTGAAAATGGCACTAAGTGCGGCTATCTCATCGGTAGAATACGTGCATTGCGTTGCGGCTACAGAAGAAATAAAAAAGGTATTGGGGCGAAATCTTTAGAATTTTTCTCTAATCAGAATTGAATTGGGGACCGTAATATGATTTACAACAGTGGAAATGTCATCATCAGTGGAGAACATCTTCTCAGAGGACTGAAATTAAGTTGCCGGAAAAAAACATCTCGTTAAATATCCAGAATTGTACAAATTGATTATCGATCGATCGATCGATTTAATTGATTTTGATTATTTTATTTTCTCGCAATCGTAGTGAAAAGTAGAGTGTAACACACGGCGCTAAAACCCATTATAACTCGGTTTCTATTTACTCCCTCGCTAAAAGCTCGGGAGTAAAACTACCTCGTTACAATGGGTTTTTTTAGCCCCTCGTATAACAATCAACTATTTCGTTATAGTAGGCTCGTTGGTTACAGACAAATATTACTTTTTCCCCTAGAGCAAGATATGCAATTTTCCCCGCTCTGATACGCTACAATGACGGACTTTTTGGGCACGAGGAGTGAAAAACATTATTACACATTGGGTACGTCATTGTAGCTTCACATTGATAGTTTTATGGAACACAAGACATCAATTGAATTCTTGTCTATTTATAAGTACATCTTTTTGAGGTTGACTTTACGTCCGGCGTATGCTAGGCAGACAGTCTCACTAACATTTTTATCACAGAATGAGCTATTCTCATACAGTTCATGCCTAATATCTATATCTACAAAAGAAAATGAAGAAAAGCAATCGACATTGAACTTTTGTCGTTGAGTCGGTCTGTTCTATAAAAATCTGAACTTGAAAATTTGGGTGAAGTGAGCTGTCATTGCACCAGGGATTGACATTATCGATCGATCTTAGCTGGCTGGTTTGATTCCAGTAGGTAATCAATTATAAGGAAGCCTAAACAGATAAACAAAAGGAGCTTGCACTTTTGGAAGCATGTGTGCAAAAAACTTTGCGTACAGAATGCTGTACGCAAAGTTTTTTTTCCCTTGTCCTAGGGTTCAACAATAGGTTTGACCCTAAAATTATTACAATCTAGCCTTATAAATAGACTAATAAGTACTTTAATTATAATCTAAACTATTAAATTGTCTTTACTAAGAATGTATCCAATAGCACTTTTCTTATTCTGTTTCTATTAAGGCGAATGCACTTCGTTTTTGTGTTTGTTTGGCACTTTTGTACTTTACACTATTCACTAACACTAAACACTAGCTCGAACGGTTTAGTCTTCTAACTATGTTTGTGTGGTCGAGAAGCTGGATTGCCTCGACGTTCACATGCTGATGAAGTCTCTTTTCGTGAGCTTCTGCAAGTTTCTGGATCACTCTTTCGATGAACTCAACTTTTAGGTCCCTGTGGAGGTCATCATTTCGTACGCAAAGTAAGCTATAAAATATCCGTCCAAGGTACTACTGACAATTACGTAGGTGGGTAGGTGTTAGGAGGTATACCTTTAAACCCATTGTACACATACGTTTTTATTGCCGTGAAAAACGACGGTTGATTCGCCGTGTGTAGGCACGATCTTTAGTATTGTATGATCACTATCAGGAAGCTTGTTGATAGACACGGCAGTACTACGGCACGGCGCTGTCGCCGAATAAAAGAAGGCGGTGACCTGAGAGATGCTTCTTGACAGACATTTTCTTTAATGACTCTTTTTTTTTTTTGACGACCTCGTTTGTCTAGTGGTCGCAAGCGTTACTGCTGAGTATGAGGTCCTGGATTCGATTCCCGGGTCGGGCAAAGTGTTATTGGATTTTTCCATCAGGAATTTCTCAGTAGTAGTCCGGAGTCTGGATTTGTGCCCGGTTGATGGCAATAGGTTTGCCCCCTATTACATGGGACTTAAACATAACTGGTGAAATGTGGGTGTACTTTAGGTACACCTTTGCCTAACCCTTAGGAGATTACAGGCGTGATGTTATGTTAGTTTTCGCGTCAAATGGACTTCAATGGTGGCGCGGACTCTACAAGATCACACGATTTTTCTACGGTACCGTAAAAAAACCGTGCCGTGTACACGGGCCTTATTGTTTACACTATAAAGCGTGTTTGCAACGTAATTGGATATATATCTCCGTTCACAGGACTGGCTTTGATATACGCTCGCTGAGGGCTTTTCCTTTATAATTGACGTAGTAAATTATTATCTGTTTCCGGAGTTACAGCGAGTACTGTTTCCTATTTATTTTTGTCTGCAATTTGTTGTGTAATGCTTGCGGCGGATGTAATTGAAGGAACGTAATCTAAAAGTATTTTGTCTAGCTATAACTGTTTTATTTTTCATCGGTTGCTGAAGCAATGACTAGTTTTAAGATAAGTAAAAGTAAAGCTGCTACCGTTGTACTTAATAGTGTATTTTTCTTTAATTATTCATATTCTTTATTGTACACATTTACAATGTTAGTAATGTCCAATTCGACAACCACTGACATAGTCTTTATTGCTTCATTAAAAGTAGGTAATCAAAATATAGTCAATAGTGCCAAAACTAACAAAGATGTCTTCACCAAAACAACACATGAGCACATGCTTGTAGCACGTTTCAACTCACGTGATTCCGAACGTGCTTTCACAAGCACGTATATGTCAAAATGGCAGATACTTGAGTGGTTCTACGCCTCATTGTTCTTTACAATTATGCATGTAGTATAAGCAAGAATATCAGATGCTTAGTAAAGGATTCGATGAGTATTATTTGGTAAAATGATTGTTTGTTTTCCATATTGTTGACATATACTATGTTTTTATGAATGTAAGTGTAATATAAAATGGATTGCTTAATACAATGTTGAGTTCATGAGGTTTATCTAAAAATAGAGTTGTTTATTTTGTGGTTTCAACGTTATTTCATTGAATCGTTTATTGACTGCAATGGTATTGTTTATGGTCAGGAAATTATTTGATGTTATGTCCGGAGTTTACAATGTAAAGTTCGACGTAGAATGTTTGCAACGTGATAATCAAAGAATACATGACAAGCGATGAATAATTTGATGACTTCGTGTTGAAGTTCGTACAAAAATAGTGAGAGAAGTTATCCATAAACTGAGTATCTAATCTATCGTTTTTCATGGGTTTTATTAATGCACACTTGCACAGTCATCAGTTCCTATCAATTCAGCACCCTTAATAGTAAGCAATGAAAGCATAGTGGTGTGACCGTCGGACTGCCGTGTCATAAGTCTCAAGTTCGAACCCAAGGCACGCACCTCTGACTTTTCGGATTCATGTGCGTATTGTATAATTATCGCTTGCTTAAAAAACGGTGAAGGAAAACACCGTGAAGAAACCGGCATGCCTGAGAGATATATTTCTGGACGGCTTGTGAAGCCAAGTCAGAGGCCCATGGGCGGCTTTAAAACTCTTGACACCAGGTTTGTCACTAATCACACGCAAAGAAGAAGCATCCTTAATCTAATACCTTTAAACGAGCAATTCTTGTATATATGTATATATATATAATCTGAATCTCAGAAACGGCTCCAACGATTTTCATGAAATTTTGTATGCACGGGGTTTCGGGGGCGATAAATTGATTTAGCTAGGATTCATTTTTAGAAAACTAACAAAAAATAATATCCAGATATTATTCCTAAACTGTTTTAGTAAATATCAATGTTTCACAGGATGTGAATGCAATCTGTCCTGGCTCGCTCAGAATGAACGGGTTACTGAATGAAGATGAGACCAATTTTCATTCAGTAGCTCCTTCATTCCAGGTATACCTACATCCGCAGGAGGAGACGCCCTGGGCGTCGGGAATCACAGGCAGATTTCCGGCCACCGTAGGCGCGGGCTTGCGGACAGTGAGCAATGGGGAGCTCGCCGTCCAATAAGGACCAAGCCCGGGTCGACGCCGACGGCGCATTGTGTTCCACGCGCGCCTCAAAGAGATGTCAGCAGAATTGACGGGGTCCGCTAGGGCCAATGCCTGCCGGGGGTACGAAGAAAACCGATAGGGACATCGTGGCCCCCCAGGCAACACGGCAACTGAAGGAACACGGGTGGATTTTCGTCAGTAAGAGTCTGACACGCCCTCCCGCTCCGGCCAGAGCGGGAGAAGTTATTTGATAATTTCCCACCCAAAAAAAAAAAAGTTATGCCAACATAACCTTATAAAGCGGAAACGCCGAAAATATTCATCATTTTAGATTCTGATATTATTTAGCCAACAATTTTCATCGAAAATGTAGACTCTATTACGAATTAAAGTTCACTATCTTTCCCTATTTCAAGATCAACACGGAAAATCGTGTGGGAGCCATCTTGAATTAGATTGGCAGGTGTGCCTGACGTCATCAAACGTCAAACAGATTCTGTGCGACACCCTACTCCAATATAGTAAACAATGGGTCCGATTACCATAAAAGGGGGGAAGTTTTTAGTAGGACATGTGTGCATGAAATATAGATTACAGTGTTAAGAGTGATGAGTAATCTGTCCTTCGAAGATTTTTTATTGGATAGGTAGCTAGCTACTCCATCATGGAGTACAAGCAGAATTTTAGGAACGTCCTTCCAGTTTCTGAAAGCTTCATAACGCTTAAAGTTGCCATCCGTCTGGATAAAGCCGGACAGTGTTAGGCTTTTTGACCTCTTGTCCGGGCCAATTTGACTGCGTCCGGCCCGTCTGGCGTTTGTTAGGCTTTTTACTTTCTTACTACCATCGTTCTTTCTTTAGACGCAAGCTGCACACACACTTCACTCTACCCGAGTTCGCCCACTAAAGCAGGTTTCTATCAAAGAAAAACATGCAAATGACAACTAAAACGTCTTAAAAAATACAATAGACGTGGATATATTTAGTAACCTGTTCCGCTTATCTATTTCTAAAGAGCCATAAAAAACTCCTGAAATAAATCGACACGTGTTTCACCTCTCAACGAGGCATCCTCAGGATGACGATGGACTTGTTGCGAACTCGAACACGGCGTGTTGCCACACCGAGCGCTGAGTGTAGACTGAAAACTGTCTTATAAAAAATGTGTTTTATTTGAACTTTTAGTCAAAAATCCTTTTTTTTTGGCGCTCGTCCGGCCGTGGGACCCAAAAGTCCGGTTTTCTGATTTTTAGAGATGGCAACGCTAATCACGCTTTTGAATTCAAAATGTCAACTAATTAATTAATTATTCAAAATGTCAATTGCTAATTTTATTAATCTACTAACTAGGAGGTATTCCATTCAGAACACTGATTTCAACAGCACTTGTCCGAACCGCAGCTAAGCACTTCCACTAACCGCACTAATTGATCAAGTTAAAACATCAAATACATATGAGTTGACTAGAGATCTAAAACAGGATTTTAAGAAGTAAATATTAATATTTTATTTTGGATAATAGCTTAAATCTGTTATGAATACCTAATATGGATCATTTCGTATTCGTTTTACCTAGCAGAAATATTTTAAGCGCAGACTGATTTCGTATACTATCTCAAGTCTGTTCTAGATAATTTAAAGTTATTCAGCTGTAAACTGTCTCAAAGTTCAGTCCGAAAATTAACGACATGAATGAAAATTTCCCAGCAACAAGCTCTTTAGACCATAACAAGCCATTAAAGGATCTAATTTAAGCCAAAATTTAAATTTATTAGGCTGAAAAGGAACACTTAAAAGATAATAAGGTAATTTTATGTGTCAAATTAGTATTGTTGTTTGATAAGTGTCTTTTTGGGAGGGTCGTATGTCTTTCAGCTTAAGGCCGCGCGCACTTTGGATGCGTTTTCGTACGAATCTCACTCGTGTGTTCACGTACGACCCTAGTCGTACGAATTGAGTGCGCACACTGGATACGTTTTTCTCCGTCAAATAGGTAGTGTTCCGGTGATATCGCATTGATCGCACGAAAAATCCCAACAAGTTCGAATTGTTTTCGGACGTCGGAACTATACGTACGACTAAATCGTACCCAGTCTGTGCGTTCCCTTTGTACTTGTAAGGTCGGGATCGTTCGTGCGTGTTCGTACGTGTACGCACGAGTGACATTCGTGCGAAAACGTATCCAAAGTGCGCACGGCCTTATTCTATGATTGGGCGAGAAGATAATGATACTATTTATTGGACTTTTTTTTATCATACTTTAAAATAATTTATTATAATCGAAACTTGGCGGGTGTTTTATCCAGTTAAACATACTGCCTTGATGTGACAGTGTCAAGGCGAAGACTTGATCGCAAGTACAGAATATATGCGAATATGGCATTGCAAGTAACAAGGTAATACTATGTATGTATGTCAATACATTATGTGATTTACCTGATGGATATTTACTTGATGAAAACATTTATATGGGTTTGTGAATGTGAAATTATGCTTACTACGTTTGGCCTTTTTTTTTGGATGGGAAATTATCGAATAACTTCTCCTGCTCTGGGCGGAGCGGGAGGGCGTGTCAGACTATTACTGACTAAAACCCACCCGTGTTCCTTCAGTTGCCACATTGCCGGAGGTTACGATTTCCCTTTCGGACTTCTGACCCCGTCAGTTCTGCTGACATCTCTTTGAGGCGCGCGTGGAACACAACGCGCCGTCGACCCGGGCCTGTATCGGACGGAGAGCTACCCATTGCTCACCGTCCGCAAGCCCGCGTCTATGATCTAACTTGGCACAGTTGAATTCCAAGAGTTACGGTTCAAGAGAGTATGACGTGCACCAGAATCCACCTGGCATGATAGCCCTGATATCACTATTGTGTTCTTCTAATCTTTTTACAACAGCATGAAGTGTCACCAAATGCTAGACGGCTCTGCGACCGACCAAGGCGAAGATAGTGGGACGACCTTGACTCCTACCGAAAGGACTGACTTGTAGGTTGAGTTTCAATGTAAACGTAGCATTAGGTGTGAGATGAAATTGATGATACAATTTTTCAATTCTACATTTACAAAATTTGAGTATAGTATGTTTTCGAAAGCTTATTTTGCATTTTCCGTGCCATTGCCTACATCAAATTGTCTACTGACTGCTCACAGTTGTGCCGTGCTGTATGTGTGCAAAGGCTCTTTAGGATTTTTTTGTCCTGCCGTGGGACAGTAGGTAGGTACCCACCCACCAGATTACATATCCTAACTCATCACACAACCATAACCATATGTAACAAGAATCAGGCAGTCATCATCTGCCTTGATTTTTCCCAACTATGTTGGGGTCGGCTTCCGGATGCAGTTGAATACCAGTATTTTACATGGAGCGACTGCCTATCTGACCTCCACAACCTACTTACTAGGTAACACGATACCTCTTGGTAAGACTCGTTGTCAGACTTTTGGGCTTCTAACTACCCGTAACGACTGTCAAAGATCTACAAACAAATGACAGCCGGGACTAACGGCTTAACGTGTTTTCCGAGGCACGGAGGGGTCTTGGTATGTAAAGATGGTCATCCATGCATGGACCAACCGCAGCAAGCGTAGCTTAACTTGATCCATCGACCCATGCGGCTGTTATTACTTAGCCACTGGCCCCTACAAGAATCAGGTAGTAATTGGCAAAAATCCTTTGACATTTTTAAGGACCCGTTCATTTTTCTGATCCGGATGCATATTACTTCCGAATTGTATCAAAAGTAAAGTAACCTTTGTTAAAAATATCGATAATCTTAATCAAAGGTCGAATTATATTGATCGGGATAGTTCGAGTCACAAAGTTCAAGAGCTTTCAATCCAGACGAAGATGAAGTGGCTTATATTTTGAAGTTATATCTTCAGGAGGAGGTTAGTACTGTGAGGACTTATCATTGGAATTCAACCTCACACATTATGCAGGCTGGCAAGAACGCTATGGTATCCGAACATTCGAACATTTTGTATTTAAATTAGGATTTTCGTATGGTGTGCTTTTGTCAATGTAAGAAAAATGAGTTGAGCCTCAGGCTCCGCTCGCGCCGCTTATATCAATGATATTTTATATTAATAGATTAAAATAAGTTCTTAAAGTATTCACAAATGGTGGAGGCGCCGCCCTTATAAAGTGTAGTCGTCACATATAGTGGAAGCGCATTAGTCCGGAGCTGAAGAAGATATGAGATACGACGACTAAAAGTCCGAAGCTAAGTGGTTTTTATTATTATTTTATATAGAGCGAGATGGCGTATCAAATGCAGCCCTTCTCGGGGATCAACGGCATGTGCCTAGAGAAGTTTATTAAGGAGTTCAGGCTTGTGGCCACCGAAAACGAATGGCAGGAATATGATTTGGCTCTAATATTACGTGCATTTCTTGTGGGGCCAGCAATGTATTTCCACAAATATACATACCACGAGGGTATGAGTTTTCAATCTTTTTGTAAAGAATTATGGGCAGAATTCCCATGCAAATGCCACAAAGAATTAGCGGCATATAGAGGACAAGAAACAGAGATGTCCGATGAAAGCGGACAAAACGACATGAATTTAGATAATCACACCAATTTATTTTCTAGTGGAAGACAGGATGACCCACTGGAAGAAATGAAAAGCTGCCAAGAGGGCAGAGATGATGATGAAGACGGCTCAAGTCAGGTGTTCGAAAAGGAACACATGAAAGAAGCCACAAAATCGGGTCAGTCCAGTCCATTTATTAAACCATTCACGTGTGTTTCAGAGAATCAGATTATGTCCTTGCCAAGGGAAATTATTGATCACGATGAGGAAACTCCTACACATAACTTCGTCGTTGATCAAATTAAGGAAAATATTTCTGAGGATGACGTGGAGTCATGTTCAGTCATAGAGAAAGAGAGTGATGGTGAAGTAGTCGTTGACTTGGTCAAACATGTTGAAATTCTTCAAATGGCCGAGACCACAAATGTTCAAGGTTATGTTACCCATAAGGAACATAAATGTATAAAAATTCTGAATGCCACATTTCGACAACAACGTGCTAAAAACAATTCAAGAAGAGCACCAAATAAAAATAAGGAGTCGTATGTGAGAATAATTAAAAACTTCGTACCGAAAATCAACAAATTTAAAAGGTCGAAAGTTTATAGACATTTTATAAAAAAGTTTTACATTTTAGAATACGAGTTTTTAAAATTGAATACTAAGAAGTTCAGCGATTTTACACCTATCAATAGATTAAAACCTTTTCATAGTAGTATTTAATTATTAGTTTTTATGTCATTTATTTTACTGTCATATTCATTAATGTCATATAGATGTAAACATAATTTAGCACATTATTTTAGTGATGAATATGTAATAGTATTTTAATGCGTGATTATTTATTTCTCGTTTCATATTATGGGGAGCAATCATCGGACGCTGCCGGGAGCGAGTGAGGTATTGTCACTCCTCACATCGCTGAGAAGTCTGAGGGAATGAGCCACTGTCTGCGTCTTCAATGTTATGTCGTTTCGTCTAAATTAGCATGAACGTACTCCAGAATTTATTAATGCGAGTTAGGCAAATATTTTTGGAAACTGTGATCCCTTCAGGAGGGAGGGGAAGTACTCTGTCTTGGTTGACACCAGCCTCGCTAACGGGGGCATAGCCCTTGCAAGGTGTGTCTAGTTGACACAATTGGTTCAACTTATGACTGAGGTCTCACAGTTTAGTCAGGACTTACTGACATTCGATGAAGATTGAGTCTTGTGAGGATAATATGAGGTTTTGAGATTTTCCCTCTGGAGTATGGTCGTGAATTTTTAATGTTGTTGAGCGCTTACTTCTTGATCCTTCGTTCCCTCTGGCTCAATTATGTCCGATGGAGTTAAGGCTTAGGATGTTAGAGTTCATTTTCATAAACCCCCTCTGGGTAGATGTGAACTGTCACATCTGTTTGTTTGTTGTCAGAGGCTTGCTGTATCTTTTGCGGTGGTTTTGGTACAGTGAGGTTTAAACAGAAGTATGTTAATTATTTGTGCACTGTTAGCACATATTGTCATTTAACTTGGCTGATACCTAACCTGGTATCAGGACTTTGCGATTCGTACGTTCTGACTTAAGCCTTCTCCTGCAAGAGAAAGACCTCACCTTGTATTTTAATTGCCATCGTTAGGTAACGTTTCTGTTAGGTATAGGCAGGAAGGGTACGATTGTTCGGATACTTTGAATAAAGGTCTCTGCCTGATCCCTTTATTCAAGTGGGGCGTAGCTCATGTGAGGACTTATCATTGGAATTCAACCTCACACATTATGCAGGCTGGCAAGAACGCTATGGTATCCGAACATTCGAACATTTTGTATTTAAATTAGGATTTTCGTATGGTGTGCTTTTGTCAATGTAAGAAAAACGAGTTGAGCCCATGGCGTCGGTCGCGTAATATTGTCCTTTACTTTGTATTATTGATTTAAATATAGTTTTGTGTTCTCAAGCTTCTTTAATTTATCACACTACACACGGTCCCAACTACCGCAGCCAAGCGAGTTGCTCACAGTACCTACCTATTAAGTTTTAATGGTATGCAGTAAGTTTTACAATTTAAGATGAGCTTTGTTCTCAAAGTGGATTTTGGAAATATAAAGTTTGGGTGAAGTTTGAGTTTCTCTGGCACTGTGACTTGTGAATAGATTAGTTTGAGCTTTTTGATCTTCTAGATAGTGTGATGTAGTGTAGCATTACAAGAACCATAAGCAGAGAAAGAAGTAATTTGAGACTGTTTTATCATGGCTCTGGTTCTACAAACACTTTATTATAATATTATACATCTATACAAATAAATTAAATTAAAGTGTCTGTTTGTAATGCCAAAATAACAGCTTTTTAGTAAATGCATATGAAAGTGTATACAGGACTTATAACAAAAAAAAATGTATGTTATAAGTTTGACCGCTATGTGTGTGTCTGTGGCACCGTAGCTCTTAAACGGGTGAACCGATTCGAATGCGGTTTATTTATTTGAAAGCAGGTTTTCTAGCGATGGTTCTTAGACATGTTTTGTCAAAATCGGTTCAGCCGTTTGAAGATTATCAGCTCTAGTCTAGTTGATGAATGGATGTATCTTCCACAGGTCTGATCGATTTGTAATTTGGTATTCTGTTAATTCAATGATATTAGAAGAACATAGTTATCTTGAACTGATGCTGCAGCATCACCTGGAATTTGCAGGATACCCAACTCTCTTACCAACTTACAGCACAGGTATCGTGTTTGGGCTCATTGGAATGGCCTCAATGAATAGGTTATAGATAGATGGTGAACAGGGTCTGGTGATGGAGTAGGAAAGAGAAATGAGATAATGTTTGTATCGGGGATATTTTTAATTTTAACTTGTAAAATTGTACTTGCAAACATTTTTGTTTGTTTGTTCCGGCTAATCCCCGAAACAGCTGGACGTTTTGACGGTACTTTCACTGGCAGATAGTTAATGTTATAAGGAGTAACTTAGGCTTAAATTTTAGAATAAGCAATAGCGTCCATGTGAGCGTAGCCGCGGGCTGCAGCTAGTATATTATATTACTATATTTGCCCCACGACACAGGGAATTCTAGTGTGGGGTCCAGGGAATTTGTAAAAAACTAGTACCTAAGGCTTCTATGTAATTTGTTACTCGTTTTTATTTTTATTGTACCGTGTTTTTGTGAACTGAATAAAGCTTTTTTACAATACAGGGTGTTTGGCAGAACGTTGAACATACGAAAATGGTGGATAGGTGGGGTCATCTGCTACTTACTCAGCCCTAATTTATTTGGCCCTGGCACCCTGGATATTTTTTTTTAATGCAGGTTGAAATTAGGATTTAAGTATTTTTAACATCTTTCTGTTATAAGAATCTGCCAATATTAAAGAATTAAAAAAAAAAATGCCTGTTTTACCCATTTTTTTAGTAAAAATTACACTTTAAAGTTAAGAAAGTTGTGAAACTAGAAGAAAGCAAAAAAAATTTTTTTAATATCCAGGGCGCCAGGGCCAAACAAATTAGGGCTGAGTAAGTAGCAGATGACCCCACCTATCCACCACTTTCGTATGTTCAACGTTCTGCCAAACACTCTGTATATTAAAAGTGACAAGAAACATTTTATGTAAAAATTTTTTTTTATGGATTTCCGTAGTAGAAAACGATGTCACTCGTCTCACAAGTCACAAGCTATTAAGTACAAGAAAAGGGTCGTTAAATGTTTTCACAATAAACGCTGGTTCTATAATGTGTGGCCTTTAACATGTCACGTTTGACATCGACCGTTAACTACCATATACCGTGACCCTATTGTTTATCATAATAATAACTTCATCAAATCGATGATGATTGCTTTGAAAAGGATATAGGTACACACGGCTACACATCAAGCTATACATTTCCAATTGATGCTGATCTCGCATTGTATAGGATTTCCGTACAATGAGAGATCAGCTTATACTGGAAATGTGTAGCTTGATGTGTAGCCGTGTGTACCTAGAGGAATGTACTATTGTAAAATTTGTTGCTGAACATGGAAGAAGATAAAGAGAGTCTGGGTTCACATAGCTTAAGACTTTGCAGCTTTTAAGGCGACGATAACCGACTTTTAATGATTTTATACTGAAGATCACGTCTAAACGAGTAGTGTTAATGATCTGGAAAAAATATATGTTAAATTAGAGCATTTTCTTAATAACTTAATTCATGAATATTTTAGATTATGTTTATATTACATAGTGAACTTAATTTGTAAAGTTATGTCTAACGTGGATTAAAAACGGAGAATCACGCAAAATTTAAGAAGCGTATTTTTCTGAAACCTTCACCATTTTAAAGATAATTTAATTTTTGATCTTTTAGTATACGTGTTTTATTAAAATACCTTTTGTTTTATACAACATAACATCACGCCTTGTTTCCCCGAAGGGTTGGGCAGTGTTCCTGTAGCAGTTTGTTTTATATGTATAATAAATTAATAATGTGTCTGATTTGGGACAGCGCTCCTTGATGGGCGAGTCCTATTACTGGCTGGACGTACGACGCGTTGCGTGAGCTCAGTACAGAACACGTAAGCAGAACACTCAATCAAGGTCACTGGCATATATCAGCGCGGTCACTGTCGGACTGCATAGAAAAGAAAGAGAAACGCGATGACACAACGCTGGTAATTTATTGCAAAATATGAAGCAATTATCTATTTACAAAAAATCTATTGATTGGACAAAAAAAATTAAAACACTGTTACGTTAATATGTTATTTGTGAATAATCTGACAAAAAATCAAAATGATTGCATGTATATTTTGGTTTTAAATTGTTAAAAGAAATTTTTTGAGGTATCTACGTGATTTTTTTCAATCGTATCAAATTAGTTGTATTATGTTTTCAACACACTGTCTGACTAGCATATATCCTAAAAAAATATCATAATATATTTTTCACTGCAGTTAGTTTACTGCAGTGGATCATATACTGTAAGGCATTATAAAACTTGCGTTTAGCTCCTGTAGTCCCCTTAAGTAATCAAAATAATACACGCAGCAAATAATAACGACTGAACACAATGGGAGCAAAATTTTTAAGAGTTTTCGAGTAAAATGTAAACAAGGCTGACAGACAGTTAACAGCCTCGTTTTAGAATAATGTTGTGAACATAAATCATCACATTTTGTTTAGGAAACACTTAAAAGATCAACAGCTCATAACATCCGCATAGTTTAGCCCACATAAGAGAATAATTAAGGTATTTGCCCTTGAAAGGGATCACGCATACTACGTTGTTTAAAACATGAATGACCTCTAAAAGTTGTGTTTTGTATATGCAGTAATTGGTGCTAAGGTAAGATAAAATAAAGAGGTTATACGCAAGATTTAATAAAATATGTTTATATTTTAAATATTAAAATAATTAAAAAATATTTTATAAATTAATAAAATAAAAACATTTTATATTATAAATATAAAATTTATGAACTACCAACATTGCCTTAAGTTGAACATAGCTGTAGGCTGGAAACTATGTACACTGTTATGTTTTCCAACGTTTGCCTTGATAACGGACTATTGTTAACTTCACAATCATGTTGACACAGTTCTATTTATTACATAAAATCAAGAAGCGTTAATACAGTTTAATATTTTATTAACGCAGTTGATTGAAAACGATAGGCCTATTACAATTGCATTTAGCAAATTATCAGATCAAATCAATTACCATAACAAAGTTACGAATACGCTAAACGCTACGCTTTCCAGCAAATAAATTATAAGCCAGACAAACGTTCACGTAACATTAAATGATTATAAATTATGATCGCAACAAATCTCTGAGGAAGTTACGAGCAATCAATTCACAATTTACATAATAGTAAACGACAAAATGGTGGAGCTCGACGATGGTGGTCCGATGGTTAGTTGTCCCGTAATCGAGCTTAGATTATGGTGAAAGGGAAGGGGAAAAATAAATCCCCTTGAGAACCCCTGGAGATTATAGAAGAAGGCTACGGAATATAATCAGCTAGATGGTCACTGGGAATTAATTAACGTGGAAAGTGATGTTACTCTTATGAGTTACGGAAATAGACTGCGTCTTGATCGCATGTAGTATAATTATCTCTTCATAATCATGTAAATTATAACGCGACTGCTGCTAAATAAAATGCAAGTGAAAAATGTGAAGGAAGAGAAATAAGCGAATAAATAGTCGATAAAACTAGGACAGTTTAATAAAGAAAAATGTAAACCGTTGATCATGCCGAACACATTATACTTAATAACAACCACATATTATATGCCAAGCATTCATAACGATATTCAAGACAATACTATATTTTAAAGTACTTACCTATTTATCAATAGTTGGTAGAATTCAAGCATAAAAGTACTGGCGGGAAATTACCACGCAGAGTCGCAGGGCCTTTCAAATGATGTAATTTTATCAAGTTATTGGATTTAAAATTGAATCGTCCCACTCGCATTCAAACTGAGTTTTCTCCTGATTGTGAATACTGTATTTGAAATGTATAATTTCATTTCAGATTTCAATATTGGAAAAGTCTTCAAGATGGCAGCTGCGATGAGATTCCAGAGATTATTTATTTATCCATTAACTTCAACAATTCTAATATCTGAAGTAACTAAAAGCGTGTTTCATAAATTTCAAAATTCCCAAGCGGCATACAATTTTAGAGAAACATTTTACTAAAGAAGTTATATCAACTGTGTGCGCATACATCAAAGACGGCATTAATGGGAAAAAGCGTTTTCTGTATGGCTCCAAAAATTTATAATAAAATACCACAGTCATATAAAGCATTGCCGGTGAAATTGTTTAAAAAAAAGATGCGAGATTTATTAACGGACAAGTGTTATTATAATATAAGTGATTTTTTAAACGACACTACCATACTTGGATCAAAGTGCCTTTAGAATTTAGTTTTATTTTGTAATTTAGTTTTTATGATATTTATTTTTTGTAAATTTTATAAATTTGTATGCCTTACGGGTAAAACATGTACGGACGATATATCAATTGTGACATCCTGCATGCTTCATTTGCATGTATACGCATGTTTAGACAAATAAAATGATCTTTATCTTTATCTTTATCAAATTCATTGAACCACAGTCTGCAAACTTGGAAGATTAAACATGATTTACAGTAGACAGATTTTTATTACACAATTCAGATTTTATGATTCATCTTTATTTATTACCCAATTCCTACAACGCTACATTTATTGGTACAGTGATTTTTAATATTAGACTTAACTGTTAAGTTAATTTTACTGCTACGGTAAAAACTTGATTCTGGTGGAGGTAACTGAGGGGGAATTGCGTAACACACAACAGTAGCAATGGTTTTCATTTTGACAGTTCAACAACATTCATTGCGTTATTTACGTTGTTAAGCAGATAATTTTTCGAATATAATGAATCAATGGATTAGCAATATCCTTCAAAATCATTCAGATTGTGTTTAAAAGTGTGTTACGCAATTAGGGTGCTGGTTCATATAGGTACTTGACTAGGATTGAAACAAGGTAGACGCTAAAATGATTCTGGACAATTCTACAATAAGGAAGTAATGAAGTCTGTCAAAGCTTTGTCCCAAAAACAATATAGCGCAAAAAAATACGATCGCATCGCGTGACTATGATATATTAGCATCAAGAGTCAATGAAAATGTCAACTGTGTTTAGATAAAACACATTGAATGATTTCAGGCCATCGTTGATAAATCGATTTATAATCTTTTGTCTATGCTCACTATGTCAAGGTTCTGTCCTGATTTCTATACCTGATAGTGTGTGGCTTTTATAGCGTATGAGCGGGGGTCGGATAGGCAGCGTTCGATTTACATGACAAAGGCGGGACTGTGAACAAAATAAATTTAGGCGAGATTGCAGTTGAGAGAGATGTAACTGAAAATATTCTTGTCGTTAGTGTCAGCAAAGAAAATTATAATAAAGTTTCCGATGTAGGTCCTTATGCTAAAACATGACTAAATGTCGAAGAATACTATAATCACAATTCTAGTAGATGTGTTTTAGAACCATAGAATGCACGAAAAAGCGACGGTGAAAGATACTCGTAGTAACGAAAATTTAAATAAATACGCAAGAAAAATATTAATGCATTTATATTTTTCAACACGTGTTATTTAATGTGATGTGAAATATTTTGCCAATATGAGTTTCCGTTACGCAAGTTTCATTTTAGGTGTTTGTTAAATTGTTATGTAGATTCTGTAGTTGTTGCATTTTATATTAGAAATTAATTAAATATTGGTTACGTTCGCGACAGATTCTGGTAGGTAAATGTAGGAAATAGCAATCCAGATCTAGCTAACGCATTTGACAAATTACAGCACGATACGGGAAAAACTTTGATGCGGTTGGAACATAAACGTGGAGATAGGCACAAACATAGAGAGGAAAGTACCCAGGAGTGGGTGAAGTCGGACCGTGGCTGACGATGAAACTTCGCATGTTCAGGAATAAATACGGAATAAAATGTTACAGATTGCAGTAGACGGAAGATACTTTAAAACAGTTGCGAAATTATGCGTGTCTTCTCGCTACTAGAAAACTCGCTAGTATCGCGACTGGATCCTTACGTCAATCCATTATGATGTCATTTGTCGCCCGTCATAACACGGGTGACATCAACACAGCACCGCGCTTCACAATTGAAGAAACCTGGCTTGAGAAACGAATGGCTCCGGCTAGTCAAAACATGGGAGGTTTCAAGATATGCAGTGTTTTTCTTTATGTCATAGAAAAAGGAATGATACTTCGTATGGAAGCGAAATGCCCGCTCCGCGTTCAAAGAGCGCTATCTTCTTTCTCTTTCGTTAACCACACGAAAGAGAAAGAAGATAGCGCTCTTGTGACTAGCCTGGTGTGAGAGTTTTTATGCTGCCCATGGACCTCTGACTTGGATTCACATGCCGTCGACAAATATCTCACGATGCTTTTCTTCACCGTTTTTGAAGCAAGTGATAATTATACAATACGCACATGAATCTGAAAAGTCACAGGTGTGTGCCTTGGGTTCGAACTCGATACCTATGATTTGGCAGTCCGACGGTCACACCACTAGGCTATCACTGCTTTTAATCTGTTATGCTTTGCTGCTATTATCCAGCAGTTTTCCATCCTGACAAGTAGAACGTATTGTTGCGTTATTTGCCTACAGCTTTGGAGCTATTGGGGTGGAGTTAAGTTTAAACTGTTAGAGAAATCGGCCATGACCTAGAATTCTGCCGTGGAAGTTCGATAGTTCTACATTTTGTCCTTTATGGCTTAACTATGCTGATTTGATAGTCTTAGGGCTAGTAACTAGTGTAGCTACCTCCATACCTTCATTGATTAATGCAATAAATTAAAGGTTAATGCCAGCAATTATTACAAGTGCTCCAATTCAATAATTCGTAACAGTAATAGATCCGGATCTCTCTGTGATCGACCGCGATGATCGCTGATGGCAATATTACAACCGTGAATAAAACTTTACTACCGTTTCTATTGTAAGATGTTATTATTACTGCTGACATACTTAAATAGAGGCCAGGTGACATTTAAACAGCGGCAGCATGATTAGCGATACAAATGTTGGCCAGACGACGACAGCGAACTATTTTTTCTTTTTAAATATTTGCATACTTAAAATGGAAAGTAGACTTTCAATGACAACAGTAGTGGCCTAGGGATTATTTAAGCCAGTAATAAGCACTGACTTAAATAAAACAAGAAAAATATGATAATGTAGGTACCTCGGAGTTCTAGATGATTGATGAATTATGACTAAGACCGGAAGTCTAACCGTGAGAACTTAATGATCTTATAAAAACTACCTTCAAAATTGTAAGAGAAAACATTTTAAATATTGAATCAAAAATATATG
Source organism: Agrochola lychnidis (assembly GCA_963680765.1). Lineage (NCBI taxonomy): Eukaryota > Metazoa > Arthropoda > Insecta > Lepidoptera > Noctuidae > Agrochola > Agrochola lychnidis. The sequence continues at coordinate 21,990,334 of OY796866.1, forward strand.
TTGGATGCCGTAAGAATATTTTATATAGAAATATACCGGTGCAACGGGATACAGTGAATGCCAAGCATTCTCATCTGTGAGGAGTGACGAGTCATCTTTTACACATATTTTCATTTCACAGACTCACGTCTGTAGACAGACATAACATTATTGTATTTATAGTATGTAGTATGCAATATAATTTCACATAGTATAAGCAGTTCCGTTTCTGATTGATTGGTTGACAGACAGCTTGGAAAATCATAACATGAACAACTGAAGACACCCATATGAAATTGGAAGATTATGTTTGTTAGATTATTTAGAAGATAAAAAAGCTTGGGATTGAACTACTCGCTCTGCCAAGCCTTGTGATAAAACCATAAAACTAGACATTTTAATTATTATGTAATATCAACATTACCAGTTTTATATACACATTGACATTGTTGAAAATTATATTCAAAATGCACAGACTACTTTGTAATGTATTTTAATTATTGTGAATGTGAGGACTATGTGGATATTGTTTTTATTTCTCTGCTAGTTTTAGTGATGGTCTGGCAGTGAGTAGTTTATACGGCCTACCCAAAATGTCCTTTCTTTGGTATTGTTTGTCGAGTTGAGCTCCACGATTAATGAGAAATGCTTGCACTGACTGGACAGGTCCACTCAAATCTGTGTGGTTCTTTCCTCAAAAGTCCATTTCAGACACTAATCTACATGGTCCTCATATGACCTGACCAAGATTTTTTAAAGTGAAAGTATGTAAAAGTGATTCCGATATCCTATTTACAGAATAAAAAAAATCATTTCATTTCATTAGAGAATACAGAGGTGCACGAAGAATTTTACAACTTAATTAAGTCATTGAACGTGACCAAAAGGTACACAAAGAAAACACAGTCACGATACTAATATTGATGACCAATGCTAAGCAAAGTGAAGTGAAGAAGAAAGGTGGACCCTAAGCAGAAGATCGAGATAGATAAATCTAAGACGGAGCAGAATATCCTATCATACCAAAGCCTACTACATGTGCACGAATGAAAAAATAAATAAAAAAATAACGCTTCCTCATTAAATGTCATTTCCTATTGAAAAAAGAATGGTAAAGTGTTTTCTGCTTACAAGTTTGTATTCAAAGCAGGCAGTCAATTCAAATATGTATTCATCTTAAAACGTTACTTCCTCAATACATACTGTAATAAGGGTCAAGGTTTCAACAAAATTTTGCAAAGATTGATGTATCTTTCATTTAATCTTTTGAGGAGTGTTTTTTAGTATTTTTGTTACACAATCTGTCGTCTAGATTATTAAGCCGTTAATGATGTAGAGGTATGAGGAACAGGATGGAAAATTTCTCATCCTCCACTGAACAGGGAGGATCCTTCGAACAGAGGAGTGTAGTGTCTGTTATGGATCTGCTGATGGTTGTTGTCAGGCTGTTGTAAACACAATGTTCTAATCTCGCGGATAACTTTGCTTACACGATGTAGGATTCATGTGACGCTAGATCTAATACGTAGTTTGTATGGGGTGGTTTAGATGTCGCTACACATCAGTGCAAACAGTTATCAAACTGTCAGTTTCCTCTCAGTGCTGAGAAATTGTCTCCCTCCATGACTTCTTGCAGTGTCAATTCAGGGCAACGGCGGACCATTGTTTGTTGGATTTGCCTCGTTAGTACCGCCATCTTTTACATGGTCTAGATTAATACTAATGTTTACTCAGTACTTAGTTGTTAAACTAGCTTTATAAGGATCTAGAACACTTGTTCTATTTGCCCTGTAAAATTGTTTAGCATAGATTATTAAATCATTAGCATCTAGACCTGTGTCGAGTTATGCTAAGTATTTCATTGAGGTTAGATTCAACAATAGTCTCGTGGGTATTTCACGTTTTTACTATTGTGGTGATTTCTGTAAGTAATGGTAATGTATAAGAAGGCTATAAAATTGAAGTTAGGATTAAGAAAATACTCATACACATGGGAGAATACTCTGAGCACAGGTTCTGGCACTGGAGACTGCCACCTGACTGACTGGAACATATCCAGTCTTTCAGGTGACAGTCTCCAGTAAAGCGGGTGATATACGAGACGACGTCGGGCGGCCATGCGCCGGCGCCGCCGCCGCCGCCACCGCGCCGACGTCCGGCGCCTCTGTGTCCACGTGCGTGACCGCACGCCATGTGTTCACGTCTCAACTAAAGAGTCGTTAGAATCTGGGTAAGTCCGACTGAAACTATTGTTGTGTCGATGACTGTAGAAATCTTAGTGTTGAAGAGTTTTCTGGAATGTTGGATGCTAGCTACTTCAGATAACACAAATATCCTTTCAACCTTTCATTGTTCTCGGATGCCAAATTTACTTCAAAGTTCTATCAAAACTTTTGAGGCATTCGAATCATAAATCGAGATTTATTTATAGACTAGAATATCATTCGAATTAAAGTAATTTATTTATAAGTTATATACTTACTACAAAATTTACAATGGGCGGCCTTATGGTTTACTGCTAATTATTCTACTTCTTCATTATCTGGTTTGGTTTCTACCAAATTGGTAGTTTTCACTTATACGTGCCAATTAGAACAGATCCCGCTCTTTAAGATAACTGGCATGTTATCATTTAAGATAGCTTATCATTTTCATTGTGTACGCAGAACTATCTTAAGTGCGGTGATAGCCGAGTCGTAAAAGATTATATCTATGATTCACACTGTAGTTTTGATATTTAGACAAGTTTGAACATGTCGAGGTTCTGTTAGGCTTCTTAGAGCTAGAGACTATGAATACACTTTATTGTAAGTGTCATAAAGTACAAAGTTGTACAAATGTCGACAGCTCCTCGAAAGTCCTCATTTTGCACTTAAATTCACAGATCATAAGGTTTATTATTCAATATCCTCTGCTCTGCGTTGACCCTTAGGAGTATAGCAAGACTAACCTCGTACATTGAATAAAATAAATAAAATCATTGAGTCAGAGGCTCGGCGTCTGCACTCCGTATGTGGTCACGCACGTGTTAATATGCGTAGGCGCCATCTACAGGTGATGCTGCCGTCGATATCACAACTGAAATCACGTCTGTAGCTTTAGAGTAGTTTTTTTTTCGCTCAAGAAGCTTTCGGGCAGCTAAAACGGTTTAACAAAATGAAGTTTATCAATTAGTAAGTCTTCAGAAGTCATGGAATAAAAGGAAAAACTAGATGATCTTAGAAGGTAAAATTAATGAGTCACAGAAAACCTGCGCTAGCGCAAAGATACCGTATACGGTCATGAACGTAGTCGCGTTTATGTGGGTGAAGGTGCAATGACTGCTTAGACATTCAGTATTAAGTTAATAGTTAAGATTATTCTGGTTCTGTGACAACATGAAAAATATGACGTTTGTTCGAAGCTTAGGAGGTACTCTGCAACTGCCTCCCGCAGTCAATTCGCGCCTGGTACCAAATCTTGCACTGCACGCGTAGCATGACCATCGTAGAAACAAGTTTTGTCGACGGATGAATAGACAAAATGACAGATAAACAATCACAATCTGTCATTTTGTCTATTCTTCCGTCGACAAAACTCGTTTCTACGGTGGTCATGCTACGCGTGCTGCAGAGGTCTACGGTTTATAAATTTTGTGAGAAATTGTTATTTTTATTTATAGCATTTGTTTAGGCTATAAGACAAGATGATTACAAAACACCTGATTAGTGTACATGTCTTTTTATTGCAGAATTTCTTGAATCTTTGTCTTTTTTTCGTGTGGTTAATGAAACAAGATATCAATATCGCAAATGGACGTCAGAGCAACCTGTTATCCGCAGCTAGAAGGCGAGTTTCAAAATGCATAAAACAAGATAAGATTATGTTTATGACGTCAAACTATGAATTAATTTAGGACATCGCTAACCAGTTCAGCATTACAAAAACAAAATAAAAGATTGTTAGTTGATTGAGGGAGAAACGATTTTTGGACGCCCGAGCAAATACAGTGTGATTCTTCATAATGTGCACATATCGAAATGGGGAATCTATGCTTAATTTTAACGACATTTTTTTTAAAATAATTTTAAAGGAATTAAAAAAAAATTGTAACAAAACTGTGTAACTTTTAAACTAAATCATCTATCGCGATGAAACAAACTCCATAATGAATGGAAGTAATTAGACATAAAATGAAAATTGAGTAAAAAAAAACTACCCTCAATTGAAAATAAACATATTTTTTTAACAAAACTCTGTGTATTTTTCATCATTTTTTAATTTTGAGTATTTTTTCCGTCGATGAAATTAAGCATAGATTCCCTCATTTCGATATGTGCACATTATGAAGAATCACACTGTGTGATGTGTCCTGAAAGAATGATCAAAGAAAACCAAATTTATTTCTTGGGAAAGGCTCATGTTTAGAATCTCATGACAGTTAAGAACCGAGATCTTGACAAACAAAAAGTCAACTGATCCCGGTGCTGCCTAAATGTAGCGGTTTGGTTGAACAATATCAAATGTTCACAACCCATCCCTTATATCGGCAAATAGCTGGGTTGGTGAGCTGAACTCGAAGACCCACCATGGATTTCTATAAGATGCTTCTGATAAGGATGCAATATGTGCATGATAGACGGTTGATAAGGTTGTTTTAACTAACATCTATTTCAATTCTACACATAGTTATAATCTTACACTGATTTCAGAAATAACCGACGACTTCACGCTTCAGAACCTAATCAGAAAACCGGTACTTATAGACTTTTCAAATGATTTATACCAACAAATAAAAGAAATCGTACAAGGTCCTGACGTAAAGGTTGTACTGGCACTAAGGCACGTGTGTTCCAACGTGGAGTTGAGTTTAGCGTTACAATGAATAAGTCAATTCTAACGGCCTCTTGATCGGGCAGGGCTGACACTTGGTGGTATAGAACTTATAGACTTAAGGCGACGATAACCAACTTTTAATAATTTTATACTGAAGATCACGTCTAAACGAGTAGTGTTAATGATTTGGAAAAAATATATGTTAAGTTAGAGCATTTTCTTAATAACTTAATATGGAAATATTTTAGATTATGTTTATATTTCATAGTGAAATTAATTTGTAAAGTTATGTCTAACGCAGATAAATAACTGAGAATCACGCAAAATCTATCAATCGTATTTTTCTGAATCGTTCACCATTTTAAAGATAATTTAATCAAGAATTATTATACCAATGTGGACTGCTCATTAGACTACCTACCAATGAAGACACAATATGTGCACTTAGCTTCTGATGTTTCACAAGTGCCTATGTAACCTACATGTGAAATAAAATATTTTGAATTTGATTTTTTTTTAAATTTTGAATTCGAATTCAGGGTCAAATTAAAGTAGCCAGCAAAACTACGCAGACGTGATGGGTATCGATACTTAAACACGACAAAATAAATCATCATCTGCCTAGCCTTTTCCCAACTATGTTGGGGTCGGCTTCCAGTCTAACCGGATGCAGCTGAATACCAGTATTTTACATGGAGCGACTGCCTATCTGACCTCCACAACCTAGTGACTAGGTAACACGATACCCCTTGGTAAGACTGGTTGTCAGACTTTTTGGGCTTCTAACTACCCGTAACGACTGTCAAAGATCTACAAATGACAGCCGGGACCAACGGCTTAACGTGCTTTCCGAGGCACGGAGGGGACTTGGTATGTAAAGATGGTCACCCATCCACGGACCAACCGCGGCAAGCGTAGCTTAACCTGATCGATCGACCCGTGCAGCTGTTATTACTTAGCCACAAGCCCCTCAAACACGACAAAATAAATAAAAAATAATATTTGATGTTACTTGAAGTATTAGTTAAGAAAATCTGTTTTTTTTTGTTTTATCGTGTTATTAAGATATCGATTCCCATCACGTCTATGAAGATATTTTCAAACTGATTTTGCAAGTGACTTGCTAGTTACTCTACCTCTGACTGATTGATAACCCAACTTCTTATTCATTTTGTCATGTTTAGATATCGATACCCATTCACGTCTGCAGTTTCGCTAGCAAATTAATTTTAACCCTGTATAAGTTTTTGTCTTGCTTGACTTTTGGGACAACCCTACAATATTGATTCGCTTAGTACACTGCACGATACAAAAGTTCATGGTTAGATATACGTTTGCCAACAGCTGGTTGTGGAAGCATAATCAAGTCTTCGATAAGTACAGCTTGAAAAAAAAAATAGTATCTAAAATAAGGGCGCCACTATCGATCGCACTTAGGTCACTTCGAATGTCAAATAAATTGTTAAAAGAAATGTGCAACAAAAAACGCTGCTTGTGGGTGACTCCTATCAAAACCTACTAGCACTTGTCGGCAAAGTAGTGCCATTATCATAGGTCTGCATTAACTCATTATCTGTCACAATGCCTCATTGAGGTGGATAACAATTAAAATTCTATTGTGTCTCGTTAATGACAGTTGAAAGGAAAATATTTAGTTCCAAATGTCACCACGTCATCGTCAGTAAGACTCTTTTATGTCAACCTGTAAATGCTTTCAAATTAGCTTTTGTAATTGGCTGAACAAAATTAAAAAAATCCTAACAAATATTATAAATGCGAAATTGAGGTTTGTTTCTTACGCTTTAATGCTAAAACGGCTAGAATGATTTGGATGAAATTTAGCACACAGAAGATAGTTTATAACCTGAAGGCCGTTCAAAATCTAGTCGAAATCTCATCTTAGCGTCAATCAATGTCAAAAAAATTACAAAAATTGATAAAAATGAGAGCTATTTTTGATAGATAGAGACTATGAGAATGCGAACGTTCGTAAAAATACGGGAATTCCCCCCTGGATTAAAACAGGATACTTTTTATCCCGGTAGTACGTTCCCGTGGGATAATTTCCGACCTCCACGCGAGCGAAAAAGCCCCTCAATCATAATGATTGAATTTCAAGGTAACTCAGTGACCCCTTGACTAGGCACGTTTCGTGAAGATAACAGTCTCCTTAGTAGACATATTGCTAAAGCGTACAGCAGCATGTGTCGACAAAAAAACATTTAAATGTCCAGCTGTCGACACATGTATGTAAACATAAACAAGAACAGGTGTAAAAGAGATAGTCGCGCATCGCGTAGTATTTCAGTTAGTAGGTGGAGGGGGGTTGGGGGGTAGTGGGGGGCGTTCCGCGCGTTGTAATTCTATAATGACATTATATAAAAATTACGTAAAGGCCACCCGTGAGCACGTGTTTAGAAGCGTGCACGCAATAGGTTTCACGTTTCAATGAACTATTCAATTTGAATATCTAGCGTTCTGTTTGAGTAGGGCTGTGCTCAGACCAAATAAAAAAATAAAGTTTAATAAAAACTGTAACCCGACTACGGGAAAATAAAAATGGTCTAAAAAGTACGAAACAAGCAAATATTTCAGACAGAAATCAAGACATAGGTACAAAAATGGTCAAGGTAAAGCCGTGGTCGCATGCCTGTATACCATGTTGGTACCAGGAACACCTACAAAATTATAATGGCATGCGACGACGGCTTTACCTTGACCATTTTTGTACCTATGTCTTGATTTCTGTCTGAAATATTTGCTTGTTTCGTACTTTTTAGACCATTTTTATTTTCCCGTAGTCGGGTTACAGTTTTTATTAAACTTTATTTTTTTATTTTATAATTTTCCGTTTTTACACTTGATAAACGTAAATAAGAGTAATACAATATTTCAGTAATTAACCTATTTTAAATTCCAATAGCAGTGCATAGTGCTTTGGACGAACCCATAGAGCGATTTATTTCGACGTCAACACCATATATCGATATCGAGCTTCGAAGAAATCTAAAATAATAAATATTTTGTTGTACTTGTTTTTCTTCATAAGAGTGGCATTAAAAATCGTTACTATTTATTAAGATTTGATTAACTGCACGTTGGTAACATCTTGCGATACTACGTAGCGCAGTCTCACTTTTGCTTGTTATAACGATTTAAACATATTTATTTACTTTGAAAATATAATATTATATACATATTTGTAACGTGCTCGTCAAGACCTTTCTTTTGATACCAAACATGTCATGATCATCCCATTTTAATTTTTTTCGAGGTCAGAAATTTACGTGTAAAGTCCACCAAATTAAATTTAGGGAAAAATTATATAGCCTATGTCACCCGGATCATTATTACAAATCTATTGATACCTCGTTCATCAAAATCGGTTTAGTAGTTTAGGCGCTACGGTGGAACACACGTAAAAACAAACATACATACATACATACACACAAACAAACATACAAACATACATACATAGACTGCTAAAATCATAACCCTTCCTTTTGGCTTTGCCGTAGTCGGGTAATAAAAAACCTAGCGCTGTCAACAGTGACGTGGGCCGGTTTCTTAAATATGTGTGTGCTTACTGAGGTGTAGTTTGATTGTAAATGTGTGCGTGTGTGCACAGAGCGGAGGTGTAGTTTTGGCATGCTTCACTGTATTGTTCGCAGCGCTATGTCTTAATTTTTTATTGAGTCTGTGGGACTGTGTTATATGAAAAATTTAGGTATTCAATTAAACCATTAACAGGCACTTTTGAATTGTCAAAGAGTCTGTCAGTTAGTCAGAAAGTTGAAGCTAATTGCCCATTCCAATACGTAGATCTCTATGGAGAAGAACGGGCAAGAAACTCCAAAGACAACTCTTTTAAATATAGATATTACAAAATCCTGCGTACATTATTCTTGTTGCTTCTTTAAATGAGAACTATGTACATCAAAAGTAATTGAAAATATACGATTAAAAATAAGCCCTGGCAGATAAGAGATGACCAGTCTCAACTGACGGCGTCCGTTCACGAACATGATGCGTGGATCAGCACCATCCATTTTGTAGGGAACCGGATGATCCAACACACTCGCCACCATCAGCGAGACATTTAAAACATTTAATTTACTATACGGGTAGGTAATGTGATAGTGGGGCGCGTTATTTACAGAGTCGACAAGCTATACACAGGTATCGGTCAAACTAAAGTTACAAAGTCTCATAAATGTACACAACAGCTTATTGTACCATGTTTGGAATTAATTTTACCATCAGCATGGCATGCTTTACAAATTGCCTCAAAGTCAAGGTTGTCAATTTTCTCAACACGCTCAAAAGTAAACAAAACATGTAACATGCAACAGCCCGGCAATTTAATTTGAATTTCATTCAAATAACTAAGACAAAACGGGTAATTTAGTAATGCTATGATTCTGATTTCAGTAGCCGTGTTTTACTAAAAATATACTTAAGTAGGTACAGACGCCAGCACTTCAAGCTACTACAATCTGTCAAATTTATTTAATAGATTTTCAACTTAATCGCTGAAGTATAAGATTCAAAGTTGATTGGGAAAATTTGACAGTTTCGGCTAGCTTGATGTGCTGGCGTCTGTACATGAATTAAAACTTTTTTAAAGATGTTACAATAAAAGATGAATAGTGAAAAAGAATTTCGATCAATAATAATGCACAAGAATGATAAACATGGTGGACAAAAGGAGAAATTACACGCTTTAGAAGTTATTCTTCTATCCTTGTCAGCCAAAACGACCATTATACTGAATGGCGCGAAGTTACGCTCTATCTTGTGACGTCAGAGGCTAGCAGTGATGTCACAGAGACAGCACCATTTTTTTCACTGTAGATTATTTTCTAATTATCGAAAATTCAAATAAAATCCAGTCAAATACCCTATTGTAGCTAAACAAATGACATATAGGTATTCTACCAATAGTACCGCCATATTGCCGAGAGTTTAGTCCGCGTGGAACTAGTTGGCCGCGCCTAAGCCGACGACGCGCGACGCACGGACGTAATAAAATCGTGGCGATTTTTTTTCGTGCACTGGATTTTCAACGCTCTGCTAAGCGCCGAGAGTTGAAAATCCAACAGTGTGTTGCAACGCGCTGGGACGAGAGTGCATCTCAGCGCGTTGGATTCTCAACGCTCGGCTTAACGCCGAGAGTTGAAAATCCAGTGCGCGATAAAATCCCGCCGCGATTTTATTACGTCCGCGTCCGTGCGAACATCGGCTAAGTGAGCGGTGGGACGGAGGGGTGGGGGCGCTTGCTGTCATTGTACGGCGCCGTACTGAGTAATGCCCCCGCCCCTCTGTCCCACAGCTCACACACCTAAGGCGCGGCCAACTAGTTCCGCACGCTGACTACCGAGTACCGTCGCGCATCGTCGGTGGGACGCGGGGCACGGGCGGGGTACTCCCCATCACACACGGTACAAGGTCGCGACACAATATCTTAAGATCGTTTATTCGTTCTAAAGTTATTAATCTTTTTTTTTATACAATAATGGAGGTAAAATGCAGTTTTTGTTTAGGGGTTACTTTGAAGTTTAGACAAGATGAAATGAAAATAATATTTTATTTAAATATTTTAAATAGATAATTTTATTCATTATTATTAAGTATAACAAGTTTTATCGTAAGTACTTTTAATTCTAGACTAATTTTGAGATAGTTTTGAGAATGATAACATACCTTAACAAACATTTACAAACAATTATTTAGCTTTGCTTTACAATTTGCTTTATAATCAACAAAATAGAACATTCGATCAGCTAGACCCAAGTCACATGTACTTTCTTCGTTTTAATATTGAATTAAATTAATCGATTGATTGACTTATCAAAGCTCTATTCTGTATTTACATTTCAAATTAGCTTAATTAGATAAATAAAGACAGTAACACGAGACAAATTATTTTTTTCGTTTGTTTTTGACAGTTATTGTTGCAAAATCCTGTCCTGCATCAACTACGATGTCAGTTTTTCTTTTTCTGGTCTTAGCTGGTGGCCTTATCGCCCTTTCTGTGCCTTTATGAAGATATTCCGAAAATAGTCTTTTCACTGCGGTTTCGGACACGCCAGTAGCCTGTGCCACTACCAGATTTACGTTCATGTCTTCGCCTGAAGAAAAAAAATTACTCAATAGTACTGAATTTTCTAAAATAATGTAAGGTCTCCGTTACAAAATTTGGACGAGATTTCTTGAAAGCAATCTACCTAAACCTAAGAATCTATATCTATACATTACTAGCTGCACCCCGCGGTTTCACCGGCACAAGTCTCGATCCCGTGGGAATATCAGGATAAAAAGTAGGTATCCTATGTCCTAACCCAGGTCATGGTCTGCCCATGTGCCAAATTTCATTACATTATCATGTTAAACAAACAAATAAACTCACTTTCGCTTTTATAAATAGTTAGGTTAATAAAATTTTAAGGAAGAATTTTTGTCCGTTTGTTTGTCTGGATGTATTGTTTCGGATTGGCGCAAAAACGCCTCAGCAGATTTGGATGAAATTTAGCACACAGATAGTTTATAACCTGGATTAACACATAGGGTACTTTTATTCCCGGTAGTACGTTCCCGTGGGATATTTTCCGACATCCACGCGGGCGAAGCCGCCGGCAAAAAAAATCTAGTTACTAATGTTAGTAGTAAGGTATAACGAAGAAATAAGTACGAACAAAGTTGCTTGAAAATTTAACATAAGTAAGTACCTGTTTCCTTTGCTCGAATTAATCTAAACTTCCGAAAATATTTGTGTACATTGAGAATCATAAGTTTAGCTTGTGAATCCAAAGGTTTTTTATACAGCGTCGGCTCAAGTGGATCTTCCGACACCGTATCTTCCTCCTGTGGAGTCTCTGGTACAAAATCTTCATCCATTATTTCAGTTTGTATATGACATTCTTCTATGGGTTCATCTTGTAAATTTTCAGTTTTTATCGGACATTCTTTTATAGGATCATCTTGAAACGGTTCAGTTTTAACTTGACATTCTTCTATGGATATATCTTCAAACGGTTCAGTTTTTATCCGACATTCTTCTATGGGACTATCTTGCAACTCAGTTTTAAATGTATAACATTCTAGCGGTTCCATTGCGATAAAAAATACCGTGTGTAGCAGTCACGTAAAAGTAAACACGCGTGGATTTTCCTTAGACACGTTCACCGCTGTCAGCGGGCAGCGTCGGACTGATTCACGAATCACTTTCGTCTGCGTGCGCCTCCCGCCCCGCACGCCGCATTCCTTCTCGGGGAAGCCACACGTTAAAGATCTTTTATAGTAACCGTAGAGCGGGTAAGCAAACGCTTCCAGTTAGCCGACGTACGCACGGACGTAATTAAATCGCGGCGGGATTTTATCGAGCACTGGATTTTCAACTCTCGATGTTAAATCGAGCTTTGAGAATCCAACGCGCTGGGACGCACTCTCGTCCCAGCGCGTTGAAAAAATACACTGCTGTATTTTCAACTCTCGGCGCTAAGCAGAGGGTTGAAAATCAAGTGCACGGAAAAAAATCGCTGCGATTTAATGACGTCCGTCTGAACGTCGGCTCCCCGATTTATCACTGCTCATTGGGTGGCGCGCCTCGTGAAGTTACCCCTCTATTCTCACTACCTCCATCAAAACAGGCGAGCATTTTGCAAGCGCGATAAAGTTTTAGTTTCATTTCGGTCAGTTGTTATAATCATGGATTGTGGTTGTGATTTTGTGAGGAGCTCGTGGCTAAATACTAACAGCCGCTCGGGTCGATCTGTCAGGTTAAGCTACGATTGCCGGGGTTGGTCCGTAGATGGGTGACCATTTTTAGATACCGAGACTCCTCCGTGCCTCGGAAAACACGTTAAGCCGTTGGTCCCGGCTGTCATTCGTGGATCTTTGACAGTCGTTAAGGGTCGTCAGCCCGAAAGTCTGACAACCGGTCTTACCAAGGGGTATCGTATTACCCAGTTACTGGGTTGTGGAGGTCAGATAGGCAGTCGCTCCATGTAAAATACTGGTATTCAGCTGCATCCGGTTAGACTGGAAGCCGACCCGAATATAGTTGGGAAAAGGCTAGGCAGATTGAATTTTTTGTTATAATCATGGATTATCTAAAGTATCTAACAGAATTTAGGTACGGAAAGTATTCTAAAAATTCTCTTTGATTTGATTGACCCAAGTAACGGTGGCATTGGAGTATTTTCATATTATCAAGTCGTATTTTGTGTCTGTCTGTGTGACTGCGTCGTTCTTCAAAACTACGCAAAACTACTGGATGCGGTTTTCACTATCATTTAGAGAATTTATTCCGGAAGATTTATATGTGTAATTTATATCTGTATCTCTCAGACAAAATAAAAACCAAGACATAGCGCTGCGAACAATGCAGTGAAGCATGCTAAAACTACACCTCTGCTCTGTGGGCGGGGGGGTCAATGCTTTGCTTATTTTTGATGACATGGGGGGTGGGGGGTCTAGATGGTAATCACGTCAGCAGTAATTATTTACTTTTTTTACACATATTGCAACCCACACATTGTCTATGCTTGAAAACGAAACGCATATTCGGGGATTCCTACAAATCGCCCCCCGGCAAAAAAAGTGTCATAACATGTATTAAAAGTTATTACATGTTATGACACTTTTTTTGCCGGGGGGCGAAATAATGAATACGTTTATATACCTTGCTTAGAACCGAGTAGGGGAATTACCGCGTGCTATTCACCTATCAAAATTTCTTCCGTCAATCTATTGCTCATGAATCAATAAAAAAAAACAGAATACTTACATTAAAAGAAAAATGCATATACCAATGTTTACGTATGCATGGGGGGGGGGCTAAGAGCTTTGCTTACTTTTGCTGACAAGGGGGAGGCGGGGGTAAATAATTGTAATAAATCTGCTTACATAATACTCGACCGGCCCCATACACGCTCACACGCACACATTTACAATCAAACTACACCTCACTAAGTACACACATGCTTACGAAACCGGCCTCACGTCACTGTTAAGTGTTGACAGCGCTTGTCTTGGTTTTTTATTTGATCTGAGCTATATCTATACTTACTATTACTAATAATAAAGCTGAAGAGTTTGTTTTTTGGGTTCCGTACCTCAAAAGGAAAGACGGAACCCTTATAGGACCACTCGTGGTCTGTCTGTCTGTCACAGCCGATTTGCTCCAAATCTACTAGACCAATTTAGTTGAAATTTGGTACACATGAATTTACACACGAACATATAAAGTTAATAAATTTTAACTTTTCGGGAATAAATTGGAAAGCTTCTGATGGTAGCGACAGCAGTAATACTAAGAGAATGTATTATTGACTCTAGAGACAAAGTTGAAATGTGTTATGTGACTCAAAACCCTCAAACACCGAACACACTCATGCTTCTGACGGTACTTCGACCCCGGGCCCTTTAACCTTTTGAACGCCAGCCAAAGTTTACCTAAAACACTTATTATGTCAATCTAATCTCAAGTGCTTTTGATTTTTGGGTAGGCCTTCGGAAAAACGGAGAATTCGTCAATAAAGAGCCATTAACACGGCATGTATTATACCTTCCCGGGTTCCTTGGGAGCTGTTTTACTTGTAAAAATAGATAGTAGCATTTTTTCTTAAGTTCCGCGGGGGGACGCGCGACTTGCTAAGGGTTAAAAAAGAGCTTAAACTAACTTCTTAATCAACTTCTTAATCTAGCATCTTCATCAGGTCAAAAACTCGAAATCGATAGCATAAAGGCATATATTACAGTTAGAAAATGAGATAGAGGCAAGAGGAGGTACCATACACACATAAAGATGCAGTTGAGGTTTTTAAAGTTGGCAAGTTATTTTTTAAATGAATTGGACCACGGAACTCTCAAAGGTGCTGTGGTACAACTATTTTTAAAGTTGGACAACTGCCCCTAGTAAAGACCCATGGTCCAACTAGTTGTACAGAGCAGTTGGATCACTGCCCCGGAATGGTATTAGCAAGCACTGGTTAACTAGGTCCAATGTACCTACTTAGTAATTTTATTAGATTTTTCCAACTGCATGTTTCTTATACGAAAACGAACACCTTAGTAGGTAAGGTTCTAGAAATGACACGGATACGTAATTTGTATTTCCCAGGCATCATTCTCATGACTCAAAAACGTCAAGTAAAAAATGTAGTTTAAGTGTTAAATTACCTGCTTCACCCTCAATATTCTTGGTTAACATTAAATTGTACAAAAAATATGTTTTTCTTGAAACAACCCATGGCCATCTAAAAATAGTGACTGGTTGTTCACAAGTAGACAGTCACTTATTGATTTCTTTACTGGCGATACAATTGTTTGTGTCCGATGTTGAAGTGAAAACTTCTTTAGGCGCGTTGGGCATTTTTGAGATGGGACTAAACCATTGATTTCGCGACACTGTGACGACACCAGCTTTTGACCATTAAAAAGACATCAACGCGTTGATAACCGCGGTGCAGATTTTTGTCAAGTTTTCACTTCTGTCGGCACTCCCGGAGTGACACTGTTGTTTTCATCTGTTAGCCCATATTTTTAAGGATAATGTTATCACGTTACATAATTATTAACTACTAAGCTCTAATTAGATATTAATTTGGTTTTTACCTCAGAAAAGTCAGAATTTCAGGAGAATTTGTCTGTCATTGTCACGCAAAACAAGAGTTTTGACTTTTCAAAATTGGCATTTATTCCTATAACATTTTACTGTTGTTCAGTTAGAAAATAATCCTATCCATACTATTAAATGAGCAATATTTTTATATTCGTGTACTTACTTACCTATCATTATTTGTAAAAAATTTCGTCGGTTATTTAAAAACAAAATCTGCTGTTTTATAGAAAAGTGCAATACCTACGCGGTCAAAATGTATGGAACAGCTGATTTTTTTTAAATAATCGACGAAAATTTTTCAACGCAGTGGGGTTCAGAATCATGTACTGAATCCATGGTAACAGTTTTCGCGTCGATGTCTCTGCCACCCTGTATTTATTTGTAATCACGTTCTCGAAAACGGCTCTAACGATTTCGATGAAAGTTGCAGTGAGCAAATTCGTTTTCTCCGTATTTTCACCTGAGCAGAGCTCGGTCGCCCAAAGTTTAGAACAAGATGGCTACCTTAGAATAATGACATGACAGCATGGAATTAATAAGTCCCTACTGTCATGGCAGCATGGAATTAGTATGAACTTTCCTATATTATTAAATGAGCATTCTCTATTATCACCAGCACGCGTAGCATGACCACCGTAGAAACGAGTTTTGTCGACGGAAGAATAGATTAAATGACAGATTGTGATTGTTTATCTGTCATTTTGTCTACTCTTCCGTCGACAAAACTCGTTTCTACGGTGGTCATGCTACGCATGCTGAGCAGAGCTCGGTCGCCCATGTACCTACTATCTATTTTATGTGTCATCTGCACTTAAAACTAATGAAAACAAGCATTTTCTTTTTACTTCGTTGTGAAATAAACAAACGCGTGTACAGGCTGTCAATATTTGTTGACACGTAGGTATTTGTCAGAAACAAGAGGCATTACACAATTACAGTTTTTATACAAAGAAATAAGAAATGCTGCGAAAATGCAGGTTTCATGAGCGTAGCCTGTTGTGTTAGGTTTTATTGAATTATTTCAGTATGAGGCTGTGTTGTGGTTTCTAGAATTTATATTTTTTAAGCTTTTGCATAGCTTTTATCGCGGGCTTTGAGCGCGGCGACCGAATCAAGAAATTCCGAACGTATCGAAAATAAAACCTAACAACCCCCACTCCACCTACCATGTAATGACGGTTCCCATGACAACGTGATGTTGTCATGGAGGTTACAAATGCTATGCAATAGCTTTACCGCGGCAGTCCCCGAGTGCCACACGTTTTTTTTTTAAGAATTACGCTCGTAATAGACAATTTATCCCTTAATTTATCCCTTGCGTGATACATAATATAACATGAACAAAGAAAATCGTGTGTCAAAGATATTAAGCACAGTTTCAACCTTTCTACTTCCATAAATCGCTTTTTAATTGTTTGAAAACATGACGTGTGACCTTCAACTTCACCTTTAAATAGAATTCGATTAATAAGAAATTCTGACATGCGACCTTGCGTGTTGAAATACGAAGCTCAACTAAGCGTTTTAACATTTTGAAAATAGAACAGACAATTTAAAAATAAAATAAAAAGACAATTTACATGCATCTTTTCTGCATACACATGCATTTTATATTGTTTATGCATGTGATGTACGAGACTTGGATAAGGTGTTAAAAATAGAACAAGTTTGTTGCGCGCACGCAGTTTTAATAATGTAGCGTGTTAAATTTATACGTTAAAGAGGAAATTCTTTAGCATGGCGAAATGATTGTCGTGTAGCGGTTAAAACAAAGTGGATTATAGTTTTATTTATAGGTGCAGAGTAGAAACACATAGCTCGGCGTTTAAGTTGGTATGTCTGAACCGCACCTTAAAGTTTCTGGTCACGATCTTCGGCTCCGAGGAATTTAATTAATGCCGGGGGAGAAACACGAATATTATACCGACACCCTATCTTGTGGATATACACAACATATAGAATCACTCCTGTATTACCCGAAAGGTACCTAAGGCACAGAGAGGTGTTTCATAAATTCTCAATTTCCCAGTGAGAGCTCGAAAAAACCGTTCGTGAAGCTCATTGCCTTGCCAAACTTCCGTAAGATCGTTAGTATCAAGTGCTGCAGGTTTGCGCCAGTTCTCTTTCGCCAAGGTGAGCGGGGTGAGGCCCTTGTCCACTGCGACCACATCTCGATGCATCCCCACGTCAGTTTGAAGGAAATATTTCCTGATACTGCAAATTTTTCCTTATCATTAGCGACTATAATACTAGTTTTATTGATACGATAAGAGAATTAAGGTTGAACTAGTTGCGGGCTCGAACTCATTGGTGGGCTTGGTCAAAAAGCACGCTATCTCACCTGGCATCGTGTCCGACAGAGATAGTATCAGTGATGAGCAGTTAGACGCTGGTCTACATGCACAAACTCTAGTTCGCACGCACACAAACACAGTTCAGAACGATGTTAGTAAAACGAGCGCGTAAAAAATTACGAAAAGTCCTTTGGAAGGTGGAGTTTTATGAAAAAACTACTGCATAAATCAATTACGAATAAAGTTTATAATAAGCTTCGACAATTGAGATTTTATACTTCTTTTATTACTTATTTACTCCCAAAGTTGCGTTAAAATTAGCAGGAAAAACGAATCTTTGTTGGCTCATAACTTTTTGATTGCTTTTTTTTACTATTCTGCTTCTGTACAGACAAAATTAATAATAAGACAAAACGATTTCATGTTTTACTTTGGATGTACAATGTGTAACAGTGGAGTAAAACCCCCCGAAATTTGTATGGAAAAAGTATCGGCTAGTTGCGCCTTAAGCCCAATTTTAATATAATAAAAAGAAAGTAAGTATGTCAACAGTAATCTTTACAAATTAACATCGTGTAGTACCTAATTGTTAAACATTTCAGAAGTACATAAAGTAAGCACTTTATGAACCACTATGCACAAGTATTTACAAATGATGCCAATTGTTCCGAGTTGGGATCCTTGCCAAAATTGTAACACAGAAATGCCAGTCTTGTTTTCCACGCAGTTTTGAGAATGTTATTGTTATTTTATAGCAGTCGTTTCCTATTGTGATAATTTTGTCTTGAAATGTCTTAGTCCTTGTTGAAAAGGCTTTAGGTCGTTTTTGATCCCGTTTAATTACAATAATCCGATTACTGCTCTATATGGTCACTCTTGATGTCATACGGGGAATAGAGGTTTGAAGTTATCTCAGTCATGTTAGGATCGCAGCAGGTGGTGTTCTATAGTTTCTGCCTATATCCATTGGAAGATATCGTTTATGTAAGTATATATATGTAGCTGATTGTCATTTTACTGACGTAATCTTTTAGAGCCATATTAGACTATCATAGAAATATGATCTGAGATGTACGAGTCATTTTTATATGAAGAACCTATGGCGGTATAATAACTACATATGATTAATATCGTCAATGATCATAGTTAAGGAATCCTATTTGACAGCAAGCGTACAAATATGATCATATCCGTCTAACCTCAAAAATTGCTAAATCTAACACGGCTACACCGTTATCCATCTTGATTAAGTATATATGATCATGTAAGTGTAATATGTACAAATGAAGATCAGCATAATTTAACTATGATCAAAGAGTTTGACAGATATGAAATCATATTTGTATGATAAATATATGATAGAGTAATTGGGGCCTTAGTCAGCTTTTTCAAATAAAGGGAGCAGTCAACTTGCCCGGAACCATAATGAAATCTAACGAGATGATTTTCATTCAGGAGACCACAAAATTGTATTATTACATTCTTAATACTCTCACAACAATAACATTAAACAATTAGTTCAAGTAAATATTATAACCGAATCGTGCCAAATCGTAAGACATAAAGTATTTATTATTCAAACACTTGTCCTTGACACAGACTGAAGTTGTGTTAGGAACGTTGAACTTCTGGAGTATTTGTGAACATGACCTATTTGTACTGTGGTTAAGTATGGCGAATTTATGAGATTTATTGGCCTGATTTACGATAAGTTTTAATATTTTCTGGAAGTACTTGACTTCTGTTTATAAGAATTTAAATAAAATAAATGTGGGACAGCTTATTGAAATAATTTAGGTTAATAGACACTTAGAATTATAACCATCGCATCATTCACACCTATAGTACTGAGAAATAAATACAGTAAAGCTTGCTATGAAAAATTTTAAATGGTGAAAATAGATGGGTCGCCGGAACTTTTCCAGTTTCTTTTCGACTGACGATGCTTTGAAGTTTTCAGTCCCAGTTTCAAAATACCTTTAATATTATCTGCTTTTTGTTTAGTTACTTTGTATAAAACGTCTCATAAATAAATCTGATATAGGTTAGTTGCGGAGCAATACTTGTCATACATTTCTAATTAATCATGAAATTGTCTGCACGAAATAAATCAAAACTGTCAAAGAATATTATTCATTCATTATGTATATTTTTACAGGGCGCCAAGCTCCCAGTATTTCTTGACATTACACGATGGCGCTGCTAGCAACGGGCCAGACAGCAAATTCAGTACATTTCACATTAGTTCCCTTTTCCGCCGTCTTCCAACATATACTAGGCGCTCTATATGTTATTTCACGTTTTTCTCCTTTGGTATTATATATGCGTAAGCATTTTATGTGCAAGTTCATTGAACTCTTGTGAGGCGACAGAAAGCTTCATACTTATTTGTGAATGTACGCTTTCATATTTGGTAAGAACGTAATACTCGTAGATTTGATGGTTGATACTTTAACTTGTGATAATGAAGAGACAACGTACTTACTACCGACATATGAACTTCAAAGAGCTTACTTAATTCGAGTTTGAAATGGACATATTATTTATTTTTTTAGTGCACCTTCTGTTATTAAATTTTTAGCTACATATTGCAAACCAGACCAGGGTTGGCATAACAATGCGTTCGCACTGGCGAAACATCACAACAAAACATGTTGAAATCTCTAGTGCCTGTCAAACTTTGTATGGAAAATTGACAGAAAATAGAGATTCCAACATGTTTCGTTGTAAATGTTTCGCCAGTGCGAACGTACAGTAAGACAAACAAGTTTTTTAAAACACGTATTTTAAACAGTGTTTAACAGTTTGAAATAAAACAATGCTTTTTATTAAAGTGTTTAAAATAATCTTTTAAACATTTAGGCCGCTTTCACATTAGAACGTAAGCAGCGCGACAGTAGCGCGGCAGAAGCACATGCCTTCACATTATAAGCGCGGCTGCCGCGCCGCAGTTTATATCAGTGTGCCGCACTTCATTTAAAATATGGACTATATGTAATCACGTGCGCTTGCTGTTGGGGCAGGTAGTAATAAAAACTTGGTTTAAGGCTTGTGCAGACCAGCGCGATATCGCGGGCGCGACACTGGTAGCGCTGCCTGTCGCGCCCGCGATATCGCGCTGGTCTGCACAAGCCTTTACTTGTATAGCTATAATTATATTTCAACATTCATATTTTTTTCTTCAAGTAATAGTAATAATATTTATTTCTCTGTTCACAAAGGTTCATATAGTTATAAACATAGAGACAAGAAATATAGCGTTTTGACAAAAATGCGTAAAATATGATCCATTGCGAGAGGCTGGCGTCCATACTAGGAAACCTTGTGTCACGGATCACCAGGCTTTCGCCCCGAATTTAATCTAGTTAACATTACAATGGTTAATTTTCAAACTCTAAACAAATTATTTATTGACGAAGGGAAAAAAATCAGACATGTTTAAATTAATTAACCAAAAATTACTAGTATTAATAAAAATAACATTGATAATGTCAGTAGACAATAGTCGCATAGACAATCAAATCAAACTGAGTTTGTATTCCGAGTTTCCGACACTTGCGACACTGGCTCATCGCCGACTGAGCGAAAGCGGTGGCCGTGCCGGCCGCGCGAAATATGAAATTCTGACTGGGCGACGGTCGCGCGTCTGTCGCGCGACTGTCACGCTGCTAAAGTCGCCGTAATGTGAAAGCGGGTTAAGAAAAAAAACCGCCCAAGTGCACGCACAATGAAGGGTTCCGTGGTTGGGATGTATTTATCCCAAGAGCAAACTTAACATTGTAGTTGAAAAAAATGTTCTCCCATACATTCCAACTGCAAATGTAAAGTATGCACAATTTTGAGAGATTTACCATGTTATTTTAAGAACATAGACTACTTATAGGTTTTCCTGTAATCTATGAGTAAAGAACCAAACTCTGTATTTTTTCAAACTTTTGAAGTGAAAACTTTTTTAGGCGCGTTGGGCATTTTTGAGATGAGAAAAAACAACTCAACTCGCGACACCGTTACCGACATCTTATTTTTGTAAACGCGATTGTGCTCTTTATTTATATTACGTTACGGATCAATGTTCTATGCAAGTATTTTTACTTAAAAGGTTTTGGAAGTATTTTTTTTAATTATTCAAGTTTTTACTTCTCTGTCGGCACTCCCGGAGTGCCACTGATTTTTTTTGTTTCAGTAGTTTCGAATATAATGGAATGGTAAATTTTCATCAATTTTCTTAAATATAGTTATTTGAAATCCTCCCAACAAGCCCTTTCATTTGATATGTCACACAGTACAGTTTGCAAAACTTTTTTTATTTAATTTTCCTATTTGTCCCCGAAAAATGACCCCCATATTCAAAATTAATTACTTTACATGTCCGTGTTTGGGTCACAGAAATTCATATGTGTACCAAACAACTAAATTGGTTCAGTAGATTCGGAGCAAATCGACTGTGACAGACGGACAGACTACACGAGTGATCCTATAAGTGTACCGTTTTTTTCTTTTGAGGTATGGAACCCTAAAAACAAACTCCAGCTTTATAATTAGTAATAATAAGTATAGATATACATAGCTCAAACCAAATAAAAACTAGTGATGTGCCAGATATCTGTATCCGTATCCGCGGATATCCGAGGGAGAAAAAAGATCTGTATCCGTATCCGTTACTTTTTGGCGGATCTTGAACGGATCTTTTATATTAATACATTTCATTACGTATATGAAATTTTAAAGATATGTAGCAATGAAATATTGTTAACTTCAATCCAAATAAATAAAAAAATAATTTCATCAAATTTATTATAATTCAAGTAGGGTATCAGTAAATTAAGTTATAATGTAGTCTAATTAAATTATCTTTGAAGTGAGATCAAACCTCTAATATTTGTGCTATGCTTATTGAAATAATTATGTGAGTTAACACATCAATTAAAACTATGGAGTTTTCAAGAACTTAAAAAAAATATACGTCATAATTAATATTAAGTAATGGTATATTGTATTTCAAAAAGAGTAACTTGGCAAGTTTGTCCCCCAAAAGTCAGTTACGATGAGGATCATAAATAATTCCTGCTGAACCTGAAGAAAGTTGAGATCCGTATCCGTATCGGCGGATCACTTTTTTAACGATCCGGCACATCACTAATAAAAACCAAGACAAGCGCTGTCAACACTCAATAGTGACGTGAGGCTGGTTTCGTAAACATGTGTGCACTTAGTGAGGTGTAGTTTGATTGTAAATGTGTGCGTGTATGCACAGAGCGGAGGTGTAGTTTTGGTATGCTTCACTGTATTGTTCGCAGCGCTATGTATTGGTTTTTTATTTGGTCTGAGAGATATAGATTACACATATAAATTTTCCAGAATAAATTCTCTAAATGATAGTGAAAACCGCATCCAATTGTTTTGAGTAGTTTTGAAGAACGACGCAGTCATACAAACAGACACAAAATACGACTTTAATTTATAATAATGTATTATAAATGCCGTAGTAAATACTCCAATGCCACAGTTAGTTGTGTCAATATTATAATCAAAGAGAATTTATAGAATACTTTCCGTACCTAAATTCTATTGCAACCATAGATAAATAATCCATGATTATGACAAATGTTTGAGTGACATTTTTAGTAAGTCACAAAAATATCATTCTTCCAAAACTAAACTAAAACTTTATCCCGCTTGCATAATGTTCGCCTGTTTTTGATGGAGGTAGTGAGAATAGAGGGGCAAAGTCACGTGGCGCGCCACCCGACGAGCAGTGATAAAGCGGGGAGCGGTTAGTAACAGGAAGGGTTTGCTTACCCGCTCTTGTGAGCAACCGCAACGGTTACTACAAAAGATCTTTAGCGTGTGGCTTCCCCGGGAAGGAGCGCGGGTTGCGGGGCGGTCGGCGCACGCAAACGAACGTGATTCGTGAATCAGTCCGACGCTGCCCGTTGACAGCGCTGAACGTGTCTAAGACAAATCTACGCGTGTTTACTTTTTACGTGACTGCTACACACGGTATTTTTTATCGCAATGGAACCGCTAGAATGTTATACATTTAAAACTGAGTTGCAAGATAGTCCCATAGACGAATGTCGGATAAAAACTGAACCGTTTGAAGATATATCCATAGAAGAATGTCAAATTAAAACTGAACCGTTACAAGACGATCCCATAGAAGAATGTTCAATAAAAACTGAAAATTTTGAAGATAAACCCATGGAAAAATGTCATATACAAAGTGAAATAATGTATGAAGATTTTGTACCAGAAACTCCACAACAGGAAGATACAGTGCCGGAAGACCCACTTGAGCCGACGCTGTATAAAAAGCGTTTGGATTCACAAGCTAAACTTATGGTTCTCAATGTACACAAATATTTTCGGAAGTTAAGATTGATTCGAGCGATGGAAACAGGTACTTACTTATGTTAAATTTTTAAGCAACTTCGTTCTTACTCATTTCTTCGTTATAATTTACTACTAACATTAATAACTAGCTTTTGCCCGCGGCTTCGCCCGCGTGGATGTCTGAAAATATCCTACGGGAACGTACTACCGGGAATAAAAGTACCCTATGTGTTAATCCAGTACCCTAATTGCGTAATACAACACAATCACAATTTGCTTCGATTTCAAACAGATTTCTAATCCATTGCTTCATAAGTTGGAAAACAAAATCTGTTCAACAACGTAAACAACGCAATGAATGTTGTTGAAATGTCAAAATGAAACAAATTTCGCGAAATTGTTTACGAAAATAAGTTACGCAATTAGGGTACAGGTTATAAACTATCTGTGTGCAAAATTTCATTCAAATCTGTTGGGGCGTTTTTGCGCCAATCCGAAACAATACATCCAGACAAACAAACGGATAAAAATTCTTCGTTACTATTTTATTATCCTAACTAATATTATAAATCCGAAAGTGAGTTTGTTTATTTGTTTGACATGTTGTTGTAATGAAATTTGGCACATGGGTAGATCATGACCTGGGTTAGGACATAGGATATTTTTTATCCCGATATTCCCACGGGATCGAGACTTATGCGGGTGAAACCGCGGGGTGCAGTTAGTAATGTATAGATATAGATCTTAGGTCAAGATATAGCTATATATACTTATAGCTCTTAAGAAATCTTATCAAAATTTTGAAACGGAGTCCTTACATTATATTAGAAAATTCAGTATTATTATTATTTCGTAATTTTTTTTTCTTCAGGCCAAGACATGAACGTGAATCTGGTAGTGGCACAAGCTACTGGCGTGTCCGAATCCGCAGTGAAAAAACTATTTTCGGAATATCTTCATAATGGCACAGAAAGGGCGATAAGACCACCAATTAAATCAAAGACCAGGAAAAGAAAAACTAACATCGCAGTTGATGCAGGAGAGGATTCTGCGACAATAACTGTCAAAAACAAACGAAAAAAATAATTTGTCTCGTGTTATTGTCTTTATTTATCTAATTAAGCTAATTTGAAATGTAAATACAGAATGGAGCTTTGATAAGTCAATCAGTCAATTGATTTAATTCAATATTAAAACGTGATTTGGGTCCGGCTGGTCGAATGTTCCATTTTATTGTTTATAAAGCAATTTGTAAAGCAAAGCTAAATAATTGTTTGTAAATGTTGGTTAAGGTGTGATGACATTCAAAAACATTCATCGTTCAATTATTGGTCTGGAATTAAAAGTACTTACAATAAAACTTGTTGTACTAAGTAATAATAAATAAAAGTATCTGTTTAAAATATTTAAATAAAATATTATTTTCATTTCGTCTTGTCTAAACTTCAAAGAAACCCCAAACAAAAACTGCATTTTACCTCCATTATTGTATATACGAAAGAAATAATGATTAATTATTAATGAATAATTTAAAAATGAATGTCGCTTGATCTTAAGAAATTGTGTCGCGACTATGTACCGTGTGCGGTGGGGAGTACCCCGCCCGTGCCCCGCGTCCCGCCGAAACGACGCGCGACGGTCAGGCAGTCACAGTTGGGCTAGTCTCGGCAATATGGCGGTACTATTGGTAGAGTACCTATACGTCAATTTTGTTTAGCTACAATGGGGTATTTACATTGAAAATAAGCTACAATAAAATAATAAAAAATAAAGTTTAAAAAACTGTAACCCGACTACGGGAAAATAAAAATGGTCTAAAAAGTATGAAACAAGCAAATATTTCAGACAGAAATCAAGACATAGGTACAAAAATGGTCAAGGTAAAGCCGTGGTCGCATGCCTGTATACCATGTTGGTGTCAAGAACACCTACAAAATTATAATGGCATGCGACGACGGCTTTACCTTGACCATTTTTGTACCTATGTCTTGATTTCTGTCTGAAATATTTGCTTGTTTCATACTTTTTAGACCATTTTTATTTTCCCGTAGTCGGGTTACAGTTTTTTAAACTTTATTTTTTATTTTATACTTTTCCGTTTTTACACTTGATAAACGTAAATAAGAGTAGAGTAATACAATAGTTCAGTAATTAACCTATTTTAAATTCCGATAGCAGTGCATAGTGCTTTGAACGAAACCATAGAGCGATTTATTTCGACGCCAACACCATATAACGATATCGAGCTTCGAAGAAATCCAAAATATAAATATTTCGTTGTACTTGTTTTTCTTCATAAGAGTGGAATTACAAATCGGTACTACTTATTAAGATTTGATTAACTGCACGTTGGTAACATATTGCGATACTACGTAGCGCAGTCTCATTTTTGCTTGTTTTTAACGATTTAAACATATTTGTTTACTTTGAAAATATAATATTATATACATATTTGTAATGTGCTCGTCAAGACCTTTCTTTTGATACCAAACATGTCATGATCATCCCATTTTAATTTTTTTCGAGGTTAGAAATTTACGTGTAAAGTCCACCAAATTAAATTTAGTGAAAAATTATATAGCCTATGTCACCCGGACCATTATTACGAATCTATTGATACCTCATTCAGCAAAATCGGTTTAGTAGTTTAGGCGCTACGGTGGAACACACGTAAAAACAAACATACATACATACATACAAACATACATACATACATACAAACATACATACATACATACAAACATACATACATACATACACAGACTGCTAAAATCATAACCCTTCCTTTTGGCTTTGCCGTAGTCGGGTAAAAATAAACCGGCTAAGTGCGTGTGGGACCCTTTATGATCATGCTGACTAGAAATCAAAACGTCTATGCCAAGTAATGCCTTAATCTTATAAGCACAATGCCTACCTTGCAATATGTCTATACTTACAGTATTTGAACTTAACCTTATTCTGACTATGAAGCAAAATGCCTGCCTTGCAATATGACGATGCAGCATTTGAACCAAACCTTAATTAAGGGGACGATAGCAGACTTTTAATGATTTTATACTGAAGATGACGTCTGAACGAGTAGTGTTAGTAATTTGGAAAAAATATATGTTAAATTAGAGCATTTTTTTAATATTTTAATATAGGCATATTTTTGATTATGTTTATATTACATAGTGAAATTAATTAGTAAAGTTATGTCTAACGCGGATAAAAAACTGAGAATGATGCAAAATCCATCAAGCATACTCGTATTTTTCTGAAAACTTCACCATATTAAAGATAATTAAATTACTAATCTTTTAGTATACGTGTTTTATTAAAATATCTTTTGTTTTACGTGTAATAAATTAATAATGCGTCTAATTTGGGACAGCGCGCCTTGATGGGCGAGTCCTATTACTGGCTGGACGTACGACACGTTGCGTGAGCTCAGTACAGAACACGCAAGCTAACCATTCAAGGTCACTGTCATATATCTGCGTCTTAAATGACTAAAGTGCCCCAAAGATTAATAGTTCGCCGTCAGTCTATAATCGCATCAAGATTCAGGCGTCCTGTCATCCAAGGCAAGTCCAAAGCAATGATCGAATTGCTTCCACACATTAGTAAAAGGGGTTCCATAGTTGGGATTAATTTATCCCAAATACAAACTTAACATTGTAGTTGAAATACATGTTCTCCCATACATTCCAACTGCAAATGTAAGTTTGCATGCACAATATTTAGAGATTTACCATATTATTTTAAGACCATGGACTTTTTACAGGTTTTCCTGTAATCTATGAGTGAAGAGCCATTCTCTGTATTTTTTTTTTCACTAAAATAAAATAGTAAATCTATCAATATTGTGCATACAATCTTATATAAGCAGTTGGAGTGTATGGGAGAATATGTATTTCAACTACAATGTTAAGTTTGTTTTTGGGATAAATTCATCCCAATTACGGAACCCTTCATTGTGCATAGTCCGACACACACTTGGCTGGTTTTTTTGTAAATGATTCCCCAGGTAAATTTTAAAATTGTCTTGAAATGAATTACATATATTAGGCCTGATCGATTTCCGCCGCAGGAGGAGACGCCCGGGCGGGAATCGCGAGCAGATTTCCGGCCACCGTAGGCGCGGGTTTGCGGACGGTGAGTAATGGGTAGCTCGCCGTCCGATAAGGACCAAGCCCGGGTCGACGGCGCGTTGTGTTCCACGCGCACCTCAAAGAGATGTCAGCGGAATTGACGGGGTCCGCTAGGACCAATGCCTGCCGGGGGTTCGAAGAAAACCGATAGGGAAATCGGGCCCCCGGCAACAGGACAACCAAAGGAACACGGGTGGGTTTTAGTAAGAGTCTGACACGCCCTCCCGCTCCGCCCAGAGCGGGAGAAGAAAAAAAAAAGGCCTGATCGATTTGTACATTTTTAACTATTTGTTTTATAAAATAAAAACTTTTTTTTCCAACCCTGAACCAGACAGAATAGGAAATGCATAAAATAACTATGTTATCGCGAGCTTCTACAGCTGTCCACAAATGCGACTGCCTTCCGTTCGGCTGATATAGCAGACTGATTGCCTTTGTTTGTTATGACTGGCTGTTTGTTGCAGAAACTATTTATATTGAGTGAGATAATAATAATGTTATAAAAGTAGTGGCGATACTAAAAATTTTATAAGTTCCGGCATATCCTGGGCAGTGCAGTAAGACCCCTTGTCACCTCGTTGACTGGGTGATATTTTTACCAAAGAACAAGGAGACTAAAAAACCGGCCAAGTGCGTGTCGGACCACGCACAAAGGGTTCCGTAGTTGGGATGAATTTATCCCAAAAACAAACTTAACTTTGTAGTTGAAAAACATATTCTCCCATACGGAATGTATGGGAAAATATGTTTTTGCAACTGCAAATATAAGTTTACTATTACTCGTTAACTTGTAGAGCCTACTTAGCTGTGATAGTTTTCCTTTTAATTTCGTAATGTAAACTACTGCTGTGATTTTTTTCATGTATCCAAAACCAACCATTTAGCTGGCAGGGGGGGTACACTTGACTCTAACAAAAATTAGCACTTTAAAGCCTAATATTTCGCGAATGGATCCCTGAATTCAAAAACGGTTTTCATATACCTAATGATTTTGAAGGACTTTTCCAACGATATCCTACACAATGCGATGGAAAAAAAACGTCCCCTCTACGCTACATGTCGGGGAGGAACCCTAAAAATATTTTTTTCCTAATTTTATTTTACCACTTTGTCGGCGTAATTAATACCCATGCCAAATTACAGCTTTCTAATACTAAGAGTCTCGGAGCTAGACCGCGGACAGACAGACAGACGGACATAGCGAACTATAAGGGTTCCTTGTTTACTACGGAACCCTAAAAAGGCTGTGGATGAAGAATTTATTATAAATGTAGGACTGCAAATTGTGGAGAGTCTCGCCAATTGACCTACTGTAGAACAGGACAAAAAAAAAGACATAGGGAATCGAACGTTCGTAATAGTGACAGAGAGGATTTGGAATGAGGCATCAATTAGAAGATAAGGACGAACTATTGATCTCTTCAAAGGTTAAGCAAAAGATACACGGAAATCTAACAGCAAGGACAGAAACTTAACGATACCTCATTAGGTAAACAAATTTGCAAAGCAGACATCAAATTCACAATCCCAATAAAAAAAGCAAACAACTTCAAATCTCTTCATCTTTCATCTCTAAAATATGTCCTTGTCACTTCCGTAATGTCGGTTAGTGCATCATAAATAAAGCAAGTAAAAGGGAATGCATATATGACTGATTCGTCTTTATCAAGAGTATTTATAACAAAATTATTTTTAAATTTAAATCTGGTTCATTGATTAATATTAATTCTTATCACAAGTTTTATAGCTCCATTCTTTCTTTTAGGTTATCGCTGTAGAATCCAAAAGCTCATCTTTCGGATGACAACTAAAGGTGCCATGTTCATGTACTTTCGAGATATCAGCCAAGCACGTCTCGTGGTTATTTATGATACTTATTTGTGTCTTAAAAGAACGTCACTGAGCCACTGCTTCTTAAAATAAACACGGTCACAAAATAAAAATAAAACTTCATGCATCTTAATTTCGTTCTGTCCTTACTTCCGCAAAAACAGCTACTACACACGCGGTAATAATAAAGTGCATCTGTATAACTCTCAGCACTTTCTTAACAAACCACATCAAAGCATTACATATTACATTCTCTTAACTAAAACAAACACTGTTTCAAAAATAAAACAGCATCTTAATTTCGCTCCTTCGCGTCGTCACTTCCTCAAAAATGACAAGTGCATCATCCACGGTACTATTTAGGTGCATGTGTATAAGTGTCGGCACTTCTTAGCAAACCACTTCAAAGCTTTACACATTACATTCTCTTAACTAAAACAAACACTGTTCCAAAAATAAAACTACATCTTAATTTCGCTCTGTCCTCAATTACACAATAAAAGCTAGTGCAAAATACACGGTACTACTAAGGTGCATGTGTATAAGTGTCGGCACTTTCTTGAAAGCATTAGGTGCATATTAGGAACATTGATTAAAACAAACGCTGTTCCAAAAATAAAACTGCATCTTAATTTCGCTCTGTCTCCACTTCCGCAATAACAACTAGACATATATGCATCATATACGGTACTGCTAAGGTGCATGTGTCTACTGTACGTGCTTCCTTGGTTTCCGCGTCAGGGTATTGTTGCACACTATACGTGCTAACTGGTGTGTTGACAAATTGTGCAAAATTGTTCCGTGTCGGGGAAATGATAGTGCTTCACGGTCGACTGTTTATTAGTGGAGTTTAGGTGGGCTTAATTTGTTTGATGCTAATTAAAGAAATTATGTTTTTTTGTTTTCTTTTCGACAGTACATCTTGTGTTATCTGAGACGTTCGTCAGATCGTAAAATGCGCAAGCATAAGGGAACTTGAGCACTCAAGAAAAGAGAAACATGGTCAGGAAAGTCTTTTCGACCATTTACTCAGAATAAAGATTGAGTCATCTCTTCAAGTGCTCGAAATAGTAAATATGATCACACTACTAGGAGGATCAAGTTTTATTTAAAATAGATTAGATCGGACAGTGTTTCTTCTGCATCAGACCGAATAGATGAAGATTATATCATAGATGACGAAGCAGCATACAGAACTGAACAATAACATAAAGAATTAAAAATACACGCAAATGAAGAAAGTATTCCAAGTCAAAGTGAAGCTATTTAACGAAGGGCAGCTTGTCAAGCCTGACTATCATGTGAACTCAAATAATGATGTCCTCTCGAACAATTTAAATTGCCGTATTTATGCCTACGCACAACTTTGGCGTTCAGCCAATTACAACTACGGGACAGTTATAAAACTGCACTTCGCAAATATGCAGACGGACTTTCTGTTGTGAATTTAGGTAAATAAATCTTTTGGCAGCACTTACGGAAGAAATTCTTTGTGCGTTGTTTTCTTCAAAAATAAGAAATATAAGAATGCAATCAGTTCGATTAGGTAATTGAATTCGCCAATTTAATTCTCTGTTCATTGTAATTACTGATTTTTAAATGGACATGTCTATATTGTCTAATTGTAAAACAACTTAGGTGATGCTTTTAATGTCGAAATATCATTTATTTTGACTTCAAACGCGATATCTAACTTGAATCGACCATCAAAAGCAGAGTCTACACACTCGGGTGTAGCTAGACTCTCAGCGTTTAAAGCGAAGGGTTTACTTCAAGTGGTTACTAGTTGGTATAAACAAGTAGATAGGTAACATTAATAAGAGGGTTTACTTACGTCAGATGAGGATTAGTGTCGACGTCGAGAAGAAAGTTACTCTATAAAACCTAGAGTTTAATGAAGTGGTCTGAGCTTTATAGAGAAGTCTATAAATACTCATGTACGCTGTTGAAAGTATTTTTCTTACTGAAGTCTCACTCATACACAAACTCTTTAAGATTATGACAATATATCCATACTTTACGATCTACAATTACTTGTAGTTTGTGTTGCCATACACTTGGGAGTAAATAGTAAAAATATAAACACTATACAGCTATTGCAAGAGTAGCTGGCAGATGGCCACAAGGCGCCTAGCCCGGCTAGTCGCTAAAATAATATCAAAACTGATGTTTTTGTTGTACCTGCCAAAGAACGATGTACCTACTCGTAGTAAAGACAAGCTGATACTTTGCATCATTAATTATTCTAAGGATCAAGAAAAAGCTGTTCATAATTTTGTGATTTGATATCATTTAAAAGCGAGATTTCAAAAAGATATGTGACCAGAGTCGTGAATTATGTTTCGAGCACACCAATACTGGGACAATAACAGGCTTGTATATGCTTGAAATTACTCTACCTGGCTAAAAAGCACAGAAGTATGATGAAGTAGATAACGTTTAAGCAGAGATAGATAAGAAGAAGATTAATAGAGAAGTATGGAAGAAGACATGCTGCGATAAGAGAATGATGATGGTGATATTAAAACAGAACATGAAGAGTGTGCGTCTAGCATAAGAACCTTAAATTAGACCAGATATCAATCACTTCGATCTAATAGTCGCAAGCAATACTGCTAACAACGAGGTCCTGTGTTCAATTCCCAGGTCAGGCAAAGTGCTATTGGAGAAGCAGCCCGGATTTGTGCCCGGTTGATGTCAATACGCTCTTCCCCTATTACATGGGACTTTAACATAACTGGCGAAATGTGGGTGTACCATAGGTACTCCTCTGCCTAACGCTTCGGGTATTACAGGCGTGATCTGTGTGTATATAAACTTTTCTTCGAATGCATGCGACGAAAAGAACTACAATCCGTTTATTTTTGGACGCTGCCATTGATCGACAGACAATGACACTTGATTAATATTGTTTACAAGATCATTCGTAATAACAGTAATATTAAGTAGGTGAGTAAAGTATGATTCAATGATTGTGTTATTAAAATTTTGAAGACACAGTTCCGTGAAAAGATATAGCTCTGACATTAAAACGAAATTGTAGTACTTATGAGTTAATTATGTGTAATTCTACTTCTACTGATGCATTGTCTTTTATTCAAGGAATTTGTTCCTCAATATCCATAAGTACTTTTTGTTCTTAAGGCGTTAGTGTTTTTCATACCGTAATCAACTAATTAATTAATACTAAGAATTTTCAATAAAATATCCTCTTCTAAGTTAAGTACTTCTAGAGCAACAACAAGTATTATCTATTTCTGTTTTTACACAACTAGTTTTGCTATTTTTAAGTCACATTGACAAGTACCTTACAAGGAGACTAGAAACCAGAATGCAGCCGATGACTGCATAGGTACCCACGAGCTATAAACGGAGACTTGTCTATGTGCATAACCACAGCATAGTACAGAAGGTCAGTTTCATACAACGAGCGAAAACGGGTGCACGCACACATAGATGCATACGTATCAGCGACCAGGGGGTCTACTCTCTAAGTCCGTCAAAGCAAATGACAATTCAATTTTTCGGATAGCAAAAACCCATTGGGCATAGCAACAACTATCAAATCTTGTTGTCGTGACCGTAAGATAGACGGAAAAAGCTACTTTCGTAACTTCGGCCGAAACTACGGACTTCGTGATTAGCGAATTCAACCGAATGTCAGTCGCGAGTGCACTCGCTGTATGTTAAGCGTGTCTATGTGTGTGTGCGTGTATGAAGTCGACCTTTTGTAACTGTACTTTTCTGTAGCCTAACTATAGTCTAATGACATTCATGTACTACATACAGCATATATGACACTATCTATGAGAATGAACATTTAATTGAATGAGGTGGAATAAATTTAAGAATTTGGGACAACGACGCATGGTTGCATTAATGGACGAGTTAATGAAAATTTGGAGACAGTGATTGCATAATTTAAATTAGATACAACAGACGTGTTTAGTTCTCATAGAGTAATCTGATCAGTTTTACATCAAAATTTATTCTATTTGTTTAGCTATGTATTCCAAAACAACTTACTAAGCTAAGACTAGCCGATATAATATATTAAATATATGTACGAAACATTGAAAATTGTAGAGCATTGTTAAATTTTAAATGTTCTTACTGAATAATTAATTATCTTTGTTGAAATAGTGTTTGCTTGTAAACAAGTTGATCTGAGACTTGATTTTGAATATAAAAATCTCAGAGAGTCTACTTAGAGTGGATATTTAAGTTTAAAATCCAATATGCAGTGCAGTATTAGTTTCGGTAAGTTTCTGAGAACTGTTATAGTCTGTATCCGTACTCAGTAGAGAGGCCTACTAATATTAATCCTAGTAATAAAGATAAGGAAAATTTCTTCGTACCAACTGAACAGTTCCATCCCTTTACTGGATTACCAGGTTGGAAACCTGTCTGTAAGTCCCTTCTTTATTATTAGTTCCTTCGTTATTCAAATCAGGTACTCAGACACCTGCAGACAATGGAGCGGATTTGAATGTAATCAAAGCTGCCTTTTAATTAGTTCGTGTAGCGTAATCACACCAGACTATTGGATCGTCTGGCAAGTTGAACAATGAATCCAAATGTGAATTGTGATTTAACTGTATTTGAATTAAGTTACTGTTTTCATCCGATTGTAGATTACTTGCAGGATATTTATTTGCTTCACCTAGTTCTACATGGTGGTGGGGTTAGTTTACTACGTTTTCTCTCCCAATCATCCTGTTTTTCACTTTATTAACGATTGGTTTTTGAATTGAGAATTTGTAGTTGAGAACTTGTCAAACTAAGTTTTAGTATTACTTATGCCTGAGATATACGAAGCTAGGATAGTAAGCTAGTGAGAAAGCTAGTAAGCTAGCGTCTCCAGCTAGGATAGTTTAACAGGATGGGGTTCTATTTTTGAGCCGGTAGCGCACAACTGATTTTACTAACTAGCCTCCTGTGGCCGGCGAAGATAGTACCCAATCGGATCATTTTACTCTACGGACTAAGTCACCGCAGTGCTATTGGCTTAAAAATCACTAGCATATTGTAAACAGCATTAGCTTGTACACACGGCTACACATGTCACCAAGCTATACATTTCCAGTTTATGCTGATGTCGCATCGCATAGGATTTCCGCACAATACGAGGTCAGCTTATACTGGAAATGTATAGCTTGATGTGTAGCCGTGTGTACCAAGCCAGGACGGCAAGCCGAGCCGAGCCAAGCCAAGCCAGGATAGCATACCGAGGTTCTAGCTTGCTATCCTAGCTTTAAAAACTAGTCTCGGGTATCCCGGGCATTATGGTGATTTCTTCAATGAAGCCCGCGAAATTAAAAATGTCTTACTTTTTATGCAAATAATGTTTGAATTTCGCTGGTTATTTTGAAGGAATCACGATAAATAAGAGCTTGACAAAGAAAAAAAAGTGCTTGACAAGTTCTCAATTCAGAAACCGGGAATGTGCATATAAAGCAGAATATACCAGAAACTCCTTTCCCTGCTTTTAACAAACGAAAGTTGTTATAATTCCCATCGCATTACCAAAATAATCCATTACATCATGCGTATGTATGTCTCAATCCAACATGTTTGAGTGTAGAAAGTAAACGGCTAAAAGAACAGTGGTCACGACTTGGAGTAAACAAGGCTTAGGGGTCGTGAGCTAATGCAGAAATTTTAATCTCTAGATAACGAGGCACGTACTGTTATATGTGGAAGAAATTGTCATTAGGAACTAATGGAGAGATTACAGGTTTATTGGAAAATCAATTAAGCATAAGATGCAGAAAGGAATAACAACAAGGTAGTCGCTGATCATTTTTAAAAAGCACTCCAATTGCGTAACATGCCTTTTAACATGATCTGAAGGATTATGATTGAAATTCTTAATCAAGATTCATTTGTTTGAAAAATTCATATGCTCGACAACGTAAATAACGCAATGTTGTTGAATTGTTAAAATTAATGGCATTGCAATTATGTGTGACGATATTATTCCGCAGGTATACACTTAGCATGGCAAAAAAGGAAGGAGTCAGACTCAGCAGTGGGTGGAACAAAGCCGCCAATGAAAAAGATGATGATGAAGACGGATTGAAAATGAAGTAAGAAGTATTTTTGGAGAAAGAGGGCCTTATCTATCGCGTCTGCGTTTCAGAAATATTCCTAAAGGAAAGTCGACTCTCTCCAAATCAAATGAATTAATCATTTACTGCTTTCGCTTGTAGCTAAAAGGGATTCTACGATAACATCACAACCCAATCCGGTGCAAGTAATAGTTTCTTGGCAGATGTCTAAAGTAAAACCGTTGGACTATATGAGTCGTGTCTCTTGTCATGCAATACTTACCTTTCATTCTCTTTACGTCTAAAAGTAGAAATAGTACCTGAAACAAGTGAATAAATATCGTTAGTTAATAGTTATGCTATTAAATAAAAGATATGGCGGTATTTTAGCATAAATGATTAAGAAGCTGGTTTCTGTCAACGCTAAGTGCAGTGTAATTTAAAGACATGAATCTATTAAGTAGTCATGTGTCTAGTGATTTAAATAATTACAGAGAAACAAAAGTCAAAATTTCGTGATGTTTGTTACATCAAATTCTGCATTTTCCTAGTCAGTACTTGTATCATTTATTTTCATATCTATAGAGGTTTTTAAGAATAATACGTGGAAAACACCCATACAAGAAACTGAGTTGATGTTTAAAGTGTTAAAATTTCCGCCCATCTAATTCTAAACGGTTGACCAAGATCGCAACCTCCCATAAATAACAATCAAATTCTTCGTGAACTAGACTTGAAGCAATAAAATAATAGAGCCAAATATTCTCCATCCATTATCACCCAACAGTTCAACGAACTGGCGACCTTCTATTTCAATCCTAGCTATTTATCTAAACTCGTATCTAATCCTTACATAGTCAATGCAGAGATTAATATTACTGACATATTTAAGCTCAAATTCAGAAAAATGTTTTGGTTTAAATCAACTTAAGATGAAACTCGCATATACCAGGGAAGCATGGCACAAGAGGGAGGAGGCCTATGTTCAGTACCAGCAGTGGGTGGAGCAAGGCAGGATGATGAACTAAAGATTTGAGGTTGTTTTCATATTATATCTCTCACTAATAACAACAGCTAAGATACAATTAAGGCAACTAAGTAGTCAAATTAAAGCCATCTTCCTCTCTCCTACTTTGCTGTGCCCGACAGGGTCCACAATGATCATGTCTTAAAACCTACCACCGAAGTTCACATTGTGGAAGCAACAAATATATTGAGTATTTGATAGCTGAATTGCAGATCAGATACTTGAAACCATTTCCGAAACCGGGAGCGAGCAACGTTTTGATTTTCCACATGCAAAATGACGTCGAAAGCTTTAGAAAAGTCTAAATAATATAGTACATTATTAAGTCCACTTTATTGGTATGTTTGCAGCATATTGTGAGAAGTCCCAGTGGTTTTCTATAGATGTGTTTTTAATTAGTATAAGTGGTTTGCAGTCGTTCCAATTTAATTAAAATAAGTCGGCCTTCGAGTAGACTGGACCGTTATCTGATCTTGTTAGTAAAATGCTAGAGTTTATGGAGCATAATTTTCACGTCAAGTGACTTATAAGTATTTATCTTAACTATTCTTGTAGCTAGGGTGTTTAACATTGTAAGTGATGTTATCATATATTTTACCACTTGACCTGACTTCAACGGTCTTCTGTAGACTTTTATATCAGTTTTCAACTACAAGAGCTTTGAGGGATGCCACAAGGTAATATGCTGTGGCCTTTACTCCTGAACATTTCTGTTCTACCATTAAAAATACCCCGGAAGACGGAATCACAGTCAAACAAAATAGCAAACATTACGAAGCGATAAACAATGACATGCGTGTAAAACAGTTAATAACGGAAAGTCGTGTTATTTTAATTCACGAACGTGTATTATTGTTCTAGGTCAGCCACAGTACAGTGATATTTATTTAATTAACGTGAACATATACAAAGAACAAAGTTCAAGAACGACAGTGGTATCATAGCCTGGTGATAAAAATGATAGCAGACATGAAAGTGATAATGTTAAAGAGTGACAACACAAAATTGTATATTAGGCTTTAGATAAAAGAGGTTTTTCCAGAATAGCAAGTCATTAGAGTGCAGATGCTTCATTTCATATACACGATATTAAAGGGACTAAAGGGATAGTAAAACATTAAGTTGGATTATGTCAGGCTTATCGTTTCCTGAGGATCATAAAAGTACCTATATTCATGGAAAAGCTGATGGTATTTACGCATGATACGATGCGAATGATCAATTTTACTACCTAGACCTTCAAACTTTAATACCAATAAATGTATTGATGTTTCTATAAATAATTCGACATGATTTATTATGTCCGTTGTTGGTAGAACTGGAAACATGATAAACTTTACAAGCATTTATGCTTGTGTTGTAACTTAATTCACAAGTATCCGATACGGAACCAAATGAGTAATATATATACTATGCAGAAACGGTAAACACAATATCAATAAACAACGATAATAAAGTCATGATAA
Source organism: Agrochola lychnidis (assembly GCA_963680765.1). NCBI lineage: Eukaryota > Metazoa > Arthropoda > Insecta > Lepidoptera > Noctuidae > Agrochola > Agrochola lychnidis. The sequence continues at coordinate 22,028,885 of OY796866.1, forward strand.
AATCAGGAAGTTATTCTCCTATTTATAATTCCTGGTTAATATTCCTTTCAAGTAAACAAACAAAGTAGTAGTAGTTTAACAAATTAATAAAGTGTTTTAATATTTACTAGAATTAGGCCTCCTGCTGAGCATGAGGTCCCGATGAGTTCGAAAGTGTTATTGGGTATTTCTGTCAGGAATTTCTCAGTAGCAACCCGGACTCTGGATTTGTACACGGTTGATGGCAATAGGCTCGCCCCCTATTACATGGGATTTAAAAAAAAAACTGGCGAAATGGATGTATTATAGGTATACCGCTGCCTAACCCTTCGGGGAAAAACAAGCGTGATGTTTTGTAGAATTAAGACGTACTTTAAACATTTGCTGGTAATTACATCTGTACAGTTCATAAGCCACTGCATGCACACCATCTATTTTTATCTCCACTGCAATAACATCTACATATTTATTTATATTGTCTCACACTTATGTCACACAGCCACTTAAGAGGTTTACATCACTCCAAGAATATGTTGACTTTATCAAACGCATCTGAATAGCACTCATTATTATATCAACACGAATAACAACAATCTTATTTCTAAAACGTTAGAGCTCAATATGGTAGTAGTAAAGTTATAAAATAAGATTAATTACGCGGGGAGTGCGTTATCAATGAAAATAAAATAAATATTTGACCCTCTCTGTTATTAATTGTTGTTATAAATAGAATATTACGTTCAGATAACAACAATCGTGGTTTGTTCGAACAAAAATTTTCCGAAGCTTATTGTGGGACAAACAGTTGATTGTAATGTAAATAGATATTGAAATGGAGCAGACGGTGCTAAGGTGAACATTTTTGGAAAGTTTGGTAATTACATTATTTATAGATTAGCTAGTAAATATTAACTAAATGTTTAATTATCTAGAAGTCCAATGTTACTTGTAAGTCAGGACATTTATTTTAACTAAGCTAGATGTGACGGTGGTGTTAAAATTGGAGGCCAGGTCCAATCCTCTCTGGATTTACTAACTAAACTAATAGCTGGATTAGACACTGAGGCTTCAGAGCACTTTAATTTAATTAAACGGACATACACCAGGTTTCTGAATTGAGAATTTGAAGTTGAGAACTTGATAAATTCTACTTTATTGTCATTATTTCTTCAATGTAGTCCGCGAAATTTTGAAAATTTTGAATTTGGCGGTCTTTTACCTTCATCATCAACCACAGCCTGACTTCTCCCACTGCTGGGCATAGACCTATCTTTTCTTGTGTTTTAGTTATTTTTATTAATGAATTGTACTGTCGATTCCTTTATTTTTAAATTTTTTTAATAATCTCAATTCTTATTTGTAATAATTAGGAATAAATCCAATTATTATTTTTAAAATTTTATATTGTTTTAAATATTTATTTATATTTCGTTTCTTTGAGTCCGCGGCCAAACATCGCAACCCTCTGGTTGTCGAGGCCGCCAGTTATGTCCCGAGTAGAATCAGTCATGTTCGCCGTCCAAGGCATATCCTCGTAGACCCCGATGACCCCATAACCCTCCTCCAGGAGAGCAATAGGGAAACAAGTACACTGTACAGACGCCTCCCGTCATTCCGACCTCGCCGCCGAGGTCCTTTGCGATCTCGACCGCCGCGCCCCCGAATAAATAATACTCCCCCCGACCCTTGCTCGAAAACGAGGTGCCAGCAGTTGTTGCAGCTGTGCACGTAGCTTTAAATTCCCCGTTTAATAATAATAATCAAAACCTTTTGATCCAGCCCGTCCCATCTTTTGATGTCCTCCCTCCGGATAACGCCCTAAGCCGAGGCTCGTACCCCACAGGGGTGCCCTTAGCGAGCGTTCATCCTAAGCTTTTTAGCTTAGTTTATGTGTGCCCTGGCTGGAGGCTTTGAGTGTAGTAGCTTAAGGCAACCACAGGATTGACCGGTTAAACAGCCACGGTTTCAGGAACCAGCTGTGAGATTCCATATCGACAAAAATTTTTTTTTTTTTTAAATAATTAATTAATTGTATTGTATTTTAATAATCACTTATTTTATATATCTGAGTAATGCTAATCTAGTGGCACTTTTTTACCTTATCTTAATTTTGTTAACATGCGGATAATGCAAAGTAAGTGTAATGTAGTGGGCTGCAATATTGTTAATACTACTTATGAGCCTATATTATTATTTGTAAACATTTTATATTGTAGCTGTTTATTGTCCCATAATAAATAAAATAAAATCACCGCGCTCCTGTGCCAGTTTCATCCTAGGTATTGCCCGCGATATGAACAATGTCTTCCGCCCATCTAAGGCTTTCACCTTAGGTAATGCTAAAGTAGAGTTTGATAAGTTCTTACCTTCATATTTTCAATTCAGAAACCTGGTGTTGCCATACCCTGAGGTACTGATTGTGTTTGTTTTAATTACGTGCGACATCAACTCATAATTATTCATTCCCTAATTGGCGTATTTATATTTATTGACTTTAAAAATAACACTTAAAACACCCAATTAAAAGAATGCGTAGTAATCATGTACAAATATAGTAATAAATCAAATGTGTTCATAGTCAAGTATTTGATATGGTAAACAGAATCAACTTTCTTATAAATACTTTAGTATAGGTATTTACTAGTAAAATTATGTGCAACGGAATGTGCCAACATGAATGTCTTCAGTCTACATATCATGTATACAAATATAAATTATTAGAAGCTATGGATGATTTACTACGTTGGACTTTTCCCAATGATGTTTGGGAGATTAAGCCGTCGTCGTAAGCGATTTCATAGTCGTATGGCAGCCAAGATCGTTTAGCAGCTCCATGTGTGAATTATGGCTCAGCTCCTACTTGATTCATACAATATATTGAATAATTTCGCAGACTGAACCATCAATTGGCGTGAAAGCCAAAATTGTTCTTTTGTGAAAATATCGTTGTTATTTCATTGTTCAAATGAGATAAGGCTTCAAGGACGTAAAAAGCTTCAATCATTCCAAAACATTGAAGAGCTATCGAAAACATCTGAACAATGCCAACTGCGTACAATATTATGAGGTAAGTATAATAATCAAAGTTCTTTTGACATACTCGTAGCTCTAAATATGTGCGGATATTGCCAAGCATTGTGGCACCATTTTCTAGGATATTATTGAACCTAGGTCATAGTTTGTTTACATGGGTTGCGTGCATAAATTACAACGTGATTTCAGATTTCTGATAGCAGGAGTCATGTTTTGACCTAGGCTGGTGCGATGTTTCGAAGGATCAAAAACTTCGCATTCAAAAAGAATATGAAACAGAATATTAGTGATAAATATATGAAACTAAAAAAGAGTCCAATAGTGGAACTACAGATATACAGCAAAATCTGACAAGATCATATACAAATCTAGACTAGAAAAGGCTAGACTACTGATATACGAAGCATGTGACTAATTAGGAACACAGTTAACAAGACAAATAGAAGAAATGACACGAGGAATAGAAATTAATGATTGAAAATTGAAATAGATGTTTGCGTCAACAAAGTAATTGTTATTGGTAAGGGACGTACATTAGTAGATGTTTATTAGCATTGCATCGTCTAGTAAATATTTGTTCAGTTGCATCTACAAATATACGCATGTAATACAACAAATAGTTAAAATACATACAGGTACTCTAGTTATTGAAATAGCCCTCAGACTAGTTGATGCGACAATTTTCAATGTATGGTTGTAAGTATGGATAGCATTGGATGAATGGGTTAATGGGAATTGATTAAGGATCATGGTCGTGGCGTCACATTGAAGAGGCTATTGTCCAGCGGTGAACTGTTGTAAGCTGATGATGACCTAAGACTTGCACTGTCCTCAAAGCACACACAATAGTTGAACAATTATTGGAAATATCTTATATTTGAAATCAATTCCAAACTTTCACTCTTGGACAATATAAAATCATATTTGTTGTTCACAAATCAAAGAAATGACATATCTCTCCAAATAAACATTAGGTACAATTTACATGGAATTTCTTGGGTTTTGATAGTTTCAAGTGTTTACAAGTCGGCTCGCTCTAATGTTGAGGTGACCTTCGAGTTGTGTATCAAAATGATTTGTTCACGTCCAATTTATCACATACGTGCGTAAATAGAGATAAAGTGCAGTGACACCTAATGGTTTCCTCTGACTAGTCGTTAGGGTATTTGTTTAATAGATATTAGAAAGTAGATAGTTAATGTAATATCCTTATCTATGTAGGAGGGTGTTATTACTTTTAAATCTTGGTTTTCCTGCTTTGAATGTTAGTTTCGTTTTCTATAATAATATTTGGAGTAGTAAAGACTATCATCACATTACCTCATTTAGAATTTTTAGATAAATAACTTCTCTTTGTGTCCACCACAATATTATATTGTTCTAATGATTTCGAGAGTTTTATATTTCAACTTCCGATTTCAAACATCAATGTTGTTAGTCCACTATATTTTCTTTAATTTGACAAGTGTCATAGATCTCAGGGTTAAACTAGACAAAGTGTTATATTACCTACTCTCCATTAATTTAGAGATTTCCGTTGTTTCGTGCCAGAATCTGTTCCTTCCTTAATTTTCAAGAGTAAAACTTTGTCTTTCATGATGTTTGTTACCTATTTTATGTTTATTTGAGTATGACAATTTACTGTGATCATTACTGCGATTGTCAGGTTTCCTTTTCGCAGTGTTTTCAACTGTCATATTTGAATCCATAGAAATCATAATTCGAATGCAGTGAACGATAATTGGTGGATATTAATAAAATGATAATGTGCATAAAACTAAAACAGATTTCATAGCATCTGCGCGGCAAAACTACCTAGTTTAAAGATAGTCTTCCAGACAATGATCAGCAACTTACAGACATCAATAATATGAAATCTAAGAGACGAGGGACTGCTATACAATTAGCTGTAAGAATGAGTTAGTAATCTAAGCAATCTATCACGCCATTCACTATTGCACTAGTCAAGCCTTGAAGCAATGCAATATTTGGCATCTGCAAACACACTGAAATGCCGAGAGACATTCCAATATCACACTCTATCTGCAAGGCTATACCTGCAAAATGGCACTATATCATCATAATATGTATCTAAAACTTTTGATCTCATACTTCTACTGCAATATTAGCAGTCCCGAAGTCACAGGTGAATCGATTACGTCTAAGCAAGCGTGCACAGTGCACATCGACTGCAATATTAGGTGAGGTAGTGGTTAAAAGAGAGACTATACAATACAAAAGAAAACCATAAAGCACATAGCATAAATAGCAATCAGGGCAATGGGATTGGTAATCGATTGGTAATATTGTTTTGATGGTTTTCCCATAACTTTGCGGTGTTTCCCGTCTATTTGACGTAATAATTTCTATATTTTACCTAATTTGAATAATTCCGGGATTTGATTAATCAGTGCCGTCAACAAAATGAATCATATGCACAAATTGGATTCAAATATTGGTATTTAGACATGAGAGCAATGAGGAAGATGACAGAATATAATGTAACAGCCAATGTTTATTTATGATACATCAATTCCTGAGCGTCAAAACCAGCAAATTATTTCCTCAATGACGATGCTATCAGGAAATCGGTGAAGCAAAACCTTGGGGCGGTGGCAGACGAAACTGCGCCCGATAGAGGGCGATGACCCCGATGAACTTATATGCAATTATGTGCTAATACTTAGCTGTGATGATCGTCGGTTGTAAGAAATGTTACTATAGATAACGGTAATGTTTTGAATAATAGTTTATTAATACTGCAATTGAAAAAGGATATATATGTCACGTATTTCAATTACTCTTTATGAATAATTCTGATGAATGTTTTCAATGAATTTCATACGTGCAAATTTACAGTTAGGTATTTAATTAAGTATTTTACAATAACCCAGTACCTGGGTTGTAGAGGTCAGATAGGCAGTCGCCCCTAGTAAAATTCTGGTATTCAGCTGCATCTGGGTATATTAGTAGACCGACCACAACACGGGAAAAGGCTAGGCCGAAGATGACAATAACAAACCCTGCCCTTGCCAAACAGGGTATTGTTATTCTGTTATTCATAGTATATCTAGGGCAAAATATTTTATTCATTCAATATTACGTCGGCAGCTGAACCCTCTTCAAGCAGGTGAATTGAATTTTTTCGACATGATCCAATATTTCATCTACATATTTTTCACCTTTTCGTACATATATCAGTGCTCCAGCCAAATCATAAGTAATATCATGCGACATTTATGACGAGATGAAACATTATATTTTTCCATTCTGAATTCCAGGTAAATATTCTTTTGCTAAGACCAATACTTACAAGATCTTTAGGGTGATTAGCTAAAAAGTTAATAACTGGAGAAAGACTGTCACAGCAGCAACAGAACACCAGAACACGCAGAACTTTATCCATAAAAATAATGTCCAAAAGACGTTATAGCTGAAGACTATCAAGCAGTAAACAAAGTAAGGAACTACAAAACAGTAGTTTTAATAGACCTTGCGAGGTCAATTGGGGGTAGTAGCTAATGAACAAATATTTTTTGGCTCACAGATGGCTGTTTTAAGTTCTTTCGATTTCAGATCCTTTCGAATCCACGTTGCTTGGGAGATTAATAGTAAAGGAAAAAGCTTCTTCAAAAATAATTAAATCTTTGTTTACAAACAAAATTGCACTAGATTTGAATTTATAAGATGCGAAGCCATGTGATGTAGCGCAATATCAAAGAGGTCTATATGTAACAGCAGATAATAATAAATAAGGTATATTTAGTATTAAACTGGGCCAGTTTCATTCGATAAGTTCAAACGCCTCACAGGTCCTCAAACACGTGTACAGACAAACATGCGCCCATTCTCTTAACAAATACAGCTCTCATATTAGTGTCAACGCGCATTATATAAAACAATACTATTTGTGCTATTATCAATAAGGAAATGGAAAGTTACCACACAGAACTGATAAGATTAGGCTGGACAAGAAGGTTTATTGACATTCTTGGATCAGGAAGTTTTAGCTCTATTTGTAGGAAATATATCAACAACAAGCTAACATGTCTAAGAATCTATACAATATACTTGGTTATTGTCCGCGACTCGTTTTGCAATCCAGGATGAAACCAGGCCCAGGCTACCTATGTGTTATGAGATGATGATCAGTTCAGTGGTTTAGGTTTGAAAAGATAACAGATAGACAGACAGAGTAACTTTCGCATTTATAATATTTGTATGATGGACAGGGTCTCTGGTTCCAACCTTTTACCATTTGTGAGTAGTTTTGACTTTTTCTTATAAACCACTTTTTTTCTTGTCTGCTCTGTCTCACTCATGGGCAAAGGCTTCCTTTGCTTAAGCTTTCGGAAAAAAAATTATTTTGAAGAAAAAGAAAAATAAAGTATTTAGAGCTTTTCAAACTTGCTTGGACGTGAAACGTCATTATGTTTAGCATATTAAAGTAAACTAAGCCTGTTTCAACCTATCTAGTTCTATCTAATTCGGTAGAAAGTTATCTATGATCAATAGTTTTAGTTTAATCAAGTCACTACACAAGAAATTCAGGGTTTCTTTCCACTTGGAACAACTTCATCATCATCAGCCTATAAATGTTCCCACTGCTGGGACACAGGCCTCCTCTCTGTGAGAGGGAGTGGGGCCATAATCCACCACGCGAGCCCAGTGCGGGTTGGTAGATGTCACATGTCTTCGAATTTTCGGTTCTAGGACATGCCGGTTTCCTCACGATGTTTTCCTTCACCGTTTTGAGAGCAGTGGTGATTAAATAATTTACACAAAGTAAAGCGCCTGTCTGGGTTCGAACCTACGACCTACAACTCGTAAGTCGCGGCCGTTACCACTGGGCCACTGGGGAACAACTTATTCAAGAAAATACTATTTATCATGCGTTTTATTTACACTTTTTATCTGTGGCAATAAAGCTGACTTTGAAATTGAAAGGGTCATTGCAATGCCCTTTGCACTCGATATTGACATTGAACCTGTTTCGACCTTGTATGAGACGTACTGCTGATATGCATGTTTATTTTATAATTATGCCCATTTAAAAAATTTTTGCCGGCCAAGTACGTTTCGGACCACGCATAATGAAGTGTTCCGTAGTTGGGATGAATTTATCCCAAGAACAAACTTAACATTGGAGTTGAAAAACATGTTCTCCCATACGGAATGTATGGGAGAATATGTTTTTGCAAATGTAAGGTGGTCGATTATTACTCATTAGATGTAGAGTCTACTTAGCTGTGATAGTTTTCCTTTAATTTCGTTATCTTTATATATATAATTCTTCTGTGAGTGTGTATGTCACTGAACTTCTCTCAAACGACTGGACCGATTTTGATGAAATTTTTTGTGTGTGTTCAAGGGGATCTGGGAATGGTTTAGATTCACAATCAGACCCGATAGGTGGCGGTATTCGGTCAGGACAACGTCTGTCAGGTCCGCTAGTAATATATATACTACTGCCGTGAAATTTTTCACATATCCAGAACCAACCATTTAGCTTAGCAACTATTTAGCCACTTACAATATTTTTGAACGACCTTTCAAAAAACACCCCACGTGTGATACACGTGAAAATAAAAAAAACATCCCCACTTTACATGTAGGGTAGGTACCCTAAAAATTTTGTTTTTTGTTTGCCACTTTGTCGGCGTGATGAATATGTATACCCATTTCAAAATACAGTTTTCTAGTACTAAGAGTCTCTGAGCTAAGTCACTGACAGACAGACAGACAGACGGACATATCGAAACTATAAGGGTTCCTTGTTGACTACGGAACCCTAAAAATGGCACTGGTTCTGTTACGCACCAACTGAATTAAACTTGTACCTACTCTATGAATGCTGTCAAATCAAATCATTTGTTTGAATATGGATACATGAGGTGATATGGGTCGGTGGTAGTGGTGTGGTGGGTATGCTGTGATATTGGACTTCTATACAGATTACAGGATAAGATAGCACCTCAAAATGTGGCATAAATCCATCAGCAAGTGATAGTTTGGTAGGTCTACATGACCTCCATCTCATTCTTATTCCGCCTGTTAGAAAATGACTAACCCTAGTTAAGTTGACGATGCGTAACAAAGTTGGCGACACCCGCACCAATATTTACAACTTAATTATTATCAATATTTAATTCCGTCTCAATTAGAAACTCACTAGGAGGCAAAACAGAAAGGTTACAACCCGATAACCCTTTGTTACCCATAAAAACAAGGTCCGTGTCACAAAAATAGATAAATCGATACTAGCAGTTAGCTACTGACGTATGTTATTTTATGATGAATGTGACCGTAAACATAAACACACAGTGGGCGGAATTATTACGTGACATGTTACGTCACAGCCTTCATAGACTGATAGTAGATAGCAACCATAATAATAAATAACAACCTTAACTGGTTAAAGATAAGCTAGGAATTACTTTGGGAGAAGCAGAGGTGACAAAAACGGTGAATAGTGCCAGAGATTCCCACGTGTGCTTATAGGTATAATATATCGCTGCTAGGAATGCATCGAATGAACTGCGATAACGATTATGCAATTCGACTATAGCGTTGTTGGATATGTAGTTGTTGCGCTGTTCTATTAATATACTTTTAAAAACAATGTGAGATGTTCAATCTAGGATTTAAGAACACGAACTATAGGGAAAATTATCTAAATATGTGACACCTAATAAATTAGAAGCTAGTGCTTTACGCCCAGTAGTCTCTCTATCCTAATTAAATGACTTGACTAACCACCGAACGAATGGCGATGGGTATTTTGACTGTCGCTTTCTCCCCTTAATCAGAATCATTGTATCAAGAAGCAATGCATTGCGCAGGATTCGTTGCTTCATCTAGGATTTCAATGCGATGAGCGGTTGGTGATGATGTCAGATTGACGAAATAAAACGACCTCACGAATCTTCTACGATCCATTGACCATCTGCTATATGCCAGAAGTGTTTAATTTCTTTTGTATTGGGTTAATGAAACGCACTGGTAGAAATGTTCAGTGAAATCTGGATTTAGAGACAAGCGTGCGCCGATGATACTTCTCATCGGCAAAATTGCCGAACTTCCGTACAAACTCTCATCACCCATTTAACCCCTTTAGAGGATGAATTCTCACTTTCATAATTGGGGAACTCTTGTGCAAAATTTCATGCTTTTAGACCCAGCGGTTTAGGTTGTGCGTTGTCTGTCAGTGAATGAAAGAATTTAAGATTTTGTGGATCATAAAAGGTACGTTAGTGTAGTGTAAAAAGTGTAGAAATAATAGTGCCAATGACACACATATAACACATGAACAAAGTGTTTATATTAAAATATCAGACTCTAAGAAAGTGGAACGAACTTGTGTAAAGTACAATCAACACTATTCTAATTTTTAAAATAATCATTACGTAAAAAATTAAATTAGATTAAAATTGCTTATTAGTCTTATAGGCTAGATTGTAATTAATGATTAAGAACCAGGTTCTTTTTAATAAAGGATAAAAAAGGTACATGAAGAAACTGGACAAATCTTCAGTGCAACCATTAATTGAACTTGTCTATTCAAAAGTCAATATAAGACAGATCAAAAGGTTGATATGCTGACGATGATACTCGCGACACAAGGAATTCTATTAGGTAACGCTACTACGTATCAAGCGTAATCACTTGTTTTCAAAATTTAAATTGGTGTAGAGTGCAATCATGCTTATAATAAACTATCATCATATCAGACTAATCTGTCTATCATCACGGGAAGCATTTGGCATCAGATCTGACTGCGTTGTTAGTGCATCATGAGTACGAGGTACATGTGACAGACATAGGGCATTGTGATAAGGGATTATTTTAAAATTAAGTTTTATCATTATGTGTGATGAGCAATGAGCCATATCATGAGTTAAGAATAGTGATGGTTGATTAATTGGGGACTGGTGTGAGCTACGAATAGTTTGTCACTTTGTACAATGTATCGTGTAATTGTATGATTAGCACTTGTAATAATACTAGTCGTCACACAACCGGATCTGTTAATCACCTTTTCCTTAATTAAAACCCCAAATCGATGACATGACGGATAATAAAAAACCCTCGGATATCTCTACACGGGAAATTAATAACCTTATTGTTATTGCCAATAATTACGTTGAAACTTATAATCTTCATTAAAAATCATACTTGATTTAATACGTAAAATTGGCGTTTGAATCATTCAAAAGATTCAGTGTTAATAAGGTGTTTTCATACTGTTTGAGAAGTGATACGGAAATGGCTTGTTTATTTGAAAATGTTGGAAATTGAGGTCATATAACGATCGCATGACAAACACTAATCATGGTTGGCACGACAAAACGAATCGTGACAAAAAAGTTTTAATGTTAAAGTTAGCTTGCAAAGAAGTGGTTTTAAAAGTGTGCTTATTGACGGCGATTGGGTGATAAGGTGTTCGTAACCTAGTTCTGAAAACAGTTTCAATGAACAAGGTTGTAATCAATCTTTTGACTATGGTGATATTAATTCCAAGACCGCAAGTAGATAAACATTTATCTAAGCCAGTGAATTTACTTAATAAAAATCAAAATCAAAATATTTTATTTCACATAAACCTACATGGGCACTTATGAAACGTCAGAAGCTAGGTGCACGGTTCCAATTGGTCGTTTCCTATGGAGAAGAGCCGGCAAGAAACTCCACGGTTACTCTTTTAAAAATAATTGGCTTTTACAATACTTTCATATAACAGTGTTTCTAGGTATGGGAGGACAGTGTAGGTCTTTCAATAAGTACCAAGTACTTAACAAAATAGAAAATGGTCAACAGGTCTACAATCCACTAAGCCTACAGCGTTTTCACATTCACAAAATATGTAGAAAAGAATCTATACAAAAATAAATAAATTAATAAAAGTAAAAAACCTATTTTAATAAAACGCAATTATATGATTGCTGTTAGTGTAATCAATCTGAGTAATTATCATGTCCACAAAAGTCACTAAAAAAAACAGAACATGCCTACGATACTGTAAAATAAAAAGAAGTACCTGGCCATAACATTTGTCTTACCATTTTCCTTATAAAGGACGTTGACGGCCAAGATAAGCTGTTTGCTATAATGCTTGAAAACCGCAACTAGTCATGTGAATTGATAAATCCGTATCAATATGGAACATCAAAATGACCATTATGACGATCTAAGCCTTTATAGAATGTAGGATTGACGTAGACGAGATAGTAACTAAAGTTATTAACAGTGTTGAAAAGAAAAATAATCTATCCTTCGAAGAAAACAATATTAGAAATAAAAAATATCAAACGATTTTTCAGATATTTTATGAGCTAGAAAGTAATTGTAACACAGAAACAATAAATGATCTATTTTGTCACTATCGCAAGATAGTTATAGATGTGGCAAATGAAAATAGTATATATAGTATTAGAAACATAATTACGAGTAAATGAGGTAAAATCGCAACAAAAAACACTTCATTTGAAGACAATAATGAAGTAATAGCGAATTAATTGCTTAATAAAACAATCAATGCCATGAGTGTTAACAAAGGTATGATAAAGCAGATTGTAACGGATAAAGATGTTACAGTGATAAGATAAATTCTGGTAGAAGTCGTACTGGCCAATGTTATAATTATGTTTTAATTTGGGTAATTCCCAAGTTATCGCAATGTTTTGAGTCAAGCCCTCCGGGTCAAGGAAGACTGATTATTTAGGAATTTTAATTGACATGTGTTTTTTATCGCATTTTATTGAGGCAGACTTTAACCTTGTTTTTTTCTACAAGCTGTTTTCAAGAGTTATCATGAACCGTCTCCCGCGCAGTTTTTGACGACTTCCAGCCTCCCGCACAAGCCGGATTCCGTAAAGGCTTTAGCACCATAGACCACATACATACGCTGCGGCAGATTATACAGAAGACCGAAGAGTATAACCTGCCTCTCTGCTTAGCGTTTGTGGACTACGAGAAAGCCTTCGATTCGATCGAGACATGGGCCGCGCTGCATCTCTTCAACGGTGCCAGATGGACTATCGGTACATCGAGGTGCTAAAGTGTCTGTACAAAAACGCTACTATGTCAGTGCGACTCCAGGACCAGACCTCGAAACCTATCCTTCTGCAGAGAGGTGTGAGACAGAGAGACGTTATCTCTCCGAAAACTGTTCACCGCTGCACTGGAGGATGTCTTCAAGGTTCTGGATTGGAAAGGGCTAGGCATCAACATCAATGGCGAATATCACTAACCTTCGGTTTGCCGATGACATAGTTATCATGGCTGAGATCATGGACGACCTCAGTACAATGCTCGATGAACTCAGTAGAGCCTCCGAAAGAGTGGGTCTTAAAATGAATATGGACAAGACAAAGGCCATGTCAAATGCCCATGTGACATCCACTCTCATGAAGATCGGAGACGTTACGCTCGAAGTTGTGGACGAGTATGTTTACCTAGGACAAACTGTCCAGCTAGGTAGGTCCAACTTCGAAAAAGAGGTCAATCGTCGAATCCGACTCGGCTGGGTAGCGTTCGGGAAGCTACGCAATATCTTTTCGTCCCACATACCACGGTGTCTCAAGACGAAAGTTTTTGACCAGTGCGTGTTGCCAGTGATGACCTGTGGTACTGAAACGTGGTCGCTCACAATAAAAGTCACCCAAACGGCAATGGAGAGGGCTAAGCTTGGAGTTTCCCTACGTGATCGAATTAGAAATGAGGAGATCCGCAGGAGAACCAAGGTAACCGACATAGCCCGAAGAATTGCCAAACTTAAGTGGCAATGGGCAGGGCACATTGCTCGCAGAACGGATGACCGATGGGACCGAAAGGTTCTGGAGTGGCGACCGCGTACCGGAAGACGTAGCGTTGGAAGGCCTCCCACAAGATGGACCGATGACCTTGTGAAGGCTGCAGAAATCCGCTGGATGCGGAAAGCACAGAATCGGTCGAAGTGGAGGTGCTTGGGGGAGGCCTATGTTCAGCAGTGGATGTCTTTCGACTGAAATGATGATGATGATGACGAGACTTTAATCAAATGACTATCGTTCGTTACTAAACAAATGTGACTTGATCCCATAAAACATGCTTACATTATCTTGTACGATATCCACAACAACATACAATACAATTTCAAATGAAACAAATTGAATATCGTACCGAGTTGGTTCATCTATTCTCGGAAATCCAACCATTTACGGGCTCCACACACAATTTCCTGCGGTAAAGTGCAAATCAATATTTTCTTTGCTCGCATTTTCTGTTTTTTAAACGGGGTTATGACATTACTATTTTATAAGTAGGAGGAGTTTTTTGAAGGCTTTGTTCAAGTTTAAATTGCTTTTAAAACACTATTAGAAATTATATTAGAAAGTAACTGTTTTATGTTATCAATGAACAAAATCATACTTTTGGAGTGATTCAGTAGCTTTTGTGGGAGAAATATATCATAACTGAACACTGAAACTACACCAAGCACAGAATTTGGTGTCCACCTTATTTTTGCCTGCCCTGGTCCCATGTTACTTAGGGTCTTTTTCTTCCATTCTGGTGTTAGCTGTCATATTATCATTGAATTCCCTTTCATTCACATCCTATAATACAATTCATTCATCTTTTCTATAGTCTTCATCTCCCCCTTCATCCACCAGCACATATATTCATTATTCTCTTAGTCATTTTCCACCTTCATCCACCTGCAAAAGGCGTATATTATGCAGTGATGATTCAACACCCTGCGACCTTCACCGCCTGCAATCGGATATCGCACTGAATCCTTGAAAAACAAATAGGTACTGCAGTGGAAAAATTACAGTTTTATATGATGATCGTTCTACAATAAGCTTGTGTGTGTCGCGATTTCTATTGTGACTTTATAACATAGCTGTTGTCAGACCCTACGTTAACTCAGAACTAAACTGGGCGGATGCTGGTTGATGAATGAAATAGAATAATATGTTGTTCCAAGAGAGTGCTGCCTTTATTTGCTATTTACTGTAGCGGAGCTAGAGCTGAACTGACTCTTTGACGTGATCTGATGAACTATTGACTAAGGTTTTTTTTAGGTAGGGCATCTCGTATCTGACCTCTGAGGTCATGACTACTTAACCGGGCTATCCTGTAGCTGCCTTAAACTACTACACTTAAAGCCTCCAGCCAGGGGCGTAAACTAAACTTATATACTAGGCGAGCGCTCGCTAAGGGCACCCCCTGTGGGGTATGAATCTCAGCTTAGGGCGTCGCTGGGGGGGAGGACAGCAAAATAGGAAAGGCTGGATCAAACAAGGATAATGATTAATAATCGGGGGATATTGACTATGGGCTAAACTCGCTGCTTACGGTTGCACACAAGCGTTTTACACAAACACAAACAATAGCGCCTTCGTATTAGTCGTAAAATAAGGGTGGCGATCCGGCCGGAGAAATGCAGGTGGGTTTATCCCGAGCGCCATGCGGTCGGGGGTGTGGGAACTGCAGGCGGGGTTATACCGAGCGCTATTTCTACAGGTAGAGGCAATGCTGGCATGGTCTATAGTCTATACTATACCATCTGCTGCTCCTAGCATTACAATTTTACTAACATAATCACAACGCATTGTTTGTCTTATTTGATTTAGTATATTCATATATATTTATTTGTGATAATTTTTATATTTGTAATTAGGCTTATATTATATTTGTAGTTTGTAATAAGTATAATGTGTATCCTCATGTTTGAATATTTAATTTTTTTTATTCCTCCATTTTCGTAATTGCACCTACCACAGTTTGTCTCTGCATCACCCAAAGGTTGACTGGTAGAAAATGCCTATGGCATTGAATTATTAAATAAATAAATAATATTTATACAAATCTACTATTATTCATAACTAGTTATTTACATAACTACGATTCTATAGTCGCGAACAGCTGTTTTAATATACCTATTAAAAGACTTAATTAAAAGACTTTCACATACGGTTTTTAATGGTTTAAGAAAACTGTTTTCCTTCTTCCGCATGTTTGTCTTTGTATTGTTAATTTTTTTACTATTTCCTAAAAATATTTGAGCTTGTGTTCAGAAAGATTTTATCGGAAGTCTTCCTAGTAAAAATACGAGCAGAATATTATTTTCTAACTCAGTATTATAACAGGGTAAAAGCAAAACGAGGAAGAAAAGGTAAAAGAAAGTTGGGATATCACGACTTAACAATGAAGAAGTCAGCGTAATCCACAGAACATCTTGGACTGAATATATGTAAACTACGTCAATCAATTGTTTTCCAATAGTCACCATGATTGGTAATAGCAGTTTTACGTCGTAAAGGCCAAAGCAATGATGACTATTAACAGATTAAGTAATCTCCAAAATGATAATTCTCCAAATCTTTATATAAGAGTTAACTTACTTTTTGAAAGAAGATTAGGCATGGCCAAGACTCCAGAAAGACGCAATACATACATAAACTCACGCCTTCTTCCCATGGGGGTAGGCAGAAACTACAGAACGCCACCTGCTACGATCCTTACATAGTCCTTTTGCCTCGTTTACGTTCATACATCTGGTCATACACGCACGCCGGTTGCGAGTACTACGCACCTGGCCTTTCTGAAGAACATCACCAATAAGGTCAGTATATGTCCTCCTAGGGAGTCCCCGCCCGACCTTTCCCTTTACATCAGCCTTGTAAATACATTACAATACTTGGTCAAAAATGTTCAAATTCATTCGACAAAATTAATTTCAGTTTGATTTTCGTTATTTGTGTTTGTTTATAATTGCTTCGATGTTTATTTTCGATAGAATATGTTATGTTATTGGAAATTTCAATTCAAACACCGAAACATGAGGAATTAGTATTTCCTTGATCATTTACTTCAGATAGTTACACGTTTTTTCTACAGACGCACGTGCCTTGTCTCAGTCATTTCAATTATCTAATCTGTTAATTAATCATTACCTATGATAAGGGCTGTTATGGGTTTTTCGTTTACTTTACTACTGAACCGGTTTGAAAATGATATTATTGTCACATAAGATAAGTCTTTGCAGATAAGGGCCGTATTTTATTTAGGTACTTTTAATTCTTGAAACTTGAGTTTAAACAAATTCTGTTGGCGTTGACCTTGGCGTCTTCGAGTACGTTAAGGCTCCGTGCACGAAAAAGACCCTTTTTCGTCAATAACTCATCTAATTGTAAGAATGCTAGAAATAATTGAAACATTAATGCCCGTTTTTACCTTCACTAAGTGACACTTAAATGAATCCACTGTAACAACATGTAATAACAGTACACTGTTGGATTTTCAACGCTAGGCTCAGCATTAAGAGTTGAAAATCTAACGGTACAATTTTATTTAGGGATTCACTTAAGTGTCACTTAGTGAAGGTGAAAACGGGCATTAGTCTGGGTAAGTATAAAAGTACAGTTTTCGTGGTGCTAAACCATTCGTGTCAGTCACAGCACCTGCTAATAGTTGCATCACTTTTGCGCTCTCGAAAATATGGTATATTTCGCCTTTGATTTATATAATGAAGATATAGTACAATCATAAAATAAAATTTTGATTTTATTTCAAGGATAGCTGAAGACTAATGTATGATTTTTAAATGATATGGTTTGCTAAATAATAGGAAAAAATACATTACTGATAGAGTTTAAAAAAAAGGTTATTTCAACATTTTTTTTGTTATATTTTGTATGAAGTTGAAAAAAGTGGTTCCCCTATGTATACAAGTAGACGATAAGAATATAATGATGTTGATGAAAATTTTTAATTTTTCAAAATCAAAAGTAGTTTCTTCAAACGTCAGTCTCGCGTCAATTTTCGGAAAACTTGTTGCGAATTTTGGTGATTTTGCACGAATCCTTAATTTATTTGAAAAATCCCTTTCTGCTATGTACAAGACAAAGAATTTGACTTTTCAAATCACAAATAATTTTGTTTAAATTCTGTTCCCCTGTCTCACAACTAATGAACAAAATTGATCAAAATCAGTCGATTTCATGCACGGCCCCCCTTAAGAGCAATTATTTCTTCAATGTTTGTTTATTTAATGTCTCCTATGATCACTTGCACTGGAGTTAATTATATTGATGTGAGTACGGCTTTAGATAATCTAGGAATGCAAAGCTTCTGCTAGATATAAAGTTATCTATTTAATATCTTGAAAACAATAGGCCGATATAATTATATTGCCGTCTTGTTGGACGATAAAGAATTCCAATAACTGCTGTATTGGCATAAATGAGTAATTAAGATTTATTACAGTCTGCATACCTATGTTTATATTGTTTACCAATTATTCTTTTATGTCTAACTTGGACCAGGATAAAGCACTGGTCTCAAAATGCAAAACCGGCCAAGTGCGTGTCGGACCACGCACAATGAAGGGTTCCGTAGTTGGGATGAATTTATCCCAAAAACAAACTTAACTTTGTAGTTGATAAACATGTTCTCCCATACGGAATGTATGGGAAAACATGTTTTTGCAACTGCAAAGTTAAGTTGGCCGATTATTACTCGATAACTAGTAAAGCCTACTTAGCTGTGATAGTTTTCCTTTTAATTACGTTATATAAACTACTGCTGTGATTTTTTTCACACATCCAAAACCAACCATTTAGCTGACAGGGGGGGGGACCCTTGACTCTAACAAAAATTAGCACTTTAAAGCTTAATATTTTGCAAACGGATCCCTGAATCCAAAAATGGTTTTCACAAACTCACAATGTTTTTAAAGGACCTTTCCAATGATACCCCTCACTATGGGATAAAAAAATAAAAAATAAAACATCACCACTTAACGTGTATGGGAGGTACCCTAAAAAAAAATGTTTTTCATAATTTTGTTTTACCACTTTGTCGGCGTAATTAATATGTATACCTCTCTCAAATTACAGCTTTCTAGTACTAAGGGTCTCGGAGCTAGACCGCGGACAGACGGACAGACAGACGGACAGACAGACAGACAGACGGACATGACGAAACTATAAGGGTTCCTTGTTTACTACGGAACCCTAAAAACGAGGTCATCATCTACCTAGCCTTTTCCCAACTATGTTAGGGTCGGCTTCCAGTCTAACCGGATGCAGCTGAATACCAGTATTTTACATGGAGCGACTGCCTATCTGACCTCGACAACCTAGTTAAGTACTAGGTAACACGATACCTCTTGGTAAGACTGGTTGTCAGACTTTTGAGCTTCTAACTACCCGTAACGACCGTCAAAGATCTACAAATGACAGCCGGGACCAACGGTTTAACGTGCTTTCCGAGGCACGGAGGGGTCTTGGTATGTAAAGATGGTCACCCATCCACGGACCAACCGCGGCAAGCGTAGCTTAACCTGATCGATCGACCCGTGCGGCTGTTATTACTTAGCCACAAGCCCCAAAAACGAGGTAATTGATTAAAATGTTATATTGGCGACAGTGTTACCTACATCAATTACAATGTATTGATAAATTGTAGGTAAATTGTATAGAGGTCTCAATACATTTTATGATCACATAAATAAGATAATATCCTTGATATAGAACAACGAAATGTAGCTTTTGTCATGCGAAACTATAGAGGTGTTATTACGGAATGAGATTATACTGAAATTCTGATAGGCATTGTAACATTCAGTTGCAAAGGTCAGAGAGCAGATTCGGATCAAAAATCGATATCCACCCGAATTTGGTTAGACTGAAATGATGTTTTCACTCCTCTTGCTCAAAAAGGCCGTCATTGTAGAGAACCAGAGCGGGGAAAAAATAGCATTTGGTCAAGAGGAAAAAGTAATTTCTTTTTAATTTTTGTCTTTTCCAACGAGCCTTGAAAAACGAAAAAGTCTTTATTACTGGTTCTTTATGACTCGACTTATTACTGGTTCACAAAAAAAGAAAAACATTTTATTTTTGAAAATGGAACTAAATGCGGCTATCTCTTCGGTAGAATGCGTGCATTGTGTTGTGGCTACAGAAGAAATAAAGAAAAGGATTGGCGCGAAATCTTTAGAATTCTTCTCTAATTACGATTTCAATTGGTGACCGTAATATAATTTACAACAGTGAAAATGCCATAATCTAGTGAGAACATCTTTACAGAGGACTGAATTTAAGTAGCCGGAAAAACATCTTGTTAAATATCCAGAATTGTACAAATTGTACATTTAAATAAAATAAATTATTTAATATTGTATTGGATTATTTTATTTTCTCGCAATCGTAGTGAAAAGTAGAGTGTAACCACACGGCGCTAAAACCCATTATAACTCGGTTTCTATTTACTCCCTCGCTAAAGCTCGGGAGTAAAACTACCTCGTTACAATGGGTTATTTTAGCCCCTCGTATAACAATCTACTATTGTTTGCTACCAGTATTTGTCACCGGTAAAATCAATGCAGAAGTAACGGCTGCAGCTGATGTATGGGCATGACAAAACAATCAAGTATTCGGTTTGATGGAAAAACGATTATTAGGTATCTAGCAGAAAGCATAGTATGGTACTTACAATGCAATTAAAAATAATAAACATGCCTACGAAACCGCAGGAACAACTAGTAGGTATGCAATCTCTACAGTCAAAACAAAGTCTCAAATAAACAAGTAAAAGCTAACATAACAATAAATGGAAAATATTTGTTGTTTGTTCCTCTCACTGAAAGTCTTGTTGAGGAAGGTCACATCACGGACAAAGGCATAATAACGAGCGATGCACACAACCGTGTTTGTTTTACTCATGCAAATAATTAGGTAAACTTGCAGTCAGGATGTTTAGCTTACAGCTCGTGTCTATAGGCACGACTATAGGTCCAACACTGCGTTTGAAGCTTCGGTTTTGATTGGCTGTTATAATGGTGCAACACTAAAACGCGTGTGTTGATTGGTTCGCTCTACCCTGAACCGGAGATCAACGATGTTACGTTGAAGGACGAATACATTAGCGCCTAAGCGGTGTGCGTTCACGCTATACAAATACCAACGCTAGACGAATACTCACGCGAAATCTCCCTAATGGCTCAATCAATTTACATAAACACAAATCAGACCATTGTATCGGTATTCCGGTCACTAATGGTGACGTTACCGTGAAAGCGGTTTTCTAAATCGCGGAATGTGATTCTGAATTCCGCAATTGTAATGACCTTGACGATGTACGGGTCAGGGTTAAACGGAGTTTGGAGTCTCGTGATTCGACGGCTATTAAGGTGTGCTATTTGAAGGTGTAATGGAAGGTGTTATGTTGTCACGTAAAGCAAAATAGGCCGATAACATAGATTTAGTCTAAGGTTAACATTGAACCGGATTAAAAGCCAGATTTTCTGTTCAGCAAAGGACTGATAGTATCATCGGCGAAATGGTGTTCAGTAGTACAGCGAATTTTGCCGGGGAATGCGCAGCACGAAAGTGTGCCGCGTTCGAGCATGGTGCGTTCCACCGAAGATCCTTAAATCCTACTTCTTTTAGCTAAGGTAACCATCGTTCAGTAGGCAGGCGTATGTTAAATGTATAACTCTCCCAAAACTTAATGTGTTCTGTAATAATATCTAAAATTCAAGGCATGGGTATGGATGGCATGGATGGATTCATGGACTTAAAGCGTTGCATAAGTTATGTACTCGTAAGTAAACATGAAGGTGTAACCATGGACATGTGCTGACGTATGACGTACGTGACAGATGCTCAGTTTAACCTATGTGTGTACGTCAAAGATTAGCAAATGATTATATAATATACGTAGAATATTGGAGCTAGGCAACTGCTGGAAGTTTATGTGAGGCAGATGAAGATTATCTATGGTATTAGTAGAGATGGGATTACGAACAAAGCTTCTATTGTTTATTCAGGAGTTGGCTCGACATAATCTGCGTGAATAATAAAAAAATATATTGGGTAGGGTTATATTTGGAAGCTATTTGGTGTTTTCTTATTCAGTTAATACGACAGTGATCCTTTAAAATTCTCGTGATATTCTGGGGTTTTTTGTTCATAAACATGTTTAAGGGTCCGTGTACGAAAAAAACTCTTTTTCGTCAATAACTTATCTAATTGTAAGAAAGCTTGAATTAATTGAAACAGTAAGTCTGTGTAAGTATAAAACTACAGTTTTCGTGGTGCTAAACCATTCGTGTCAGTCACAGCACCTGTTAATAGTTGCATCACTTTTGCGCTCTCGAAAATATGGTTTATTTCGTCTTTGATAGTATAATCATAAAATAAAATTTTGATTTTATTTCAAGGATAGCTGAAAACTAATGTGTGCTTTTTAAATTTCTTGGTATGCTTTGCTAAGTAATAGAAAAAAATACATTACTGACAAGGTTTAAAAAAATTTAATGGTTATTTAAACTTTTTTTTCTGCTATATTTTGTATGGGAGTTGAAAAAAGTGGTTCCCCTATGTACAAGTAGACCATATAATGATGTTGATGATATTTTTAAATTTTCAAAATCAAACTTAGTTTCTTTTAACGAAACGATCAAACGCCAGTCTCGCATCAATTTTTGGAAAAATTGTTGCGAATATTAGTGATTTTCCACGAATCCTTAATTTATTTGAAAAATCCCTTTCCGCTATGGACAAAGAATTCGACTTTTCAAATCACAAATAATTTTTTTTAAATTCTGTTTCCCTTTCTCACAACTAATGAACAAAATTGATCAAAATCAGTCGATTTCATGCAGGGCCCCTTAAATTTAATTATGTTATTTATTGAACAAAAGTACTTCGATAAATTAATTTTATCGTTAGACGAAAGCTGCATCTATTCTGTAAAAATCATACTGTGAAAACTTAGGTGCAGTGAGCGTGAAGTAAGCTGTCAATAGTGTCAATCATAGTAAATCCCTAGCACCAGGTGGATTGACTTAGCTCACTTCAAGTTCAATTCACCTAAACTTTTACGCTGATATTTTTACAGAACAGGCCGATTGGACATTTGGTTTTCGAAGACAACAATAATGGAATAAAAAACATGAAAAAAAAAAAAACCGGCCAAATGCGAGTCGCACTCGCGCACCGAGGGTTCCGTACAAACCGCGTTCATGAGGAAAGGGGTAGTAAGTTTAAAATTATTAAAAATATTTTTATTAGATGATATAACTAAAAATTTATGCTTTTCGCAATTTTTCCTTTATCTGTGCTATAAGACGTTGCTTCGTACCAAATTTCAAGATTCTGAGTTCACGGGAAGTAAGTACCCTGTAGGTTTTGATTCTGTTGCGAGTGTCGAAAATTTGCAGCATAAACGGCTGTATCTTTTGATTGCGTTGGCTTAGAAGTTTGATTTTTTCACAGTTCTAAGGGACAGTAGACCTGAGTATTTGATATGAATTTCAGCTTGTTACCTCCACGGGTTCCTGAGAAAAAGGGTCTTGACAGACAAACGGACAACAAAGTGATCCTATAAGGGTTCCGTTTTTTCCTTTTGAGGTCCGAAACCCTAAAAAGAAATTGAAATGAATTGTTTACATTAACAAAGTGAAGAAGAGTATTACAAAACGCAAGAATCTTCGAAAGTATATTAACTCTGTGGTCTAAAGTTAATTCTGTGTACACTCAGATATCATAGCTCATTCGTAAACATGAAGATATATAAGCACGTAGATACATAGATTATGTTTCTGCGATATCATAATGATGATCTGCTTCTTGCTTCATTGAGTCTCATATTAATATGCATCACTGAAGAGATTTCTAAGCAGATTGTGTTATTTAGAAAATGGTTTAGCTATGATGTTTGATACCGCTATGTTTACATTAGCTGCATCTGTTAAACCAATGTATATAATTTATAGTCCTCCTTATCGATTTCGATAACGTCTGCGACCCTTCGAAATATACCGAGTTTTAGTTGTGACCGGGTATTTAAATTATGTGTTTAAACGTTAATCTTACTGTGAGATTTATTATCATTAGAAAAAGAGTTGTTAAGAGTAATTAATTATATTCTCTCATACTGATGAGCGCAAACGCTTACATATTCGTTACGGTTTTTACATTTTATGGTACCGTTTATTAACACTTGTTCTACAGTAACTGCTTTTATAAATATTGTTAGTACTTTTTCAACGTTTTTATTATCTAACAAGTGTAGTGATTACGCTTCTGCAGTTATTTTTTTTATTTCTTTCCGGCAATTTAAGCCTTCAGTGTTCTTATCTATATCAAAGTAGTTGTTACCTGTTCTTTTTGCGTTTAACTGTATATTTGTGGAATTGAGATATATAAACTTGACATTGCAAATAACTGCTACAGACTCAGTTGATTGATCGATTGAAACATATAAAATTCTCAATTTAAGAGTTTCTATTATTGTCTTCGCACACGACCAAACCTAATCTGGTGCTCAATTTACACATATTAAAAATAAAAATGCAAGTGCTATATTTGCAACCAAAACAGCATTAAAATGCAAATAAAACAAAACTTCTCTTTATCGGCAATGGAAATTCCTAGTCCAACATGCAAGATTAAAACTGAGCAAACGTCTAAAAACTACTACGATCCGGTTATAACGTCTTTTATTACAAAACCGGTCTAATATTCGGCCTTGATGCGTTAGTGCAATTTAATGCTAATGTTATAGCTTGGGATAATACTGTGAGTCAGTAGCTAGTATGTGTACCCGTTTGAACGAGGCGTGTAAAAGAATGGAGCTTGTATTACTAGTTTTACTGTGATATCATTTGAGAAATTCTTGACTGAGAACGGGTCCAGCAGGATTTTTTTTAAACGTTGCTTTACGTATATATTTCTACATACAAAACTCACAGGTAAAACCAATAACATTATTTAAAGGTTTATCGAAAAAATCCTAGAGATTTCTAAAATAAGGCTAGGTTTTTCGTGTTAGCAAAATGGTTCTACGTAGAGGTCATTTTTCACTGACAACAATTCGTTGAGTGACATTGAATGGGTTGTCACAATTCGGGGTTTAAAACCTAAACAAATAACTATCTATACAACTTCAATCAAAGTATAAAGAAAAGTAAGCACTGCATGGTTGGAAAAACTTAAAAGATACTCTATATTTCACTCCTTTCTCTAGATTACATGAAGAAACTCAGCTAAATAAAGCGTAGGTATCTGACTAGTTAGACAGTTTAACATAGATTGATGTGCATGGTTCCGTAGCCTCGTTTTAATAAATACCATAAAACGGTAATCCGAGACCGTAAGACCCAGATGTGCGATTTCTCTGCGTTTTTTCGATGCAACCAATGATTTTGACGAATAAATCGATGTTGTACGAAGTGACTAAGTGAGTATGTCTGTTCAAATGGTAGAGCAAATGTGTGCGTGAACAAATTGTGAGACACTTTTCAGAATTTTTAATGATAAGGCTTTACTGATACCTTAGTTTCAGGATAGCCCTACAAGTTATTGACTCAAACGGAGCCCTTACTCGCGAGCTAGTTACGCGAATGCTTGATTTTAATATATGTTTTATTTGTCATATTTCTACTACTCTGAGTGAAATTTGTCGACGATAGATCTATATATGAATATGACTATAGCACAGAAACACCAAACATTAGTGACACAAAAACATCTAGTAAATGCGGAATAAAGAAACGTTAATCTTATAAACACACGTAAGGAATGTGTTTATTTGAATTAGAGTACTCAAGGGTATACGGTTTAATGTGATTACAACCCTGAGAGAGAACGCTCACGGTTGCGAGGGGATTGGGACCGTATGTTTACAAATTGCTCTGAACGTGGGGAATCGTAAACATTCGAATCAATTCTAGGACGTTTCTATTTTGATTTTGTTCTAATATATCAGCATATCCAAACAATTTAGCTGACATAGCTGAAAAGGCGATGCCAATGTAACAATGCATGAAATTCAATTGGAATTTGTAGATGATTTCCAGCTTCACTTACACAAGCACGAAGAGAAGAAAATGCTCCAATTTGAGTAGCAAGTGGTGGGGGCAACGAGGATATGCGGGGAACTCCCTAACTACACTACCTGAACCAATTTCTGAATATTTAATATTTTCCATTTTGAAGATATTCTGTATATTAAAATGATTATACAGATTCAAAAGGACAAACATGAATAACCAAATAAATAATTCATGCGAAAGTTTGGATACAAGTTGTAAAATATACTGGATATGAACCGACTGGTGATTTCCCTAGGGGTTGCGAATTTATTGTACAGCCTGCGGTGGAGGCTGTCGATAAGGATGATTTACGCAGGACTATGAGAGATTTAGGGGTAAATCTACCGGATAATGAGTATATGGGCTTTTGTGATAAGAGTCTAATTAGGCGCTTCGTTGGATACTTATAGTAGGATGTATAAACGAGATACGAGCGGGTCTAATAGATTTTTATTTGAACCTTTCAAATACATAACTTTGAATATTGTTTGTTAACTTAAAGACTGGAAAAATTGTAGTGTTTGTTTGACCGCCCCAAATTATACACTTAATTATAGAGACGTAATTAAATCTAACACTTTCGGCTATCCTAATAGTGTTGGGATTCTTGAGTCCTTAATCCGGGGCTCTGCAAAGCCAAGTGAGTCCCATTTCTAATCCCATCGTTTGAGGATTAGCTAAGACGGCAACAGAAGAGATCATTCTAAGCTTCGAATTACAGAACGTTAAACAACATCAGAGGAATTTAGAGCTAGTAAAAAGATAGATGAAGATATAAAAATAGAGGTCATCGTATAACAGCTTCATTTCCCAAGAGCAAACATTGACACAACTGACAATAAATCAACAACAGATATAATTAATTAAGAGGCCATTTAAGAGAGCAATTATAATCAAGAAGTTTGTGATAAAAATAGACCGTGACAAACTGCAGTCAAGGCCGTCTGTTTATATAGTAATATCTATAAACTACCTTATAGTGGAGTTTGAAGTAAGTAATTAACACCGTAAGGTCTTGATATGGTGACTAATATGATTGTCATGTTGTTTTTTTATACGTAAGTGGAGTTTCTGAAGTAAAGGAAAATAAGCAAGGAAGTGTAGTTCTTGTTAATAATGTTAATTCAGTTAACACGTGTAAAACCATGTTTTAATGTCCGCGATGAGGAGACAAATATACAAGTACCTATGTAAATGCTGCAGAATGTCCTTTACGATATAGGCTTACTAGTAGTGGAGCAAATCAGAAATCATTCTTCCAAATCTTTATACAAAATGCAAAATCTTTTTCTGCTTATTTCCACAAAAACATCACTTTCTTTCTTCATTAACTAGTTTGAGAATGTCTGTGATAGAGATCCTGATATCTACACATTTGTTTACAGTTTTATTCACGTGCATGTTTCGGGATGCTCGACTAATTTCTGAATCAAATGTAACTGCTCATAACAAGATAACGTGCGAGGTCGCGAGTCACGAGAGGAAGACGAACGTGAATTATCATGAACTTTATTTTGTCTAAGGAAAGTTACTACAAAAAAAAAAAAAAATGATAAAATGTAAGTGTAATTCTTTATATCACCAAAACCCTGATTTTTTAAACAGCAATATTTAAATACTCTGTCTCCCAAACTAGGTGTATGTTCCTGTGATTGAGGAGTCACTTGAATGTCTCGGTAGTTAGAAGCGCGAATGTTGCTCATGTCTTTCTGCCCTATCCTATTTTTGGTGAAACAGAACCCTTATAGGATCACTTCGTTGTCAGTCTGTCCGTCGCAGTCGGTCTTTCAAGACCCTTTTTCTCAAGAACGCGTGAAGGTATCAAGTTAAAATTTATATAAAATAGTAGGTCTACGGTCCCTTGCAGCTCTAAAAAAATTAAGCTTCTAAATTAACGCAATAAAAAATACGGCCGTTTATGCCACATATTTTGATACTCGCAAATAAATCAAAATCTATAGGGTACTTCTCGTTGACCTAGAATCATGAAATTTAGCAAGAAGCAAGGTCTCACAGCACAAGTAAAGGAAAAACTCCGTAAATCGTTAATTTGTGGTTGTATCATTTAAAAAAATTCATACGAAGAAAGTTTCTTGCCGGCTCTACTCCATAGGAAGCGATCAATTATTGGAACCATGCACCTAGCTTCTGACGTTTCATAAGTTCCCTTGTAGGTTTATGTGAAATAAAATATTATGAATTTGAAAAAATGTGTGAATAAAAAAAATACATGTACTATAGAACGCCATTTCTGCTATAAATTCTTACATACTTTTTCTGCTTCATACAAATTAATACACCTTGTTATAGGTACCTATAGTAGTAACGTCGTTATAGTGACTGTACCGTACTACGCAGTAGGCACTGACCTCTTTGAAGGACATCACAAATACGTTCGGTTTGTTTTTCTGATTTAGGACGATTTGATGCACTGTTCTACGAAAAAAGGAATAGTTCTAAAATGCATACATTAATGCTATTTACAAAATTTAAAACAATAAGTAGTAAAGTTAAAAAGTCTTTTATGTTTATATAATTGCTTCTTATACCTTTAAAGGTGTCGTTATTACGTAGATTTCACTGGGAACTACTAAGAACAATGCGTGATTTGATTTTTATGAAGTTTGTAGTTAGTCTTAAAATAAACTGTGTGTTTTTTATGACGTAATATGTTGATATGTCGTAACAATTTCGTGAAAACCTGAGGTTATCGCGACATCAAAGAGTAAAGCTTTTGCAACTGTCATAAAAATTCGTTCAGCTAGAAAAGGATAAACAATTTCTCACCTCAGCACCTCAAACAAGCAGGTTTTGCTGTGTATAGACAGTGAGCAAAATTCGATTTTGCTGCGAGCGTGAGACAAAGTAACTTTTTAATTATTATTATTTTATGCCGAGAACTGTGCTGGATCTACTCACAAAATTCGAAAGATATGAACTTCACTTTGTTCTGTTACATTAATTTCGATACGAAAAGAGCTAGAGATAGAAACAAGTCGAATCGATTTTAAAATTCCATAGCTAGTAGACCCAAAAAAAAAAAACAAACAATAAAACGTTCGGATACATATAAAACCGCAAAATAGCAAATCGTTCGTTTTAAGGTTTATGCTGTTTTATTATATTTTTTGGAACGAAGTTCTTTAATGCGGCTTGCGGTAGGAGTGCACTGGCAGAAATCATCACGCGAAAGGTTGCTTGCGACTGTCTTCTTCTAATTCAAAGAGAAAGAAAGAGAGAGAGACCTAGATAGTGCGAATTTGGTCAAAAAGCAAATCCACGATGGCAGCTGCGAAAATTTTCACATTTTTCATCATGGGTGTCGTTTTTATAGATATGATGTAAGTGAATTTATATCTAAAGCTGATCGTGAGGTCAAAATGTAAATCCAAGATAGCGGATGCGAAAATTTTCAAATGTTTCGTCATGGGTGTCAAATTCATAGTTTTCGAGGGTGCTAAAGCCGATACTGACATTAAAATATAAATCCAAGATGGCGGCTGTGAAATTTTTAAGTTTTTAGTCATGAGTGTCGTTTTCATAATTTTCGAGGGTGCTAAAGCCGATCATGACATTAAAATGTTTAACCAAAATGTGAAAATTTTCAAATTTCATCATTGGTATCGTTTTCATAGATCTTGAGGGTGCTTTAGTCGATAGAGAGGTCAAAATGTAAATCCAAGATGGCAGCTGCGATAATTTTGTTTCTGTTTTCAATCATACGTGAGAAGGAACTTCGTTCCGATGAAAAAAAATACGAAGTTTATCTTGTTGTATTTTTTTACCTTTAGTAAATGTTCTCATATGGTACATGTATATGTTCTCGCTGCTGAGGTGAAAAGTTGTGTTACACGAGACCAAAGGTATTTGCATCTCACGAAAACAAAAAGGGACATTAATACATTACACAGGCCTGCTTATAAACTGACCCTATTCCTTTCATTTCAAATCTAGGAAGTAACACAAAAGCATACAAATACTACTGAATTCAATAGAAAACTTAAAGTACAGACAAACATCTAAACCTACCTATACGAAGAAAATCCATATAGACTTTTGAAAAAGGTCAATCAGACCTTCCTAGCAGTCTTCAAAACGTCCTAGCTCAAACCGATAATACATACGAATTCCACCTGTAGTAAAACGAATCCCATCAAAAACATAAATGTGAAAATGGGAGCCAAATTCCATAAATATGGTTGTCGACTTCGCCGACAAAAGAATTGAAATCTAAATGGGTGCCAAGTTCTGTAGATAATCCTGAAATTTATTTATAAGAACATGCAACTTTCTAAAATAAAGTTAAAACACAAATTCTTGTTTTTTCTGCTATAACAATGTTTGCTATTTAAAAATATAACTTCTTAAATTTGAACAGTCGAATTATTTACACAAAGCACTTAGGATAAATTGAAGCTCAAGATTTGACTTGGCTAGTTTTTACATACAAGTTATCTTATATTTGGCTAATCAATTTATCATCTTTATATTTGTCTACAGTGTCGCGGTGCAAAAGAACTAAAACAAACAGGGTAACTTTTTTATGCTGGTGTGCATTACAGCTACGTCTTACACTCGCGCCACGTCATTGTGCTGTAATTTTACTTTTTTAGTGTGCGTGCATTAAGCGGCTAACAGTTGGACGCTATTTTTTTAACGAGTTTACAGCTTTGACTGTCTACCTAGGCATATTTAATTATTATTATTTAATTTTAAGTAGGCACTCAACATCAAATAAGTAATTCATGATGTGCTTACCTGTAAGAAATTTGTACACTAGTCTATAAGTTTATTGCATGTATCTCATATCTTTGTATCGGTGTACTTAATTGTTGGTGAGCCAAATAAATAAAGTAAAATATTCATATCTTTGTTCTTTATGTTATGCGCAAGTTACTGTTTCTTATTGTAACTGTTTACAGCTTTGACTGTCTACCTAGGCGTATTTATATATTTGTTCTTTATGTTATGCGCAAGTTACTGTTTCTTATTGTAACTGTAAGGTCAAAATATCTTCTTTCTCTAAAATTTCAGCTTGCTGGTAAAAACTAGCCAAGTCAAATCTTGAGCTTCAATTTATCCTAAGTGCTTTGTGTAAATAATTCGACTGTTCAAATTTAAGAAGTTATATTTTTAAATAGCAAACATTGTTATAGCAGAAAAAACAAGAATTTGTGTTTTAACTTTATTTTAGAAAGTTGCATGTTCTTATAAATAAATTTCAGGATTATCTACAGAACTTGGCACCCATTTAGATTTCAATTCTTTTGTCGGCGAAGTCGACAACCATATTTATGGAATTTGGCTCCCATTTTCACATTTATGTTTTTGATGGGATATCATTACTTTTTGTAAAGAAATTATTATTATTCGTCAATCAAACGTGATCTATTAAATTCTTTTTGTAAATATGCGTAGCAATATTGTGTAAGAATGTAGGTATTTCTTTCGTAACAATTGTTACAATTTTCCGCAATGATGTCAGATCGGTGAGCCGGCGCGGCAAGTATTATTATTAAAAAAAACGTATGCAGTCGGGGAACCTCATGTCGTATGGCATTTTACTGTGGGGTCGGGCTGCTGACATTGAATCCATCTTTATTTTGCAAAAGAGAGCTATCAGAGCCATTTATAATCTACGTCGCCGCGAATCTCTCACGAAACTTTTTAAAAGGATTAATATTATGACGGTACCTTGCCAATTCATTTATGAAAATATTATGTATGTAAGGAAAATCCACATCTCTTTAGTAAAATAAGTGATAGACATAATTTTAATACTAGAAATAAAGATAAACTAGATCAACCATTTTTTAGATTATCTTAAGTACATACATCTTTTATGGGGTACTGTATTAAATGTTACAACAAAATACCTTGTGACATTTAGCAATTAAATGAAAGAAAATTTAAAACTCATATTAAAAATACACTTTGTAAACAAGCATATTACAAATTAGAGGATTATATCCAAGATAAGAGTGCTTGGAAACATGCTGGTCCTGCTCCATAGGACAATTTAGAATCAAGACAAAATCAAAATGTTTGCTAATTTAATTGTAAAATTTATTACTTTGTGTTTTATGACATTGATTTTACATTCTGTGATTACTTCCTCACACACTGACTTATTAATTGTAAAATTTTAGGAAAATCGTCTACTTTTACAATGTTTGTAAATATGTGAGCACCATGTATCTATCACATATTAAATTATCTGTCGTTGTTTCATTTTTAATTCTTTTTACCTATTGTGGTATAGTAATTTTATTCTAGGTGCACCGTCTTCACATATAATTATTATTTAACAAATGTACGTACATATACAAACAATTGTAAAACATTTTAAAAGAGTAACGGTGGAGTTTCTTCCCATTCTTCTCCATACGAAAACTACCTTTTGGAAGGGGCGAATAGAATCAATTTTATTATTTTGTAATTTTTGACGTTCAAAAGTGCCATGCCTATTTGAAATTAATGATTTGACTTTGACCCCGTCAGGAACAAAGTTCCTTCTCACGTATGATTTAATTATTTGAATTTTGCAGCCGCCCCTTTTTTTTTTAAGTATCTTCTCCCGCTCTGGGCGGAGCGGGAGGGCGTATCAGACTCTTACTGACTAAAACCCACCCGTGTTCCTTCGGTTGCCCTGTTGCCGGGTGCCACGATGTCCCTATCGGTTTTCTGCGAACCCCCGGCAGGCATTGGCCCTAGCGGATCCCGTCATTTCTGCTGACATCTCTTTGAGGCGCGCGTGGAACACAACGCGCCGTCGACCCGGGCTTGGTCCTTATCGGACGGCGAGCTACCCATTGCTCACCGTTCGCAAGCCCGCGCCTACGGTGGCCGGATATCGGCTCGCGATTCCCGCCCCGGGCGTCTCCTCCTGCAGCGGTTAGGGGCGTGAGGGGGCGAACTTTGCCTCTACCTCACGCGTTCCGCCTCCTCCTTCGCGAGCATTACCGCTTCGCAGAAGGAGGTGACGGCCTGCCATTTCCTCTCGCTCCGTGCCATGGCCTGAACCAGGGCCGGACGCGAGAGATCACCGCCGCCGTTGCAGCCGCCCCTTGGATTTACATTTTGACCTCACTATGGACTTAACTATTCGTAAGTTTATATAAAAAATTAAACGACAATAGTCCCTAAAACAATAGTCATACGATCTATCAATTCAAAAACGTCTCAAGCATAGTACCAACCTACCAACTACCTTGAACATACCGACCTGAGGTTTGTAACAACGTTTTTCGAGATCAGAGAATGAATGAAATGAATTCACTGCCGCCTAACATTAGGGACCAAGATTTTGACACGTGACACATCAGTTGACTCGACGGGGTGTTTTGAATTCAGTCATGAAATTCAGGAATTTACATCAACTTTTGGCATTCGAATCAAAAATGTATAGTTAGCTGTCAAATTATAAGACGCTGGAGATCAGCGCCATCTGAAGTGAGCAAGTGGCAGTTTTTAACCCCATTTGAAAATTTGTCGTCATGACTGTCATTTTCATGGTTTTCGGGAGATAGTGCTGATATCGAATTAGATGGACATTCTGGATTTTAAGATGGCGGCTATTCCAAATAATAATAATATTGTAGATCAATTGTCATAGACATCAATTTCATGCCAATTGTAAACTTGATAATCAAAATCCGTAAAAAAACGGACCTCTTAATTTCGTCAAGTTCGTCTGTCCGTGCGTCCGGATGTCATACAGTCATTTAACATGGAGACTATTTACACTCTATCGATGAAAATTTTGAAAAAGGTGTATTTTTTGCACCGTTAAATAATGGTGTAGTGAAATTACGATAAACATAATAGTGGGGGTGGCATTCTCCATACTTACATATAACCGAGAGATGAAAAAAATCTATGCATATAAAGCGTGTATTGTTGGATCTCATAATTAAAATGTTAAGATGTTTCTAAGTGACTTTGCTTTTGAAGTCAATAATTTTTGAGATACAATTTATTTTCGGTTACAACCGCAGAATTAACTTTGTTTGTTATAGTTTTTTCGAGAAATACAAACTTATTTTTGCAGTCGATAAAATTGATACTATGCAATGTTTATGCGTAAATATTCATCCCAATTACGGAACCCTTCACTGTGCGTAGTCCGACATACACTTGGGCAGTTTTTTTTAAATTTCGTTTTGAAACTACCTCAAAAATAAACAATTTCTATTACTCGAGTAAGATTATCCTATTAAAAACAAATACTATCAAACTCATACAACTAAAAAAAACCGGCCAAATGCGTGTCGGACTACGCACAATGAAGGGTTCCGTAGTTGAGATGAATTTATTTATACCAAGAACAAACTTAACATTTTGCAGGATCACTTATTTGAACGTGTAGAATGAAAAATCTGATTTTCGTAAAAAAAATCACATTGTAAGTATTAATATAATAATAATAAAAATCTAACACCTTTAAACGAGCAATTCTTGTATATATTATATAATCTGAATCTCTGAAACGGCTCCAAGAATTTTTATGAAATTTAGTATGCAGGGGGTTTCGGGAGCGATAAATCGATCTGGCCAGGTTTCATTTTTAGAAAACGTCGTTCAAAAAAAAAATTGTCATCCAGATATTTTTCTTTATTCAAGTAACAAGGACTCATTGTATTAGTAAACTTATGAACTTTAGCTTTATTTTACCAGGTCACACAGAAAGTTTTGCGACTAACAGTTTTTGTCTATGGGATACTGGCTGGCGTTCAGAAGCACCATATCGTCTCCAAAGCTAATATTTACACAAATACCATCAATACAGTGTGAGTCTTCATAATGTGCACATATCTAAATGAGGGAATCTATGCTTAATTTTATCGACGGAAAAAGTGGTCAAAATTTTTTTTGTATCTTTTTAATTTTTTGTATCAGTTTATTTATTTTAGTTTTTATTCTCATGGGCATCTTATTTATAAATTTTACAATTATTGTAAAAAAATATGAGAAAATACAGATTTTTACTAAAAAAACACATTTATTTTCAATTGAGGGTAGTTTTTTTCTCAATTTTAATTTTATGTGGACGCCTACTTACTTCCAATCATTATGGAGTTTGTTTCATCGCGATAGCTGATTCAGTTTAAAAGTTACACAGTTTTGTTACAATTTTTTTTTTATTCCATAAAAAGTTTTAAAAAAATATTGAGGAGCTCGTGGCTAAGTGAGGAGCTCGTGGCTAAGTAATAATAGCCGCACGGGTCGATCCAACAGGTTAAGCTACGCTTGCTGGGGTTGGTCCGTGGATGGGTGAACATCTTTACATACCGAGACTCCCCGTGCCTCAGAAAGCACGTTAAGCCGTTGGTCCCGGCTGTCATTTGTAGATCTTTGACAGTTGTTACGGGTCGTCAGAAGCCCGAAAGTCTGACAACCAGTCTTACCAAGGGGTATCGTGTTACCCAGTACTTAACTGGGTTGTGGAGGTCAGATAGGCAGTCGCTCCATGTAAAATACTGGTATTCAGCTGCATCCGGTTAGACTGGAAGCCGACCCCAACATAGTTGGGAAAAGGCTAGGCAGATGATGATTTAGATTTTTTTTAATATTTTTTCTTTCGTTTAAATTAAGCATAGATTCCCTCATTTCGATATGTGCACATTATGAAGAATCACACTGTATAGCAACCCACTCTGGTGCTGCTGAGCTCGCCAATCCTGCCTCACCCCGCATTCCAACCTGTATGGCCTGGAAAAAGTTCCAGCCCATCGTACACTATTGATCTGGTTACCATAGGTACCAATATTTAAAATGTTTTTAAGCTCCATTGGCAACCTATCCTTCTCCATCTTTCTCCACAATACGTCATAAGCAACTAGATCAAAAGTCTTGAATAAGTCGAGGAAGGTAGCATAAATCAGCGTTCCACGCTGTGTATAAGTATAGTATGTGACAGTATGCTTAAGACACAACACTGCACTTTCTATTGACAAACCACGCCGAAACCCGAATTGGTTGTCATGAACATTTACAGTTTTATTTCAAGCAGTTTTATTTTTATTTTAAGCAGACTGTCAAACACTTTTGATATTGTTGATATTATAGTAGCTAGAGAGATGGGCCTATTGGATGCCGAGCGACGAAATGTAAGTTTGTACGCACAATATTGAGAGATTTACTGTGTTATATTAAGACCATAGACTTCTTATAGGTTTTCCTGTAATCTATGAGTAAAGAGCCATACTATGTATTTTTTTGAAAATTTTTGGTCCAGTAGTTTCGGAGATAAGGGGGGGGGAATGGTCAATTTTCATTGAATTTCTTAAATATCTTTAAAAGTGTTTATTTTAAAATTATATAAAAAATATATTTAAGATCCTCGCAATAAGTCCTTTCATTTGATATGTCACATGGTACTGTTAGCATAACTTTTATTTTTAATTTTCTTGTTTGCCCCCCAAAAGTGACCCCTATATTCAAAATTCATTTATTTACGTTACACATTCGTGTTTGGGTCACAAAAATACATATGTGTATCAAATTTCAACTTAATCGGTCCATTAGATTCGGAGTAAATTGGCTGTGACAGACGGACAGACAGACAGACAGACAGACAGACGGACAGACAGACAGACACACGAGTGATCCTATAAGGGTTCCGTTTTTTCCTTTTGATGTACGGAACCCTAAAAAAATGATTGTTGGTTTTATGAAACCACGGTAAAAGTGAAACTTTACACGGTCAGCTGCTGCGAACTATAGGCGCCGCCATATCGGCCTTGGCTGCTCTGACGATCGCCTTTCACTTTATCCCTACTCCGCGGCCGACCGACACGCGACATGCAACACACAGACGAAAAAGTTTGAGACGATGTAATAAAAGTTTCAATTTAAAAATATAGACGTCATTTAAAAGTGTTTGCGGAATACCTACCTAATTTATATAATTAATTTAACATCATTCACAAACAAAATTTTCTTAAGCCTACCTAAAAAATGTATACTAGGCATTCTATATCAGAAAGTATCAAAAATAAAATCCACAGTAAATAATTGTCCAATAAATTAAAAATAATTTTGAAACAATTCGGCGCGAAATTCAATAAATGAGGTAAGTATCTATCCTCGTTCTATGTGTTGACTCGTTTTATATTGAATGTCCTAAAAACGATTAAACACTAGAAAAGTATAAATAATTATTTTAAACAATGTTTATTGTATTTAATGCTTAAAACAATTTTTATTTTAATTTTCAAGTATAGATTTCAGACATTCGACATAATTATAAATTAATCGAGACAATCAAAATTGAAAAAAAAAAAAAACGTTTGGCATAATCGTTTTCGCACATCATTACAATTTACAATAAAAAAAAAAAACAATGATCGACAATTTTTAACACAAATTGAGTAGTAGTAATGAATATTACGTATTATTGAACATGTGTTCGTATAATAAGTAAAGATCTGGGCATTTTCTAGTTACTTATAATATTTTTAATCACATTTGTCACATTTAAAGTCGTATCAGATATGTGTATGTGTGTTAATTGTGAAAAGTTAAAATGTAAACACGCACGATTGGCGCGAATCTTCGACTTTTGATATCAAAAACTTCATTACTACTACTTATTTAACTTGAAAAATGGATGAATTCGTCAAATAATTAAATGTTGTAATAGTCGCTGTCCTTATGGTGGAGTTTGGATGTTCGCAATCCCCAATTTTTATGTTTTTTAGCCTCGACCTCGACTGTCATCAAAATGGCGATTATCGCATTTACAGACTTGAATTTTATAAAGGTAAATTAATAATCTTGCGCGCTAAATATGAAAGATTTAATGGCATAAACATTATTTTAGCCAACTCTCTTAATTAAAGATGAATAATCTGATTGCCAGCAGCATTTTCAGTGCTTCTATAGGAAGGTTTACTTTAACAAATAACACAACAATACCTATATACTAAAAACATTTTATTTCTCATAGAATTTAAAACGGCTTCAGCTTCATTCACATAAGGTAGGTACGGTAGGTGGTAGGTGTACGCTTTCCCACAAAACAGTAATAAGCAATGATGATCTCTTAAACAATTTGTCCTATTTTGCTCACTTATCAATAATTATGTACACTAAGTCCTGCTGCTCACATGTCACGATTTGATTCTGGCCCTAACCAGATTATTGTTTTGATCTATTATGGGTAAATCTTTTACACTCTAGGGTGGCTCTGTTTTTATCATCACTTGCTTGCCTATAAACATCTCTGGTAGCAGCCTCTCTCAGTAAGCATGACAAACTTTATCCAAATGTATACCTAACCTAGAAAGTAAGAAAATACTCTTATTGTTGTTTATTTACTTTTGTATAATAATTATATCACTCATAGTAATTCTGCCATTTTAAAAACACTAACCTGATGACTTCTGTGACTTGCAGTTGACATGCCACATACATAACATAATATGCTTAGATTTTGCTGAGCAAGTAATACTTGGGATAGAGTTGTAGATAATATAATCAATAATGTCAAGTCTTGCAATAACACATGTCATCGTCATACCTGAAAAAGGTAAAAAAATTCAGTGTATTTACTTACATACATACATAAACTCACGCCTTCTTCCCATGGGGGTAGGCAGAAACTACAGAACGCCACCTGCTACGATCCTTACATAGTCCTTTTGCCTCGTTTACGTTCATACATCTGGTCATACACGCACGCCGGTTGCGAGTACTACGCACCTGGCCTTTCTGAAGAACATCACCAATAAGGTCAGTATATGTCCTCCTAGGGCGTCCCCGCCCGGCCTTTCCCTTTACATCAGCCTTGTAAATACATTTTGTTAGTCGCCTTTCATTCATTCTCTCAACATGCCCAAACCATCTCAGCATACCCTTTTCAATTTTTGTCACTACATCTTCTTTTAAATCACACCGCTGTCTTATCACATAATAATTACAATATACAATTACATCAATTATATAATTACATCATACTATAGACATTTACAGCTGACGACGCGCGACGTACCCCTGACTGAACATAGGCCTTCTACTAATAGGCTGCTAAAATCAATGAGGTTATACAATACGACGGTGTTTATAAATATTTAGAGAACATAATAAACTTACCCAGGGCCATGGAAAGATAAGCAATAGTTCCTCTGGCTTCAATTTAAATTGACAGCATTAAATCGTAACGTAATATAAGTATAAAGTAAATACGGAAAAATAAATTCAAATCAACGTAAAACAAACAGCCAACAATGCCATTGATCTGACAGATTTTTTTTGACAGTTTGACATTATGCATGGTGTCAGTGTTACCAGGTTTAATTATTTTGGTAATCGATTGACGAAATCGATTGGGTGATTATCAGTGATCGGAGTAGGTCGATTGATTTTACGTACTCGCATCATGAATAGTCATAGAAATCATAACATGGATAAGCCTTTTTTCCGGGATTTCATTTTGGTACTTACGGGATTGAATCAAATATTGTTAAAGTAAGGATTTTTAAACTACTACATTGGAAATTTATAGAATGCGATAGATAAATATTAAAAATATATTATATTGTTTTATAGTATATCTATCCTTTTCTTGGAGTCCGATCACCTATATACTATTAAACAGACAGCAAAAGGGTTGAACAGTTCTTATTCATATTGATGTATTCTTTATTCTACACATTACAACATTTGAAATTCCTTAAAAAATCTTAATAATTTCAAAATCCCGGAATCCCGGAGGCGTATCCATACTAATATACGTGCCAGTTCATTGACCTCAAATCAATCTACTTACTCTGATCACTGGTAGTTTATTAAATAACATTACTGCCTCGAAACGCTTTTAAGTTGTTGAGTATATTCAGACCATATAATATTTTATTTATTGTAAAATCATAGTT
This sequence comes from Agrochola lychnidis, assembly GCA_963680765.1. Classification (NCBI taxonomy): domain Eukaryota; kingdom Metazoa; phylum Arthropoda; class Insecta; order Lepidoptera; family Noctuidae; genus Agrochola; species Agrochola lychnidis. The sequence continues at coordinate 22,068,641 of OY796866.1, forward strand.
TTACAGTATTTGAGTATAATAAATAGCATTTAAAACATACTCGTGTAGTGGATACTCCACCTACTCCATGTGGGTTAGTATCGATATTTTCAATCGATTACAAATTATTTTATTGGAATAGTCTGTCATCTGGCAACATTCAGGTTAGGATTGAATGGCGGATGTAGTTCTTTATTAAGTATCAACAAAATAAATATTTATTAGGTTCTCTAATGCTAGAAGAAATAAATTTTGATAAAACGACTTGAAAAAAATACAACATAATTTTTGGTAAATAAGCTTTGACACAGTATCATACCATGGGCCTGCTTTCGGGAAATCTCTTTTCAACTTTCTAGGTCACCCGGAAATGGGTTAAATGTTTTTGATGTCTAGTGACAGGGTCGTTGATAAAAATGCCGATTTTTATACGTTAATATCTCAATAACCGTTTGAGTTTTATTTATGAAATTTGGAGTTCTAGTTAATCTAAGGGGTTTTTATAAATAAACCAAATTTCATGAGTCTATGTTACATAGATTTTGAGTTATTAAGGGGTCAAAAGTGGCTCCAAATGGTTCGTGTAATATAACACACTGCAGCCGTGTCTTGCCTAGTACTTGGCTCGACACGCTGCCGCGTGTCTAGATTAAAGGCGATATTAAGATGAAGAGAATACGAGAAGGGATTCGCTCAATAGACTGGGTTACGTGACTAAACGCACGGAGTTCCTACGCAGTGGTTCAAGTATTTTTTGGCATCGAAATAGATTAACGGAAAGTTAATGTTCTCGGGGACACTAGTTCATGTGAGTCTACAGTTCGGCCGTCGAGAGAATGCATTCCTGACACTTGTCAGTTGGACAATTTCTAGTAGTAATAAGGATCAAATTCGCAAAACACACATTCGTTAGTATAAAACTGACAGGTGTCAAAAAGGAATTTGCTGAACTGTAGTCACATATGACGTTAAAATGGTACACATGGCTACACATCAAGCTAAACATTTCCAGTATAAGCTGACCTCGACTCGCATTGTACGGAAATCCTATACAATGCGAGATCAGCATAAACTGGAAACGTATAGCTTGATGTGTGGCCGTGTGTACCAAGAGTCAACAAAATCAATTGGTTTGATACTAATGTGTATTTTCACAAAGCCCATATATTTATTCTGATTGAGATGGACTGTTCGTTTTATGATTGATCATGTTCTAATTTAGTCATAACAACAGTCAGTAAAAAATCGGCACATAACTGTTCTACCTTATTGCCTCATATGGACATGGTATTGCAACATATGAAGTAATGATGTTGCCATCTTGATTTTCCACGTTTATTCTAGAACGTTACGCTTCGTTCATTTTAACAGAATAGGCAGTAATTCCATGCCTGATCAATTTCTCTTCGAAGTCAATAGTTGAACACAACCCTTTGGCAGATAGATGAATTATCTCAAATTGCAAAGCTCCTCTAACATTTTCCTCATCACGACTTCGCAGTCATTTCGACATCTTTAGATAAATTGCTACGTGTATGTGCATTTTAATGGTATTTTGGATTATTTGTACGCAGCCCTTGTCGTCGAATTTTGCCCTACGATCTTGCGGTTGAACGTGATCGTCGTTGTCGCAATGATAATGATGATCATGGGTTAAAGTGGTCATATCTATTGCTATCACATTGTCAGGTAGACAGATTGGTGATCACAGTTACTAGCAGAGAGGAAGAAGGACACTGCTGCTAGGCATATTGATTTCCGGAGACATACTTAACCCCTTAATAGCTTTAGCACACTCCTAATGAACCAGACGGTGACCTAGTTTTGATTATAACTACGCAGTACGTGGTAAAGTGTTTTACGATCGATCTTAATAATTTTACCGGTAATTATTCAATACTAGTTCTTATTCCTTCGTTGTTGTTCTTAAATTTCTGGAGAGAATTACTCTGACGGGTTATCCAGATATCAAGGTACCGTTCTGCTAAAGTATGCCGTAAAAACTTACCAAAAGAGACTTACAACATTAATTTGAATTTACAAAAGCTGTGTAAATATGACAAAGTATTACATTACAACCACTCACGAGTAACCAGTATGAAACTCGAATTGTCATGAGTAATGCGATGTCGATGGTGCTCCACTTCCGTAGTGCCTCTAACCAGATAAAACTCGATCAACTGAGGTTACACTTATGTTTATGTTCAAGAGGAATGCATTTGTAGTAGCTTCGTTTATAGTCTCATAAGATGGAGTATGTTCTTGAAGATTCTTGGAGATGACGTCTTTTTTCGTCTGTCATGTTTTTCTCCTACAAAGTGGTGTAGTTTTGTAAACTTTATAAAGAGGTATTGCTGCTATTTTTTACCCGACTACGGCAAAGCCAAAAGGAAGGGTTATGATTTTAGCAGTCTATGTATGTATGTTTGTATGTATGTTTGTTTTTACGTGTGTTCCACCGTAGCGCCTAAACTACTAAACCGATTTTGATGAATGAGGTATCAATAGATTCGTAATAATGGTCCGGGTGACATAGGCTATATAATTTTTCCCTAAATTTTATTTGGTGGACTTTACACGTAAATTTCTAACCGCGAAAAAAATTAAAATGGGATGATCATGACATGTTTGGTATCAAAAGAAAGGTCTTGACGAGCACATTACAAATATGTATATTATATTATATTTTCAAAGTAAACAAATATGTTTAAATCGTTAAAAACAAGCAAAAGTGAGACTGCGCTACGTAGTATCGCAAGATGTTACCAACGTGCAGTTAATCAAATCTTAATAAGTAGTACCGATTTGTAATTCCACTCTTATGAAGAAAAACAAGTACAACGAAATATTTATATTTTGGATTTCTTCGAAGCTCGATATCGATATATGGTGTTGGCGTCGAAATAAATCGCTCTATGGTTTCGTCCAAAGCACTATGCACTGCTATTGGAATTTAAAATAGGTTAATTACTGAACTATTGTATTACTCTACTCTTATTTACGTTTATCAAGTGTAAAAACGGAAAAGTATAAAATAAAAAAAAATAAAGTTTAAAAAACTGTAACGCGACTACGGGAAAATAAAAATGATCTAAAAAGTACGAAACAAGCAAATATTTCAGACAGAAATCAAGACATAGGTACAAAAATGGTCAAGGTAAAGCCGTCGTCGCATGCCATTATAATTTTGTAGGTGTTCTTGGCACCAACATGGTATACAGGCATGCGACCACGGCTTTACCTTGACCATTTTTGTACCTATTTCTTGATTTCTGTCTGAAATATTTGCTTGTTTCGTACTTTTTAGATCATTTTTATTTTCCCGTAGTCGCGTTACAGTTTTTTAAACTTTATTTTTTTTATTCTATGTAAGAAAAGGCGGGTTTGCTTTTGTTTTTGACTGCGAAGCTGTCAGATTTAGATTTTAGTTTGTTCTATATAATTTGTTTTTTCCTTTTGCCATTACAATTCCTTTTATTTCTGAAGCTTTAGTTTGTCATTGCCTCAACAACCACATATTCATACAGTCTATTTCGTCGTTCTCATTTTTTTCGTTCAAATTGCCAACCAAGACTTGACAATTACAAAGTATTCTGAAAGTCTAAACTAATTTACTTAACTAAGTATCTAATTTACGTAAGCTGCGGGGTGAAAAAGGAACAAGAAGAAAATAACGTTATATTGGAAATTCGAATAAGCCAAATGAGCTCCCAATTGCCAATTTACATTAAATTCACAAATTATGGAGGTTATTGGCAATTTGAGTCAAATGCAGACATTTTACTAAATAGGTTTATCATATATAAAATTGCTGGTTAAAACGCGCCTGAATGAATACATTGTGGTGTAAAGGTCGTTGGTTCAAAGAATATAAACTATTAACGTAGGACTTTATTTATTTATACTTAGATTGATAACAGGCTTGAAAGAACCAAGGTTGGAAAGAAAGGGAAAGAACGTCCTTGGGACAAGTTAAATGAAGGAGACGAGTCCTTATAGGTACAAAGTGATTGATCTTTTAGATGTCCTTGAATTATATGCTAACTACAAAGGATCACGTCAGGTACGGTCGACCGTTTGTCGGTAACACTTACCTGTTGAGCTTACCTGTACGGGGTTTCAATAGATTTTTGGGGAACTTTATTTATACTGGTTTTGTTACCAGTGACGTACGGCATACCGTACGTGTCAGTAATAGGGAGCAGGTTGTTGCTTATATACCGTTGGTTTAGGTACTTAACAAAAGGTAAACAAACCACGTGACGAGAGAGCTGTCAAAGGCGTCTGGTTAACCGATTAAACGTAATACCTTTCACTTCAGTTGTCAAGCAGTTCACAGTTGTACTCTCTAATTTAGCAACGTCATTATTCGTTTAGGTTTAGAGAACCTGTCTTTTTGGGCTCTTCACAATAGACAGATTACAAAATATAAACCCTTTTTACGATTTGTTTACCTACCTTTAGTTAAATAGCTAAACCAATGGAGCATAGTTATGCATATTTTGAATTACTTGGCGTTTAATTTAATAACTTGCAGCAAATTCTAAAATAATAATTTCACTACGCAGTTGAAGGTTTGCATAAAACTGTTAACAGTAAGGCTATATCAAGTAGACGTACTGTTTACGAAGCATGTTTTATTTCTAATCTATGGCACTGTATAACTGTTTAATTCAGAGATCTGTGAGAAATGCACACATAAGCATCTACGTTATGTACTCAGAATGTTTCGCACTATCAGCCTTATGACAAAAATGCACAAATAAAAAAAAATGTAAATCGCTGATTCCAATTCAGTACTATTTCTGGAGATTGATAGAATAAGTAAACCTTATTAGTAGATAAGTGTTAACTCATGAATATTACATATCTTTTTTTTTTTCCTTAATTAAGATGTAAGCTATCCTATCTTTCAAGTTGGATCAAACTGCACACGGTGTGCAAATTTGATTAAAATCAGTTAAGTAGTTTAGGAGTTCATCGCAGACAAACAACGTCACACGTAATTTATATATATTAAGAAGAAGAAGATTAAGATTAGTAGTAGATCACGCACAAATTAGGGCTATCCATAGTTGACGAACAAAGTACAGTAGGTCGCACGTCAGTGGTAACGAAAGCAGCATTAGCAAACCTCTTAGGTACTCTGTTGATAATCCGTACAACGCTAGGCCAGCTCAAGGTCAAAGTATTACCATCGACGTTAGGTCGACTGTACTTGCGGGAATACATATATGGTTTATTCTTGACTCATATTTTTCACTGTTGGGGATCGTTAGTCGCCACTTTGTCCCATTTTCATTAGTGACTCTTCTTCTTGTTTTAGAGTCGATGGCAAATACATGTCTTCATGTACCATATGTTGGAGTGTCCAAAGTATCCATTCACCTGCACTTCTGAGGACCTAACACGCCATTGATGCCGCGCTATTGGCGTGGCCACCTACTGGGCCCAACTTATTTAACAAAATACATGACAAGAACTAAGAAGAAGAACTAAGAAGTACTAAGATGACAAGGAGCCTACATCTATCAAGAACATAGTATTGTACAAGGACACTTCAACTATCAATTAGGTACGTACAATAGTATGTCAAATAAACAACACTACAAATGCCGATATCCGATAAGACGCAACTGGTTTTTCTGCATCGAATCCTATGACGTGAAACCCTATTGAATTTCTAAGAATTAAAAGGGAAACCGTACTACACACGATGCACATATGACTCAGATTTAATGGAAAATGCGCCGTAAATACTAGTCGATAAGATTATATTATGGAATAGAAACAATACGAGAAAAGGCTTGATAAGGTCTGATGCGGAATTCGTTTGCAATCAAAATGATGTCACTTCAATCTGAATGGAAAACAATTCGGTGGTTCTAGAAAATATGGAAATGACATGTCTATTGGATTACACGTGATTTTATTAAGTCATTGTTATTTGTACAGCCTTATTCAATATCTGGTTGAAAATTGAAATCTTTCCATTTTGACGTCAATTTGATATCGTACAAAGCATCTTATCCACAATTTCCTTTTCTTGTTGTCTGTATCATCCTATTGCTGGGCATGTTAAATGATTTCCAAAACATTCTGCCTGTGCCTTACATCAGCTTAAGGAACAGATAGGATGCGAAAACTGTAGGAAAATTTTAATATACATAAACAAAAGTGATTTTAAGATGAGTGGATAATCAGCCGTGTTATATGTAAGATCACCAATGTTGGAATTGAGTTCTTCTTACACACCCTTTTTATCAGCAATTCAATCAATTTCTGTATCAAGGCCAAAAAAGTACATTTATCTGCATTACGATTCCAAATCGTATTACCGATATCAAAAGAAATTATCACAAGATAATTGTAAGTCACTTTAGTTCATATCTCTCACGTTTGTCAAGCGTGATTGATGGTCAGAATTTCAACACTCACTTCTGTAACTTTCCTAGTGTTTTCAAAGATTCTGTCTTTAGAGGATTATTTATGAAGTATTATATCTCAGCCTTGAGGAGAGATAAATTTTCCTTCCCGGTAACTTCGTGATAAAGCGCAAAAATGTTTATTTCAGTTTTGTCATTTTGCGAAAACGTTTTGTAACAGTTCAGGCGATATGAAAAAGTTACGGACTATGTCCCTTTTCAAATTAAGTTTAACAGAAAGGATCACTTTATTTCACTATTTTTTATTATTTCTTCTTTATTATTATCTGCGTTTTACTTGTTTGTTTTAATTTCCTCAGTTCTGATAATAATACTTTCATTCCCACAGCTCCTTATGTTTATTTTTGCTGATTATTTCGAGCCAAGTTCGCATATTGACCATCTCTGTATTTTGCTGAGCTGTCTTGTGTAAACATTGAGCAATGTGGACTTGCAGATACTGTCCTTGGTCTTTTTCTTTGTCTTTGAAATAAACTTCTTTATTACTAAGGACATAAGTGACATTCCTTTCTTTACACTGAATACTCGATGTACTGGATTTAATGACACTAATAACATAACATAACATTACGCCTTGTTTCCTTGAAGGGTTATGCAGAGGTGTACCCATAGTAGGTACATCCACATTTCGCCAGTTATGTTTAAGTCCTATGTAATAGGGGGCGAGCCTATTGCCATCAACCGGGCACAAATCCAGACTCCGGATTGCTACTGAGAAATTCCTAATGGAAAAACCCAACAACATTTTGCCCGACCTGGGAATCGAACCCAGGACCTCATGCTCAGCAGTAGCGCTTGCGACCACTAGACCAACGAATCAGAGGATGACACTAATAGAAATTGTCAAGCTACTAACGCAGCAGAGCATACACTTCGGAGTAATGTAAAATGATTAATTTTTCCAAATGTATCTTGACAACATGATAAAAACGATAGAATTACTCCAAAGAAAATTCTAGAATAATTGTATTTGTCATATCAACTAATATTGAAACTTCATTCTTATGACCTTTCTCTGTCATATCTCCGTTTAAGCGAATTGCGAGCATCATTTCACTATATTTTGTTTTGTTAGCAGATACGTTACTGTCTTGACTTTACTAATTATATCCAAGAATAGAATATTTTCATTTGGAATGACTTGTTTATGTTCGTACATCATTAATTTGTTTCTTTTCGTACATCATTAATTTGTTTTAATGTTAAGGGCACTCATAAACATTTTATTATTTTCTCTCGTATTTTCAAGTACTTACCCATCTCTTTCCAAAGTTCAAATTCAGTGTTTCGCCTGTTTTAATATAAATAGTTAGAATAATTTGTAGTTTGCGTAAATCATACAGATCGAGAGAGGTCTTATCAACTCGTACTGTATCTGTATTTAATGCATAATTTTATTGTTTCTATTATTGTTATTGAAACATATAATACAATACCTGCATTCAAAATGCTGTAGTTAGCGCCGTTTGATTTAATTTATAATGAACGCTGAACATAAAACAATTACTATACTGGGTCTTCATATATGCACGCACGATTCTTATTATTGAACTATTATGCGAAAATTTTCTACAAATTTTTATTTTCACAAGACCAACAGAATGACTTTCGGAATTCAAAACATTTAACAGTGGCAAATTTATAATTACTAATTGAACAGTTTCTATACAATGACGTACTTTGGCCTCCGAAATACGTACAATCATTGGTAAATGTTTAAAAAACAATTAAAAGTTTGGAATGTTAGGCCAATTGTAAAGCTAGCGTCAAACATTGGTCAGAAAGTCTCCCTAGCAACACTGGCCAATGGCCGTTCAATGCCAACGAATTACGTCCATTGCTCCATTACTTTGACAGACCCCTTGTGTGCCGTTGTGACGTAGGTAATTTTTCAGACATGGGCTGGTCCGCATAACACGGTCAATTTACGGAGGCGTCGCATACGTGCCAAATGGAATGTATCTTACGTCCATATACACGTTTTTTTTTTGTCTGTGGGTTTACTGTACGTGGGAGTGTGATAATTATGTTACGTAGTAGTTAAGTGTCTGGTTTGTTAACACTAGTTTGTTTTTTGATTGGAAGATAGATGTTAGGTGAAGGGGAGAATTATAAACTATCACGATTTATGAAGCTATTTGTTCTGCAATTTTATTGGCTGGAATTTAGAAAATGCAACGTTGAATCATCCAAGCTGTAAACATCTGGATAATATTCACTTTTTATACTTAAACATGTCCAAAATATTTTAGAGAAAATGATAATCATTAAAAGTAATTACAGCGATAAAGATGAAATATAGAGCGATCAGATGAGTTCGCAACGATTAAGTACTATTTACTCTGCATATATGCGAACGTCAGATTAACATTGTGAGGTCGCTAACTAAACTTCCGATACCAACGTCGGAAGCGAATGTGGTGCCGTGGGACGTAAAATGATGATTTTCCTATATGAGAAACTGTTACAGATGTTGATTATTCAGCGTATGAACTAGGAACTGAAATAGAAACGAATGCTGAAGATTCTAAATCACATCTTACAACAAAATACTATAAGTACAAAAACCTCAGTAGGTAGGTAATATTATGAGATTGAACTCGATTATAGACCGGAGTCTTCTATGCTTACAAGATTATCTTTGAATTTATATGTATTCACTAATACAAGACCAGCTAGCAATAGGGCTTCCCAAAGACCGTGAGGAATCTCACGGGAAAGATTTTGAACGTATATGATTTATCACACTGTAAGAGACTACTAAATTATAGCCATTTATCTGAAACCATCGATATTAGAAGTGATAATGGATTAACTAATATTGATAAAACAAATATGAAAATTGAAAGAGATACGAGTACATATAACGTACAGGGAGAGTCCGCTAATGAACCAGTTAGGGTAAACGCCCTCACTTGAAAGATGAACGACAATATGTAGACTCGAATTCATATTCAAATAGCTCAATAATTTATGTACCCAGTTCATTTGCACCTCACGACACATAGATTCATCGTTCTCTTATTATTTGTGAAGGTCCTTTCTATAATTTGTTATGTCTCATATGGCCTTCTCAAGTTTTTTGTGGGCGTAGTCACGAGACTAGTCTTGGTTTTTTGTGACATTCTTCGATGTAGACCCACAGGTTTTTTTTGTTTGATTTTTGAGATGGTGAATGAATAAAAAGTGTCTGTATGGAAGTTCAAGATTATGTAAGATTTAAGTCCATTATAGTAGTAATAGTACACGTGATGATTATGATAATGATGTGTTTTTCATCTGTCAACCATTCAGCATTATGTAATTCAGCGGATTGTACAATAATGACTTCGTTTTCTCAAAAATGTACGTTGATTTTGGGACAAACAATGGTAATTGGAGAAGCTATGAATATGTTAGTGCCTTTTATCTATTTCATGACGTCAATAGAATAAACGCTTTATCGTTAGCAAGCTTTTCCTTAAATTGAAAGAAATTTCACAGTTTAAAAGAAGAACCTTAAAGCAGCTAAGGAATCGCTAGTAGTACACTAGCTTTGTAATTTTTTTATTGGTGTATACGTGACTTCGTAAGGATGAAAATGTATACCGCAGGAAAAACCGAAGACTGCGTACATTTTATAAATATAACTCGAGAATGAACACGTGTGACGCCTCAAGAAAGAATTTATTATTTACTCCTTGGCGAAGGGACTTTTTCAAATAATAATTTTCTTGCTGAGATGTTGCAATAAACTTACTGTACTGCCGCCATTATCCTTGAAAGTTACGTAAATATTTAAAAGGTTTTCTTTGAGTAGACTTTTGTTGACACAAAACATATTTTGGAATAAGAAACAACGCGAGAAGTTCTATAATATTCAGTAAAGTTTGAGTTTTTCTCCTATTTTTATACAGAACTACTAAGTACTTATCTACGGTGCACCTACTTACCTACATACTTACCTACCTACTTACATACCTACAGACCTACTTACCTAAAACATAGTATAAAGAGTTCAAGTAGGCTATCTCAGGCCCAATCCGCGATATAATTGCCTACCATACTTGCCTGTCTCAGGGTTGTCACTTTTAACTACTTAAATTTTAATTCAGTGCCTAGAAAATGGCTGATTGATTCACAATTCGTCAAATATTTGAAATTATGATTTTATAATTGTAAGTACTTAGTTACTTTACTATACCTACAATACTGAGAAATCGGGCATATCAAGAGAAAGCATTAGCGGCATATCAATTGACAGATCAAAAGTAGGTACCCAATACATTTTAGTGGGAAAGTAGGCCTGCCTACTTCGTCTGTCTGATAGATAACTAACACAACAAAAAATAAGAAGGTATCTCATCATCAAGTAAAAATTATATGCGACTTGGTTACCTTTTCTGTTCAGTAGGTAATCTGAACAGAGACAACTTTGGAATCGATGAATTATTTAGACACCCAAACGCACAGCAATAATTTCTCCTGCGATTATCATTCATTTTTCATACATTTAGCAGTGCCAAAAAGCCGCGACGTGCAAACCTTGTGCGGCGTTAGCCCCGACTGGCGCACTCTAAAACAGCCGAGATTTTGTTAAGTGTGCGTGCGGCGACGCATAGATACAAGCCACGCACACATACAAGCCGCGCGCGGTGCGTTTCTATGAAGATAACTTACTTCCTCTCTTTATACTATGCCTAAAACCTTGTCCTCAGAATAACGAAGACAACAAAAAAAGAATTATCCAATTTGGTGCCGCCGTTCTTAAGTTAGGGCATGACCTAGGGAAATACGGATTCATTTTTATTATATAATAATATAGATTGCGTGAAATAATATTGAAATTGAAGTTAATAACCCTAATATTTTTCGTGCAATAGACAATGTCACTGGATATATAAATATTTCAGGAGACAGTTGTAAACATAAACAAGTCTATAAAGTGTGATTTAGTTTTTCAAACAATAATCGACTATGACTCATAATTATGATTGCTATTATGGATTGCATGTAGGATACCATATTCTGAAGTACTGACGTAGATAACAATGCTACGGTTGAATAAGGTGAATCATTTTGATTCATAATATTTCTAGTCCTTAAATGGGAGGTAAAGTTACATTCCTGACATTTAAATGAAGCTATTGTGTTAAGTATGTGTACGGTGTATTAAAATTTTAATACAACTGGGGTAACCCAATTGATGCAGCCCACTGTACATCGCAAAAGGACGATCTACTAATATTATTTTATACGAGTCAGGATTACTCATATAGCAAATGAGATAATTTACATCGCAATATGTTTTATCAATTTAGCTAAACTATGAAAGCTAGTTTAGTAATATTTGCAGGCTTAAGTGGCTTTCCAAGTAGTCCTTCAATATAGTGTAGGAGTATTTAGTACTTATTATTTTCCTTAAACTTTTCTTGTAAGCACATCAGCGTATGATTCTTAATTATCACCACTGAAATGTAGACTGTTCTAGTTTCCATCGTTAAGCTAAGTTTCAAAGTATTTATCAAGTCAACATCAGAACAATGTAACTTCCAAGTTGCGTCACTTCATTTAATTCTTCGGTAATGTATACTTCACTGACTCATTTGTGTCAAAAATATGACGTCTATAAACGTCCTCACCAATGCTCAGGTTACCATTTTAATATCATAATATATAGCTGAATAAAACAGCATAATAAGTAGTCAAGGTTATGCCATTAACTTTTGGTGTCTGGTTAATGTATTTATTATAATATATGTATGACTTTTACCATTATCATGTTTAAATGTATAATGGAAAAAGTCATTCAACGGTCGAATGGTTTCCACAATGAGCTGTCAGTTTCGTCATGGTTGGAGTGGCTTCTCTAAGTCAGCTGCGCAGTTCTTTTGCAACTGGTTATTCAGACATGTTTCATGCTAATCTAGTAGAAACAGATCATTAACACCCTCGTGCGTATCTTCCAGTCTTTATTTAATAGCGAAGAGTTGGTCACCGTCAAACAAATATTGAACCTCGCTTTGACTTGGGACTCTATCTAGTATCTAGTGAGTTTATTCGCATTTCGGAGGTCTAATTATGACAACTAAACTCCCAAAAAGATTGGCACCAAAACAAAATGAAAACAAAAAATTGGGACCATAGGACCGAGATGAAATTTTATAACGTTCTTTACATATTGTAAAGAAACGTTAGCAAAATTGCGTTGCATTCCTAATACTCTTAAATTCGGTCCAGACCCTTAAATGCTAGAAGGCTTATTGTACTAATTTGCATTGCATATTGATTGATATTATTAGGACATTGAACCGGAGATCAACTCAAGTTCATCTTTCGCACGCAAGTGTCAATATGTTCAGACTTCGGTCGGATGAAGATCCTGGCAATCTATTGGAATGATGCTAAAATGTATCTTAAACACTTAAACACTGCTGTTAATAAAATAGATTTAGCGATTACTAATAAATTATAAAGAGGAGTAGGGTGGTCTGATAGTTGAGGATGTAAATGTCACGAAAGCTAAATTAGCAATTAATGGCGATAATACTGAAAAAACTTAACTTCTTATGAATAGGATGATGATGATAGATGGAGTATTTTATTTAGGATATTAATTTCTTTGTCTAGAAAAAAGAGTTTTGCTACATATAAAATACAATCCAAGTAAAAAAAAGACAAGACAGTAGGTAATACGGGCTGTTGTCCACAACTCCACGTCAAAGCGCGTATTCTGAGAAAGTATATTAATTGGTAACATTTATTCGTTCACGTGTTTCCAGACGGCTGAACAAATGTAAAGTACGTACCTCTTCTGGCCTTGAAGCAACTTGCTGTCTGAATTGTAAGTATTCGAAAATTCAATTAAGTTCAGAAATATAAATAAATGTTTAATTTGCTTTTCGTTGTGTAAAGAAGGCTTGAAGATACTTTTGATTTATGAGATGAATGAGCAGATTAAGAACTGAAGATCAGTGTTAATTTAGAGAACAATTACCGGAATAATTTAACTAGTAACGATTCGAATTTGAGCATGGTATCTGCTTTGTTTCATCCGTTTAACACAATGATGCTACTTGCTGCTCAAGTCACAAAAATAGTTATAGTATCATTTTTGTAAGACAGCACTAATATATATGTCCAATCAGCTAAATCGTTCTTCCTGCGTATTTCTACTATCAAACAAAACATATTTATATGTTTATACATTTATGCACTTGACCTCCAACAAAATGCGCATTATAAAATCATAATAATCGTTATTAAGGAAACTCGTCACGCTGCATAACATGGAATGTTCTGGACAAATATTTACAAAAAGACAGGTATCACAAGACAGAATTTTGAATTTACATTTTAATGTAACTGAGGGACATTATAGGACAGGTTTTGGTGCAAGCTCTGTTTCCTTCGGTCAAGTATCTTAAACTGGTATTTTTTCGCACGATTTTTGAGACTGTATAAATGTTTTTTTCTTTTTGTACCATTTATTGAATGTCCTTTTTGACCTATGAGAGAAAGAAACATATTGCAGAAATGTCGGCTGCTTTAACTCGTGCGATGGAAGTAAAGAGTCACTGTTTTATTCATATACAGCCATTGGGTAGGCCATCTGTAGCTTCATAGAGAATATTTATCTATTTTAAAACCAGATTTATGCTTTAACTCGTGCGATGGAAGTAAAGAATCATTGTTTTATTCATATACAGCCATTGGGAAGGCCATCTGTAGCTTCATAGAGAATATTTATCTATTTTAAAACCAGATTTATGTCAATCGTGATTCATGATACAACTTCCGACATAGTATAAAGTTTTTCTTTTGATGCTATAAGAAGTAATAAACACAATGTTTAATTGACGCTAAACAAACACTGCGTCTTTAAATTTCAAGGAATTTATTGAATAATTTCGAAAGTGAAACAAGTAGATATCGAGATTCCACATATAAAAGTGAATATATCATTCATCATTTAAATTCTTGTAATTTTGTGACAGACTGATATCGTGTTTAAATAGACCGAATTTGAAGATAAAGCTGTGACAAATGCAGATATACAAGAAACAATAAATCGCGTTGATGTAATTGCAAAGTGTTCCAATAATTTAGAAAACGAACAACATGTTATGATCGTCACTCAACTAGAAGATACAGAAGTAGTAATAAATGCTATAGAGTCTAATAATGAAGTACCTAGCTATAATTATTCTAGCAAGTTCGCACAAGTTTCTACATTATTCCAATATACGATCTTAACGAGGTCAAGGGCGTTTGAAGGACCCCCTCTTTCCGTACAGAGAGACGCACGTTCCAAGGACGTTAGTAGAATTAATATTTATTAGAGCGAATGCATTTGATGATATTGAATGTACCTAAGATTTTGTTTGGAGAACTGGAGCAAACATTCTTTGTGAAACCTTGGAGACATTGGTGTTTGTGCAAGGATCTGTGGCTTATTTAGGAGGTAATTTCACTGCCGGTTCCTGGGGATTGAGTTTGTTGGTTTAGAATATTTTAAAGTCTTCTTGAATTATAAGAAAATTCTTAGTGCAATTTTGGTTTGCTAATGGAGGAGTTCTTTTGATAACAAGTCTGCAGCAACGTTTTAAATGAAAGGATATTTGTTCTATCGCGTTACATTATAGAATTTTACTACATATTCAAATGATTTTGTTAAAGAAACATCATCCCGGCTTCTCGCGTCTCTTAAATGATTAGATTGCAAATTCTTACATCAAAAAACATTTTATTGATGTTCTTTTATGTAGGCAGTCTGTTACGAAAGATATAGCAGTAAAATCTATTATCATTTCTTCCTGTCTATAACATAACATTTCAGATCCAAAACATAAAATCAACAAAAGAAAACCTACTAATTCAGCTTCCAAGAATCGTAAAAAGGGCCTAAATATAGTTTGGTCTTTTTCGCGGTCCCGAGTTAACTTGGGTAAAAGATATTTATAGAGCTAAGTATATTTCGGGATTCTACTGAGTTTTTCTTAAATAGAAGTTACGTTTATTACGATGTTAGTCGTCATGATCTAGAAGTTGAAGGACAAGAGAGAAGGAGGTTGTTTATTTATTTACTCTTTTTGCGTGGGAGTGTCTTGGATTTAAAAGCTGTGCTGGTTGTCTTGGTTCAGATTATTACATAATCCTTATTAATTTATCTCAAGTTGTTTTCAAGCCTATCCCAATCCTTGTGTTTCTTTATAGAAGTAATTTAAAAGATTCTATGTGACTACGTTTTATCGTTGCATCTAGTTTAGTATCTTTACTCAATACTCAATATCTTTATTGCTTTACCATAATGTGTACTTAGGTGGTAAGGTAATGATATAATTTAGATCATTATGGACCCTGTAGGGCACAGCAAAAAGGGTAGGAGAGAGGAAGCCCTGTTTTAGGAGCGGAGCCTTTTGCTGTATCTTGAAATACTGGGAGCTCAGGAATGTTAAGATCATGACCTAAAGTTCTTCATTTGTCCTTCAAAGCAATTAAAAGCTTTATCTTAATCTACCTACATCTACAGACCACGTGATAATTATATTTGCTTATAACTTATAAGATAAGCATTTGTAATTTAAATGGCTTCCTTGACATTGTTTTCGAAATTTTGGCAGCATTTTCCGAGTTTGTTTGTAAATATTATAATACTGTGTGTACGTGGCTCGCTCCATGTATATACCTAATGTGACTCGACAGGATAACTGGGGCATGAAAACTACGTAGGACGGCTAGGACGGTATTCCCAGTGTGCGTATCTACAACTACCTATAAGTTTGTTATTATAACACTGTCAGAAATAATTAAGGGTCTTTTTCGAAAAGAAAATTGTTAAAAATAAGCTAAAATGTTGATCAAACTTTAGAGGTAACTTCACAAATACTGTTGAACGTTTTAAATAAAATTACTAATACTGAGACACAGGCAGGAAAGCGACTCCAACAAATCTCACCTAAAAGGATAACTACACTGTTTACCAAAACAAACCAGCTTACAGCATTAGACGATCGATAACGAACAACTCAATTAAATTTTATTTTGAACTGATAGTATAAAAATAAAGTGAAAAAATCATACCTGGCAGTTGGCGCCGGCATGTCGCGGGGAGGGGCGCGGGAGGGGAGCGAGGCGCGCGGGGGGTGTCACAACTAGCAGCGAGTGAGGTCAAGCCGGTGCATCAACGAGGGATGGGACTACACTGTTGTTTTGTTTTTTATCGATTGTTTTTTTTTTCGTTTTTGGACGTTTTTTGTGTTTTGGGTTGTTTCCGGTGATGACAAGGGGACTCTTTTCTGTTTTGTGAGTGTCGAAAGTGTGGACTGAGATATTTTGTTGATAAAATAGACGCTGCAAAAGATGATGGACCGACTTGTCTGGCAAGCGTGTTATTGCGATTTCTTTTTGGTGGATTTTATTGATTATTGACAACACATGACCCACTTACTGGAATGTCCCAAGTGTCCATACTCAGAACGCCACTGACGCTGATATAAACATGGCCATCTACTGGGTACAACTAATTTAAAAAAGTACGATCAACTCGAAAAGCAGAATATTGATTATTGGGAAGCGTATGTTCAATTCTGACGATTTGCTCTAATATGATAGTGATAAAAACCCCTTCAGGCGTAGTCGTGCTACGGTCAAAGAATTGAGTTTTGTCGACGGAAGAAGAGACAAACTGACAGATTCACAATATGTAATTTTGTCTATTTTTCCGTACGCGTGCAGGACTCTATTCGGGGGAATTAGATTATACATACAGACATAACAGTATCTTGTACTGTAATAAATTCAAATTAAACTTAGAAGTTAACCAGAGATGATGAATATCTTGCTTGACTTGATACCGTGCAGGGACAACCATCAGAAATTTAGTATAATTCTTTTCTTTATCGTGAGGTTAGTGACTAACCTGGTGTGAGTCTGAATTTCTATGCCGACCATGGGCTTCTAACTTGACTTCTCATGCCGTCGAGAAATATCTCTCAGGCATGCCGGTTTCCTCAAGATCTTTTCTTTCACCGTTTTCGAAGCAAATTATACAATACGCACGTGAATCAGAAAAGTCAGAGGTGCCTTGGATTCGAACTCGAGACCTATGATTTGGCAGTCCGACGTTCACACCTCTAGGCTATCGCTGCTTATCGAGTATAATGAAATTGGTTTATCTAGTACAGTTAACCGCACATTCACGGTAAAAAATAGAGTTTGAGAGATCCTTTATTTTTAGCAGTAAGGGTGGTTTTCGCAGTTTAATTTTTGTTATAACGTGTCGTTGATCGTACATATTTGTGTTAATGAAATTAGCTTCAGGTAATCCGGAAACAGCACGTGAACAAAATCGTAAACATTCGTAAAGTGCGATATGTCTCACAAAAGTTACACAACTACTAACACGTGCATCTCGTTACATATGTGTACATATTAAGTTACTGTTAAGTACTATTGCGTCCTGTTCAATGAGAAATTGGAGTGTAAACTATAATGTTTTATAGCCACTTCCGTAAACCACGCGTTACTAAAACTAGTTGCAAAAGGACAAATTTTCTCACTCGTTTAAAAATACAATGCTGTAGGAATTACAAAAAAACATAAAGGTGCACCGAAGTCCGTTAAGAAGTTAACACAATAGCTGCAGTAAAACAACAATGAAACCTACAATACATGCGTGTTATCGCACAATACCCAACACTAGTGAGGTCAGAAAGACCGGAGGGGCCCTCCCCGCGCCCCGCAGCCCCCCGCCGGCCGTATATATCCGCTCCCCCACACGCGCGCCGCGTCTAACGTTACTGCGCCACCGTATAGCTCGGTCCTACAACGACCGCAATACCACGCGCTAAATAAATTGTGAAAGTGTTGCTTATAAAACGTGATTTCTCGAGTGAGAGTACATTGCCGCGCCTAAGAACCAAGAAGACGCGACGCCTTTGCAACGTAATAATCAGTGGAAGGGGAATTGTCTCTTGCATTTGAGCTTGGAGAGGGGTTCAATGGAAGCGAGGTTCGTGACCTGCCGGAGTTTCCAGCAGATCAAGCCGCCTGAGAAGAGCCTCGCGCCGTCCCCACCGACGGTGAAGGGGCTCCTGTCTCGATTCGGGAGTCAGGCACAGGCTTTGTTCGCGCCCAAGAAACCCCGCTTCGGGTCGTCAGTCGCTATACACAAGCTCCGCGAGACTAAGTGGTTCAAACATGATGAACAAAACATACTGTGCGCCGTCCTCGAGACAGGATTCATTCTCGAGGTGCGCGCCGAGGACCCACTGCCCCCGGACTCTATACTGTCGCCAGACTATCACATGTATGCAGTCGCCATGTGGAAGAAGGGTAAAGGTGTGTACCATATGTGTTATATTAATGACGTTAATTTCTTATCTGTATTGTAGAACATAAAAGGAATTTAAAGTTGTCGTGTTCGGTCACGATATGCATTGTAATGAGGGCGCGATGATAACGTTCACTTCGTGTGAGCCTCGGAGCGAGACTAAATAGAGTTGGCACAGTTCACCCACGGTCACACGTAACAAGAGGAATTCACAATAGCGTTTGTAAATAATTCATGTGCATAAGCGATTCGCTTAATGATATCAACCGATGGATTGTTGATGCGTTAAAAGCTCGTATAACCGTCGGCAATACGAGAAGTTGCGTTTCGAAAGGGCAAATGCCTTGGAGTTTTCTTACAAAAATATCCGATACGCCGATGGAATTTCGAAGCGAGATTTAAGCGATCCGGTTTTTAATTAAATTATGTGTTCTTCCGACAGAAAAAACAAAGAACCCGGAACAGATAGACGTGTACACAGTTCAACAGAAAGGTGTGAGAAAACGTGTCGTGAAGACAACATTGGGTGCCTTTTGGAAGAAGGACTCCGTGATACGCATCAACAATGTGGACGATAAGCAGGAGACGCCGAACAGCGAGAAAGATATCAGAGCAAAGGTAACTATCACCACGAAACTTTCGGAAGTCCACGTTTCCAATTCCAATATTTACTAAAAACACGTTTGCGTTAGCTTCAAACTACATCCCACTATCTAACTCGACTACTATAGTTGCAAATCATGATAACAGTTAAATCACTTGATTGTTACACATAATTACGTGTAGTTTTATCGTTGAAAACGAAACGCGGCCTTCAATGATCCACGATATATTTAATACCGAGGCTAAAGTTTCATGCAAGTTTTGTAACGTAACATTGCTAAAACCAGACAAGTCTGTTTTGTAAAAGATTACGACATGACACTACCAACACTAGTCTTAATGTTAAAACAATTGTAATCGTGTGATAACTGCTTTAAGTCATGATTTGTTAACTTTGATCGCAATTTGAGATTGGCCTCGCCATTTATACAAATTCACGAATATCTTTGGCCGTATTTCCCACGTCAATACAACATCTGTGTATCTAATCCGTCTTTCTCTTCTTTGACTAATTCCATTTAGATTAGAGTAATGCATGATAATATTCCAACCTTCAAAGGTTTATCAAATCAATCGATCGAACTTAGACGTTCTTCCTTCAATACCGTAGGCTTGCGTCAGAATTGGAAACCTCTCGTTTCAGATAGCGAAAACCTCAAGGGGTCTTTCGTTTATTGGAAACTGTGGGCACACTCGAACAGTGGAACAGCTACTAAGGAGCTTCTACTGATTGCAGCTGGATATGGCAACTAAATCAAGGTTCGAGAGGAATTGGCACAATACCCTGCACTTCGTTCACTGGTGCAGATACGGCGAGACACCGCAAGAGGCTCGCATGAGACAGGTAAATTGCACACGATTATAAATGGAAAAAAAAACCGTGTAGAATTCTAGAAACCAATAATCGCGTTTAACGAGTTCGCGCGGTAAATTACCGTATGCCGCGAATGTTGTACTACGCGCTTCATTACGTTCCATTTTCAGATTCAAATGATTGGTTCTAGAATTTTTTTTTTAATTCTTTTCTTTTTTATTGCATGCGAATGCATAGAGGCAAGCGGAAAGTAAGCCCGCCCTTACAACGTTTCGAAACACGTTTTAGAGGCTGTATTACTTCACCCCTGTACATTTTCACGTTCAGTCAAGCATCGTAAATGCTTCTTTAATATTCAGCTTCATGTGTATGTCTATGCTGATTGAGTTTTTTATTGTGGACTGAATGGGGCATCGGAGTTAATGGCACATCAAGACTGGCGATCATCCATCATGCATGGGGCATAAAACTGGGTCCGAGAGTAAAAAAGAGATCGCACAAAGCAGAAATTTTGTTACAGATCAGCTTAACGACGTCGAAAACACCTATGATTATCATCTTTTGATGGTAATCGTTGAGGCGCTTTGGACACTTACAGCTGGCAAGAATAACAAATACCGGTGAGGTTTTGAATTTTAACAGATTGTAAGATGTTTAGGAGTCAGTGTGCCTTTTATGTGTTCTAACTCTTAGATACCTGTGCGTGGTCACGTAGTAGTCACAAAGATGATTCAATAAAATGTGCCCCGCTGTATAAATCACTGACTAATCGAGTTCTAACATCGACTTCCAAGTTAACTAAGAAAAAAAAATACAAAAGTACAAAATCGTGTGCTAAAATTGCTCGTAGCGAATGAGGCGATCAACCAGTGAAAATTGTTTAAGACATTGTCCGATTATCCGTGCTGTTGTGCGTACTTTTATACAGACTATGTCGATCATTGATTTATTAGGCAATTAAAACGATTTGCAACGTGATTGGTATTTCAAACGCTTCTAAAATGCATTAATATTTTTTTATTATGTTTCAATCTTGATAGGGAGGGGAAAGTACGTCACTCAATTGATTTAAGCGACCTTTTACTGACGTGTAATTTTCTTGATTACTTATTTAACTTTTAATGAAAAGTTTACTGAAAGACGAAATATACGATTTGATAAATTGAGTACGTTTTGCCTAACGACGGGTGAACGGTGAAAGTAATAAAACAATAATGATTAAAGCAATACATTGATACCAATTGTATAAACAGTGATATCATACAATTGTTACCATGCAATGGACATTATAAACGTTACGATTTGTAACAAAAAGGATTGTACAATTAATCAATATGGTTTGTTTTAATTAATAAAACAGCGATTCATTTGTTTTTTTACATATTTGATGCCACAGACAGTTCAGCATCATTTTGTTTTTTTTTTTCATAAGTCGTGGTGAAATATTTTGTCTGTTCAAATAATGTTTAAGTAAAAAATTATGGATAATAGAGAGGTAAAGTCCCTTTTACGTATTGAGGCGAAATAAACATAATTTCACATTACAATTAAATAATTCAAAGTAAATTACATAACGTTATTAAAAGGGCTGTTAATTATGTAATAGTGATTGAACTGTTATTGCTCTCAGTAGTATCCGCATTAATTAAAATAAAATCAATAAATTCGCGGATTTCCTTTTCGATAAACCGCATTATAAAATCCTGTGACTACTCTATAATTTTTGGTAAATGTTTTTCCGTTAGTACTTGATATTATTCCGCTGTAAATTTAACAGCCATAATTAATTTGTATAATCCAAATTAATGATGTTATCACAAGTATATGTGTAACCTAATTTAGTCTAAAGTAAGCAGGAGGTATTTGAACTTTATAAAACAGATACGATAGAATTAGTTTTGTAGAACAAAATACAGTATACAATGGGCTTTTTCGTATAAAAATATACCAGTTACCTACTAAAACATTTAGTACTTATAAATTAATTAAAACTTTTCCTACAATCGGTAATTGAAACATTGATACGGTTCCGATTTATAGGAATAAGGAATAATAGAGGATTTTGAAGTATATTTTCATTCGTTTTTCCGATCTCCGTTACACTATTGTACTCTTGCTTAATCACTAATACATAGTATAAAACAAAGTCGCTTTCTCTGTCCCTATATCCCTATGTATGCTTAAATCTTTAAAACTACGCAACGGATTTTGATGCGTTTTTTTTTTAATAGATAGAGTGATTGAAGAGGAAGGTTTATATGTATAATAACCCGGTTTATACCCGTGCGAAGCCGGGGCGGGTCGCTAGTATTTTATAAATACCTGTTTAATTTATTATATCTCTGTTTTGAATATTGGTCTTTCCCAAATAGTTTATGGTTGTAAAATCCACAGAACAGGAAATAACATCAAACTGGTTTTATAGCGGTACTCAATGAATTGTTTATTTTGTTATTATTCAATGAAACAAAACTACCTATAACTATTGTTATAAGGACGTACGTACGTACGTCAATAGTAAGGACAATACCAACCAAACTGGTCTGATTTTTCACACTTGCGTACGTAAATGTTTGAGGAAAAATATTATTAAGGAAATAATATAAGCAATGATTTAATATTAATTATGATATTTATAATATTATTAGGTTACAAAAGTTCAGAAGTTCAGGAAAAAGATAAAATTTTGAAAGGTGATTGGAAAATAAATATAGGTTAAATAAATATAACAAGTGGTCAACCACTAACAAAAATCATAGATAACACAAAAATAGAGGCCTTATCAACACCTAACAGTAAATTTTAAACTGCGCCATTCAACGGGTATCGTAATGTTAAACAATTGATCAGGTATATACTAGTTACAACCGGTTTGCATCAATAGATAATTGGAATTACTCAAGACCGTAGGACCGTTTTGCTATAACAAATGGCATTGAAGTTTTATTATCGTTACGAAACATATTTACATAAAAAATAACTGTTAAAATGATAATATTGTGAATATGAAAATATTTACATAGAAATGATTTAGTAAACTATCTGCTATGAAGTTAATATTCTTTTATAAATCCACACATAATAATTATGTTGAACAGGATTATTATTGCTTCTGCACAGACATGTGTCCTTAAAGTATGCGTAGAAACGTCATACGTGGAACAATCATGACATCTTGTTTCGAATCGTGAATTGTATAAAACTGTAGATGTATGTACTATTTTATGCTCACTGAATATTTATAGCAACGCCACACCTCTCAAATTATGTAATGCATTGTATAGTAGACTAGTATCACTTGTAAAGTTGTCTTCTATAACACTATTATTTGCAAATTCGTTGTGATAGTCACGGTCTGACCTCTCGCACCTATTAAAGAAAGATATAATTTTATGTCCCATTTATAAGTCACGAATCGGATATGAAAGATAAAAGAATAATTCACTGGTTTCTGATGAGAGTGGAAAAATTTTAAACGATAAGAAAATGTGTAAAGTATTTTAACAAATTATGTGTATTTGTGATGGTCAAAGTCCCCTAACAGTTCCATTGTGTATACAGTCCATTAACGCTTTAATTGTTTTTCTAAATGTTCAGTATCTATACACTTGATAGAAATTATATAATTTAAAAAACTAATTCGCGGTGATGTCTTTACTAATTCCGCCGATGTTAAACCTTCTTTAGACTTATTTTCTAATCTATTTGTTTCAGATAAGCGAGTCGTTCAAGTGGGGTAATGTCGGCATGAATATGGGTGTAATGCTTGTCAGCCAGAGCTACGCTAGAGAGAAGGCAAAGTCCGTCTGAGTATCAGCGACCAGCGGCTCCCACTCCGCTGGTACTTACTCCTGCTACGCCTGCTTTTGGCCCACCCCTAAGAAAATCGACAACGTCTAAGTATCAATTTGATTATGGAACTTCTGGAGTTACGTTCCAAAATTGAAAGAGTTCCAATATCGAAAGAATTGTTACATCGGTTTACGTTTGAATTTGAAATTGCATTTCTGATTTAAATTAAGAATATTTAGACACCGGATTGAACTGTTTGAATCCGGAACAACACTTCCGAGTTGGAAAAACTTTCAATTCGGAATTATTCCTGAAGAGATCGGATATTTTATAAAAATGGTTTTTATGTCTTGAATGTTATGTTCCTTCTAATGAATTTAATTAAGTATATTCTTTTTGTTTCGTTGTCTTTCCTGCCAGTATTTAGTTTGACAACTTACTATTATTGTCTCTCTTTGGATATTGTTAAATTCTAGGGGCATCTTTCACACTTTAAGATATCATTGGACCAAATTCAAGTTGCGGCTTACACATTTTAGATAGTGTTATACTTTAAAGATATTATAAAAAGTAGATTAGCATATTAGATAGCGAATGTAGTTCTCAATAAATCTGGTTATGTACCGCCTAAATACATAAATTGTATAAGAGGAAAATTGTGAAAGTGGCCCTCTATAGCTTTAATTCGGATTTATAATAACAAAATTATGATAAAACATTCCTGTTATTAAAGAAAAAGACGCCCCTTGGCTCGTATATTAATATAACTATATGCTAATATTAAACTATTTAATGTTTAATCTTTATATCTATCTGAGAGTGGTGACCCTAGTCTTATGAGTATATTGTAACACTCTTTCTGATTTAAATAAGACTGTTTTATTTTCCAATTTGGAACACGATTTTGTTCAAAATCGCTCAATGAGAATTGAATTAGTCAAAAGAAGTATTGTTACGTTGGTCAGCCCTAGTAGGGCTGACACTTGAAAGTATTTTTTAAACTGTATAGTTTATGCGAGCTAATTAATTATGTTAATTGTGACAGATGTCGACTGTTGTGAGAGTTGTATACTCGTGTATGTTTAAACGTTCTATTTATAATGAAGCATTTTTATGAATAAATGATTACTTTATAATGTGTTGTGTTTTCAATTATAATCCTACGACCCGATGGCCCCTACATGACATTTGACAACGTGACATACCCAGACGGATATGGCAGTGATGAAGGATGAATCTAGATGGACATTTACAACAGAGAAATGATAGGAGAGTAGTGAAGGTAGTGGAAACCTTTCATGATTTTAAGTTTATAAAAATAAGCTATCAATCTCTCTTTATCACGCCAATCCTATACCATTAAATGAGCCATTTGTATGTTCATATATTTGTAATTACGTTCTCGAAAACGGCTCTAACGATTTCGATGAAAGTTGCAATTTATGGGTTTACGGGGGTGAAAAATTGATCTAGCTAGATCTCATATCTGGGAAAATTTGTTTTCTCCGTATTTCATCCGAGCAGAGCTCGGTCGCCCTAATTTAGAACAAGATGCTTACCTTAGAATAATGACATGGCAGCATGGAATTAGTATGAATTATCCTATACTATTAAATGAGTATTCTCTATTTTCACCAGAGCAGAGCTCGGTCGCCTAGGTACTTATAATAAAGATTAGATAGAAGACTCATTAATCTTAGCCTGTTTTAATACAAATATAGGGTTAAAGCCCCAACTAAGTCAGAGAAGAAACGTTGTACGACTTGAGAAATGAGCTGACAATCTTAGATCATTGTCAGTGGTGCTTTAGATTACCTCGGATAACATAATACATACATTAAAAAGTCTGTTACTCCTCTGAAAGTTAAATGAAGTTCGGGGCAAAAGTTCACAAATTATGAATCACGATAACCTACATCGACATCCCTTCTAAATAATATATTATCAAAAAAAAAAAAATATAGTACCAACGAATCAAAATTTAAAATAGCGACATCTACACTAAAACTTGGCAACGATTCCAAACTTTGATATGGTCAAGCAGTATCTATAACTAAACAAAAAGGTAATAATTAGAAAAAATCTATCTATTCTAAAGATACATTTGGCCCAAGAATTCTCAAAAGGTTAACTAATGTTACACTTTTACCTATCAAATGAAACTTTAGTACAACGCCATCTATTGTTGAACGCAGGAATTAGCACGCAAAGAAGATACCTAAAGAGAACATTAGAGCAACGCTTGTCAGACGAAAAATCCTAACGATGCCAAGAAAATCCGCATCATGTTTAATGAGATTAAAATAGATGTGGACTAAAATATAAAAATATAACGGATGCTTTGTAATTTGTTATGCTCTACGCATTTTAAATAATGCAGTTTGGGCATTTTTGCGACATCTTTATTTATAGTAACATGGCCAGATCGGTTCAGTGCAGTTGCAATTTACACCTACACAGAATCAGTGGCAGTCTACTAGAAATTCCTAGGGATACGTCACATACACCTTGATGATGCATTCAGCTTCGGATCTAGAACTTTTTGAGGCGGCGATGGGACGTTATTATAACGTTTTTATTTATTCGCAAAGTTAGCTAGCAAAATTAAAATTTTCTCAAAATTAAAATTTCTGCAGCATCATCTTATGTATAAAATTCTCGTGTCACAATGTTAGTTACCTTACTCCTCCGAAACGGCTTTACTGATTTTTACCAAATTTTATATGCATATTCAGTAGGTCTGAGAATCGGCTACTATCTATTTTTCATACACCTAAGTGATAAGGGTTGTCCACTCCAAACAAATAATTGGCAAAGCAACGATTGCCGGGGTCAGCTAGTATTAATCAAATTGTATCGATCGATAATAATGTGCCAATCAACAGGGGCGCCAAAACTGTTATAAAAAAAAAATTGAAAGATTATAAATGTGCTGCGCGTCTCATTTATTGCAAAGTTGCGGTGTGCTGGGTGGTGCAGTTGTCTGCTACGCTAGAATTTGTCGCCCCCTGAAGTTGGCGCCCGGAGTACGTGCCCCGGTCTGCCCCCCTTAGATCCGGGGCTGAATGCATTTATATACATCATCATCTTCTTGCCCTTGTCCCATGGTACGTGGGGTTGGCGCACCCCGTTTTCTCTTTCGACTCTCCCCTGTCAACCGTCACGCTACCATTCACTCCCTTCTCTTTCATATCATTCCTCACACAATCCATCCATCTTTTCTTTGGCTTTCCTCTCACTCTCCATCCATTAACATGTTGATGCATACACAAAATGATTAATTACTAACTGTTCGGAAGTGGTCACCAGGGTCTACAGACGGGCTTGGGGTTTACCAAAAGTCCCACGTACTTTCCGGTCAATATTCTCTACAAATTGGCTAGAAATGTGAATACCGATATAACAACTAGTAGAAGAAAAACTCAGTGGCACTCCGGGAGTGTCGACAGAAGTGAAAACTTGAACAATTTAAAAAAAAATACTTCCAAAACCTTTAAAGTAAAAATACTTGCATAGAACATTGATCCGTAACGTAATATAAATAAAGAGCACAATCGCGTTTATAAAAATGAGGTGTCGGTAGCGGTGATGCGAGTTCAATTGTTTTTTCCCATCTCAAAAATGCCCAACGCGCCTAAAGAAGTTTTCACATCAATTAAGTGTTTCAGGGTTTAAAAAAATCAGTAAATAAGAGACGTAAATAGTGTGTAACTATCTAACATGTAAAATTTCGGCATTTTCTATACTGAGATTTTTCGCAGACATCTCAATTGGATGCAATTTCAAAGACGACGCTAAAATATAACATGCGCCTGTAACTGTATTGACACACATACCCTTTAAAACGAATAACCGAACGCTACTTGGCGACAGAACTAGGTATGGTGGATTCAAAACGAGCTCTAACAAGGCCTAGTGAATCCTACTAAAATATTATAAACGTAAAAATAGACTGCCTCATTGGTCTAGTGGTTGCAAGCGCTACTGCTGAGCATGAGGTCCTGGGTTCGATTCCCGGGTCGGGCAAAGTGTTATTGGGCTTTTCTATCTGGAATTTCTCAGTATCGGTTGATGGCAATAGGCTCGCTCCTATTATATGGGACTTAAACATAACTGGCGAAATGTGGGTGTACCTACTACAGGTACACTTCTGCCCAACCCTTCGGGGAAACAAGGTGTGATGTTATGTTTTATGTATGTAAAAATGTGTTTGTTAGTTTGTTCTTATTTAACGCATCAACGGAGTAAAGGATTAACGTAATTTTTTGTAGGTATCGAGATAGTTTATATGCCTGAGAGTGACATAGACTTTTTTCCCTGAAAATAAGTTTCTTGTGAAAATCGACGACAACATGGTTGGCGCAGTGGTTAAGCGATTGACGCGCGCTGCGTGTCGCGGGTTTGATTCCCGCACGGAAGAAATGTTTGTGTATGACCTACAAGTAGTTTTTCCGGGTCTGGCTGTTTGTGTATGTGAGTTTAAATGTTTGTAAACGCACCCACGATACAGGAGAAATTCCTAGAGTGGGCCAAAATATAAAAAAAATATACTCCACCCAGCGCTGTTAATCTTAACTAATCTGTCCACTTACCTCTCTAAGCAGTCCAAACAGCATATCCGTAGACAGGGACCTCTCGTGAGCTTCGTCCATGATGATGGCGCAGTAGTTGTCCAGGTCTGGTTCCCGCAGACCCTCGCGGAGGAGAATACCGTCCGTCATGTATTTGATCACCGTGTTGGGTGAGGAACAGTCCTCGAAACGGATGGCGTAGCCTACTTCGTCACCTGGAAGGTGGAAATGTTGGTTCTGTATTTTTGATCGAATTTAAAAAAGGAGGAGCTTTTTTAGGGATCACTCGTGTGTCTGTCTGTCTGTTTGTCCCTCTGTCACAACCAATTTGCTCCGAATCTAATGGACCGATTAAGTTGATATAAATTTCTGTAACCGTAACACGCACGTGTAACGTAAATAAATGAATTTTGAATCACTTTTCGGGTAACTGGTCACTTTTCGTGTTTATATATTCTTGTGTGTTTCTATGAAGCGACGTGTCGCTAGCTACGGAAGGTATTTAATATAAATTCATAGAAACCAGTCGTGTTGCCGTGACACGTCGCCTGTAGTTTTTTTAGGAATATCGTATAGGTACCTACTTTTACAATGCTTACTTATATTATTCTTTCTGTCATTGCTTCATTTTTAATTATTTTTACCTATTGTGGTATAGTTATCTTATTCCAGGTGCATCATCTTCACATATAATTATATAATTAATGTATACAAACTATTGTAAAACATTTTAAAACAGTAACGGTGGAGTTTCTTGCTCATTCTTCTCCATACGAAAACTACCTTTTGGCAGGGGCGACTAGAATCAATTTTTTGTAAATTTTGACGTTCAAAAGTGCCTTTTTGTGCCTAATTGAAATAAATTATTTGACTTTGACAATTGTCACCTGCGGTCGGCTACGGAATGGTACCTTACCTTTATGTGAAATAAAATATTATATTTAGATTTTAAACATTGTGTTTACTCACCTAGCTTAGTATGCATTTCATCCGACACTCTCTTAGCAACAGACATGGCGGCCACGCGTCGCGGCTGCGTGCACCCGATCATGCCGAGCCGACTGAACCCCTCCTCATGTAGGTACTGAGTCAGCTGCGTTGTCTTGCCGCTGCCCGTCTCACCTGGAATAAATAATCATTACCTATTTAATAAAAATCTTAAATTTATTCACTGACAGAACCCATCACTTTCGTCCCTTAAATTCTAACAGGGATGTATTAACAAAAAAAAAAAAAAAACGTGTGGCACTCGGGGACTGCCCCGGTAAAGCTATTGCATAGCATTTGTAACCTCCATACTTCCTATTTGTCAACGCTACACTTGGGATGATGACGTGATGACTTAAAACAAAAACTACGTTCCCATGACAACATCACGTTGTCATGGGAACCGTCATTACATGGTAGGCGGAGTGGGGGGTGTTAGGTTTTATTTTCGTTACGGAATTTCTTGATTCGGTCGCCGCGCTCAAAGCCCGCGATAAAAGCTATGCAATAGCTTAAAAATCTTAGTGCTTCTAGACCCACTGCCGTCCGCCATTAGAAAGCCGTTAACCCTCAAATGGCCAATTTTTACTTTTTAATTGAAAGTGATAGAGTTCAAAATTCTCTATCTTTCTGTCTAAGAAACATTTTTACAATATAAATAGTTCCTGAGATATGAACATTTTGTAGGCCGTTAAGTAAACACAATTTATGATGATTTCATCACTAGAAAGCTTCTAACCCACAATTTCTTCTTTAAGATTTTCTGGTCACAAAAGATTCTTTAGGATAAACAAAAAAGAATATCAATTGATGTGTCCAACAATCATAGTTTTTAAAAAACAACGATAGCCGCGTTTTTGTTTATTGCCATTTTGTCGGAAATAACTTTCTGGGGTTACTAAAAAAAAAAAATGCCATTCTAGCTAAAGGAGCGCAACCCAGCGGTTTAGACACTGAGCGAATGAATCAATTTAAGGTTTTTTATGTAGATTAAATCCAGATCTAGACACGCGGCAGCGTGTCGAGCCAAGTACTAGGCAAGACACGGCTGCAGTGTGTTATATTACACGAACCATTTGGAGCCACTTTTGACCCCTTAATAACTCAAAATCTATGTAACATAGACTCATGAAATTTGGTTTATTTATAAAAACCCCTTAGATTAACTAGAACTCCAAATTTCATAAATAAAACTCAAACGGTTATTGAGATATTAACGTATAAAAATCGGCATTTTTATCAACGACCCTGTCACTAGACATCAAAAACATTTAACCCATTTCCGGGTGACCTAGAAAGTTGAAAAGAGATTTCCCGAAAGCAGGCCCATGGTATGATACTGTGTCAAAGCTTATTTATCAAAAATTATGTCGTATTTTTTTCAAGTCGTTTTATCAAAATTTATTTCTTCTAGCATTAGAGAACCTAATAAATATTTATTTTGTTGATACTTAAAGAACTACATCCGCCATTCAATCCTAACCTGAATGTTGCCAGATGACAGACTAATCCAATAAAATAATTTGTAATCGATTGAAAATATCGATACTAACCCACATGGAGTAGGTGGAGTATCCACTACACGAGTATGTTTTAAATGCTATTTATTATACTCAAATACTGTAAAATTATGATTTTACAATAAATAAAATATTATATGGTCTGAATATACTCAACAACTTAAAAGTGTTTCGAGGCAGTAATGTTATTTTATAAACTACCAGTGATCAGAGTAAGTAGATTGATTTGAGGTCAATGAACTGGCACGTATATTAGTATGGATACGCCTCCGAGATTCCGGGATTTTGAAATTATTAAGATTTTTAAGGAATTTCAAATGTTGTAATGTGTAGAATAAAGAATACATCAATATGAAAAAGACATGTTCAACCCTTTTGCTGTCTGTTTAATAGTATATAGGTGATCGGACTCCAAGAAAAGGATAGATATACTATAAAACAATATAATATATTTTAAATATTTATCTATCGCATTC
Source organism: Agrochola lychnidis (assembly GCA_963680765.1). NCBI lineage: Eukaryota > Metazoa > Arthropoda > Insecta > Lepidoptera > Noctuidae > Agrochola > Agrochola lychnidis. The sequence goes on from OY796866.1 coordinate 22,100,142, forward strand.
TATAAATTTCTAATGTAGTAGTTTAAAAATCCTTACTTTAACAATATTTGATTCAATCCCGTAAGTACCAAAATGAAATCCCGGAAAAAAGGCTTATTTCTATGACTATTCATGATGCGAGTACGTAAAATCAATCTACCTACTCCGATCACTGATAATCACCCAATCGATTTCGTCAATCGATTACCAAAATAATTAAACCTGGTAACACTGACACCATGCATAATGTCAAACTGTCAAAAAAAAATCTGTCAGATCAATGGCATTGTTGGCTGTTTGTTTTACGTTGATTTGAATTTATTTTTCCGTATTTACTTTATACTTATATTACGTTACGATTTAATGCTGTCAATTTAAATTGAAGCCAGAGGAACTATTGCTTATCTTTCCATGGCCCTGGGTAAGTTTATTATGTTCTCTAAATATTTATAAACACCGTCGTATTGTATAACCTCATTGATTTTAGCAGCCTATTAGTAGAAGGCCTATGTTCAGTCAGGGGTACGTCGCGCGTCGTCAGCTGTAAATGTCTATAGTATGATGTAATTATGAACACTGAATTTTTTTACCTTTTTCAGGTATGACGATGACATGTGTTATTGCAAGACTTGACATTATTGATTATATTATCTACAACTCTATCCCAAGTATTACTTGCTCAGCAAAATCTAAGCATATTATGTTATGTATGTGGCATGTCAACTGCAAGTCACAGAAGTCATCAGGTTAGTGTTTTTAAAATGGCAGAATTACTATGAGTGATATAATTATTATACAAAAGTAAATAAACAACAATAAGAGTATTTTCTTACTTTCTAGGTTAGGTATACATTTGGATAAAGTTTGTCATGCTTACTGAGAGAGGCTGCTACCAGAGATGTTTATAGGCAAGCAAGTGATGATAAAAACAGAGCCACCCTAGAGTGTAAGAGTTTTACCCATAATAGATCAAAACAATAATCTGGTTAGGGCCAGAATCAAATCGTGACATGTGAGCAGCAGGACTTAATGTACATAATTATTGATAAGTGAGCAAAATAGGACAAATCGTTTAAGAGATCATCATTGCTTATTACTGTTTTGTGGGAAAGCGTACACCTACCACCTACCGTACCTACCTTATGTGAATGAAGCTGAAGCCGTTTTAAATTCTATGAGAAATAAAATGTTTTTAGTATATACCTAGGTATTGTTGTGTTATTTGTTAAAGTAAACCTTCCTATAGAAGCACTGAAAATGCTGCTGCCAATGAGATTATTCATCTTTAATTAAGAGAGTTGGCTAAAATAATGTTTATGCCATTAAATCTTTCATATTTAGCGCGCAAGATTATTAATTTACCTTTATAAAATTCAAGTCTGTAAATGCGATAATCGCCATTTTGATGACAGTCGAGGTCGAGGCTAAAAAACATAAAAATTGGGGATTTCGAACATCCAAACTCCACCATAAGGACAGTGACTATTACAACATTTAATTATTTGACGAATTCATCCATTTTTCAAGTTAAATAAGTAGTAGTAATGAAGTTTTTGATATCAAAAGTCGAAGTTTCGCGCCAATCGTGCGTGTTTACATTTTAACTTTTCACAATTAACACACATACACATATCTGATACGACTTAAAATGTGACAAATGTGATTAAAAATATTATAAGTAACTAGAAAATGCCCAGATCTTAACTTATTATACGAACACACGTTCAATAACACGTAATATTCATTACTATTACTCAATTTGTGTTAAAAATCGTCGATCATTGTTTTTTTTTTATTGTAATGATGTGCGAAAACGATTATGCCAAACGTTTTTTTTTTATTCAATTTTGATTGTCTCGATTAATTTATAATTATGTCGAATGTCTGAAATCTATACTTGAAAATTAAAATAAAATTGTTTTAAGCATTAAATACAATAAACATTGTTTAAAATAATTATTTATACTTTTCTAGTGTAATTTTAATCGTTTTTAGGACATTCAATATAAAACGAGTCAACACACAGAACGAGGATAGATACTTACCTCATTTATTGAATTTCGCGCCGAATTGTTTCTATTTATTTGAATTTAAATTCGGAACGATGTTCAAAATTATTTTTAATTTATTGGACAATTATTTACTGTGGATTTTATTTTTGATACTTTCTGATATAGAATGCCTAGTATACATTTTTTAGGTAGGCTTAAGAAAATTATGTTTGGGAATGATGTTAAATTAATCTATAAATTAGGTAGGTATTCCGCAAACACTTTTAAATGACGTCTATATTTTTAAAGTGAAACTTTTATTACATCGTCTCAAACTTTTTCGTCTGTGTGTTGCATGTCGCATGACGGTCGGCCGCGGAGTAGGGATAAAGTGAAAGGCGCTCGTCAGAGCAGCTAAGGCCAATATGGCGGCGTCTATAGTTCGCAGCAGCTGACCGGGTAAAGTTTCACTTTTACCGTGGTTTCATAAAACCACACAATCATTTTTTGTTAGTTGTGAGTTTGGTAGTATTTGTTTTTAATAGGATAATCTTACTCGAGTAATAGTTTTTTTTTTTTGAGGTAGTTTCAAAACGAAATTTAAAAAACTGCCCAAGTGTATGTCGGACTACACACAGTCACATATAATATAATACTACGTACAGATACCCAATCCCATACAAAGAAATGACACCTCCCTAAAACTGGGTATTGAACTGGCTGTTTTTTTTCCTCCATTTTTATTAACAGATGGCAGCATAAGCGACTTTTACAACGCCATCTAGGAGTCGACTTAGATACTTTAGATTCTCTACATCGCACATCGCACGGTGCGTTCAAGGACAAGTGTAATAACAATACAACAAAAAATATCTCGAGTTGGCAGAATAGTTTCTAAAGACTAAAATGTCACAACTTAACTATATTTTGAAGATGGAACTGAGATATTACTTTAGTGAAAATGGCAATTTTGCTATTCTGAATTTGACGTTTTTCGACTAAAAACATGTGGAATAAAATTGGTTGTCATGAACTTTAAATTCACAACAACACCCCGACTTCAGATACAAAAACAGTAGTGAATCTTTATTTTTCTTTTGCTTATATCTCGAAAACGGTGTGTCCAATCGCAAAAATAATGAAAATTTCGACCCCCTTTATGAGACCCTTAAACCCCTAACACTACATGTAGGTAATTTTATTATTTTTTTCCTACGAAAAGTGAAAAATTTCATATAAAACACATCGAGGTTGCCCCCCTGCGCGCCTCCGGCTCTAAAAAGATTCAGGTGGTTAGGTATCACGTGTGGAGTCGCGATTGGGAAATTCGATTTAGATTTGTCAAAATTATTTTAAAAAGAGAATTTATTTTGCAGAATAGCTTTGAGATTCTCATAGTAAAAAGTTAGGAATTTTAGTGATAGTTAGTTTAGTTCGGTGTACAAGAGAATCGGCACCATTAGCCGAATAACCTGTCTACTTTTAAAACGTTTTGTGAAATCCTTTTTAGGGTTCCGTACTTAAAGGGTAAATCGGGACTCTATTACTAAGACTCCGCTGTCCGTCTGTCTGTCACCAGGCTGTGTCTCTATTAAAGACAGTTGTTTCCACAGATGATGTATTTCTGTTGCCGCTATAAACTCAAACTCAAAGCATTTATTTCAAATAAACCAATTACAGGTACTTTTGAATTGTCAAGGGGTCGGTCAGTCAGAAAGATGAAGCTAGTTGCCCATTCCTAATCGTAGTAGGTACCTATGGAGAAGAACGGGCAAGAAACTCCATGGTGACTCTTTTAAATAAAAATATTGTTACAAAATATTCGTTACATCATTCATGTTGAAATTATACATGTGAGAACAATGTAGAAAGACGTGCACGTTAAAAGCGTCCGTAATAAAAATATAAAACAAAAACAATTCAGAAATTAAAATAAACCGTGGCAGCTAAGAGATGACCAGTCCCTACTGACGGCGCCCGTTCACGAACATGATGCATGGATCAGCACCATTTAGCTCAACCATTTTGAAGGGAACTTAATGATGCAACACACACGCCACCATCAGCGAGACATTTGAGTGAGCATGACATACTCTCAGCCGCCAGGGCATATTCAAGTCGATGAAAGACGTACCCAGTATTTGGTAGCGTTATGGAATGTACATGTTCACAGTGCACACGTGATATGCAATTACATACAATAAAAAGAGATTGAATTTAAACAAAGCAAAGATAGTTTTTACAATCTTTTCAACAAATACTAAAAAACAGAATAAAATAAATATTTAAGGGGGCTCCCCTACAACAAGCTTGATTTTTTTGCCGTTTGTATAGATAATGGTGCGGAACCCTTCGTGCGTGAGTCCGACTCGCACTTGGCCGATTTTTTATAGAAAGGTATCAGTAAAATGAAAAAATATAAGTAGGTAGGTACTTGCCAAAAACATGTATAGATTTCTTTCAGATATTATATTTCTACGTAAAGTAGGTAATAGATTATAAAAAAAAAAAAAACAGTGGCGCTCCGGGAGTGCCGACAGAAGCGAAAACTTGAACAAGATCTTGGTGGAAGAAAAATACTTGTATTGAACATTGGTCCGTAACCTTATCTAAATAAAGATCACAACCGCGTTTACAAAAAAAAAAAAACTTCCAAAGCCTTTGTACAAATACTTGCATAGAACATTGATCCGTAACTTAATAACAATAAAGAGCACAATCGCGGTTACTAAAATGAGATGTCGGTAACGGTGTCGCGAGTTCAATTGTTTTTCCCATCTCAAAAATGCCCAACGCGCCTAAAGATGTTTTCACTTCAAAAATTGTTTGATTTACTACTAAACGTAAAATAATAGCGACAGATGTGACGACAAATTGAATAATACGCCATCTATTTATTGCAAAGAGCTCTGAACAAAATGTTTCATTTATCATTTTTGTTGAAAATAGATGATTTATGAGTTTATATAGATAAATCAGCATTAAACAAGAAGTTTTGATTTTTACTAATCATACTTACGCCAAAATCAGCCGTTTATCGCTTTTTAGTGATTGTTAATTTCATATTTGTTACCGATGCTGCCATCTATGATTTTTTTTCAGAACTAATTATAATTTGAGTTGAGACCCCATGGCACAGTGAAGGGTTCCGTAATTGGGATGAATATTTACGCATAAACATTGAATAGTATCAATTTTATCGACTGCAAAAATAAGTTTGTATTTCTCGAAAAAACTATAAAAACAAAGTTAATTCTGCGGTTGTAACCGAAAATAAACTGTATCTCAAAAACTATTGACTTCAAAAGCAAAGTTACTTAGAAACATCTTTAACATTTTAATTATGAGATCCAACAATACACGCTTTATATGCATAGATTTTTTCATCTCTCCGTTATATGTAGGTATGGAGAATGCCACCCCCACTATTATGTTTATCGTAATTTCACTACACCATTGTTTAACGGTGCAAAAAATACACCTTTTTCAAAATTTTCATCGATAGAGTGTAAATAGTCTCCATGTTAAATGGCTGTATGACATCCGGACGCACGGACAGACGAACTTAACGAAATTAAGAGGTCCGTTTTTTTACGGATTTTGATTATCAAGTTTACAATCGGCATGATGATGTCTATGAGAATTGATCTACAATATTATTATTATTTGGAATAGCCGCCATCTTAAAATCCAGAATGTCCATCTAATTCGATATCAGCACTATCTCCCGAAAACCAAACAAAAAATGAAAACATGAAATGATGACAAATTTTCAAATGGGGTTAAAAACTGCCACTTGCTCACTTCAGATGGCGCTGATCTCCAGCGTCTTATAATTTGACAGCTAACTGTACATTTTTGATTCGAATGCTAAAAGTTGATGTAATTTCTTAATTTCATGACTGAATTCAAAACACCCCGTCGAGTCAACTGATGTGTCACGTGTCAAAATCTTGGTCCCTAATGTTAGGCGGCAGTGAATTCATTTCATTCATTCTCTGATCTCGAAAAACGTTGTTACAAACGTCAGGTTGGTATGTTCAAGGTAGTTGGTAGGTTGGTACTATGCTTGAGACGTTTTTGAATTGATAGATCGTATGACTATTGTTTTAGGGACTATTGTCGTTTAATATAGTAAATAGTTAAAAGTAACTATTTTTGATATAAACTTACGAAAAGTTAAGTCCATAGTGAGGTCAAAATGTAAATCCAAGGGGCGGCTGCGAAAATTAAATAATTAAATCATACGTGAGAAGGAACTTTGTTCCTGACGGGGCTCCTCGACTGCACACGTTTTTTTTATAATAATACTTGCCGCGCCGGCTCAGCCATCTGACATCATTGCGGACAATTGTAACAATTGTTACGAAAGAAATACCTACATTCTTACACAATATTGCTACGCATATTTGCAAAAAGAATTTTATAGATCACGTTTGATTGACGAATAATAATAATTTCTTTACAAAAAGTAATGATATCCCATCAAAAACATAAATGTGAAAATGGGAGCCAAGTTCCATAAATATTGTTGTCGACTTCGCCGACAAAAGAATTGAAATCTAAATGGGTGCCAAGTTCTGTAGATAATCCTGAAATTTATTTATAAGAACATGCAACTTTCTAAAATAAAATTAAAACACTAATTCTTGTTTTTTCTGCTATAACAATGTTTGCTATTTAAAAATATAACTTCTTAAATTTGAACAGTCGAATTATTTACACAAAGCACTTAGGATAAATTGAAGCTCAAGATTTGACTTGGCTAGTTTTTACCAGCAAGCTAAAATTTTAGAGGATGAAGATATTTTGACCTTACAGTTACAATAAGAAACAGTAACTTGCGCATAACATAAAGAACAAAGATATGAATATTTTATTTTATTTATTTGGCTCACCAACAATTGAGTACATCGATACAAAAATATGAGATACATCCAATAAACTTATAGACTAGTGTACCAATTTCTTACAGGTAAGCACATCATGAATTACTTATTTGATGTTGAGTGCCTACTTAAAATTAAATAATAATAAATAATTAAATATGCCTAGGTAGACAGTCAAAGCTGTAAACTCGATGAAAAAATAGCGTCCAACTGTTAGCCGCTTAATGCACGCACACTAAAAAAGTAAAATTACAGCACAATGACGTGGCGCGAGTGTAAGACATAGCTGTAACGCACACCAGCATAAAAAAGTTACCCTGTTTGTTTTAGTTCTTTTGCACCGCGACACTGTAGACAAATATAAAGATGATAAATTGATTAGCCAAATATAAGATAACTTGTATGTAAAAACTAGCCAAGTCAAATCTTGAGCTTCAATTTATCCTAAGTGCTTTGTGTAAATAATTCGACTGTTCAAATTTAAGAAGTTATATTTTTAAATAGCAAACATTGTTATAGCAGAAAAAACAAGAATTAGTGTTTTAATTTTATTTTAGAAAGTTGCATGTTCTTATAAATAAATTTCAGGATTATCTACAGAACTTGGCACCCATTTAGATTTCAATTCTTTTGTCGGCGAAGTCGACAACAATATTTATGGAACTTGGCTCCCATTTTCACATTTATGTTTTTGATGGGATTCATATTACTGTGTTGTGACGTGTCGTGACGCCTTCTGACGCAGTGTTAGACAATACAAACTCGTTGTGATTTGACGTAGTCCTGAACAGATTCGTTTGATTAGTGTATCCCGCGTCACGACACAACACGACACAGTTATGTGTCAGTGGTTTAAGTCAAAATTATTCGATGCTATATTATAATTAAAAATATTCGTTCTAATTTTTTAAGTCTCTCGTTAAATAGGTTGTATGGAATAAAGTTTGTTTGGAATTTCGTCACTTTTGCCGACGGTAAAACCCATCGGGACCGCGGCTTGTGGCTTGGAGTGCCATTTTAGGGTTTTTAAATTACTGATTCATAGAGTTGGAATGCGTCTCACAGTTAGCCAGTTTTTTTAAGTGGAAACTTCTTTAGGCGCGTTGGGAATTTTTGAAATGGGACTAAACCACTGATTTCGCGACACTATGACGACACCTCATTTTTGTAAAAGCGATTGTGCTCTTTATTTATATTACGTTACGGATCAATGTTCTATGCAAGTATTTTTACTTTAAAGGCATCGGAAGTTTTTTTTTGTAAACGCGATTGTGCTCTTTATTTAGATAAGGTTACGGACCACTGTTGTATACAAGTATTTTTCTTCCACCAAGGCGATCTTGTTCAAGTTTTCACTTCTGGCAGCACTCTCGGATATATTTTAACCGACTTCCAAAAAGGAGGAGGTTATATGTTCGTCGCGTATGTTTGTTTTTTTTTTCTTTTTTTATGTATGTCCACCGATTTCTCCGTCATTTGTGGACCGATTTTGAAAATTCTTTTTTTGTTTAAATGCTCTCAAATTGGTCCCATATAAATTTTATTAACTTTGCTTGGGTATTTTTTGAGTTAGCTACAAAATACGTATTTTTTTCCCACTTAGTATGTAGATGATATGATAAGTTCCTGTCACTGGTAGCAGGTAGTGTTCGAATGTGTGTGGGGTAGGTACCACAAAATTAATAAAAATTAATTATTAATTTAATTGTGTTTATGTGTGTCTTTTGTGTGCACTAAATAAATGTTTTATCTATTGTTAGAAACTCTTTCTTCGATAGTCGGATTTCCGGAATCGATTAATAATTTTAGATTGATCACTATGTTTACATTACCTAATAATAATATTAAGTGTTATCGCACACACTACTTCCGATTGTACCACCACGTTTTATTATAAATGTCAAACTAGGCTGCTTCCGGTAAAAATAACACGTGGTGGGAAGTAGTGCGCACGACCGTTAGTCAGTCGACGTCGAATAGTCGAAGTGTACACAAGTGTAAAGTGATTTTGTAGAAACTTAATAAATATTGTGCGTGATATCGTGACAAATTGTTTAATTTCCTTGGACTTTCATAGTTCAGAAGCGGGATAGCACTGAGAATACTTTGTTATCTTAGTGTTACCGAACGCCCAGCAAAGTGCAATAGTAAGGTACTGTTTTTTTTTTTTAAATCAAGTTAATTATTAATTTCATTTAGATTAATAGTGAATTATAAGAATTCTTCCTTTCTAATATTTTTCATACCATGTAATTTAATGGCGCAATATGTTGAGAGAAAGAAACAGATTAAAAAAAAAAAAATATTTTAACGAGCAGTTGTTTAGATAACAGTTTACTCGTGTAGATTATTACATTTCCAGCTAACGAAATGGAGGGTCCGAAAAGTGAACAATACAGGCGCTTGGATACTCCTGATTCCGAGTTGCCTTTCGGTGCAAGGCGCAGCCGTAGCGGTGTAAGATGCAGCTGTGGTGGTACGAGGCGCAACCAGAGCGGTGTGAGGCGCAGCCGACGCGGTGTGAGGCGCAGCCGACGCGGTGTGAGGCGCAGCCGACGCGGTGTGAGGCGCAGCCGGATTGGTACGAGGCGCAGCCGGAGCGGTGCGATGCGCAGCCGGAGCGGTGCGATGCGCAGCCGGAGCGGTGCGATGCGCAGCCGGAGCGGTGCGATGCGCAGCCGGAGCGTTGCGATGCGCAGCCGGAGCGGTGCGAAGCGTAGCCGGAGCGGTGCGAGGCGTAGCCGGAGCGGTATATGGCGCGGCCATAGTAGTGCTGTGCGCAGCTGTACCAGTACCAGGTACAGCTGTGGCGACACCAGATGCAGACAAAGCGGAGCCAGGAGCAACCGCAACAATACGAGGCTTTACCAAGGTGACAGTACCATTACCGACCAGGTTAGTGATAAATTGTTATTGGCTCAAATGTTAAAAGACGTCGTTCAGACCTTAAAGACTGGAAACAATGAATGTTTTCTCGTTTTTAATGTTATTCCCGAATTCGATCCATTAAAACGAAATCAAACAATAGAAATGTGGATAACTAAAGTAAATGAGTGTGCACAAATATATAACTGGTCAGAAAGGCAAACAACTCATTACGCACTGCCGAAACTTGTGGGCTTTGGTCAAAAATGGTACCAAGTGTTTCCCAGTGTCACGTTTTCCTGGTCTGAATGGCAAACTAAACTACGTTCAGCTTTTCCGAGCGACGAGAATTACGCTCAGTTATTGTCAGATATGCTTACTTGTAAAGCGTGTTATGGCGATTCATTAGAGGAATATTTTTACAATAAGACGGTGTTATTAAATAGATGTAATTTAATCGGAAAGAATGCCATTGATTGCAGACTGTTTGGGATTGAAGATTGTTCAATAAGAACAAGTGCGGAAGCAGCACAGTATCCTGATCTTGATAAATTATTAGTCTACTTAAAGGAAGTTCAAATTAATAAAAGTATTGACAAAACAGTGCAACAGGCAGGCGTTATCGATAATGAACGTAGTACTGATAGTATTAAGACCAACACAACCGAATATACGGCTAAATGCTAAAACTGTGGTGAAGAAGGTCACGTGTATTATAAGTGTAAACAAGCAATCAAACGGTGGACAGCTTGTAATAAAGTAGGACACATAGTTAATAGCTCATAGAACGGTTTAACGTATTGATTCACAGAATGATTTTAACTATTTCAAATAAGCCTCTGTTATTAGTGTGCACTCTTGAATCTTACCAGTTTACCAGTTTTGAGATGTTTTAGAGATTAATCATAAAAATATTATGTTTGGTTAAAATATTTATGCTTGCTTGGTTATTTATGCTTTATGGTTAAAATATTTAACCATTAAAAGATATCTTCCCAAATAACTATCTCCTATTTGTTGTTGCAAATGAATTATTATGTGTAGGTACTAATGGTATTAAATTAAATTTACCGTTTTTTTAATGATTAAAAGCAGGTTTCACTAAATTAATATTGCTTTTCTTACCAAGTTGATTAGAATAATTTTCTCAAACATGCATTGTCATTATTTTCGAATAAAGAACACGCGAAGTATCGAATTTACAGTCAAAGAAAATCAAACCCATTGCAGGCGCGTTTTTTGAATTTGGAACATTACAACGCTCCAGCAATGTTGTATGAAACGGCGTGCTGAGGTTATTAAATACTCTTTGATTGGATCTCTTTTATCATTCTTGGTATACCAAAGTAAGTTTCTATTTGCTTAGTACAAATTGTGTTCACGTGGCTGTATAAATGCGTTTGCCTTTCGGCATAGATGATATATAGAAAATTGGCGGCAAAGCTGAAAATTCGTCTTGATTTGTTATCTACATACATAATAGATATAAATTTAATAATTAAAATGAGTTCCAACGGTTCGGAGAGTGAAATGGAGATTGATTGTACTCCACCAGATTTAAGATCAGAAGCCAAATTAGCAATGGAAAACCGGCTTCAAGCGAAGTCAAAAGAAAAATACATGAAAGTATATGAAAATTTTATGATTTAGAAAAACGAGAATAAAGTGAACATTTTCAACAAACTGTGTATCTTGGCGTATTTTAATGAGATTACTAAAACTAAAAAGCCATCTACATTATGGGCAATTTATTCCATGCTGAAATGTACAGGTTATGTTAAAAACGTCATTAACTTGAAAAATTATGGAAATTTAACTACTTTTATTTCCCTGCATTCTTTTGAGAAAAGCACTATATATATGCCTCGGCGGAAATGGCAACTGCCTGTCTCGTAATGGTGAAGTCCTCGCCTACGGCTCGGCCTTCAAACCCCTTCAAACCCATGCTCGACCTACAATTGCCTATTTCCCGGCCTTTGCAATAATGTACTATTAATAAAGTTCTTAATTATTTATGCTTTTTGAGTAATCGTCAGACCACTGAAAATATATGTAGATATTTCAGTGGAATGACTTGACAATGCTGAAGACATGAAGGGGCTTCAGTATTGTAGATATTTATATTTTGAGGCGAAAACATGAAGGGGTTTCGTCCTCAGACCATTTTGTATGTGAGATATTTGTTGTAGATATGTAGAGGATACAACTAATATTATATTCATTTAAAATTAGTTATTGCACTTCAAACAACAGATGTACAATCTAGTAATCTATATCTATAAAAGGAAAGGGTGACTGACTGACTGATCTATCAACGCACAGCTCAAACCACTGAACGGATTGGGCTGAAATTTGGCACACAGGTAGTTATTATGACGTAGGCATCCACTAAGAAAGGGTTTTTGGAAATTCGACCTTTAAGGATTTTGTTTGTATGAAAAATCTTATTCCTTGAGTTAATAAATTTGAAACTTTGCACGAATACTTATCTATGTAAATTATAAAGTTTTCCATTTTTAGTTTTTCTAAACTACCCCCTAAGGGAGGATTGGGGGGTGTCAAAGTTTGTATGGAAGAATTTTAACTCGACTGAAAACAAATAAAAACGTATTTCAAGGTTTTTTGAAAATTTACCCCTGACAGGGTGAAAAGGGGTATTAATTTTTACAGGGGAGGATTTTACTGTTTGACTTGATTAACTTGAAAATTAGTATAAATAATCTATGTCAAATAATGGAAACGTCACAATAGACTTTTTCAAAAATTAATATCACGCTATTTGCTATAGGGGATGAGCAATATTGCATTATATTCGTATTCTTCTATAGTTTACCGCAAATTGTAAAAAGACTATCCAAAAGGTTAGAATATTGCAGACAATTACGGAATTAACCTTTTAAGAGATTATCATCACGCTATACCTTTATGGAGCTATGTAGTCAATCATAATGTATACAGGATGGATGCTGATATGGGGCAATAAGGGCAGGTACCTTAACCGTTGTCGCTACAAGAAAACGATCTAAGGAGACTGTCCTTAACTTTTTGAAATATTTTGATCTGCATTCACAGATTTTGAAAAAATTGTACAGTCTGCAAGAACATGGGCAATTTTCACAAAAACTTTTTGATGATAGTCGATTCTATTTCTCATTACTAGGGTCAAAAAAACTATATCGGGCCAACTGAGGTTTGAGTACGAGAAAATTCAGAAATTGCAAAAAAACTTTCCATACATTTCGTAGGAAATAAGCGTAAGAGGAGATAGAACAACACGAATCCGCAACGATCAAAATTCGTAGTGCGCTTAGCATAAGTTTTTAAATATCTATTTGAACTTGATACCTCCACGCGTTTCTGAGAAAAAGTGTCTTGACAGGCAACGATGTCGTCCTTTAAGGGTTTCCATTTTTCATTTTGAGGTACGGAACCCTAAAACAGATTTATTATCTATCTGTTTGTTACTTTAACATGCCGTAACCGCTGAACAGATTTAGATGAATGACATACGGATAGGCCATGACCTGGGTTTGGACATGTGATAAGTACTCTGAATATCGGTAGTACGTTCCTGTGGGATATTTTCCGACCTTTACGCGTGCGAAGCCGCGGGCAATAGTACAATAACATTGAGGATAGTGTTGCGTATTAGGTTAACATTTACGTTTTGAAGTAAGTGAGTCCGGAGTAAAACAAGGCAAAAGAACATTTCAATAAAGCTAGGAAAGAAGTCAATTATAAGATAGGAGAACTCATAAGGGTAGAAAGAGATGTTCCATCAATAGGAAAAAGTAGGAAATTAGTTCCTAAACTTAGAAGACCGTATCGTATTGCAGAAGTTCTTGATAACGACCGATACGTAATTGAAGATACACCACTATCTAAAAAGTGAAATCGAAAGTTTAGTGGTATCTTTTCAGTAGATAAAATTCACCCCTGGGTAGTTTTTAATAGTTCGGACTCCTAGTCCGAGGTACCAGAAAATGACAACACAGACTAATAATTTACGATTGATTGGTAATGATGCAATTATATTAAAGTTAAGTCTAATACCTTATCTGAGAATATGTCCGAGGTCTCGGCTAAGAGAGATATGTATGAGGCCTTGATATCTTAAGTTAAATATGTATATGGTGTCTGTGGTTTATCTGAGAATATGTCTGAGGTCTCAGCTAAGACAGGTGTTAAGAATATGTTTGAGGTCTTAACATCTTATGTGGCTTATCTGGGAATATGTCTGAGGTCTCAGCTAAGACAGGTGTTAAGGATATGTTTGAGGCCTTAACATCTTAAATTGGTGGCTTATCTGAGAATGTGTCTGAGGTGTCAGCTAAGACAGGTGTTAGGATATGTTTGAGGCCTTAACATCTTAAATTAAGTGGCTTATCTGAGAATGTGTCTGAGGTCTCAGCTAAGACAGGTGTTAAGGATATGTTGGAGGCCTTAACATCTTAAATTAAGTGGCTTATCTGAGAATGTGTCTGAGGTCTCAGCTAAGACAGGTGTTAAGGATATGTTGGAGGCCTTAACATCTTAAATTAAGTGGCTTATCTGAGAATGTGTCTGAGGTCTCAGCTAAGACAGGTGTTAAGGATATGTTGGAGGCCTTAACATCTTAAATTAAGTGGCTTATCTGAGAATATGTCTGAGGTCTCAGCTAAGACAGGTGTTAAGGATATGTTGGAGGCCTTAACATCTTAAATTAAGTGGCTTATCTGAGAATGTGTCTGAGGTCTCAGCTAAGACAGGTGTTAAGGATATGTTGGAGGCCTTAACATCTTAAATTAAGTGGCTTATCTGAGAATATGTCTGAGGTCTCAGTTAAGACAGGTGTTAAGGATATGTCTGAGGCCTTAACACCTTAAGTTAAGTGGCTTGTCTAAGAATAAGTATCAGGTCTCAGCTAAATGATATGTTGAGGCCTTAATATCTCAATTGTAGTCTAAAGTTGGGGTTTATTTAAAGAAAATACACAAACAAGCTGCGTATATTTTACAATTTTAATTACGTTCATAATATACTTACATATACATTTTTTTTTAATAAGAATTAATTTTCCCGGGACAGGAAATGTATCAGGAAAGGCCGACTGTTAGAAACTCTTTCTTCGATAGTCGGATTTCCGGAATCGATTAATAATTTTAGATTGATCACTATGTTTACATTACCTAATAATAATATTAAGTGTTATCGCACACACTACTTCCGATTGTACCACCACGTTTTATTATAAATGTCAAACTAGGCTGCTTCCGGTAAAAATAACACGTGGTGGGAAGTAGTGCGCACGACCGTTAGTCAGTCGACGTCGAATAGTCGAAGTGTACACAAGTGTAAAGTGATTTTGTAGAAACTTAATAAATATTGTGCGTGATATCGTGACAAATTGTTTAATTTCCTTGGACTTTCATACTATCTATCTATCACAACTAAAAAGTGAAAAATAAAAACTGGAAGTCGGTTGTTTTTTTTTGTAAAAGTTTTTTTCAATATTATACTTTTCAGTTATGATTACCTTCTGGCTTGTATGGATCAGAATTTTGGGCCACAAAAGGGATGAATTAAAGATTAATTGCATGCAGCTGAGATGAGATAACAAGGAGGGATATTGTGTGGTGTTGCGCATAGAATAAGCAACAAGTAAGCCTAAAAGAGGAAGGCTAAAAGTGGCACCGGTGACAGAAAAGTTGCGTGGTTATCGGTTGTCCTGGGGCCGTACTACAACGTGTTAGAGCCATCATTATTCTAGTGTGAGAGAGAGGAGCTATACAGCATAAATAGCACTGTCCCATTTTCACAGCGGAACAAAAATGGCTATAACACGTCACAGTAAGGCCCCTGGTATGGGCATGTGTAGCGGAGGAATGAGGAAAATGTTATGAGGAAAGTTTTGAATATGAATGTCGATAGCTATGAGAATAGAGGAAAACCAAAGAAACAATAGATGGTCTGTATGAAAGATGATACGGCTTGAAAAGGGGTGACAAACGAGATGACGATTAAAAGAAGAATGGAAGAAAAATACATGTTCAAAAGAAGATAGAAAGAAAAATTGTTTATTCTGCACAAACTAAACGAAAACATTACATAAAATGCACTTTCAAAAATTAGCCAAAAGCCTCGTAACCAAGCAGTAGAAGTATGCGCCGACCCCAAATAAATTGGGACAAGGTTAAGTGAATGATCATGGTGTTGTTATGATAAAAAAAACAGTAGCACTACGGGAGTGCCGACAGAAGTGAAAACTTGAAAAAAAAGTCGGTATCGCGGTAATTTACGCGTTGATATCTTTTACTCCATGGTGTCGGTAAATTCCGTTACAGTGTCGCGAAATCAATGGTTTAGGATCGCAAAAATGCCCAACGCGCCTAAAGAAGTTTTCACTTCAAAAACAAATCTAACTTTCGTTGCTGAGTACGTGAGGACCTACATGTGACAAATTATTTCTTGAAATTAAAGCTCATTCATATTTCACAGTTCCTGTTTTGTGGTTAAATATTACTTTAGTTACGCGTAAATCTTTTGACCCCATTCCATTTACGAGGTATTTATATTTGTTATAAATTACAAATTCACTATTATTTTTCTCATTTTTGCATAAACATTCAGTGAAGATTCACTAACTAATTGTTACAGTGCCAACGTATCAGTTAAAAAGATGAATAAATTAAACTTAGTAATCATATTTTTAATATTATGTTCCGTGATTTTTACAAGAGGTTCGTTAATTTTGTTTTTAAACATGTGAAGGCAAATTAAGTTTAACAAAAAAATACGGATTCGTAGACCGTACTTACATTTGTAACACAACATTATTTAAAAGTAGTTGCAAGTCCTAAATAAATTAAGATAAAAAAATAATATAATGTATTACATTATCTTTGAGGCGGTTAAAATGTATTATTGTGACCAGCTCGGCTCCGAGCGCGTCCGCTTCAACCATGCTCTCCAAGCCGGTCTATGTGACCAAGCGTCCTCTGATGTTCTTCGAGCCGGTGTTTATGAATAACGTTAACAGACACTTAGGCTTACTTGCACCACAAATCACTTAATACATTTTTGAAGTGAAAAATTCTTTGGGCGCGTTGGGCATTTTTGAGATGGGACTAAACCATTGATTTCGCGACACTGTGACGACACCTCATTTTTTTAAACACGATTGTGCTTTTTATTTATATTACGTTACGAATCAATGTTCTGTGCAAGTATTTTACTTTAAAGGTTTTGCTATCGCGATTGTGCTCTTTATTTAGATAAGGTTACGGACCAATGTTCTATACAAGTATTTTTCTTCCGCCAAGGCGATCTTGTGCAAGATTTCACATCTGTCGGCACTCCTGGAGTGCCACCATATTTTTTTTTCGTAGTTTCACTACACCATTATTTAGCAGTGCACAGAATACTTACACTTTATTTAAAATTTTCATCGGTATAGTGCTAATAGTCTCCGAGGAAAATGGCCGTGTCTTATCCGGGCACTGACAGACGGACATGACGAAATTATGCGTGTTCCGTTTTTGCTGTTTATCTACGAAACCCTCAAATTTGTCAACGGAAGAAAACTACTCCATAGCCATATTGATTTTTTTTACTGATTTTTTAAAACTTATTTTCAGTTGCAACACTCACACTACCGCAGATGAAGACAGCGACGGAAATAATTTGCAAATATAATAACAGGACAAAGATGGCGAATTGCGGAACTAAAACTAAACATCGGCAATTAATAGGTAAACTTGTAACTTAACGATTGTATAGTGTACAATCGTACATTAAATGTTGAGACAAAAACAACTTGTGTTTCATTATTAATTAGCTCATTTCCTACAATTTTGACGACGACGGCTAATCCCAAAAATATACTTATTAAAGTACAATACTGTCGCGGCCAGCAATTAGGGCATTGATGGCGAAGCCGAGGCACACATAGAGTCTATCAATGCCTGATAGCGGCCAAGGCTTGTATAGTACTTTTTTCAAACAATGCGCGGAAATTCAAACTAAGTAAATTAATTATAAATTCCAGAATCAATGACGAACAAAGAAAAAGAATTCACGCGCCAATATGTTCATTTGTTTTTTCTTGACTTTAAACAGCTCTATTTGCTAAGCCAGTTCGAAATTTATAGTACATTACTGCCGCGGTCTATAATGACTACTTTGCTGGTCGCGCTGATGATGGCCGACAGCGCAGCTCCAGGCCGACACAGCGCGGTCAGCGTGCAGCACTTGATGGACGAGCTGAGATAAAGGCCGAGGCCGTAGGTCGAGGCCTTTACAGCGAGGACAGCAAGGGCTGCAATGATGGCCAAGCTGGAAGGCCTAGAGCGTAGCTAGGCTAGCTCGAGGCAATCATAGCGTGACCAGCGAAGCAGTCATTGTGGGCCAAGGCTTGTATAGTGCTTTACTCAAAAATTCAAGTACCTAATCTAAATAAAACCAGCAAGTAATTTCAATAAAAATATATTAATTAACTAGAAATTTAAAATGACAATTATGAAAAGTACAGTTACTAAAATTCAACACCCAACTTTCCCGGTTTGATATTACTAATAGTTTGCGATAATTTTAATGCGGTGTTTGACTGCTGTATTATTTCTTCATTTATTTCATAATTTTTTTAGCTGTGTTTTAAATAAAATCTTTTTGCATTTGATTTTTTAAAACGTTGAAACGTCATAATAGCGGCCGGCAATGTTTTGCCGGCCTGTTAGAGCGACCAGCAAAACTTTGCCGGCCGCTCCTTGAAACAGAACGGCAAGGTCGACTTTGCTCAAACAAGGTTGTCAAAATAATGACCACATTATATGCATTTTTGAGTAAAATACATTAATT
This sequence comes from Agrochola lychnidis, assembly GCA_963680765.1. Classification (NCBI taxonomy): domain Eukaryota; kingdom Metazoa; phylum Arthropoda; class Insecta; order Lepidoptera; family Noctuidae; genus Agrochola; species Agrochola lychnidis. The sequence goes on from OY796866.1 coordinate 22,118,701, forward strand.
AATTAACTAACAGCCAACGCATATCCTAATTGCTTATTTTTATTAGTCGATAACTCGGCCATATACAGCATGCAGTCCCAGCAGGCGTCATAAGTTGGTAACGCGGTCGATACACCATCTGCGGGGTATCCACGTAGTGGGCGTAACGATTAACCTTTTGACCGCTTGTGTCGCATTTATGCGACAAATATTTCCGTGCCCCTACCGCGTGTGTCGTATTTCTGCGACAGAAAACAAGTATGATTTTTTCGTTCAATTTACGTCCTATTAACTGCGTGGTACAACTAAAACCATTACTAAATAGATATATTTTATAAAACAATTACTTAAAATTATGTCTCGTCGCTCTAAGTTTTGAAAAAGCTTAAACAAAAATACGTAAATACAGCTTGGACTTTTCTTCGGTGTGTAACGCGCGTGTCGCATATATACGACCATAGGGATGGGATACAATGCAATGCGCATTTTAAAAACTAAATAACAAATAGTTAAATAATCAGGTATAATGCATCATTTTCAGCATAAAATAAACAGTGTCATACAAAATAAAGTTTATTTAACATATTGCCTTCCGTTATGAATTCTTTTCCTTGTTTTTCATAAGAAAAAATATCCCTCAGGATCTTTGTATTATGATAACATTTCACGTTAGTTCCCATCCCTAGACGCTTATGTTTGCAACAAATTTCTCTAGTTAGTCTAGCGCGGCTGTCGCATTAATGCGACCACTGCCTACGTCACAAGCGGATCAAACGAATGGATAATGTTGTTCGTGGGTACACACATTATCGATTAAATAGTCACTTTTCAACAATGACTACTGAGGAGTTTTTTTATGTGTGTTCGCGGATAACTTCGTCGTTTATGAACCGATTTTGAAGATTATTTTTTTATTCTTTTCAACAATGACTACTGAGGAGTTTTTTTATGTGTGTTCGCGGATAACTTCGTCGTTTATGAACCGATTTTGATGATTCTTTTTTTATTGGAAAGGAGATATCCCAAGGGTAAGGAAACTAGGATCTGATGATGGCATCCCAGATAAATCGAGGGAACTCTTCAAACATTATAGGCAAACCTATAGCGATTTGGGTATTTTTTTGTAGTCACTTGTGCAGTTGCTCTTGGAAAGCACCATTTGGTTAAGTGGAACTGATGATGAAGACCACAAATAGCCACCGGAACTACTCAATAATAAGTATTTCACGGGTTGCGATTCGATTACTTTAATATGGTTGCAATGCAATTTATGCTCGTCACAATGCATATGGAGAAGTGGAGCTGATGGTGAAGTACCAAGAGAACTCTTCAACGATGAACGTCCCTGCATCGGGAAAAGCAATATTTTGTAAAAGGTGATGAGTTGTTGGCATTAGGCTAATGAAACTTAGACAAATTACAAATTGACCCACTAAAAAGCGAGAAATAAAAACTTTTTTACAAAAAAACAAAAACAACCGACTTCCAAAAAACTATTAAATACAAAGTAAAAAATAACTTAAATTTCGGAAGTCGGTGGAAAATAACGAAAATACAAAACCAAAGACCGACTTCCGAAATGTAAGTTATTTTTTACTTTGTAGTAGTTTTTTGGAAGTCGGTTGGTTTTTTTTGTAAAAACGTTTTTATTTAAATATTGTGATGTAATTCTGTTATTTACTATATTACTTATCTACACATCCTATTGATTGTTCAAATTTGGAACCGTGTTGAATGTTGTCCTTACCATTAAAAAGGTATTGTGACAGTACCTACAAGTCGGACAGGCACTCGCACTCGAGTTCCTTATGGTGTTGTCTCTTACTGTGCTCCGGCGATGACACTCAGCGTGGCACGTTTGAGTTATGACGACGCCGCGCGCCGGGCACGGTTAGATAAATCGAAGTCTCTCAGAGACTGGCGTAGGCAGTTTTTATAAAACTTATTTAATTGATAGGTGATAAGTTCCGTGTGGTGCCGGACGTAAAAGAATAGCACCATCCCATTTCTTGCCGTGGGTGTCGTAGGCGACTAAGGAACTAACTAGAGAATGGGCAGCAGCGTTCTCATACTGCTACCGCCAACCCGCCTACCAAGCTTGGCGATTATGGCAAAACCCCCCTCTTGGGGAGGCTTATGTCCAGCAGTGGACGTCTTTTGGCTGAAATGATGATGAATGGGTGATAAGTTCTTTGATGTGCATTTAAAAATATCCCGTTTATATTATACCTACCTGCTTTAAAATCCGTAGGTATGGACTTTAACGACTCTGTCTGTCTTTCTGTTTGATTAGGGTGGTTAAATTAAGGCTGATTTAAAATAAAAACATAAAAAACTTTTTGACTATTTTTTTATCGATACAACGATTTCTCCTCCTTATTTATTGTAGGTATTATTTTGTCGATTTTTAGCCGCGCGCTAGGGGCACGCCAATTGATATTTGGCCAAGCGCTTAAAAGGTTAATAAAATTCATTGGTCGGCAAAAATCGTGCGGAGACTCACACCTAATGAAAATGAGCCTTCAAAGCAACTCTCAAACGTGTGGTGCAGGTTCTCCGTGTACCGCAATCGTTCCCTATCGACTGATGAAAACGGTTCCCCGCATGCGGGCCTTATGGCATGCATGACAGAAACCTCCCGCACCCCATACGAGCCCTAACCAATGAAAATGTGCCTTTAACCGCTGGGTATAGAAGCATGAAAGGATATGAGTTGCTTATACAGTCTGAGTATTTATAATGTGCACATATCGAAATGAGGGAATCTATGCTTAATTTTATGGACGGAAAAAATATTTAAAAAGATCGAAATATATAAAAAATCTGTCTTATTGAGAAATTTTACGATTATTGTAAAAATGTACAGAAAAAAAAAACAGATTTTTGCTAAAAAAACATGTTTATTTTCAATTGAGGCTAGTTCTTTTTCCACAATTTTCATTTTATGAGGACGCCTAATTACTTCCAATCAGTATGGAGTTAGTTTCATCGCGATAGATCATTTATTTTAAAAGTTACACCTTTTTGTTAAAAAAAAAAACAAAAATATTTATATATTTTTTAAATATATTTCCGTCCATAAAATTAAGCATAGATTCCCTTATTTCGATATGTGCACATTTTAAAGACTCACACTGTATAGCAAAAGTGAGGATTTTTTAAAATTCATCCCCTAAAGGGGGGATGAAATTTTGTATAGAAATTGATAATTTTTGCCGATGGGAAATACCAACGGACACACGGCTTATAATAAAAAAATCTCTAGTTTTTTCAAGTCGTTAAAACCGGGTAAAGCAGGGCGGGTCGCTAGTAAATAAATAAAATAACTTACCAACTATAATAACGACGCTGTTCTCTCTGATGACTTGGAGCAGTTCTTCTCTGACTGCGAACACCGGCAGGAACCGTCTCTGTTCAGATATCGTCAACTTCTTCACGAAGTCTGACTTAGATTCCACTTCCTGTGGCTCTGCAACGGAAATAATGTTACTTGTACAATGAATGCAAAAAAATTTTTTGCTTGTTTCAACAGTAATGTTTTAGCCAGACTAGCGATTTTCAGTTACGTAAAATGAGGCGCAAAATTTTCGTTCACAGCTTTGCAAACAGTCTGGGCCCTTACCATAACCGTCGGCAGGGCAGATCAAGATGACAGTGATAATTTCACACGGTTTAAAATCGCTTGACTATTCATCTGACTCCCAACTTTGTTAAATATTGGCCTGCTATAAAGGCACAATACTAAAAATACATGAAAATAAAAGCAACGTAAAATTACGGTGCTCACAACTCACAAAATTAAATACCTATGCTCTGCCCATAGTAAAAATTTTCGCTCTACCAACAATCGTCTTCTACGATGTCCTTCTCACCGCTCTGATTTGACTCACTCTTCTTTCTTTGTCCAGGCGGTTTTTTTGGAATGCGCTCCCTCTGAACATCAGGATGGCAACCAGTCGGTTATCTTTCAAAGTGAAGGCACGTGAACATATTCGTGAAAAGTTGGCAGAATCTTTGCAGCGCTGATTTGCTGGATTTGTTTTTTCCTCTACCTATCGTTATTTCTCCTGACAAAATTTTATTCAGTTTATATGGATGTATGTATGTATCTATGTATTAGTATGTATTCATTTTCAAGTTATCTATCACTTATGTTGTACCTGCCATGTTTTGTCTTTGAATCACCCTATAGTTGACTGGTAGAAAATGCCTCAGGCGTTAAGTCCGCCTTTGTACAACGCCTTTGTCTTTTTTACTTGTGCATAAAGTTTTAATAAAAATAAAATAAATAAAATTGTGCTGATTTGGCCTCAGACATTCTGTCAAACTCACTCAAAGCCATCCTGAAACCTGGTTGAACTAATTGGTCCCTATTTCTAGTCTTATAAAGTCTTTCACCTCTGTTATTAAGGTCGAATTACGAAAACCTTAGGCAATATGGGCTACTGGCCGCAATTCCATGTCAAAGCGCATATTTTGCGTACTAAGAACCTTGTCATATTATACAATGCAATTGGCGACTTCAAAAATGTGACGCGTATACGAACGAGTTTAATGTGACAAAGTCCAAAAGTGATCAATGTTTTCGTAATGAGATCTTGCAAAAGCAATTTATGGCCAGATTTGGGAGAGGGGTAGATTATCCAGTAACTGGGTTGTGGAAGTCAGATAGGCATCTGCATCTAGTTAGACTGGAAGCCGACCCCAACATAGTTGGGAAAAGGCTGGGTAGATGATAATATGGGAGAGAGGTAGACTATTGCTATAGTTCGCGCCGACACAAGAGAAGAATATTTTGAACTACTTACGATTATCCATATGTTCAGCGTATTTGTAAGCGTCTTTAGTTGGACCATCTTCCATTTCTTCTTCCTTCTTTTGAATACCCATGATGTTACCTGAAATTGAAACGGAGAAAAATATTATTACTTTGAAACACAAATCTGCAACAAAAAATATTGGTAAAAAAGGAATCCAAATTTTTCTTAATCAGATATTGAGTAGATAGTTTTCGATCAGATGAGGTCGAGGTTAAAAGTGGTCCCGTTTAATAAGTTAATTTTACTGTTAGCCGGCATTATCCCACAGTTGGGCAAAGGCATGACCCATGATTCCAGTTTTTTTCGATCCTGGGCTAATATTTAAAAAAATACAAAAAAAAAAAAAATCGCTAACAACATTGAACAATAAACTTTATTATCACTGACCTAACGTTCAAACGAGACCACACACTCGAAGACACTAGGAACCGGCTGCGTTCGTAAAACTATACACCTTATTGGCCTAATTTTAAAATTCATTTTTCAATGTCATAAAAAGTCTTCTGCTATTTTTCATACCAATTTTAGTTCCCTCCAACTTCCAGTGTTTCTTCTGAGCCTTCCTTCTTTCCTTCTGCTCTCTGAACGCTTTGACGAGAGCGGAGCCTTTGCGAGCGTTCATTGCCATGTCAGAAGTGGGGTCTTTGACCTATAAGAAGAAGAAAATCAAATCAAATGTGTGTGGTAGGGACTCATAATAAAGTATAGTTTAGTATAGCAGTATAGTAATTTCACTCCAGGTTGTCTTCACATATAATTAATTAACAGTGCCCCACGGTTTCACCCGCATAAGTCTCAATCCCGTGCAATTTCGGGATAACAAGTATCCTATATCCTAACCCAGGTCATGGTCTGCCCATGTGCCAAATTTCATCCAAATTCGTTAAGCTGTTTTAGGGTAAAAGCGTTACAAACAAACTCACTTTCGCATTTATAATATTAGTAAGGATGTTTACAAAATATTGTGAAACATTTTTAAAAGAGTAACTATGGAGTTCCTTGCCCAATCTTCTCTATAGGAAACTACCCTTTGGAAGGGGCGACAGAATCCTTTACGCGCTTCCAGCCCGTCCCATCCTTAATTACCTCCCTCCGGTTGACGCCCTAAGCCGCGGTTCGTACCCCACAGGGGGTGCCCTTAGCGAGCGTTCACCTATTTTTAATTAGCATAGTTGAATAAACCCTGGCTGGAGGTTTTAAGTGTAGTAGCTTAAGGCACCCACAGGAAAACCCGGTTAAGTAGTCATGATCTCAGAGGTCAACGAGAAGCCGTAACTAAAAAAAAATAATCCTTTACGCGAGAAACAATTAGTAGGAAATAAAATACTTACTGGTATGACAGGTTCGGGTTGCTTGGTAAACACTATCCTGCCGTCGAGGAATGGCGGCACTATGTTGTGCACAAGCAAGTGTACACGATCCACGTTTTCCTGTTGAAAAAAAAAACAAGAATTATCAATATAAATAGTATAAAACAGAGTGGCTCTTCTTCTAAACTACAGAATTAATTTTTCTGTGGTTTACAACTTAGATACAGCCACGTAGGAGGAGCTCGTGGCTAAGTTATAACAACCGCACGGTTCGATCCATCAGGTTACGCTCCACTCCGAGTTGGTGCGTGGATGGGGGACCATCTTAACATACCAATCAATCAATCAATCAATTAATCATTTATTTGCAATGAATGTATACCCCAAGACCCCTCCGTGCCTCGAAAAGCACGTCAAGCCGTTGGTCCCGACTGTCATTCGTGAATCTTTTACAGTCGTTACGGGTCGTCAAAGCCCGAAAGTCTGACAACCAGTCTTACCAAGGGGTACCGTAGTACCCAGTTACTGGGTTGTAGAGGTCAGATAGGCAGTCGCTCCATGTAAAATACGGTATTCAGCTGAATCTGGTTAGACTGGAAGCCGACCCCAACATAGTTGAGAAAAGGCTAGGCAGACAACTTAGATACAGCACAGAAATGTCGGTGTTGTGACATGACGCCATTGACTCCGTGCAAAGTAGGGGTCGCTAGTTAGAATTGTGGAAATAATAAATATCATAAACATTGATGAGGTTCGACATTCAATAGTTTTGCTAAACATAACATCACGCCTGTCTTCCCCGAAGAGATAGGCAGAGGTGTATTGTAGATACACCCACATTTCGCCAGTTATAAAATAAAATAGATTGTGTTTTGTTTCAGGAAAAATACCTAAAATATACAAAAATTTAATAATAAATAGTAAAACCATTAAAAATTAAAACATGGAGGTATGTATGTACCCATAGTCTTCAAAAACATAACATATACTTTCGTAATTTTTTATTCTCGTTTAGGTGAACAAAAATCCAGTACACAAATATGGGACTTGCCAGGTTGCACGAGACAACCCTCAAAATGCTGTTATGTTATAATTCACACTGAGAATTTCTTTTATATTGTGAATTTCTTCTGTATATGTTTTTAACGACAAAAATCTCACGTACAAATTAATATTATACTCTAACCAGGAGAATTTGGGGCATACAGAGGAAAGAGATGGTGCTATTCGTCCTGTATAGCTCCATCTCTTTCTCGCACTGGGACAATGATTACTACCTCTACCCCTGATGGATGAAATTTTTGCGTTATACAAATATCGAGACTGCGTTTCATTGCGAAGTAGCCGATTTATAATCCTCTAAAAGTCAAAATTGATTAGTACATATCATCTGATTGAAGTAATTTCCCAACATACCTCATCCAAATCATTGTTAACATTGATAGCGTGGACCACACCACTGGTCAGCATTCTGTTTCGCTCCCACAGCTCGTTGTCCTTGTCTATCTGCTGCCTTTGAGCCGATACTTTGCGGTTGCGTCGCTTTTCTATCTGTTCCTCTTTGCGGGCTACGTATTCTGACGATGTGCCGGCGAATGGGTCGGATTCGTCGGCTTCACCTGGAGAAAGGGACAAGTTAATGACACACAAACACACACACTCACATTGTACACTTTTTATTTGATTTTTTTTAGTGTTGAATATTATATTGTGCCTTTTAGTCTGTGCTAAATAAATGTATTTCCTTTTTTTAAAGGAGTAATTAAGGATCTTTGGTTCTGTGTAGATCAAAGAGAAATAGACTTTGTTTTTAGTGAAGTAAGTGCTGTAGTTACTTCCACGCAGATATCAAATGGCTCATCGGACTCTATGAGCGTGCCTTGTTTGCGCTTTAAGGCGACGATAACCGACTTTTAATGATTTTATACCGAAGATCACGTCTAAACGAGTAGTGTTAATGATCTGGAGAAAATGTATTTTACATAAGAGCATTTTCTTAATAACTTAATATAGGAATATTTTAGATTATGTGTGAAATTAATTTGTAAAAATATGTTTAACGCGGATAAAAACTGAGAATCACGCAAAATCTATTCAGCGTATTTTTCTGAAACCTTTTTAAAGATTATTTAATTATTGATCTTTTAATATACGTGTTTTATTAAAATACCTTTTGTTTTACGTGTAATAAATTAATAATGCGTCTAATTTGGGACAGCGCTCCTTGATGGGCGAGTCCTATTACTGGCTGGACGTACGACGCGTTGCGTGAGCTCAGTACAGAACACGTAAGCTAACCACTCAAGGTCACTAGCTAGCTAGGTCTGTGTCTTAATGCACTAGTTTTAAGGTTTATTATTCAATGCCATAAAAATTGTCTGCGCTGCGCTCTTTCTTGGTTTGCGCTTCAGCCACAATTGCAATGTCGGTTTGAGGCTGTCTGTTTCAGTTTCAAATATTGTAATGACTTTAGTCGAATCAAAAGAGTGGTGATGTATAGAAGGCAGCAGTGCTCGAAACTTTATTAAAATAACATTAAAGTACATAATATAACATCACGCGTTCTTTCCCTGAAGGGTTGGGAAGAGGTGTACCTAGTACACCCACATTTCCCCAGTTATCTTTAAGTACCATGTAATAGGGGCGAGCCTATTGCCATCAACCGGGCACAAATCCAGACTCCGGGCTGCTACTGAGAATTTCCTGACCGAAAAACCCAACACTTTGCCCAACCTGGGAATCGAACCCAGCACCTCATCTCGCTCAGCAATAGCGCTTAGTAACATCACGCGTGACGCGCTCCCGCGTCTCTGCGTCCAGAGAGGTGAAACACGTATCGATTTCTTCATCATCAGCCTATAAATGTTCCCACTGCTGGGACACAGGCCTCCTTTTTGTAAGAGAGAGTGGGCCGTAATCCACCACGCGGGCCCAGTGCGGGTTGGTAGATGTCACATGTCTTCGAATTTTTCGGTTCTAGGACATGCCGGTTTCCTCACGATGTTTTCCTTCACCGTTTTGAGAGCTGTGGTGATGAAATAATTTACACAAAGTAAAGCGCCTGCCTGGGTTCGAACCTACGACCTACAACTCGTAAGTCGCGGCTGTTACCACTGGGCCACCACTGCTCTATCGATTTCTTAGTCTATTGTATTTTTTAGTAACATTAAATTGTATAGTAACAATTATTTACCTTCTCCCATATTGTACCAAGCTCTGTCCAATTTCTTTTCAGCTTCTTCCCAATCTGTGTCGTCAATGTCTACTGCTCGCCTTGAACTGGCGAATCTATAAATAACCATTTATTTTTAAATTAAATGTGACAAATATTTCAGATCATAAACTTAAAACAGTACCCTAATTACACGATCAATCACAATCTGTTTCCATTTGAAACAGATTGCTAATCCATTGCTTTATAAGTTGGCAAAAAATATGCTCAACAACGTAAATAACGCAATGAATGTTGTTGAACTGTCAAAAAGAAACAAATTAGTCATTATCGTTTATGAAAATAAGTTACGGAATTAGGGTAAAGGTTTCAAGAAAAGGCTATGAAAGTATGTAGATACATCCTGTATGAATTTTATACCAGTAAACTTTGTAGAATTTCAGGGGTAATCAATTCAAAATATGAATGAAAACAAATGAGAATCGTGCCAAAACCTTGCAAAGCGCAGTTTTCTCTGCTAAAAATATATTAACAAGGGCCCTTACCCCATAAGTAAGGTTCACTATTACATTACCATATGTAGAACCATGACATTGATCAGCAAAGATGAAATGATAGAAAAAAAAACTAAAACTCACTTATGAGGCGAAGCTCTCGGTGTGTTCTCATACGGTCTTCCCTTATAATCCCTCATCGGTTTACCACTCCGATCACTTCTTTGTGAGCGGTCACCGCCTCCATCCCGAGTCAGTGGTGTTGGGAAGTCCCAGCTGGACTTCCGTAGCGGAGCCTTCAGGTCATCATCATCATCGTCCCAGGCTGTCTTGTCCGTTGGTTTTAGGACTTTCATGCTGGAAAATATCAAGGCGAGGAGTAAGTAAAGAATCTAATTTGGATGTTCAATTTCAGGTTCTCAAGTAGAATTCTTATTATAAAATCTACTGTGCATATCTAGTTCCACTTCAACTACGGCATGAAAATTTAAACAACTAATACCACCGGGTATTAATTCTGGAACGAAAATTAATGACATGTAAATTAAATGCATGTTAGTGATTAGTGTGTTTCAATCAATCACAGCATACACAATTGACTGTTGAAAAAAATTGTGTTGATTTTATTTCCAGAAACTGCACGTCAATCTAAAAACGAATTGATCACTCATATAAATTTTTCATAGCTTTCATAAGTGAATTGTTTGTTAAAAAGTACACAAAATCAAGTTAGTTTGTAATAAACTAATAACGGTAACATACCTGGGAGTCCTCGGCTCATCTTTAAACCTCGGCTCATAATAACTCCTTCTAGAACTGTCACCCCTCCTCTCACTATCCCTCTCCCTCCTTTCCGAGTCTCTCCCACCTGGTCTTCTATCCTTATCTCTATCCCTTCTGTCGTCCCTCCAGTCATCTCTTCTGCGGTCACGGTCCCTTCTGTCATAACGGTAACGGTAGTAGCGGTCATCCTCGTCATCTTTTGACCGTGTTTTCTTTTCTTCCTGCGTTGAGTAATGTACACCTTTTTCTTTTGCATCTTTTTCTCTTCTGGAAATAGAAATTTTAATTCATGTAATTTTATCTTTCTTTAGTTAGTAACAGCTGAGATGTTAGATGCTTTAAAAGATACAACCAAATTACCAATGATTGCACCATATTTTGACATTGACATTTCTACTTACTACTTGTAAAAAATTTAGGAAAATCGTATATTTTACTGCCTCGTTGGTCTAGTGGTCGCAAGCGCTACTGCTGAGCATGAGGTCTTGAGGTTTTTCTATCTGAAATTTCTCAGTAGCAGCTCGGAGTCTGGATTTGTGCCTGATTGATGGCAATAGGCTCGCCCCCTATTACATGGGACTAAAACATAACTGGCGAAATGTGGGTGTACCTGCTACAGGGACACCTCTGCCCAACCCATCGGGAAAACAAGGCGTGATGTTATGTTATGTATATTTTACAATGTTTGTAAATATTTGAGCACCATGTATCTATCACAACATAATTAATTTATCTGTCATTGCTTCATTTTTAATTCTTTTTCTGTGGTAAGTTCTAATTTTATTTCAGGTGCATCGTCTTCACATATTAAATAAAATGTACACAAAATATTGTAAAACATTTTAAAAGAGCAACAGTTGAGTTTTTTGACTTTTCTCCCCCATACGAAACTACCTTTTGGAAGGGGTGACTAGAATCAATTCTATTATTCTTGTACGTTTTGATGTTCAAAAGTGCCTTTTATGTTCCTATTTGAAATAAATAGGAACATAAAAATGGAAAATAAACTTTGAGACTTCTAAAAAATTATTTGAAAATAGCATGATGTTAGATTGCAACTCAATTATCATAATATGACTGGTCGGCAAACCGCGGCTCGCAAGCTGTCTGTGGCTCTTTGGCTTAAGAGTGTGGCTCTGTACAAATGTCGATGAGTGCGAGCGTACTATATACGTGGGGATCGGGGTTTCGGTCATTAAGCATGATATCAAGTTTTTATTTAAGTGTTTCACCAAAAATTAACAGGCTATCGAAAATTAATCATTAACTGTCCTTTCAAAATTTTCGAGGAGTTGGTGGTTAAGTTATAACAGCCGCACGATTCAATCCATCAGGTTAAGCTACGCTTGCCGAGGTCGGTCTGTGGATGGGTGACCATCTTAACCCCCCCGTGGCTCGGAAAACACGTTAAGCCGTCGGTCCCGGTTGTCATTTGTAGACCTTTGACAGTCGTTACGGGTTGTCAGAAGCCCGAAAGTCTGAAAACCAGTCTTACCAAGGGGTGTCGTATTACCCAGTTGCTGGGCTGTGAAGGCCAGATAGGCAGTTGCTCCATGTAAAATAATGTAATGTAATGTGTAATGTATGTGTTAATGTATTCAGCTGCATCCGGGAAGACTGGAAGCCGACCACAACATAGTTGGGAAAAGGCTAGACAGATAAGACTGTTCTTTCAAAGTTTTCCAAGCTGAACTTCTTAATAAGTAAGATGCCTTCATCATATTATCAGCCAATATGATGAAGATACTATAGGCATCCTACTAATTAGCAAGTTCATTTTAGGAATCATTGTGGAGTGAAAGAGGATGGGAGTTTTAAGGATTAAGACAAGTGTATTGAGACAGTTTGGACACACAGAAAGGATTGGCTCTCATAATCGTAGTCATTATATTATCGATATCCAAATATTGATAATATAATGACTACGATTATGAGAGCCAATCCAAAAGAGTGGTCGGCAAACTCATTAGTCAATAGAGCCAACTCTATTGACTAATGAGTTTGCCGACCACTCTTAGGACGACGTGCATACAATTAGTATGATACTACACTACGCAGTCACATAGTGTATTATCATATTCGATCTTTGTTTAAAATAATATTTGGTTTTTGTCCAAGACCAAATATTTTAACTAAAGATCAAATTCTGAGATTTAATATCTTCAGTTATTATAAATCATGTCAAGTGTTTTCTTATTGGATTTATAACATTATGGATGAAGTTCTTTAAAAAATAATTTTGTTCTGGATAACTTAATCTTCACAGAATATGAGCAATTAGAAAATGATTGAGAACTATTGGCGGGGTGAAAAATAACTAAATCATGCTGTTTTTTAGGGTTCCGTACCCAAAGGGTAAAATATCCGTCTGTCACCAGGCTGTATCTCATGAACCGTGATAGACAGTTGAAATTTTCACAGATGATGTATTTCTGTTACCGCTATAACAACAAACACTAAAAAACAGAATAAAATAAATATTTAATGGGGCTTCTATATAACAAATGTGATATTTTTGCCGGTTTTATAGGTAGTCCGACTCACACTTGGCTGGTTTTTATTGGTATTTAAATACACTTCTAAACACCTGAATCAAGCCACCTAGCAAGCAAAGCATAATTGCTGACTTTCCATTTCATGTCTCAGACAATTGAATTCATCTTAAGATAGCAGGGGCTAAGTAGCAGTTATGGTTTTGGTCTTATTATGCATCAAAATGTTTACATAAGAAAACTTTTCATTATAAACAAAGAAAACAATCATAATACTTAGTTCTAATAAACTTTCTTACTTCTGTAATCGCTCAAGCATTCGTTCCCGAGCTTGTTCTGATATGCCTCCGGTATAAGTAGGTGTTTCTTCATTATGCTTCCTGTATTTACGTTCTATCGAACTACTGGCATCAGATTTATTGTCGTCAACATCATCTTCGGTACTCTCGTCTTGAAATGATATTAGCCTGTTCTGCTTGCGCTTGGCTGCGGCCAACTTGTCAAGACCAAGTAACGAAGGCTTGGCAAACTGAAACTCCCCTGGAGGATCCTTCTTTTTTAGGATAAGACCGCCCGGAGCATCGCCAGAAGATCCCTCCAAACGATGCAAGTTTTCGTCTTCTTCCGACATTATGACGATACTAATAACTCACTAACACTTATCACTAAAGTAAAACTATAAATTTTTGTAACTTTAATATTTTAAACAGGTTGTTTCAAGTAAATAAATTACAAAAACATTGCGCGCACTCGCGTGACGACAACGCTTTGACATTAGAATGACAGGGCTCTGAACAGGTGATACAAGACATTGACATTCACGTAGTAACGTTGCCAGCCATAAAAAATACTTTGATGCGTTCCATTTATAATTTAATATCACCTTACCTTTTTGTTATATAACATGAAGAATAACCCTGTCCGATGTGAGGGTGTTGATAAGTATCGTACTGTATGTGGAAATTTTCAGAAAAAAAAAATTACCACTTTTTTTTCACACATATCATCACGCCTTATTTCCCCGAAGGGTTGGGCAGAGGTGTACAGACGCCAGCACTTCAAGCTACTACAATCTGTCAAATTTATTTAATAGATTTTCAACTTTATCGCTGATAAATGATAAATGATTTTATTTCTGTAAGTAGGTTTGTACAAACACTTTTACACGTCAATCATATTTAAAAAAAAACCGGCCAAGTGCGTGTCGGACCACGCACAATGAAGGGTTCCGTAGTTGGGATGAATTTATCCCAAAAACAAACTTAACTTTGTAGTTGAAAAATATGTTCTCCCATACGGAATGTATGGGAAAACATGTTTTTGCAACTGCAAAGTTAAGTTGGTCGATTATTACTCGTTAACCTGTAGAGTCTACTTAGCTCTGATAGTTTTCCTTTTAATTTCGTTATGTAAGCTACTGTTGTGATTTTTTTCACACACCCAAAACCAACCATTTTGCCGGCAGGGGGGGGGACACTTGACTCTAACAAAAATTAGCACTTTAAAGCTTAATATTTCGCAAACGAATCCCTGAATTCAAAAATGATATTGACAAACTCACAATATTTTTGAAGGACCTTTCCAATGATACCCCTCACCATGGAGTAAAAAAATAAAAATTACCACTTTACGTGTATGAGAGGTACCCTAAAAAAAAATGTTTTTCATAATTTTGTTTTACCACTTTGTCGGCGTAATTAATATGTATACCTATGCTAAATTACAACTTTCTAGTACTAAGGGTCTCGGAGCTAGACCGCGGACAGACAGACAGACAGACGGACATGACGAAACTATAAGGGTTCCTTGTTTACTATGGAACCCTAACTAGATGAGGTCGGTGAATAATAAATAACGTTCAAAGTTGATTGGGAAAATTGGACAGTTTCGGGTAGCTTGATGTGCTGGCATCTGTACTTGTAGTAGGGACACCCACATTTCGCCAGTTATGTTTAAGTGGCATGTTAAAAAAACTCTCGCCCCCTAGGCGAGAAAAAAAAACTCTCTTAGGGGGCGAGAGTTTTTTTTTTCAATGGGAATTTTTACTGGGTTATTACATGGGGCGCGGGCGGCCGTCGTATAACGGGTATCTCCAAGTCATCATTTATGAAAATGTTATAATTTTTAACGGATTTAGGGTAATTTTCGTATAAAAATGTGAATTATAACTTTTTATTTTCAATCATAATAAAAAACCAAAAACTTTTTAGTAATTTTATTGCAGTACCGAGTCCGCGTATCACTAGTCAGTTGCCCTCAGTCATCAGTTTATTAAATTCGCCAGTTTCGTTGATTAGTCAGTTTCACTGATTCGTCAGTTTTTAGTGTTTGCCAGTTTTCAGTGTTTGCCAGTTTTCGTCGATTCGTCAGTTTGGTACACTCAAGGGAATAAGTTTTTACGTGTGGATAATTTAATGCTATAAGGAATTCCTAATCTTATTAAAATCAGTTTGTATTTTTAAGACAAATAATTAACTTTTTTTTCTAATGTTCTTAGTTTCTAACAGTATTTAACTGAAATCTGAATATAAATACCTAACGATGTCGTACACTCAAAAATAAAAATAAAGTCAATTAAAATGGAAATGAGTTCGATCGAAGAATTTAAAACACTTCTTATAATATCGGATTTCAATATTGTATCATATTAATTAATCTTCATCCAATAAAATATGTTATTTAAATTGGGCATTTAGTTTAGAATAAAATATAACTAACATTATATCATTTAAATGAATGGTATAAGAGATATCACAGATTCAAAATAACGCGTAACAAAATAATAAGGAGTCAATAACCTTTTCTTGGACTATTAGGTATGTAATCCCGGGAACCGCCCGGTAGTACGTTTCCGTGGAATATTTTCCGACAGCCACGCGTGCGAAGCCGCGGGCAAAAGCTAGTAATTAATAGTAATTAATAAGCAAGTACAAAACTCGCTGTACCTATGTGCCCCTTTCGGATCGGGCAAGGTTTTTTTACTTATTGTATACAGGTAGTCTCAACGTAGTGGTCCAAACGCAAATGGGGTAAAGCTGAGATGGTGACCTATCATATTTTTTTTTAAGTTGGGATATTCTCAACAGTTCAGAAAATTTCGCTAATTTTATCATGTTTAAGACATTTTACACTTTTATTTTCGACGTAGCGAGTTCAAATCTGGCTGGGAGATGTCTTGTAGGTAAAGATTATGTTCCTATTTACGTTCAGTGTGGCTCTGCAACGTTTCAGACTTTATTTTAACTTGTCTTATCTAACTTATTATTAAACTTTAGCGAAAAAATCTGGGCTAAGAAAGTTTCGCTAAAGTTTTTAGGTAAATGATAGGTGGCCACCTCCGCTTTACCCCATTTGCCTTTGGATCACTAGGTTTGAAACACTTTGTAAATATTTATTTTTTAAATCCAAATAGCTGTAACACCCGTTTATGTTTCTAATTTATAAGAATTAGGAACTATGAACACTTTTTCAGAAGGATTCTTTCAGGGCCTTTTTTGTATTTTGTAAATAATTTTATTATTCTCAGTCTCAGTACAGGTACAATTTGAAAAAATATACAACAAAACAGTGCTGCATGGGTGCATATATTTATTCCGACTCGCCGGTTCTCCGTATACTACAATATTCACGAGGAACCAGGAGGTAGGTACATTTCTTTGAGATTAAGGAAGGCAAGTTGCAAGCGAACACGTTGTGTCATTAAATATTTCACAACCTCTAGAAATACGACTCAGTGAAGGATTTATATTGAAACAGTTTCTTTGTGGCATCGCCAAGGCGAGTGAATTACCTGTAGATAGTTCGTACACAAACAGTGATTATTTTACTGATTAAGACCAGGCACTCCAAAGACAATTTTCACGCAAAATCCGCCCCAATGCACCCCACTACTCCTAACCACTAACCTAACCTACTACTACCTAACCTAACACATCAGTAATAAAAATGAATATCGCGTGCGCTCTTTGGTCGTGTTCAAGCACGGAACTAAATTTCGAAGTCTCAATTCTTATTTCATTTATAACTAAAGTAATAATTGATCTAGAGAATTTTTTTCTTATATTTGGATGATAAACTATATTTTCTTACTTTCAATAATTATTTTAGACACAAAAGTCGAGTACCTAATCTTGTTTTTGTTTCAAATAATCTTTAAAAAGACGTGATTTTCGAATAAAAAATGGATCGAGCGAAAATGTTCCAATTACGTAAATGTCTTATATTTGGAAAGAAAAATATCCAATAAATCATATACTAAAGTTCCATTTTGATTGTATGCGTGACTTTTTCAGAATATTAATGCAAATTAACATACAATTTAGGAGCCTCCTCTTAAGTTAAGCCGCGGGACACAAAGTTGCGCAAAATTGTTTAAGCAACTGTGTTGTGGGAAACAAGATGCTTGCAACATAGAATGTTGCAGTGTTGCTGGCAACATGCTAATGTTCCGTATTTGCGGTAAACAAAAGACACCGCACACTCACCATTTTGGTTGCCAGCTACAGTAGGTAATTGATGTTGCGGGAAAAGTACTGCGCAACTGTTGCTCAACATTATTTTCAATGAATAGCCTACGCTTAAATCGAAGAGGCGAGATAGCTTTTGTACGTTTTATTGCCAAGAAAATAAAATCATTAAGCATGTACTGAATTACCATTGTACCGCACCTTTATAATGTAAAATTCTCGTGTCACAATGTTACTTGCCATACTCCTCCGAAACGGCATGATCGATTTTTATGAAATTTTATATGTATAGTCGGTAAGTCTGAGAATCGGTAATCTATTTTTCATACCCCTAAGTGGTAAGGGTGGTCCACCCCAAACATAAATAATTTATATGGCAAAACAAAGTTTGCCGGGTCAGCTATTTATGTAAGTATAAAAAATTGCATTTCCTAGATGCGCCTGTTTAATTAAATTAGCAACACGAAAAATAGAGCACCATGAGAAATTTATAATATGTTCATGAAGAATATGAAGACGAAACTAACCATCTCTTCTCAATTCAGTGCCATTATTGAATCAATGATCATGACCAAAGGAAAGCCTTGGTAGCTAAAAGGTTGGTGAAGGCGATGAAAATGGACTGTATGTATTAATGGTTGGTGAAATGAAATAAAACTAAAGCTCCAGTGTGATAAAGGATTATAATGGGAAAATTATGAAAAAATATAACATAAATTGGAAAAACGCAAACCAAATCTTTTAACAGATACAAGAAAAAAGCAAAAGACTAACAATCAAATAAAAAAATATAAAAATCTTCTAAAAAGTTTACACACAACCAAGGAGTATGCAACAGTTGGATACACCACTACTTAGGCTCGCCCTAGAATAATACACCAGAGAAACGCAGATGTGCAAAAATACACTTCTCCCGAAAAGTCAAGTAGATATCTAGATAAGTAAACTTGTACAGTCATACAGATAAACTGTATTATTATATGGTACTTACATGCTAATTATTCTGTTTATAAAAGGGTTTTCCGTATTATATTAGACTTTTCATATTGGCAAAGTGTGGGTGTAAAACACCACTCTGCCTGTCTACCTCTTCGATTAATACGAGCGTGATGTTATTTTAATGAATAATTTTGGTTCGTATTGGATAATGTCAACTCAATCAAGAAAATGTCAATGCGATATCTACTTCTTTTTACTCACATATCTTACAAAATGGCCTACCTACTAGGAATGACCTATTAGGGTCCTTACTTCCTTGTTTTAACACCTTACAAAAGAGACTTTGGCAATAGTCTGGGAAATTTCTAAGATGATCTTACAGTCTTCAAAACAATAATATTGACTTCAGAACCAAATGAAAAACTAATAGGAGAACAAAATAATACTTAATACAGGAAAGTAGGTATTTGCCGCAAATTACTCTTGCATATAAATCTTTCAATTTGTTCCATCAACCAAAATAGAACAGTTTGTGATCATCTCTTGTGGCATTTGGACGTGTGTGCCAAGACTAAAAAAATCGTGTATTGGCGCGAAAGTTATCAGCGCGAGTTTTTTTTAATACTTGATTAATTTATTCAGGAATTAGTTTCGTTCATCCTAAAGTGTGGTTGGATACTCCTTTGATGTGTAAATTATAGTGTACTGAGTGAAGTGATGTGAGAGAAGGACGATAGGCAATATATTGCGTGTGACAAGTTTATTTTAAAGTTGCTCTGGTTTTTGTGCGATTTGTTTTAATAGTTATGGGCGATGTGGAAAATACCGGCGGGAAGGAGGTTATCAAAGAAGAGGGTGAGCGTTTACTAACGTTTTTTGATAATTTTGTTATTAGAACCACGATAATTTCACTTTTATTATTGTGAGCTGTCCCTAATAGTTCTAATGTTGCTAATGTCGAGCAAGCAATATAAAGTTTAAAAAAATACTATTATCTAGGATGTCCATATTATCCAGGACTATAGGTACCTACATCTTTTATGTGTTTTGTGTATCTTTTCTGTTTTCTTTTAGGTATGTTGAACTAATAAATTTACTTTAAATTTCTATGATCCGTTTCCACAGACAAACCGTGAAAACGGTTTTGTGGGGATAGTTTTAGGTACAAGACTACTGTAGACTTTTTATTTATTAAATAAATAATAATGATGTAAGTTTGGTGGTTGTCTGAAAACCAGACTGCTAGCCGGTAAAAGGTCGAGTCCAGCGCAATCTGGGAAAATTGGTAAAATAATTCGAAAATCCTTACAAATCTATCAATCTTCCAATCTTGTAGAACACCTATAGCAAATAAGTAAGTAGTCTTTTATACTTTATGTTTTCATTGTTACTAAGTTATTTACTTGTAAGTCACTTAAGGATTGGTATTCATCTCCACAAAAGAACAATAGGTAAATTAAGATTTAAATTACTTTTAAAATGTTTCTGAGATTTTCGTTGTTTGTTTTTCCAATAAATATTCTTCTTAGAACTTAGGAATATCAGTAACTAAATTATAGGAATTGCGGCATAAATATTGTGTTTGTTAATTAAACATTAATTAAGGTTCACAGCACGTCTTTGTAGTATGAAAATGAAAGTAAACTTAGTTCAGGGCACAATGATTATAAAGTAGAAACTTTGCAATCTCCAGCAGCAGAAAGGCTTTTTACATAAGGGCTGATCAAACCCTGATGTACCTTAAGGTAGATACAGCAGCGTTTTCACTTTCCTCTACATGAAGAGTTGTAAATAAAGACAGGTAGGTACCAATCCGGAAAAAATGGAGTATAGTGTGTATACAGTAATATCCTCATCATACTGCGACACATGATGATAAGGTTAAGCTACGCTTGCCGCGGTTGTATCGTGGATGGGTGACCATCCATTAGGTATTTATCGAGACCCTATGTGCCTCCGAAAGCATGTTAAGCCGTCGTCGGTCCCGGCTGTCAATCGTAGGTCTTTGACAGTCGTTAGTTACGGGTACCTAGTCAGAATCCCAAAAGTCTGACAACCAGTCTTACCAAGGGGTATCTTGTTACCCAGTAACTGGGTTGTGCAATGTGCATGGAGATCTGATAGGCAGTCGCGGTATATAAAATACTGGTATTCAGCTGCACCCGGTTAGACTGGAAGCCGACCCCAACATAATTCGAAAGAGGCTTCATAGGCTTGCTTCGCTTTTGTTTTAATTTTCTTAGGTTTTTAAAATTTTTGCTTTACCAATAATATCTTTACTGTTTTGTAAATTAACATGTCCTATCTAATAGAGCCGGGTGATCTGTAACACAGGACCCTCCTACCTCAGACACCTTTCTCTATTTAAGATTGTGCATTTTATTAACCATTGCCTGTATGATGTTGAGATAAATAAATATTTTATGATTATTATGATTATGATTATTATTGATTGAGTGCGATACATGCATGTAGGTAATACCTGATTCACACAGTTCGCGAATTTGAAGTACAATTTGATTGAAAGTCTGTTCAGACGGTTCAAATGGCTTTCGACAAACCAGTTGATCAACTAAAATTGAACCGTCTGAACCCGGTATACCTACCTATGTAAACGTGGAAAAAAGATGAATGATATTGGTTACGGAAACTAGAAACTTCTTCTAATGACTCATACATTATGTATATAAAAAATGCGATAACGGATAGAGCTATATTTAGATCGAACCAGAAACCTTGCAAAATCTTCGACATAAATCCGGATACATAATATATATTTTTACCTGAGACGACATAAATTCACATAAAACTGGTATACTTATTAATAGTATTCAAATAGGTACCCTATTTGAATACTATTAATTTAAATTATTTAACAAACGAACACAAATTACATAGAAAACAGATTATGAACAGGCTTATTTGAATATTTAACTATGGCAACATTACGACGGTTCTTAATTTGAATATAACCAGCGCGGCAATGAATCAATTGTTCGGGATAACTGAATTTATGGGTTCTTAGAACAATTTTACGTGTTTTGAAATTCAATTATGTAGATAACCCGGAAATGCTTCTTGCTTGAATTGATCCGGTTTAATTTTGGTAAGTATATTGGGATTATCTGTATATTTTCATTGGTCTTGTGACCAATGAAAATATACAGATAGGTACGTCGGGATTTCACACAATGTTGCACGACAAGGCTATGTGACAATTAGCGTTGCCAGATTGTTTTTCGGGTAATTCGGGATTTTGAACCCTTTTGAGTAAAAAAAGCGGGATTCTTTCGTCGAAAGCGGGACATAATAAGAAAACGTAAATTATATTATTATTTATTTGTATTATTTTTTACTACTTAAGTATCCTTTTATTTGTGTTTCAAATTAAGTATAGAATGATGATATGAAGCAGTAGAAAATGCATTTAAATGAAAATACGTTACTAAGTATACCAATAACTATTAATTTGCCCTGTAAGTTAGTTAAATCTTCAGAGGAATATAATATTAAATAAGTAACACATTAATTCTGAATTACTTATTTATTTTTCTATCCACGAAAATCAGGACAGAGCCTGTCCCGCGCGGGACATTTAATTTTGAGGAAAAATATTGGGACGTCCCGCCAAAATCGGGACGTCTGGCAACGCTGGTGACAACGGCAACTTCAAGTTTCGACCAGCAGGGTAATAGCGTAACACAGTTAAATTGGCAATGCCTTTCATTTTTGGTAAATTAACAACATTCATTGCGTTATTTACGATGTCGAGCAGAAGAATTTGTCGAACATATTATGAAGCAATCAATGGATTAGGAAATCCCTGTATTTTTTTTTCGAATTGTGATTGAAATTGTAAGTGCAAGTATGCACTTATTTCCTAGAGAAATTACGGTCTATGACTTTTTTTTCATTTATCTAAAAAATGATGTGTGAGTTCATGAGTTGGAGTCATTCAGAATGCAAATCGTACGGTTCTGGTTTCGATCAAAGGAACGACCTAAGAGTTAGGAAACTTAAATTAGAAATTACGTAGGTTCGAGTACCTATGTCGAGTTTACAAAGAAGTTGTTTTGAAACACATCAGGGCGTTGACTGTCTATGAAAATATGCACAGTTTATATCTGATCGATAACCTTTTGCTCCTTGCTAATGTCAAGATTAGCTGGAGTGCTAAATTCAGAATAGAACCAAGAGTTTATATTTTATTATACCTTCATTCTTTTCGAGTCGATGGTAATTAATGGTAATGGGGCTAGTGGCTAACTAATAATAGCCACACGGGTCGATCGATCAGGTTAAGCTATGTTTACCGTAGTTGGTTCGTGGATGGGTGACCATCTTTACATACCAAGACACCTCCGTGCTTCGGAAAGCACGTTAAGTCGTTGTTCCCGGCTGTCATTCGTGGATCTTTGACAGTCGTAACGGGTCGTCAGAAGCCCGAAAATCTGACAATCAGTTTTGCCTATCGTATTACCTAGTTGGTAACTGGTTTGTGGAGGTCAGATAATAAGCAGTTGTTCCATGTAAAATATTAGTGTTCAGCTGCATTCGATTACACTGGAAGCCGACCCCAACATATTTGGAAAAAGGCTAGTGTTAGCATTTTTGATATAATTAAGGACTACTTGTATTTTTGTAGTAATATTTATCATCCTTTATTTTATACAAATTTTACATTTCAATGTTCGTGTTCGCGTGATTTAGATAGTGTATTGACTAACCTATCATTCGCCAACACTTCACTCTAACGTTCATTCGTTCATTCACTCGGGCGCTAAAAGAGTTGCACACGCGAACACGGGCATTCTAGTTTGGTCTCTAGTTGAGGAAGGATTGTGATTTGAATTTGAAGTGTGTGTGAATAAAAGTGTTTATCCTGAAGAACTGTATTCTCATTTTTTTACCTTTTAAACTAGGCAGATTGATTGGAAACCATACCAGTAGGTATATACGAGTTTGCAAAACATTTAAAAAAGGTTTTCAGTGAAATGTTAAGTATAGGTAGGTATTGCTTACAAATAGAATAGAAATACTAGATAACATCAACTCAGTTTTATTCTTAAAATCCTCTGAAATTTTTATAAAGATTAAT
Organism: Agrochola lychnidis; assembly: GCA_963680765.1. NCBI lineage: Eukaryota > Metazoa > Arthropoda > Insecta > Lepidoptera > Noctuidae > Agrochola > Agrochola lychnidis. The sequence continues at coordinate 22,142,254 of OY796866.1, forward strand.
GTAGAGATTATTTTTGAAGTACATATTATCTGCAGTCTGTAATCGAGACCTCGTCAAATATTTAAGTGCGCTTTTGAAAATCTGCTGATAATAAATGAAACAAGTTCACGGTACAGTTCATCTTTTATTAGAGTAAGTACTTCTTTTTAAATATAATTTTTGAAGTAGGTTTAGATAGGCTTTTGATCGCAAAACTAAAAAGTCATTGTTGAATTCCTAGTGGAAATGATCGGTCATATCCATGCTGATCACAGAATGCTTCTATGATGCTTTTCCTTGGTTTTAGTTACCTATCTATGTAATTAGGGTTCCGTACCAAAATGGTAAAAAGAAACCATTATGGTGCGACTCAGTCTGTCTGTCCGTCTGTCACAGCTGAATATCTCAAGAACTACTAATGCTATCAACTTGAAATTTGGAATAGTTTTAGATGACGTTTGCCCAACTATTTTGCAAATAAGAAAGACATAAAAATGTGTGGAGTATCATATGAAGTAGCGTTATTTGCACATTCTCAAACATTTTTTTTAGGCCTCATTGTTTTTGATTTGATATGAAAAAATACTTTTCCCCCCCGTTATCTCCGAAGTTTGCATAGAGAAAAATCTGTAATTATTTATGTGATGGAAGTTTATCCTTTCAACTGTCATTAACGAGACACAATAGAATTTTAATTGTTATCCACCTCAATGAGGCGTCGTAACAGATGATGAGTTATGTAAAGATTACAGGAAAAACAAAAGAATGTCTCTAAATAGCACACTTTCTCAGAAATCATCAAAAAATATTACATAAGGTCCACAAGGTATCGGTCAAGAGATGGCGCTGATCTAAAACTGCAATATTCTACAACGCAGTGTACAGTGTTAAAATTCTCTGACGAATATAGGCCTCGTTGATAACAATTTAAAATGATACGGAACCGTCGATGCGCGAGTCCGATTCACTCTTGACCGGTTTTTTTGCTATGGTTACGTATAAAAGTAGTTAAAACGTCAGATAATCGATTGCTAAATCAAAACATAAATGGCATGCATCTTATCATTGAACTAGAAACAATATCATCATAATTTCAGCCAGAAGACGTCTACTGCTGTACAAAAGTCTCCGCGTAGCATAGCCACTTCGACTGGTTCTGTGCTTCACACAGCCAGCGGATTCCTGCGGCCTTCACCAGGTCATCGGGCCACCTTGTGGGAGGCCTTCCAACGCTACTTCTTTTAGTACGCGGTCGCCACTCCAGAACCTTTCGGCCCCATCGGCCATCTGTTCTGCGATCCACTTGAGTCTGGCAATTCTTTGGGCTATGTCGGTTACCTTGGTTCTCCTACGGTAGAAATAGTAGGATCGAAAAAATAACAAAATTGCTAGAATACATCACAAAGCTAAAAAAAACTTTGAATTATTTTCGTTTGTCTTTGGATACGGAGAAAGCTTACAATTTTGTTCGATGACTTCGTTGTTGAGTGAGTACATTTCACCAACTAGTTAGCTGCTGATCATGTCACCTTGTTGAAAGTCAGGACTTCAGAAAACTCCTGAATATCAACAGGGTGTATTGAACTTTAGATTTGCATTTGTTTACCCATTTTTTAACATGTTATGACTTCATTGTGGGAGAATTCAAATTACAGAACAAGATGACATTCTACCCTGATGACATATTGTTACAAACTTACTCTTATTAAATATTCAGAGAACGGAGCCAAACATATGAAGCCTTGATAGTTTCATTTAAAGATCAGTGAATATTTTTGTTTCAGATATTTCCAGTGATTTATTCAGTCTCCCAACAGCTTAAAATAAATCGTGGATAAATGGTTTTTGTCCAGGTTTTAAATTGCGTAGGCCAATTCTTGTTAGTGGAAAATAATTTTTATTCTGACGCACCCGCATTCCACATCTGTTTTAAGTGGAAGATGAATCCAGGGAATTCATTGTATGATATTCATTAAAAATAACTAGTGACATAGACGACTTTCAATCTCTACAAATATTATAATAATATATTCTTACTAGCTGACCCCGGCAAACGTTGTTTTGCCAATTATTTGTTTGGGGTGGACAACCCTTATCACTTAGGGGTATGAAAAATAGATAGTAGCCGATTCTCAGACCTACTGAATATGCATATAAAATTTGGTAAAAATCAGTAAAGCCGTTTCGGAGGAGTAAGGTAACTAACATTGTGACACGAGAATTTTATATATAAGAAGATATCAGATCTAATATCCACAAGTTGTTAATGTTAGTAAAAACCATACAACATTGAAACGACTGACACCTACGTGTGCAGTCGTATCCAGTGAGCCAGCATGGGGCTGTCCTACCTACCACACAATACACTCATGATGCTGTGGGAGCTAGCACGTACTCTACCGAGAGTAGAAGCGCACCGTTTCCGTATAATGGTATGAAAACCATCAACCCTGGCCTCGGTGAACATCCCGGAAGCGCTACAAAAGCGTGGTAGACCCAACAGCATCTTGAATACATTGTTATACTGGACACGCAGGGCGTTGTATGCCCTCAGCGTATACCTGACCCACAGGCTGCACGTGTAAAAAGAATGGCAGTTTGCTCTGAAAAGGATTTTTTTGACTTGGGTCGTACAACGTGCAAATCTGCGAATTATAGGCATATTAGCTCGGACAGCCATCGCCCTGCGTTCCCTTTCTATGTCCAGGTCATCATTCAGGTCATGAGTGACCCAGGTACTTAAATTGTGTTATATAAAGGAGTATTATTTATGGTTTATTATAAAGAGGTAATTTTTTTTTGTATGTTTCTGTTTGTTTGTAAGTTTGTATGTAGGGGGTAATCTCCGGATAGCTCAATTCTTGAGAAAGGTTATAGGCTCGCGCAGTGGCGCAGTCCTAGGCCCTGTAGTCCTAGGCCATGTAGTAAGTCTCAGCCGCCCCTTTCTCAGTAGCCATCTTAAAGACTACATACCTAATGAATTTACTTTATTGCCAAATTTTATCGAAATTGTTTCAGAAATTTAGTTTACTTGCTGCTGGTTTATAATATTTTCCGAGTTTTCAGGGTTAAATGGTTTTAAGTTATTATTGATAGACGATGTGGTGCAGTGTAGCCCGCCATAATGTGCGCGAACGTTTAGAATACTAAAAGTCATTTCTTAATATCTTCAGTGAATTTTTTGTCACGATTGGCCGCCCCTTATATCTGACCGCACTAGGCCCGGGCCTTCTGGGCCTTAGGGCAAATCCGCCACTGGCTCGCGGACGAAGTTGCGAGCAGAAGCTAGTAATTCATAAGGACCGTCACAAGTTCATCAAGAACTTTACGATTACGAACCATTTCCTGACAATCAATCTGCCTAGCCTTTTCCCTACTAGGTATGTTGGGGTAACTGGATGCAGCTATAACCATACCAGTATTTTACATGGAGCGACTGCCAATCTGACCTCCAGCAATCAAGTTATTGGGTAACACGATACCTCTGGCAGGTAAGACTGGTTGTTAGACTGTTGCGCTTCTGACTGCCCGTATAAACGACTGTCAAAGATCTACGAAGGACAGCCGGGACCAACGGCTAAACGTGCTTTCCGAGGCACAGAAGGATCTCGAAAGCTTATTGATTGATTCACACGAAAAGGAATCGGTACACTAACTTTACTGCATCAAATTCAAAACTGTACCAATTACCTATTTACGTATTTTTGGAGTTGTCGATTCGCCCACAAAATTAACATCGTGCAAATCGCTTCGAGAGAAAATAATAATACATAAAAGCGTCGACTGGTCCGTTTCGGGCAAGTAAATTCGTGCGAATCAACCAGTAAACTGTCTCGAAATGTAATGGATGTTCCAAAATTATACCACCAAAAGAAGTAATTCCTCCTTTATAACAAATACGTTCAAATTCCTCTACTATAACATTCCTGCTTATACCTACATTCCTAGTACATACCACGCTAAGCGCTTTGAAGTATACGATAGGTAAATAAAACGAAGATCAAAGGAACGATGACAAGATGTGGCTACAGCGTGTTTGGTTTTCACGTCACTTCATTTCGTCGTTAGAACCTTGGAAACCTAGTTACCTTCCTGTATTTGGACTGGATAATTAGTTGCTGATTTAATTTAGTTGATTTGACGCAGACTCTCAGCGCTCGTTGTGGCAGCACGCCGTGTTCGAGTTCGCGACAAGTCAATCGTCATCCTGAGGATGCCTCGTTGAGAGGTGAAACACGTGTCGATTTCTTTCAGGGTTTATTTGGCTCTTTAGAAATAGCTAAGCGGACGGGAACGTTAATTGTATTTTTTTTTGTAGAAGGAAATCTTGAAACTTAAAAATACCGTAGTAGGTACTAAGTACTGTTTTTAAGCATCCAAATAATCATAAAACCAAATATTTGGGTCCAAGTGCGCTAGTCCAAGAGCAGGGTGGCGCAGTGGTAACGGCCCAGACTTACGAGTTGTACATCGTAGGTTCGAACCCAGACAGGCGCTTTACTTTGTGTAAATTATTTAATCACCATTGCTCTCAAAACGGTGAAGGAAAACATCATGAGGAAACCGGCAAGTTCTAGAACCAAAAATTCAAAGACATAGCAAAGAATGAAAGAAACAAGAAAAGAAAAATAAGTTTATTTGTCACAGAAACACGTGCATACATAAAGACAAAAGTAATCAGAGAACAACACAAAGTACATAATAAATCACGAGCATAGAACAGAAGTTACTTAGGCGGCAGCTGCACGACATGACTGTGACAAGGAGGCTTCCGCTCAGCATGATGCAGTGATATGGGGGACCCACAGCACAGCGCTGATTTTCAGTGGTCACCTGAAAAAAATCGAGACTGCTGAGCGTGGGGTCCTGGGTTCGATTCCCGGGTCGGCTCACGTGTTATTTAGTTTTTCATTAGGAATTTCTTAGTAACAGCACGGAGTTTGGAAGTCGGCGGAAAGCACGTTAAGCCGTTGGACCTGCGCCTGATTTCTCTCCAATCGTGTCGAATTGCCGTCCCATCGGACTATGAGAGTGAGGGAAGAGAGTGTGCACCTGTGTCTGCGCATACACGCCTGCACTATAATATCTCCCGCGCCGAAGGCTAGTGTCCGTTGAGATTGGCCGCCATGGCCGAAATACGGTCTGAAGGACTATATATAAAGGAACTAAAAAAAACAGTGGCATTCCGGGAGTGCCGACAGAAGTGAAAACATGAAAAAAAATCGGCACCGCGGTAGTCAACGCGTTGATATCTTTTACTCCACGGTGTCCGTAAACAGGTTGCGAGTTCAATGGTCTTTTCCCATCTCAAAAATACCCAACGCGCCTAAAGAAGTTTTCACTTAAAAAATTACAGAAAATATACCGTGTAAAACGATAGGGCTATTAAAACGAAGTATAATTATAGACATGTTATGAACGTGAGATCTTGCACATCTGGCACTCTTTTACCCCAATTAGTATGGAAACTTTTGGCCTCGGAAAATGGTGTAATTTTGTGGGAATTTGAACAAATAGGAAGGTGATTATGACGCATGTTTATATTTAAGCACTTTTAATAAAGGACTTTAGAAATATTTGTTAGTAAGTAAGTAATTTAATGTTGTCATATTGTTCTATCAACGATTTGGGATCTTCATTCCATGTCTTGTATAACTGCTCTTTCAATTAAATAATAACAATTATAATCAGCCTTTTTTTGGGGTGGAAAATTATCAAATAACTTCTCCCACTCTGGGCGGAGCGGGAGCGCATGTCAGACTCTTACTGACTAAAACCTACCCGTGTTCCTTCAGTTGCCATGTTGCCGGGGGCCACGATCTCCCTTTCGGACTTCTTCGCAACCCCGGCAGGCATCGGTCCTGGCGGACCCCGTCAATTCTGCTGACATCTCTTTGAGGCGCGCGTGGAACACAACGCGCCGTCGACCCGGGCCTGGTCCTTATCGGACGGCGAGCTACCCATTGCTCACCGTATTATAATCAGCCCGTCTTTCACTTTTTTTTTCCCAATTGGTATGAAGTATCTTGCCTAAGTTTCGTTTAGAAAGAAAGAAAATAAAGAAAGAAAAATAAGTTTATTTGTCACAGAAACACGTGCATAAAAGAAGAGAACAATAAAATAAAACGATAAATTTAAATAAAATCACGAGCACAAAACAGAAATATGCGGCGGCTGCTGGCACGTCATGACTGTGACAAGAAGGCTTCCACTCAGCATGATGCAGTGCTATGGGGACCCACAGCACAGCGCTGATTTTCAGTGGTCACCCGAAAAAAACGTACGGAAACCAAGTCAGGTTTAATGAATTAAATATAAATAGATAACAAAATAAAATAAATAGTACCTACTTAGAATATAATGCTACTTTACAACCAATAGGAGGGTTGTTTATTTATTTATTTAATACTTTAATTTATACCACATACATGTACAGGGGCGGACTTAATGCCATAGGCATATTCTACCAGTCAACCTTTGTGACGCAGAGACAAACAGTGGTAGGTGCAATATCGAAAATTGTGGAATAAATATTTATTTAAATATAAGAATATATACATATACCTATTAAAACAAAATATATAATATAACTATATATATATATATATAAATATAAATACACATAAATACACGAATATATTTATAAAACAAATAAGACAAACAATGGGAAAACATTATCGCTGTGATGATACTGCCAGCTTTTTACGAATGTGCTCGCGAACTTTAACTTTAAAGGATAATCTGTTGGTTGCGATCCTGATTTCTTGGGGGAGCGCATTCCACAGAGAGATATACTGAACGAAGAAGGAAGAGTGAATGAAGTCAGTGCGGTGAGTGGGACATAGAAGAAGACTATTGTGTGATGAACGTAGAGTTTCTATTCTATCTAACCCCACATTTTCTTTAGGATAACTTTCTAAAACTTTTACTCTTTAGCATACTTATAATATTCATTAGCCAATTCAGTCTGTCTTGGTAACATTTTACAACTCCAAACTTCTCTGAAACCGGATTTATTTAAACGGATTAAGGGCATGACCACTTCAAAATCAACATTTTTGGGTTTCTCATAATTCGTAGAAACTTCTTCTAATTGCGTATAAAACCTTTTTAGATTAGCGCCAGCGAATACATGTTATTTTATTTTAATTCACTTAAAGGTTTAACCAGACACCCACATTTCGCCAGTTATGTTTAAGGCCCAAATAATAAGGGGCGAGTCTATTGACATGACCTGAAAAAATCTAGACTCAGGGTTGCTGCTGATAAACGAAACTGGCTAAATATAGGTGAAGCTGATGTACTAGGTAGGTATACAGGGTGTCCCGTCAATAATGGGTGGTATAAACCAATTAATAAAATTAAAATAAAAAAAATCTAATTTTTGTTTAAAAAATAAAATTTACTCATTTTAATAGTGGGATAATAGGGAAAATAAGTGCTATTTCTACATAAAAAATTAAAAAATTACAGTAATAAAAAAAAAAAAACAAACGTAACGGGTAGGTAGCTTACCTGATTTCAAACAACTAATTTGAATCGTTTAAAAAAAACCATAACGGTAAACAAGTTTTTTTTTTCGAATTTTTCCATTTTCTCTACAAGAATTCAGTGTTTTTAATGCTGTCGCTGCAAATGATAACATTTTTAGGTATGATTTTTGTCAAATATTTCTGTATATTTTATTAGTAATGTTATAATATAACATTTTTAAATAACGTTTTATTTGCCTTAATATCTCAAAAATCCACTTTGTACAAGAGTTATTTCCCTTTGGAAAAGTTAAAGGAAAATGTATTTATAGCTAGCAGGTAGATACTCGTAATAATATTAGAGAATGTCAAACTGGATTCGTTCTGCGTTCTATGGTTCGGTCAAATCGAACATAACATAACATAAATGTTCGAGTTGACCAAACCGCAGGGCGCAGAATGCATCCAGTGTAACAAGTCCCTTAATTTACAGAACTCCAATTTAGACTAAGGTAAATAATTTATGTAGGTTTCATTGGCCACCTGGCAAACTCGATTTCTTAAACCCAATTCATCATCATCATTATCGTTCAGCCAAAAGACGTCCACTGCTGGACATAGGCGTTTCCCAAGCACCGCCACTTCGATCGGTTCTGTGCTTTGCGCATCCAGAAACCCAATTCTAATCGAAAATTAGAAAATACGTTTATTTGCGATACCTAAACATAACGCAAAAAAAGAACAAATACTCGAAACAACAATTTGGGGGAAAATATGCGTCACATCCACGCAATACGGCCATCGCTCAGCATAATGCTGCGACCCTATGCGACACAGAGCTCCAGCGCTGGATTTCAGCGACAGCCGGTGTTGTCGTGATGACGTCAACCGGTGCAGCATATAGTAAAATAACAAAAACAAAATAAAAAGCAAAAACTAAACTACTAAATACTAATAAAAACTATCAAATATTCAAATCTATTGTCAATTTGATGTGATTTGTTTTTGGGATCTATTGCAGCCAACCAGCCAAATTGCTAATCACATTTGAAAGCATTTGTTTTATTGGTCTGAATTCTAAAACCATTATAAGGATACGGGCTGATACTCTGAACCGATGAAAATCTTTGCCTTGTGTCTTGTTTTCATATTAAAAAAACAAATAAATAATATGCAGTTTAAAACTGTCTCGAAAGACCAATTTGTAGATAAAATACTTAGGTGTATAAAACTTTGTAAATTGGTCTTTTGAGACGGTATAAAAGTGTTGCGAGAATTTAATTCAGTTTCAAAGTCAAATAATTTATTTCAAATAAAAAAATTTTGGAACGTCAAAATTTACAAAAAAAAAAAGAATTGATTCTAGTCACCCCTTCTAAAAGTTAGTTTTCGTATGGAGAAGAATCCGGCAGTATTCTATGCGAAATCATTTATTGAAACCTACTATTACCTAATGTCATAATACTCATAGAGTCTGGCAAACGAAAGTAGACACTTGAATTATTTGCAAACTTTTTATAGGGCAATGCCAATGTCAACCTCAAATTGCCGCGCAAACAAGATGGAGTGTTGTTGGTGATTTGTTGTGATCTGGATACAGCATTTACTAAATCAAAAATGACAAAACAGTGTTTCTAATGAATCTTTTTCACATGGAAGTATTTAAGTTTTTAGATTCAGATTTTGACTGTGGTAGTCAATATTAACCAAAACTAGAATATTGTTTTTTTTTTATTCGAATGGCTGCTTATTACCTAAAGACGTATTTTTATTCAGGCGAAGTAAACTGATTTTTCGAAATGTCAAGAAATGTCTCTTTGATTTGGATCATAAATAGGTAGCATGATTTTAAACAAATAATTCTAAAGTATCAAGTTTGGTTATTTTAGGTATGTCATACTAATTTTAGGGTTGCTATATATGATATTTTAAAATTTGCCGCGCTTTTTCAGTCTCTATTTTCATTTGCCAGATCCTAATGATCTGCCAAGCCTTCTTGCAGTCCAAACGAATGCAGTAATAGAGTGCGTTTCATCAAATAGTTCCTATGCCGTAATGCTGGCTGCACTGTTGTAGGACGAACACGAGTACGCTACGGCGCCACGTAATTCGTCCGTTGTTAAAGTTTAACAGTGGAGTCAACATTACGGCAAAGGTATTATTTGATGACATGCATTCTATTTTGAAAATGGCACCGATGGCACGACTGCCTATGTAAACTCCACTAGTTAAAGCAATGGCACGTAAAATTTTATAGAAGAGGCAACCAGATGGCGAGTGGTAATTTGGGTCTTGAAGTGTCAAAAAAAAAAAAGTCAAATCATTTATTTCAAATAGGCCCATGTATGGCACTTTTGAACGTCAAAAATTACAAAATAATAAAATTGATTCTAGTCGCCCCTTCCAAAAGGTAGTTTTCGTATGGAGAAGAATGGGCAAGAAACTCCACCGTTACTCTTTTAAAATGTTTTACAATATTGTTTGTATATCTACGTACATTTGTTAAATAATTATTATATGTGAAGACGATGCACCTAGAATAAAATTACTATACCACAATAGGTAAAAAAATTAAAAATGAAGCAAGGATAGATAATTTAATTTGTGACAGATACATGGTTCTCACATATTTACAAACATTGTAAAAGTAGACGATTTTCCTAAAATGTTACAATTAATAAGTCAGTGTGTAAGGAAGTAATCACAGAATGTAAAATCAATGTCATACTTAAAATACAAAGTAATAAATTTTACAATTAAATTAGCAACCAGTTTGATTTTGTCTTGATTCTAAATTGTCCTATGGAGCAGGACCAGCATGTTTCCAAGCACTCTTATCTTGGATATAATCCTCTAATTTGTAATATGCTTGTTTACAAAGTGTACTTTTTATATGAGTTTTAAATTTTCTTTCATTTAATTGCAATATGTCACAAGGTATTTTGTTGTAACATTTAACACAGTACCCCATAAAAGATGAATGTACTTTAGATAACCTGAAAAATGGTTGATCTAGTTTATCTTTATTTCTAGTATTAAAATTATGTCTATCACTTATTTTATTAACCTTTACTTAATTACCTTTACTTTATTAATTGAGGGATACCAAACCCTCCGTACCGTCCGAATGGACCCCAAATGGACGAGGGCGGAGATATGGGGGATGGGGCAAAACATTTTTTTTGACATGGCATACAAAATTTAAGCTCTATTATGTGCAAAGAATTTGTGTGTATCAATGCCATCCAGTTGCCACCCCCCAACATCGTTTTAATTGAAATAATGTCTTACGCTTTTGAAATTCCTTACCGATGATTTATCACCGAAAATGAGGGTGAATTTTATCAAAACCAGAAGGCATTGATACACACAAATTCCTTGCACAAAATAGAGCTTAAATTTTGAATGCAATGTCAAAAAAAAAATGTTTGGCCCCCATCCTCCATATCTCCGCCCTCGTCCATTTGGGGTCTATTCAGACGGTACAGGGGGTACGATATCACTTCAAGACCCAGATTACCACTCGCCATCCGGTTGCCTCTCCGATTAAATTTTACGTGCCATTGCCTTGAATACACAACCCAGTTACTGTTGACCCTGGTACCCTTTGGTGAGAATGATTGTCAGATTTTCGAGCTTCTGACTACCCTGTACGACTTTCAAAGATTACTCAACTATTATGACAGTATATAAACGTGGCCCCATTAGATGTCTGATTCCGGGAGAGCGGTTTCTGCAACGATGTGTCAGAGTATAATTCGGTGCTACGGGGCACTTTACGTAAATTAATATGATTTTGGCACTAACCCAACTGTCTCTATGATCTATTGTTATTTCTCCCAAAGATATTTTTAATTTTATGAACTATTAATATTGCAATTAACGGAATAGGTTTGTGAATATTTGACTTCAAATTCTGAAACTGACCAGTATAATAAATTGGTTTATTGTGCAGCTGTTTCGAAGATAGTTGACTAACTTTAGATGTGAAGAAAAACAGACTTCATTCAATTGAGTGCTTTATTGGCAATATTAAGTATTAATAGCATAAATATTCCCATTATTTTAAATCATATTAGAGCATCATTTTATAGAGAGCAGCTCGAGAGTCTGGATTTATGCCTAGTACCTACACATCAAGCTATACAATTCCAGTTTATGCTGATCTCGCAGTGTATAGGATTTCCGTACAATGCCAGGTCAGCTTAATCCGGGTTTTTTATAGCTTGATGTGTAGCCGTGTGTACATAGCAATAGGTTTATTTATCATGTTCTGGCAAAATATGGTTACTTTATTCTTTGAGAAAAACAGGTGTGTTATGCATTCTAATTTATTTACTAAAGATTTTTTAACGATATGGACTTTTATACAGGTTTTTTAGGGTTCCGTACCTCAAAAGGAAAAAAACGGAACCCTTATAGGATCACTCGTGTGCCTGTATGTCTGTCTGTCTGGCCGTCTGTCATAGCAAATTTGCTCCGAATCAAATGGACCAATTAAGTTGAAATTTGGTACACATATGTATTTCTGTAACCCAAACACGAACGTGTAATGTAAATAAATAAATTTTGAATATAGGGGTCACTTTTGGGGGGCAAACAAGAAAATTAAAAAAAAAATTGCTAACAGTACCGTGTGACATATAAAATGAAAGGGCTTATTACGAGGAACTTAAACGTATTTTTTTTATATAATTTTCAAATAATTACTTTTAAAGATATTTAAGAAATTCGACGAAAATTGACCATTCCCCCACATTATCTCCGAAACTACTGGACCTAAAATTTTGAAAAAAATACTTAGTATGGCTCCTTACTCATAAATTACAGGAAAACCTATAAGAAGTCTATGGTCTTAAAATAACATGGTAAATCTCTCAATATTGTGCGTACAAACTTACATTTGCAGTTGGAATGTATTTAAACTACAATGTTAAGTTTGTATTTGGGATAAATTCATTCCAACTACGGAACCCTTCATTATGCGTAGTCCGACACGCACTTGGCCGGTTTTTTTAAATAATTATGATACATGTTGTAGGTATATATCATTCTAGTCGTAAATAAATGATACTTTTAGTTGACAGCTGTCGTTGTGTGTGGGCTTTCGTTGTTGGCAAATTAATACGAATGACTGAAACCAGTTGTTTCGAAATTCAGTGTCGATGTCGGTATAAAAATATATGAAGACCACCCACAGAATACAAGCATACGAATAGTTTACCATCTAATAAACATAATTTACTTTATCAAGCAAAATAAAAACCATCATTTTTATTAAAACACTAGGATTTCCTCATCATGTTAGTTGCAAACACAAAACGTTCTATATAATGCAAAGTTAATAAAATACATTTAAAAAAAAAAAACCTCACATTCACAACCTTCTGGACCCATAAATTTTAAATAAGATACTTAAGCTACTATAATATAAATCTTCTATAAAGATAAAGCTGTACACAGACCGCGGTGCACTTATGTTACCGGGATGTGTTTTCTCCCTTCTCAACTCTCCCACTCCTCCTTCTTATCTTGTGTCTCACTTCCAATATCTATTATCTTCACACACCAAGAATCTGCATTCTTCTAAACGATCTTCTCCTACTTTGTCCTTCTCATACTTCTGATTTTGTTCATTCTTCTTTTCATATCCGGTCCATTCTTCTATGAAATGCTCTTCCTCTTGATCAGTAGTCACCCCAAGGCATGGGGGTATCACGCCGCCAACTAAACTCACGCTAAGTCGTTGGCCCTGCGCCTGATCTCTCTCCGGTCACACACATTGGTAAGATTAAATTAACCCGATTACCTTATGCCAGAACTTGTAGCAAGTAAGCAAGTAACAAACTGCCTCATCACCATTTCTTGGTGGATTAACGTTAGCTCACTTACCACCTGTCCAGCGTGACTGCTGTCACCTTACACAGTAATATGTACATTACATTACGTTTATATGCTTAAAATTTTGCCGTTTTGTTAAATAATGTTTTGTCTTAATAATGTGACAATTTAATCATTTCAAAATAATGTAAAAGTGAACTAAAGACATTAAAACCTAATATAGTTAGTCAGAATTCCAATAATACTACGTAAAACCGACAGGGAAGCTAATATCTATTAGTTTTCCGATATTCACTCTGTGCCAACATTGCCAAGCCTGAACTTAAGAGCTGCGACGCCATTTTAAAATCAAATTATTCACTTGGTTGAGTTTTTTATTTATGCTTCTGCCCGCAACTTCCGTCCGTGTCGAAGTCAACTTTATCTACCATAAAACATATTCTATGTGCGCTTTTGTAATTTTTAACGTGACGATATTATCGTGGACGTTCACGTCCCTAAAATGTATGGAAATACGTGCATGTTATAACCAGTGATCGGAGTAGGTAGATTGATTTGGGGTCAATGAACTGGTACGTATATATTAGTATGGATATGCCTCTGGGATTCCGGGATTTTTAAATTATTAAGATTTTTTAAGGAATTTCAGATGTTGTATTTTTAATAGTAAATAGGTGATCGGCCTTCTATAGTAAAAAAACTATGGTATGGCTAAACTTGAGTAAAAAGTAGCAAACGTAAAGTGGGATTCTATTAATAATAGTTACTGTGGTGCGTGCGACGAAAGATGGGACTAACCTCTCCGCTATCCTACTGACGCACGGTTGTCGAAATTTCTAATGTAGTAGTTTAAAAATCCTTACTTTTACAATATTTGATTCAATCCCGTAAGCACCAAAATGAAATTCCGGAAAAAAGGCTTATCCATGTTATGAATTTTATGACTATTCATGATGCGAGCACGTAAAATCAATCCACCTACTCCGATCACTGGTTATAACGTTATCGTGGACGGAAATTTAAAAGCCTCTCAATACATTTTACTTCTTTGTGTTATCGTGATGCCGTGACGTGGACGTTGACGTCCACGATGGTATCGTCACATTAGAAATTATAAAAGCGCACTATGGCACTCGGCGATAGTGTAGCTTTGTATCAGTGAAATAGTTTTTGTAATCGAATTATTACTTCCAGAGATTACCTCTGACAAACAAACGAACAATTTTACTTCTTTAAGGCCCGGACTCTACCAAAGCGGAGACAAGACGAGAGGAGAGGAGATGTGTCTTAAACAACCAATAGAATTTCGTTATTCACACATCTCGTCTCCAGTCAGCTTCAGTGGAGACCACTGAGCGGAGATGTATCATATTTGTATGGCGCGATCGAAGCGGAGATGTGAGCTGTGCCTTGCAAGCTGGCGACGGCGCGCAGTGGAGAGGAGAAGAGATGTGAGCGACGCCGTAATTTCGTAAACATCCAACGCTTGCCGCACGCAGCTTAGTTTCGATCTAGGCACATCTCCGCTCTAGCCAGCACACATCTCCGCTCTAGTCTAGTCAGTGTGCATCTCCGCACAGCTTCGATGGACATTTTTTTTTAAATCGATTTAGATTTGTTACAGCTGTAGTGGCAATCATGTCATTTGGTTTAAATAGGTTCTTATTTTTACTACTTTGTTTATCTTTTATATAGATTCTTTTCTTTTAGATTTTTTGAATGTGAGAACGTTGTAGGCCGTAGACTTGTGGATCATTTTATATTTCACTAAGTACCTGGTACTTGTTGATAGGCCTACACTGTCCTCCCATACCTATTAACACTGTAATTTGGAAACATTGTAGAAACCATTTATTTTGAAAAGAGTAACCGTGGAGTTTCTTGCCGGCTCTTCTCCATAGGAAACGACCAATTGGAACCATGCACCTAGCTTCTGACGTTTCATAAGTGCCCTTGTGTGAAATAAAATATTTTAATTTTTTTTTTAATTTTTTGAACACCCTCGCTGAAAAACATCTCTTCTCGTCTCCGCTTCGAACATCTCCGCAATCTCCGCTTTGGTGGAGTCCGGGCCTAATAGTTGTTAAGAGCAAGAATGAAAGGGAATCATTAAACAAATAATTTAAATTGAGCATTTTGGACGAGGGGCTAATTCAAAACATTTTAGCAAACCCTAGATCAGCGATTGCAAAGAGGTTATGTGGAAATTATGCCAAGTCGTTGAATGATTCAATTTCTGTTACAGTTTATAGTTATAGTAGTAGTTATTTAAATTAAATTTAAATAGTTGATAAGGTAAGATGGGGTTTCCATGTCTGTACGGATAAAAAACACCCTTTTGTTATTAGGAATAGAAAAATTAATTATAGTAGTTTAGATTCCTTTTATCACTTAGTTTGTGATATCTGATTAGGACAGGTTTTAAAATAAGTTAATTTATTCGTACTTTTATGAATATTCTTTCATTTTATTGCTGAGAATAACCTGAAGCTGATCATATGATCAGCTTCAGGTTATTCTCAGCAGCTCTTTATCACTTCTTCCTCCATATAAAGGTACCTACGGTCAACAAAAATAGTCCACTTTAACATAATATTGTATCATCAAAATTTACACAAAATGATTCGATAAAATGAATTTTATCTTTTCACGTAGGTAATAGCCAAGAATTAATATTCTTTTAATGTTACTTGTTTTCCGATTCTAATAAAATATTTGATAAAAAAACTGAAGAGTTATCTACATACGTTTGTCACTGACTGTGTCTGCGCACGGACCCTACGGCAGATATCTACCTACTAGCTCCCGTCAAACGCATCTTTCGTAATCAGTCACGCTACTGGCCTGCTCATCTACGGAGCTAAAAGCTTTCATGGACCTTCTCATCATCAAAATGACGTTCACTGCTGAACATAAGCCTCGCATAAGCATCGCCACTCCGACTGGTTCTGTGCTTCTCGCATCTAGCGGATTCCTGCAGTCTTCACAAGGTCATCGGTCCATCTTGTGGGAAGCCTTCCAACGCTACGTCTTCCGGTACGCGGTCGCCACTCCAGAACCTTTTGGCCCCATCGGCCATCTGTTCAGCTGTTCCTGTGTAGACCTTCTATTACTTTCCCATCAACGGGAATGTTTTCATGTGTGACCTAAAAAGTTAGTGACAAAGCCACCATCAAATAAAAAAGCAATCTCTGCTATCTGTCCATTAGCGCGTTACAACGGTGAAGATCACGTAAACCGGATAACTGGAGAGCTACTCATCCGATTTACGTGATTTTTGTTTTATTTCACAGATAACGTTATCTTGCTGGGTAATAGGAGATAAGGAGTAGGTAATAAGGATGCGTTTCAATTGAAGCGGAGACTAGCGGAGCGGACTGGAGACATGTGGATTTTATTCAACCAATGTCGTCATCTGCTTGGTATAGTAATTTTATTCTAGATGCATCGTTTCACATACAGGATGGCAGGGACATCGACGCGAAAACTGTTATCATGGATTCAGTACATGATTCTGAACGCCGCTGCGTTTGTTATTTAAGAAAAAAATCTGCTGTTTCATAGAAAAGTGCAATACCTACGCGGTCAAAATGTATGGAACAGCTGATTTTTGCTGGTTCAGAATCATGTACTGAATCCATGGTAACAGTTTTCGCGTCGATGTCCCTGCCACCCTGTATAATTATTATTTAACCAATGTACCAATATTGTAAAACATTTGAAAAGGGTAACTAACGGTGGAGTTTCTTGCCCATTCTTCTCCATACGAAAACTACTTTTTGGAAGGGGTGACTAGAATCAAGTCTACTTAAAGTCTTTCAATTTAAGTCCTTTTTTGTAAATTTTGATGTTCATAAGAGCTTTTTCATCCCATCTATTCGAAAAGGACGACTTGGTTCGCCACCCAAAGGTGGTGTTTTCTATAAGAAACTTTTAGCGGGCAGTAATGAGTTTTTAATCCTCTTTATAAGTGCGCCGCAATTATCTTTGCCGCGCACTTTTTGAATTTGGAACATCTTAGTGTTCAACGCCAAAGAAATCGAACGCAAATATGTTTTGAATAAAGACTGGCTGGTACGACGGCCCATCGTCGCGCCGCTGGCTGAATAAAAAAAAAAGAAATCAAATTAAAAACGCGCGAACTACAGCCCGCGTTTTCGTCAATTTTCACGGATTGTTAGAAATTCATGGTTTTGTTTTGAAAAATGAATTATTCAAATGATAGTGAAAGTATAGAATTAACTCCTGAAAGTATTAGAACTGACGCAAGAAATGAAATGGATAATTTATTACCAGCAAAATCGCGGGAGAAATATAAGTTTTTAGTTGTTTTATTATTAGATACTATTTAATTTCAATTTAGTTGTAATTTTATGTGTTATTAAATAATAATATCACAATAAAATATGAGGCGCCTTTTATTTTCTCATAGAGGGTGATGAAACTATTACTTTATACGGATTACTATTTATGGATCTATTTGAAATAAATGATTTGACTTTGACTTTGTTTCGCCTATTCCCAACTGTGTTGGAGTCGGACTCCAGTCTAACGGGATGCAGCTGAACTACAACTGCATATCTGACCTCTAGAACCCAGTTACTGGGTAACGATACTCTTTGCGATAACTGGTTGTCAGACTTTCGAACTTCTACCGACCCGTAACTACTGTCTAAGATGTACAAAATGACAGCCGGGACCACACACACATATGAGGCACGGAATAATCTCGATATAAATGGATCGTCACCCAACCACGAACTGACCTCGGCCATCGTACCTTAACCTCGCTCGACACGTGCGGCTGTTATTATTTATCCACGAGCACCTGTGATTGGTTGATTCCTACACCGTCTTGCTCCGTTTGTCTCCGGTTTCTGGGAAACCCACTCCCAAAATCGTCCACACGAGCGAAGCTAATGGGAAGCTAGTATTCCATATCTAGCAGGCTTGGCACTAACGATTTTGTTAGCAGACGGAAATGCAAGAAAAAATTACTCTCCGAGAAATTTCCAGAATTTTGCTCATCATAAACCGCT
Organism: Agrochola lychnidis; assembly: GCA_963680765.1. Classification (NCBI taxonomy): domain Eukaryota; kingdom Metazoa; phylum Arthropoda; class Insecta; order Lepidoptera; family Noctuidae; genus Agrochola; species Agrochola lychnidis. The sequence continues at coordinate 22,160,585 of OY796866.1, forward strand.
TCCGTCTTACTGCGTCAGACTAACTAAATTCAGAATTCTATTGATAAATCGTTTATAGAATATTTTAGTCAGCGGATGCATTTACCTTGAAGATATCTGAAGTATTATAATATCTATGGTAGGTATGTGTATCTATCTATACTCCATAGGTTTAGGTAGGTAAATAAAGGTAAACAAAAAAAACCACGTGACGAGACAGCTGTCAAGTAACCGACTAAACGTAATACCTGTCACTTCAGTTATCATGCTACGTCACTGTTGTACTCTTCAATTTAGCAACGTTATATTTCGTTGACGTTTAGAAATTGGGTTCTTTACAATAGACAGATTACAAAATATTATAAATCAGACAAAAAACATTGTGCACAAGCAGATACATTTACGAAAAGTAGTTTGAGAATAAACGATAAAGTTTAACATACGTTAATAAAAGAGGAAACTATAGTAAAAACCTAAAATAAATTTAATTTGGTTTTATCGTTTTTTAAACAAGAAAGTGTCATCTATAAAAACCCTTTTTACGATTTGTTTACCTTTTTTAACTACCCAAACCTATGGAGTATAAGTAAGTATAAGAAAATTATGTGCGGTTGCAAATGTAGGTAATGGAAAGTATGTGGGTAGAATGTTTATATTTTAGTATTTATTTAATTTTAGTTACGATAGTATCTTTTGATGTTACTTTTATGAGATTTGTAGCTACTTATATTAATTTATTTGATGTCTAGGTACTTCTACTACTCTGAAAATTTGCTCGTCTTTAAATAATAAATTTTAATCATATACAGATGGAAAATAAACTTTACTAACGTGGCTATTCTAAAAGAATAATACCTATTTGCTCGTTATAATGAATAGTACTTTGATTATTTATTTGTCTAGATAGTATCGCGCTGCAAAAGAACTAAAACAAACATGCCAACTTTGTTGTCCTGGTATGCGTGGCAGATGTCGCTCCACGTCATTGTGTTTTTCTAGTGTGCGTGCATTTAGCGGCCAACAGTTGGACGCAATTTTTTTCGACGAGTTAGTCATAGTCATAGTCATAGTCTTTTATTCACAAACAAGTAACTTGTATCTGAATGTATACATACAAAATTACAGAATACACTAAATAAATTAACATTTGAATTTCATAAATTACTTACATCTACAATTTAAAGACAACAAATTCGACATATAAATTAAACAATCTGGCCTGACCTTAGAATTAAAAATAATAACAATAAAATAATCAATTAAAGACCGCATAGATTAATATAATCAATAAAAAATTACAATTCAATAAAATTACAGTTCTTCTACAGCATATAGACACTTATCCACTTCACACTCACACACTCACACTTCACTCTTCTTCTTCACTTATCTTTCTCCGACTATCTAGACATATTTATATCTTTTTTATCATCTTGTTTTCTTTGAACTGCTAAGGAATTGCAAAGTAATTATTTAATCGTCTTAGCCAATCAAAAATAGCATAAAGACTTATAATGCGAAAATAATGAAATAGCTACTTAACAGTTGATTGCTTGACTTTACACATATGAATCAGCTTTTCAGTATTTTTCAGAAGTTTTTATATGCTTGTATACATTTTCAGCTAGACTAAGCAATACGTTTAGGATATTAATATGACTAAACTCATATTATGATATGATTACAATTTAGCTGTCTGCCGGTCACTATTTTAGTCTGAAATTAGTCTGGTGAAACCAAAACATGCGCCTGAGTTACATCGTAAACAAACATAAATTTGCATATATCTCTCATAAATTTTAATATAAACTATTAAATATACCACTATTATAGAACTTATTCATGTTTACCAGACAATATTATCGAGGCTATGTGAAAAATTTATTAGTTAAGACACATATTATTCCTAGAAAAAAACATTCATAGACATGTGTCATCAACCAACCCATACTAGGCCTGCGTGGTGGATTATGGCGCATACACACTCTCACAGAAAGGAGGCTTGTGTCCCAGCAGTGGTAACATTAAAGGCTGATTATGCTATGCATTTGCTATACGACTATTACAGGAGTTATTCATGTAATACCAGACAAAATTATCGAGGTTATGTCAAAAACTTATTAGTTCAATTAACACATATCATCATCATCATCATCTCTCTCTCTGCCTCTGCCTAGCCTTTTCCCAACTAAATTAGGGTCGACTTCCAGTCTAACCGGATGCAGCTGAATACCAGTATTTTACATGGAGCGACTGCCTATCTGACCTCCACAACCCAGTAACTGGGTAATACGATACCCCTTGGTAAGACTGGTTGTCAGACTTTCGGGCTTCTGACGACCCGTAACGACTGTTAAAGATCTACGAATGACAGCCGGGACCAACGGCTTACGGGACCATCATCATCATCATCATCAGCCTATAAATGTTCCCACTGCTGGGACACAGGCCTCCTCTCAGTGAGAGGGAGTGGGCCGTAATCCACCACGCGGGCCCAGTGCGGGTTGGTAGATGTCACATGTTTTCGAATTTTCGGTTCTAGGACATGCCGGTTTCCTCACGACACATATAACACCATGTTATTCCACCTCCCATGTATTTGCGACACAAGAATTAATCTCGCCCTTCAGACGTCTAATAAAATCCATATTATCGTGACATTTTTCAGTGCAAATAACACGGTATATGTTACAAGAATAACAGCGTTCCAAGTTCAAATCTCGGTGACATTTGGCGCTGCGCCAGCGCGAGTCGCGTGTCCGTAGCCTCACTGTAGTTAATATAGCGTAAAATTTTGGAAAGTGGTAAAAGTTTTATGCGACGATGACGGTAAGTTAAAATTGATATGAGGTGATATAACTAGATTTACTCGCGCTAGGAGCTGTCAAAATCGTAGGTTGTATATTGAATTCACCTGCCGGCTACCTCCTCAGTGCCCCGACGCCTCTTAATACGGTCTACACAACTCGTGTCGTCTCTACAGTTCTGTCTTATTATTCGTTAATTTGTTATTGTTATTATTTAAACTACATACACTGTAATATTTTGACATTAACAGGCGCACAGTTATAAAAATCGGGTTATGCTGATAATAAGTTATTTTTGGGGCAGGCTACGTTAGTGTCCCAGAGAACGTAATCACCGCGTTGGCAGTACTAATAAAAAGTGCCATTAAGAGGGTTTATCCTAAAAGTTGGCAACGTCGTAAATAGCTGTCAAACATTTACCTGTTTTGATTAATTTGGCAATATTACTGTATGTAGTTAAGAAATGTGGCTAACTAGGGAACTAAAATATTGATTATGAAATGCAATAATTAATATCGTAACACCGAATATTTCGTTTTAGATGTAAAAAAGTATTTGGAAACATTCCAAATGTCTTTTTTACATCTAAAACGGTAACAACATCAAATTCATTGTTATAATTGCAATTCATTATTAATATTCTAGCTCGCTAGTTAGCCACATTTCATATTTCCATACAGTTATATTGCCAAATTAATCAAAACAGCGAAATATTTGACATCTATTTGCGATGTTGCCCACTTTCAGAATAAACGCTCTTGAAAGTGCTTTGAGCACACGTCTTCTGTCAAAACTGAGATTCCAAGCCATTGGGTTGTACCTATACGTCATTTGAGTCGTAGTGCGATAATACGGTGACATGCTCAGTTTGTATGGAATCTGTTGGAAATGCCGCATCTAGCAGCGGCGCCGAGGCATTCACGTGCTCTGTGGTTAGTGTGAAGCATTTCAATGTATAAAAAAAGAGGTGTTGATGACGTCATGTACGCGAAAAATTGTGAACGTAACAGATTTGTAGGGAAATCCGTTGTTTATTTAGATAACAGATTATTATTTCGCGATCATGCGTAAAAAAGTGCCATCAGTGATACGCAGATTGAGGGGAAGCAGCAATAGCATTCTGAAGGTGTTTGCAGAAAGGCTAGAAGGGCCTACAATGGATAGATTTATCAAACTGCATGTCAGACATGGGACTTGATGAATCTTCCTCCTCTATCTTGGCTGTATTTTTATTGTGTTTTTATTTTTGTACTCATGTGTGTCTAAGTGTTACTACTAACATAGTTTTTAAGTTTGTACTGATTACTAACACGCTATGGGCCGTCGATGCCTGAAAATAAACGATTTTTATTTTTTTATGTTTATTATTAATTATGGTTGTTTGTGTGGTTCAAATTATACTATAATTCTTACTAAAATGCGTCGTCGCTGCGTCGTGACATATTATTCCCACAGATGCAGACAAAAGTGGGTTCGACTGTTTTTACGGAAAAGTCGAGCTATCCCTCCAATAAAAAATGTTAGTAATCTCTCTATTAATATTTTAGTACAAGATACACTGCCCGTTTGCACTTGTGTAGTTCGACTTGTGATCAAAAGCAGAAAATCATATCTCATCCAATTCTTTCACATCCATATATGTGGAAAATATATATTGACCTTATAAATAAATATAAAATCTTGATATCTCTCGAGGTCTGTAGCCAATTTATAATGCCTACTATATAAGATATACCTATTCTGGACTGATCCTTGAGCATCGTAAATAAAAAGGTCTCAGTGGTCCCTGGACACTGGATACATCTTGTATCTTGATCGTTGCAACTTGAGCTCCGTCCTGCGTGAGCGATACTAGCGATAAAAGCGATGAAAAAACCGGCCAAGTGCGTGTTGGACCACGCACAATGAAGGGTACCGTAGTTGGGATGAATTTATCCCAAAAACAAACTTAACTTTGTAGTTGAAAAACATCTTCTCCCATACGGAATGTATGGGAAAACATGTTTTTTGAACTGCAAAGTTAAGTTGGTCGATTATTACTCGTTAGCATGTAGAGCCTACTTAACTGTGATAGTTTTCCTTTTAATTTCGTTATATAAACTACTGCTGTGATTTTTTCACACATCCAAAACCAACTATTTAGCTGGCAGGGGGGGGACACTTGACTAACAAAAATAAAGCACTTTAAAGCTTAATATTTCGCAAACGGATCCTTGAATCCAAAAATAGTTTTTTCAAACTCACAATGTTTTTAAAGGACCTTTCCAATGATACCCCATACCAGGGGTTAAAAAAAAGAAACGTCACCACTTTACGTGCAGGAGAGGTACTCTAAAAAAAAATGTTTTTCATAATTTTGTTTTACCACTTTGTCGACGTAATTAATATGTATACCTATGCCAAATTACAGCTTTCTAGTACTAAGGGTCTCGGAGCTAGACCGCGGACAGACAGATAGACAGACAGACGGACATGACGAAACTATAAGGGTTCCTTGTTTACTACGGAACCCTAAAAACGATACAAGGTTCTCCGTATGGTTTTCCACGAGCACAGTACTAATTCATAGACTCAACATAACGGGAACCGACGTAAATGTGGCTTAATGGATGGAATTGGTGCCTAGAAATATAGAAGCAAGTTTGCCTATCGTTTTCCACTATTGGTCAAAAATCTCCCAGTTGTTGTTGTTTCATTCACCCCCGACGCAAAAAGAGGGGTGTCATAAGTCTGACCGCTTGTTTGTGGCACCGTAGCTCTTAAACAGGTGAACCGATTTGAATGGGGCTTTTTTATTTGAAAGCAGGTTTTCAAGCTATGGTTTTTAAACATGTTTCATCAAAATCGCTTCAGGCGTTTAAAGATCATCATCAGCTTTTTTCTAGTTGATGAATGGATGTGAGCGTCTTCCACAGGTCTGGTCGATTTGAGGTATTCTGTTACTTCAATTATATTAGAAGAACATAGTAACTTTGAACTGATGCTGCAGCATCATGTGGAATTTGCAGGATACCCAACTCCTTAACCAACTTTCAGGATTGGTATCGTGTTTGGGCTCATTGGAATGGTCTCAATGAATACGTTATAGATAAATAGTGAACAGGGTCTGGTGATGGAGTAGGAAAGAGAAATGAGGAAATGTCAGTGCCGAGGGTTTTTAATTTTTTTAATTTACATTCTAACTTGTCATGTTTCGATATGGATCCATCACGTCTGCAGTTTTGCTGACTAATACAATTTGACCCTTTTTTTTGGGTGGGAAATTATCAAATAACTTCTCCTGCTCTGGGCGGAGCGGGAGGTGGTGTCAGACTCTTACTGACTAAAACCCACCTGTGTTCCTTCGGTTGCCCTGTTGCCGGGGGCCACGATTTCCCTATCGGTTTTCTTCGAAACCCCGGCAGGCATTGGCCCTAGCGGACCCTGTCAATTCTGCTGACATCTCTTTGAGGCGCGCGTGGAACACAACGCGCCGTCGACCCAGGCTTGGTCCTTATCGGACGGCGAGCTACCCATTGCTCACCGTCCGCAAGCCCGCACCTACGGTGGCCGGAAATCGGCTCGCGATTCCCGCCCCGGGCGTCTCCTTCTATTGCGGCGGTTAGGGGCGTGAAGGCGCGAAATTTGCCTTTCCCTCACGCGTTCCGCCTCCTCCTTCGCGAGCATTACCGCTTCGCAGAAGGAGGTGACGGCCTGCCATTTCTTCTCGCTCCGTACCATGGCCTGAACCAGGGCCGGACGCGAGAGATCATCGCACGTAGAGTGACTATCATTCATAATTTATTTTCAATATACAAGGTTTTTTTAGTATAGCATCGGACATCCTTTTAGTCGAGATCAATAGTTTTTCGTATTTCTATGGTCATACATAATAATATCATGCATTATGCAGTTTGAGATTCGGTATCATCGGATAAGCTTCTGTTCAAAATGTTATGTCACGATTTATTGGTCTAGGGAATAGTTAAAATAACCTTAGGATATGTGCAATCTGCTGAATTTATTCAAGTTTTAAATAAATGCACGTCTTTTATGCTTGAAGATGAGATTTTAGTGTCTTTTTATTGTTATGAGTCTGCATTTTCTGCACTTGACTATAAAATGATAATAAAATATTATCTTATCCTTTAAGAGGTTTTAGTACCTGGGCGACCGAGCTCTGCTCTGGTGAAAATAGAGAATGCTCATTGAATAGTTCATACTAATCCCATCTATGGCACTTACTAATTCCATGTTGCCATGTCATTATTCAATAATTTGTTCTAAACTTTGGGCGACCGAGCTCTGCTCGAGTGAAAATACTGAGCAAACTAATTGAATTTGAAGGATATGAGACCTAGCTGGATCGATTTGTTGCCCCCGTAAACCCCTATATTGCAACTTTCATCGAAATCGTCAGAGCCGTTTTCGAGAACGTGATCACAAATATATATATTTATATAATTATACAAATATTGCTCGTTTAATAGTATAGGATAGGAAACTAAAAGTTTTGAATATTTCGTAACGGTCGTGTCGAGGTCATTGGTCAATAACGGGTTCAGGATGTTGATGGGGCTGCCCCGTTTCTACAGTGCATCAGGTATGTTCGTACAAGAACACGTTGATGGCTTCCACGCCATCGTCAGACGGAAATCTGCTTCTTTGCTCTGCAGAGTGCGGGAAAGCTCCAACTCCATCCTGAAGACCATAGCGTTGAGGTACGATTTTCCTTTGTTAAGTGATGTTGTTCGAAGATGAATGTCAAACAACAGCCTTGTTTCGAAATAGATAATAAGTTTACTTACATATATATAAGTTATCTTTTTGTTTACTAATCCATATATGGATGTTCCTTATCTGAAATAAAGATTATTTAATTTTATTTAGAGAGCTGCAGCACGATTAATTTCTGTGTTGACAAGTATCGTTTTTTTCTTTCTATTTCCTTATTACCTCGTTGGTCTAGTGATCGCAAGCAGCTGCTGAGCATCATATCCTGCTGGGTTCGATTCCCAGGTCGAGCAAAGTGTTATTGGGTTTTTCTATCTGGAAATTCTCATTAGCAGCCCGGAGTCTGGATTTGTGCCTGGTTGATGGCAATAGGCTCACCCCCTATTACATGGGACTGAAACATAACTGGCGAAGAGTGGGTGTACTATAGGTACACTTCTGCCTAACCCTTCGAGGAAACAATGCGTGATGTTGGTTATCTTATGTTCCTTATACTTACCTACATTTTATTTTGCATTGCTTCATTTTGTTGCATTGTTTTACATTTCACAGAATGGATTCTGCATCTGCATGCAATCCTACATGAATTTTATAAACTTTATATCAAGTTTGAAGCTAATAAGTAATAAAAGCCGCATGGGTCGATTGCTGGGGTTAATCCGTGGATGGATGACCATCTTTATATACCGAGACTCCTCCGTGCCTCGGAAAGCACGTTAAACCGTTGGTCCCGGCTGTCATTCGTGGATCTTTGACAGTCGTTACGAGTCGTCAGAAGCCCGAAAGTCTGACACCAGTCTTACCAAGTGGTATCGTATTACCTTGTTACTGGATTGTGGAGGTCAGATAGAGCAGTGGTGGCCCAGTGGCAACGGCCGCGACTTACGAGTTGTAGGTCGTAGGTTTGAACCCAGACAGGCGCTTTACTTTGTGTAAATTATTTCATCACCACTGCTCTCAAAACGGTGAAGGAAAACATCGTGAGGAAACCGACATGTCCTAGAACCGAAAATTCGAAGACATGTGACATCTACCAACCCGCAGTGGGCCCGCGCGGTGGATTACGTCCCACTCCCTTTCACAGAGATGAGGACTGTGTCCCAGCAGTGGGAACATTATAGGCTGATGATGATGATGGAGGTCAGATAGGCAGTCGCTCCGTGTAAAATACTGGTATTCAGCTGCATCCGGTTACTGGAAGCCGACCCCAACATAGCTGGGAAAAGGCTAGGCAGATTGAGTTCTCTAAATAAACACATCGTGTCTGCAACTAAGTGTAGTATATAGGCATGGAAGATTTGTTCTGTTCTAACAACGTAATGAATGTAAGAGCTGCACCCATTCACTGAATGAATGGAAGAATTGTAGCACCGGTCTTTGCATCCGCTTCCTTGTTAGCTGAGTGAGAAATTGATTATAATTCGAGCTACGTAACATTGAATGTGAATGTCAAGTCGCCCACAAAGTGGCTGAGTAATCGCTTGTTACACTGGCAGGAATCACGGGCGAGCGCGCTGCGTTTTTTATTTTCTAAATCGTTGAAAAATGTTGGCCATTAGTGTTGACATTTTTTATAATTTATTGGTTTTGCAGTTTGGCAGTGATTATGAAATACTGTTTTGTGTTAGTGTTAAAACTTTTTACAAAAAAACTACAGACTTCCAAAAAAAAAAAACACTACCAAGCGTTTAATTTCGGAAGTCGGTGTCTTGGGTTTTGTGTTTTTTCGTTTTTTGCCACCGACTTCCGAAATTAAAGTAATTTTTTACTTTGTAGTGTTTTTTTGGAAGTCGGTTGTTATTTTTTGTAAAAAGTTTCAATTTACCTACCAGTTTGAGTAAAATTGTTTGTCGACTCTTTACGAGGATACTTATGTGTTTTTTAGGCAGAGTGATTCAAAGAACAAAGTAATATTAATTGGAATGGAAGGTAACTATTTCACATAAGTAATTTTGACAACTTTGTTTTCTTTGTAGATTTTACTAAGAGAATCTAGGATGCAAGGGCGACCGAACCGAGCTTGGAAATTGGGGCACATATGCTCGGACAGGATGGGCTATGTTCCAAGGTAATCTTCATTGATTATACAGATTATCTGAAATGTATTTACTTGGGTGCGTAAAATAAATATCGTTATTTATTTTTACACAACTATTTCTTAACGCCACGACACGATACTGCGCTAAATAAAAATAAATGTTATTGCAAACATTTAGCACATTTCATGACAAATTCCGTGTACGCATAATGTTTATTTATTTACCTGCTTAAATGCTTTACATACGTGCTAAATAATATGAATATCATATGCGTATTAGTAATACAAAGTAGCGGCTGTATATTGTCACATATAAGTACAGTATTTCTATTTTCTTAATGTCCCTCGGGAATCATTGCATTTCCGAATACAAACAAATGCTAATTTCCATGTCCATCAATTATTAGATTTATCTTGTACTAGCAGCGCCCCGCGGTTTCACCCGCATAAGTCTCGATCCCGTGGGAAAAAAAAAGGATCCTATGTTCTTTTCCAGGGCATCATCTATATATGTGCCAAATTTCATCCAAATCCGTTCAGCCGTTTTAGCGTGACGGCGTAACAAACAAACTTACTTTCGCATTTATAATATTAATTAAGGATATTGAATTCAGAACTAAGTACTTTATTGTTGTTTAGTTTTGATTTCCGTGTGAACTATTTAGAGCTGTAAAACTATTTTCCTATCTGTCGTCCTGCGACTTTAGCAGCTTTCCTACCATTTTTTAAATAAATTACATTAGGTTAAAAGAATATCAACAACTCCAAGTCGATTGAGAGTGTCCGGTCTACACTAAGTGCAAAGAGCAACTGATAGAAATCCGACCACTGACGAAACACGAAGTTTGCCGAGGGACATTAAGAACATAGTTGTACTGTATGTAAGTTTTTCTATAACCGCGAAAATGTATACCTACTCGCGCTACCATCCAAGGTTCTAAGCTGAAATATCTCATATAGGTATGTATGCCTGTAATTACAGCGTCACCAATAGCCATTAAGATGAAACAAAAAAAAAAAAATGTGATGGATGAGCTAAATTACAAAAAGCATAATAATAATAAACTGCCATAATGCTATAAATTTCTATAAGTTGCATGAGGATTTGAACGATGACAGTGACATAGAAAGGGAGCGAAGAGCGTTGTCGATCCGATGTAATATGCTGGCCCGTAGGTTTGCGCGATGTTGTACTAGAGAAGTGAAACTCACTCTGTTTAAGGCGTTTTGCCAGTATTTCTACACGTGCAGCCTGTGGGTTAGACATACGCAGAGAGCCTACAACGTTCTTCGTATACAGTTTCATAACGCTTTTAGGGTGCTGTTGGGGCTCCCGCGTTTCTGTAGCGCATCGGGCATGTTTGCTGAAGCAGATACAGACAGCTTTCAGGCCATTATGCGAAAAAGAACAGCATCCCTGATGCGAAGGATTCGGGGGAGCACCAACAGCATTTTAAAGGTGATTGTAAATAAACCTGATTGCCCGTTCCTGGGGCACTGGACCCGTATGCACAGCTGCAGGTCTGGTGCAACGGGAAGCGGCCATAGTGATTATAGGTTTATAAATTAGTTTTATTTATTTTTTAAATGTTACTAACATAGTTTTATAAGTGTTACTAACAACAATATGAATCATTTTGATACTAAACCACTTTTTACGAGAATACCTACATACGTAAATGGTGTTCCCATTCTGAGAAACGCCAATCTATTTGATTACCAAGATAGCAAGTTTCGGTTGTAACACGATGCAATTTCCCCATCCTTCTCGTTATGCACGGCACAAATCTCTGGAGACCGATAGTCGACAAGACCCAATTCCAAAGACAGCCGATAAAACTCTGCGGTTGCGGTCATTTTAATGAAACTTGTGTTTTCAATGTAAAGTCATTTTGGTCCTTAAATAATTTGGTTTTACTAACGGATTGAGTTTGCTTTTGTATTGAAATTAATCCATTTCTTAGATTTAGTCAAGCCTAGATTGATTAATATTTTAATAAGCTGTCTCATAGACTGTGAGATATATTACTAGTCGTTTATCATCATAAATATGGCTTGTCTTACATATTTTTATTATTATTTTATTACTTATAGTGTCGGTGGTTTAATTAAAAGAATTCCCGCTGCGCATAGCATGGGTTGAAAAGGTAATAATGAAAAATGTGTACCTATGAGGAAAAACATACTTATAAATATTACACCTATTTTTTTTTTTTGGGTTGGATTTATAAAATAATTCTCCCTCGCTCTGGGCGGAGCGAGAGGGCGTGTCAGACTCTTACTGACTAAAACCCATCCGTTTCGCACTTCACCGCGGCTTCGGCAGGCATCGGCCCTAGCGGACCCCGTCAATACTGCTGACATCTCTTTAAGGCGAGCGTGGAACACAACGCGTCGGCAACCCGGGCCTGGTCCTTATCGGACGGCGAGCGACCCATTGCTCACCGTCCGCAAGCCCGCGATAAATATTACACCTTAGTTACATTTTGATATGTATCAATATGTTGCTTCTAATTTCTTCGCCAGCATCTCACGTCAATATCCCAGTCCCGCTTACCCCTTGATGACAGGCTAATTATTTTGTTTTGCCATGAGTTTTTTTCAGATAGATATGAATGAAGAAGAAAAATAAGTAATAATCAAAAATGCACTTGGTGAGATTGTTACGGATCTCGCGTCTAAGCCACGACCATGACCGCTACCATGACTATAGAAATCGATACGAATCGCGCACTTAGTCGTAATGGCCAAATAGCCGGCCGACATACAATATTGCTTGACTAGACGGCCACGACTCTGGCCAGTTGTGGCCGTATAGTCAAGCAGTATCAGTGCGCGAGTTCCCTTACCCACTACGAAACCAGTCTAAGTACAAAACTTGTACCATAATTGCGTAATGCACGATCAGTCACAATTTGTTTCGATTTGAAACAGATTGCTAATCCATTGCTTCATAAGTTGGAAAAAAAATCTGCTCAACAACGTAAATAACGCAAAGAATGTTGTTGAACTGTCAAAATGAAACAAATTAGGCAAAATTGTTTACGAAAATAAGTTACGCCATCAGGGTACTGGCTTTTCAGATAGTTGCTATCGGCGTTTTCTCGGAATGTCTGAAGAGGCATGAGGAATCCCAGTAAAGTAATTGTTTTTAATAATCGTTGTATAGTGTTTGTGTGATAAGCAAAAAAAAAAACCAAGGAATTGATTTTACTTTACTTTATTTAAAAAAAAAACAAAATGAATCACAATGATGACCTTTAGAAAACATTAAAAGATGTAGAAACATAACACGACCGCGGCCTTCAGAAACTAAATACGATGAGAGATTTACAACATATTGTATTCGAGAATATAAATAAACTTTGAAACAGACTCGACTCTATCAATCACTATGATGGTATAAAAATAATCTCTATTGTTTCTTTAGTAAACAAGTTCTACTTTAAAAAAATTGGAATGTTATTTTATAACCATCACTTTGAAAAATCTTTGAAATGCGGGTAATGTCGAAGTGTGAATCCGCGATGATTTACTTTATAAACAAGTGAGTTCACTTTTAAATTGTATACGGTCACTTGAGTGAAGTTCGAAATTAAGCCTATTTACACGATGCAAGTTTCTTGCAAGTGGCCTAAAATTAAATTAAAAAAAAAACGCAATCAATGAAAAAAAAAACTAAAATACAGATTCAAAAACACCGACTTCCGAAATTAAAATTATTTTTTACTTTGTATTGTTATTTTTTGGAAGTCAGTTGTTTTTGTTTTTGTAAAAAAGGTTTTATTTTTTCAATATTTTTTTTTTAGCTTAAGAAGTATTAACATTATCAAGATACACCAAGTGGATTTTAAATACGTATTATCGAAGCTAACTCAAAAACTACCTAAGCAAAGTTAATAAAATTTATATGATACCACACTGCACAAGCTTCCTCTACATAAAAAAATTACCTACAGACGAACCTATAACCTCCTCCTTTTTTGAAGTCGGTTAATGACTTGCATCGTCTAAGCTTCTAAAGGTTTAAACACTGTTACTGTTATTGTTGCTTCAATTTATGGTATGCCACAGGCAATTAAATCATACCGTGTAAATCAGGTTTAATTTAAAAATTGTGAAATGCATAATACAAATTATATGAAATGAAATGAAGTTGTTTATTCTGTAAATAGGATATCGGAATCACTTTTACACGCCATATAAAAAAAATAAAAATAAGCTTCGGCTAAGAGTTCGGCGTTTCCTATCTGACTACTCTGAGAAGAAAGGCCGAAACAAACACAGAGGTCGCAGTCTCTTTTAAAGTCCAGACATAATCTTGGTCAGGCCATATGAGGACCATGTAGATTAGTGTCTGAATAGGTCTTTTGAGGAAAGAACCACACAGATTTGAGTGGACCTGTCAAGTCAGTGCAAGCATTTGTCAGTAATCGTGGAGCTCAACTTAGAACTTAAAGAGCTCAACTCGACGAGCAATACCAAAGAAAGGACATTTGGGTAGGCCGCAAAAACTGCTCAAACTGCCAGACCATCACTAAAACTAGAAGAGAAATAAAAATAATATCTACATAGTCCTCACATTCACAATTGTTAAAATAATATAATACTTTATAAAGTAATCATGTCATTTTGAATATAATTTTCAACAATGTCAATGTGTTTATAAAACTGGTATATGTTGATTTTACATAATAATTAAAATGTCTAGTTTTATGGTTTTATCACAAGGCTTAGCAGAGCGAGCAGTTCAATCCCAAGCTTTTTTATCTTCTAAATAATCTGAAATTGTATAGTATTCTGTTCCTTTTTACAAAGTTTGGTAGGTATATTTAACCTCATCACATAAACGCAAAATAAACGTTAGCATAGGCCTCGCAGTGACGTTATAGTCTAGGACGAAAAAGCCACGCGCGCCTCAAGGAGATGTCAGCAGAATTGACGGGGTCCGCTAGGGTCAATGCCTGCCGGGGGTTCGAAGAAAACCGATAGGGACATCGTGGCCCCCGGCAACAGGGCAACCGAAGGAACACGGGTGGGTTTTAGTCAGTAAGAGTCTGACACGCCCTTCCGCTCCACCCAGAGCGGGATAATTTCCAACCCAAAAAAAAAGGCCTAGAACCATAAACACTAAATTCATTGAATCAGTTTAGTAATTTAAACTGTACCTACGAGACAACATATGCAAACTTTTGGCATAGACGTAATAATTATAGTCCGGTGGAAAGGGAAGTTTACCAACTCATAAAACATTTATTTTGGCCGCCGGATTGTCACGGTAATTTAGCTGTCCGGTTTAATTACCAGCAGAAAGTTTGCGTCACTCAATTTATAGCATGTGGAATGCTGTTACATTTTCACGGAATAAATTCATCATTTTTACAACATTCATTTGTTTATTTTTTGCGTTAAAAGTGCTGGCACTCAATCTGTAGTATGAAACAACATAAAAAAAAAATTGTAAAGAGTTTTATCGAACATCTCTGTAAATATAAGCCTCTGTAGTTGTTTTACAATATAAACGGTTTTAATTATGAGATCTTATTGTTTTACAATGTATTGTTGATTTTTCATGAAGTACGTATTTATCGCTTGGATGGTCACTGAGCAGGCGTACAAGTATGTGAACATCTGCTATACCAGAGGCCTCCGAGCTGCGTTACCATGCAGCTAGAGTGCAGCTCAAACGTATTATGTGGCTTTGGTTAAAAAAAAAAAAAAAAAAACATAACATCGGCAAACCCTGCACCGACAATCCCATCGGTACCTTTCGAAATGGTTCACAACAACGTTGCTATACTCGCTGGGTATACTTCTAAGGTGGTCCTATAAAAATTTAGTCAAGTTTTGATTGGTAGTTTTTGAATTAGCTTCAATGATACGTATTGTTTACACTTAGTGTATGTTGATGATGTTATAATATTTTCTTGTCTTCTTGTGTTGTTATTTACATAGAAAGTAATTAATTAAGTAGTAATAAAGTTAAAAATTAAACGGTTTAAAACAATTCAAATTTAAAAAAAAACTTCAATTTCGGAAGTCGGTGACAAAAAACGGACATACAAAATCAAAGCCACCGATTTCCGAAATTAAAGTTATTTTTCACTTTGTAGTGTTTTTTTATTTAAGTTAGTTATTGTTTGTAAAAAGTTTTTATTAACGAAGAGTTTTATTGCTGGTTTATACAAGAACGTAAAGATGATGCTGGAGGTTTATCTACTTTAGATTATTATAAACCTCTCATTTTCATTGCTGTATTTTCTAGTTATTATTTTTCTCTCTTCTCCAATTCCATTTGCTCCATATCATATGCCACCAATAACAAGTATTATTTGACATTGAATTAGCCGCGTTCCTGACCTAAAAAGTCATATCAAAATACTCCACTAAATCCCGATTTATCACGCCATTTCCACAATGTCACTGCGATTATGTCATCCAAACACGAAAACTTTACCAGAATATGTATTTTTACATTATGGCAACACCCACGCTACGTTAATTAAAAATGAACATAAAATCAAAATTATAGCTCATTTGGGAAACGTTAACAACTTTTTCATAACCGTAACTATTCGTTTGACATTGAAAAACCATGAAAATTTGGAAAACATAATTTTATGGGTCTGTTATAATTATTTTATTTTTTCTTTATATTGTTACTGTACCTCAAAAATAATTCAACTTCATCACTTCATCATCTGCCTAGCCTTTTCCCAACTATGTTGGGGTCGGCTTTCAGTCTAACCGGATGCAGCTGAATACCAGTATTTTACATGGAGCGACTGCCTATCTGACCTCCACAACCTAGTTACTAGGTAACACGATACCCCTTGGTAAGACTGGTTGTCAGACTTTTTGGGCTTCTAACTACCCGTAACGACTGTCAAAGATCTACAAATTATAGCCGGGACCAACGGCTTAACGTGCTTTCCGAGGCACGGAGGGGTCTTGGTATGTTAAGATGGTCACCCATCCACAGACCAACCGCGGCAAGCGTAGCTTAACCTGATCGTTCGACCCGTGCAGCTGTTGTTTCTTAGCCACAAGCCCCTCCTAATTTAACTTTATCACTTGCGTTTGCTAATTAATCTAAATTAATATATACATTTTTAAGTATTGGGGAGCCTGGTGACCCGTAACATAGGTATTTTATGCCTTTTTTGGGCACCAGTCTCTCACAAATGTTAACCCAATTTTTTAGATTGAGCATTTCCTGTACAAATCTGCATTTGTGATGAGAAAATAAATAAATAAACTACCAAACTACCATTCCTGGGCTGATATGGAAGACTTTCATGAACCACGGATTACAAAATTAACTTTTGAAAGAATATGATTATTAGTGATTGATATTATTTGAAATGTAGCAACCTACTTATTATTTTATAGTTAATCATTTCATTTGACGGCCTGCTAATGATATGGATTCCTCTATGAAATTCAAATATTACTGTAGACAAATATGTGAGTATGTCTTGTGTAGGTAAATAAAGCGAAGAGAGGAGCTGGTGGCGAAGTAATAACAGCCACACAGGTCGATCCATCAGGTTAAGCTATGCTTGGTATCTTTACATACCGAGACTCCTCTGTGCCTCGGAAAGTACGTTAAGCCGTTGGTCCCGGCTGTCATTCGTGGATCTTTGACAGTCGTTACGGGTCGTCAGAAGCCCGAAAGTCTGTCACAACCAGTCTTACCAAGGGTAATCGTATTACCCAGTTACTGAATTGTAAAGGAAAACATCGTGAGGGAACCTAGGAGAAGGGAAAAACCGAATCATGATGAAGCACCGTGGAGATAGTCTTGATACTTATACCATCCTAACTTTATTTTTTTAATACATACATACATACATAAACTCACGCCTTCTTCCCATGGGGGTAGGCAGAAACTACAGAACGCCACCTGCTACGATCCTTACATAGTCCTTTTGCCTCGTTTACGTTCATACATCTGGTCATACACGCACACCGGTTGCGAGTACTACGCACCTGGCCTTTCTGAAGAACATCACCAATAAGGTCAGTATATGTCCTCCTAGGGCGACCCCGCCCGGCCTTTCCCTTTACATCAGCCTTGTAAATACATTTTGTTAGTCGCCTTTCATTCATTCTCTCAACATGCCCAAACCATCTCAGCATACCCTTTTCAATTTTTGTCACTACATCTTCTTTTAAAAAACACCGCTGTCTTATCACATCATTCCTCAGCCTATCATTCATAGTCAGGCCACACATGCTTCGCAAGGAACGCATTTCCACAGCATTTATTCTACTTTCATGTTGTTTTTGCCACACCCAACATTCACTACCATACATAAGCGTGGGCACCAGCACACCATTGTGAACAGCCAGTCGAGCCTTTTTAGACATCGACTGTGTAACGGCTAGGGCTGCGCAGGGTAGGCTGCGCAGGCCGTTAACGGTTTAGGTAGTAGTTAGTAAAACAGCTAGACAAGTTAATACATATATTTCTAACACTAGTATGTAGAATGTACACGGCTAGGTCGCGGTAAGGTCACACTGATTTGATCTGAGCACTAACACAGTAAAAGGGGAAGGGTACCGTCCTTGGTAGCACGTGGTAGATTCGGGGGGCCTGCTCAGCACAGGCTCCGTAGCAGGCCGGACGGCCCTGGCACGTGGTAGTACGTAGTCAGTAGCCGTGGAGGTCGCCTGACAGCTCAGGCTCCCAGCGGTAGGCGGTAGGCTGCAGGCAGGCAGGCCGGACGTCGGACCTCAGTAGCGTGCAGTTAGCCACGCATGCGAGCAACGTGCAGAATTGGGTAAGAGGTGTCTTCAACCCGTACAAAGAGCCCTGGAAGCGCCATAGGAAGCGCATGTTAGATGCGGTGCAAATATCAGCAAGCCGCATGCGATGTGCTAGCTTCTTCCCCTTTCTAAGCCAAGGAACGGTGTGGGAAGCATGGTAGGTGAAGCTCAATACATCGCAGCGGCTTACAGGCATAGAGTTTGCAAACATAGCATAGCACATGTACAGATGTGAAATGAGGTTAAGTATGGCGAACACGCGAGTATAAAACAATGCAATAATGATATTAGCAGATGGCTCGCTGATCGCTTGTAACACACAGTGAGGCCCTACACAGCCTTGATGCAGTAGCAATACATACATATTACCATCTCCTGTGCACCGGATAACCCCAGCCGCGTGTCCGACATTGACACACGAGAAATCAGAAACTACATAGGTGATGAAATCAATATAGGTTATCCGGTGCAGAAGGTCTAGTATAAATACCAAAGTAATGTGGAACTCACCCTAGGTCTGGGCACAAGTAATCCTGATAATCAAGGAATACCTTCCTTTATGTAAGCCAGCGGAAGTCGAAATGGCAGAGCGTCCTTAGGAAATTAGTGTTGTGCCACGTTTCTAGTGATGTGTGGTTAGTAACTTACTAATTGTGATTAATTACGGTTGAGACCTCACACAACGCTACAACTGGTTGGTCACAATCGCATGTATAGCACCATTCACTTTGTTTCCCGCGTTATTTTTTTAATAATAAATGCGAAAGTGAGTTTGTTTGTTTGTTTTTACGCTTTCACGTTAAAATGGCTGAACGGATTTGGACCCCCCATTACTGTCTAGTGTCAATGTCAGTCAGCTCATGCCAGTGCAGAACATGCACTGCCAGTGACATAGAATAAAACTATAAGACTGATTTTAATCGATTTGAAATCGATAATCATTGTTTTGGTTATTCAGTAATTAATCGATATTTTATTTATTAATATGACTGTAATTAAATGTTACTATATTGTTTATAAGTATATAGTGCATTTATTTACTTTGAGTTAATTATCTAGTGCTACCTAGTGCGAAGGTTTTCTCTTTGTAGTTGTGTAATCGATTACTCAATTGATCGATAATCTCACGAAAACCATCTTTATCCGCTTCCAGATTGAGACTTGAGCTGATTTTTTATATTCAAGGATAAAAAATATGGCAAATTTTTTAGATCATATCTCAACTTATTACATTTGGGCCCACCGTTTCCCATCTCCTTTGGCACATGGGTAGACCATGACCTGGTTTAGGACATAGGATGTTTTATCTCGATATTCCCACGGGATCTAGACTTAAGCCTCATTGCAGACGGTCGCGACGCGACTCTAACAAAACAATTTCTGAGAAAACTTCACGGAAGAACAATTACCGGTGTCGCGTCGCACTAGTCTGTACGAGGCTTTATGCGGGACAAACCGCGGGGCGCAGCTAGTATAGGAATATTCCGAAACCAAGCCAGAGAACATTTCTGTGAGAAAAAAACTTTTTTACAAAAAACACAACCGACTTCTAAACTACAAAGTGAAAAATAACTTAATTTCGGAAGTCGGTGTCTTTGGATCAGATCATTATTTTAGTTTTTTGACACCGACTTCCGAAATTAAGTTATTTTTCACTTTGTAGTTTGGAAGTTGGTTGTGTTTTTTGTAAAAAAGTTTTTTTTTCACTTTTTAGTGGGTTGGTTTGTAATTTATCTAAGTTACAATAGCCTTATGTCAACTGTTCATCAAAAATACCCAAATCGCTATAGATGTGCCTTTCATATTTGAAGAGTTCCCTCAATTTCTCCAAGATCCCATCATCAGATCGTGACCAAATGACAATGGGACCAACTTGAAAGTATACCCTTTCAAACAAAAAAATAATTTTTCAAATCGGTCCAGCCGTCTTCGAGTAACCGGGGAACATACATAAAAAAAAAATATCCCGACGAATTGAGAACCTCCTCCTTTTTTTTGAAGTCGGTTAAAAATAGGTGATAGTAACGTTAATCGGTTTCAAAACGCACCAATAGACAAACAGATAGAGGGTCGTTACGTTTTATAATGGCCGTAGATGCGTTCTATTAATAGAGATGAGACCACAGAATCTATTTGCTATCGACATATATCTGTAACTATATAAACGTAAGTTACCACCTGCCATGAATAAATCCCTGCAAATGTTCCGCTGTCGACATCAATCATATCGACTGTTTTGAGTTACATCACTTCTCTATATATCGAGTATTCGATGTTACGCGTAAATATATGATATAAATGATGTGAAGTATCACAAATATCCGCGTCTGAATTCCCCAACGAGGCAGGACGAGTTGAATTATACATTATACACCTGAATTCCATCCAGCCTATGTCTAGTAATGTACCTACTACAATAGACTGAATGGATTGATTTATTCAATCCAGTATGGGACGATTGATATTAATAATTGGGTACCCAATATAGCACGCAAAAAAACTTTTTACAAAAAAAAAAACAGCCATCTTCCAAAAAAAAAAAAACACTACAAAGTGAAAAATAACTTTAATTTCGGAAGTCGGTGTCTTTGGTTTTGAATTTTCGTTTTTTGCCACTGACTTCTGAAATTAAAGTTATTTTTCACTTTGTAGTGTTTTTTTTGGAAGTCAGTTGTTTTTTTTTGTAAAGTTTTTATTTTTCACTTTTAGTTGTGGTACCTTCATACCCCACATAAATTCGAATACCACTACCATAACCATAATCAGCCTAGATAATGTTCCCACTGCTGGGACACAGGCCTCCTCTCTGTGAGAGGGAGTGGGCCGTAATCTACCACGCGGGCCCAGTGCGGGTTGGTAGATGTCACATGTCTACGAATTTTCGATTCTAGGACATGCCGGTTTCCTCACGACACATATAACACTATGTTATTCCACCTCCCATCTATTTGCGACAGAAGAATTAATCTCGCCCTTCAGACTGCTAATAAAATCCATATTATCGTGTTTCTCACGATGTTTTCCTTCCCCGTTTTGAGAGTAGTGGTGATGAAATAATTTACACAAAGTAAAGCGCCTGTCTGGGTACCTACAACTCGTAAGTCTGTCGTTACCACTGGGCCACCACTGCTCCCAGCAAAGTTAATAAAATTTATATGGGACCACCTCGAGAGCATACCCTTTCAAACAAAAAATAATTTTTAAAATCGGTCCACAATTGATGGAGAAATCGGTGGATATTTTCAAATAAAAAAAACAAACACACGCTATGAACATAATAACTTTCTCCTTTTTGGAAGTCGGTTAATAAGTACAAAGGAATTGAACTCATTGCCTTACGTCCACTACACCATCACGCGTAGCATGAAAACGATAGAAACTGGTTTTCTACGGGTTTTGTCGACGGAAGAATAGACAAAATTACAGATTGTGATTATTTATCTGTCATTTTGTCTATTCTTCCGTCGACAAAATCCGTTTCTATTGTAGCAGGGGCGTAGCTACCGCCGTACGACGTACGTAAGCAAAAATTAATAAAAACTGCCCAGATTCATCATCAAATAGAAATGATTTAATAAATCAGTTTGCCGAAAAAAGGCGAGGAGAGTGTATATTTAATTTGAATTGTTTGTAAAAATTTTGGAAAAAGTGACATAGATAATTATGATGAATAAATATTTCTTTTAATTGTATCCAAACATTTTTTTTTCTTCTGTGAGAAATCTTTACCCTTCCCTCAAACAAATTTTTATAAGGGGCCCCGCCAAGGCACGCTACGCCACTGTATTGTAGTCGTGCTAAGCGTGCTTTAAGGTCCAGTTAGTGACCTACATAACCTGACCCCTCTTTCCCTCTTCTTCTTTGTAAGGTCTGGGTCAGGTACTACAAAGTACTGACCGTACATAGTAATTACTCAAGTAAGTACCTACTTTAGGCCAGAAACGTGATGTCAAGTATGTTTTGAAGATGTCAGAAATACACATTTATTTGCACTTTGCCAAAACAATAAATATATCTTCAGAATGGTAAAAAAACAAAGGAAACACATCTACGGTTTCTATGGATAATAATACAGACGATCATTACAAGTATTTAACGTTTTAATTAGTAGGAATAATTTTCTAATTACTAAGGCGCGTGACTATGGTTATGAATGACACTATATACGAGTACTACTTACCAACATTACGTAATTTATAAGTACCTTCTGTTATGTTGTCACATCACATGTCAATATTATTGAAGTATAGGATGATATGTGAAAAATAGTTGAACTTCTCGTGTATAAATAACCCACAATAAATATTTTGCACCATGCTACGTTGGGTGTTAGGCCCTTTGTAGACGGTTTCTTTACTGTACGACGTTTAAACAGTGCCGTAGTAAAAACGGGTCTGTCAACAAGCTTCTATACTGATCTTTATAATACTGACGACCGTGCCAACACACGGTGAATAAACCGCAGTTTTTCACGGCAAGAAAAACGTGTCTTCGAAATTGAAGTTGAAAATCGTATCGATAAAAAAGTGGTGTTGCTTTGATCACCGAACTGGGGTGGATCAATGGCGTACTTGCCAAAAATACAAAAAAAAAAAAAAAATTTAGTAATCACTACATATTATAAAACAAAGTCCCCCCGCCGTGTCTGTTTGCCTGTCTGAAGGCGATAAACTCAAAAACTATCGATCGAATTTTCATACGGTTTTCACCAGTGATTCATGAGGAAGGTTTAGGGGTTTAATTCGGGTTTAATGTAAAATACTTGAAGTAGGATGAACATCAGTTACATTTTAATCTAACTCTCATGCGACATAATAAGCTGATACGACACTACGACAGAAAAAAAAATGTAGGCATATACAGGAGGGCAGGGACATCGACGCGAAAACTGTTACCATGGATTCGGTACATGATTCTGAAACCCCCTGCGTTGAAATTATTCGTCGGTTATTAAAAAAAAACGCGTGGCACTCGGGGACTGCCGCGGTAAAGCTATTGCATAGCATTTGTAACCTCCATACTTCCTATTTGTCAACGCTACACTTGGGATGATGACGTGATGACATAAAACAAAATTACGTTTCCATGACAACATCACGTTGTCATGGGAACCGTCATTACTTGGTAGGCGGAGTGGGGGTGTTAGGTTTTTTTCGTTACGGGATTTCTTGATTCGGTCGCCGCGCTCAAAGCCCGCGATAAAAGCTATGCAATAGTTTAAAAACAAATCAGCTGTTACATAGAAAAATGCAATACCTACGCAATGAAAATGTATGGAACAGCTGATTTCAACGCAGTGGGGTTCAGAATCATGTACTGAATCCATGGTAACAGTTTTCGCGTCGATGTCCCTGCCACCCTGTATGCTCTACTACCTATCCTTAGCCGAGGTGGGTTGTTAGTTTATAATACTTAAAGTTATTATTCAAAGGTATATTCTACTTAAAATGAAAGAACTAATATGTTTTTGTATTTACACACATGAATATTATTAAATATAATATAGTCCACGACAAAAAGCCGTTTTAATAAAAAATATCTGAATGACTACGACACAAAATTGCCTGGCGTTTGTCGATGAAATTACATACATTTTATTCATGCGTACATATACCTAATATTAAACCGTCTGAGCATAATTCTTTGTGACATGTACACTAATATGTATTTCGTAGAATTACCCGATTCTGAAACTAACTCCGTGCTCAATATTTATTAACTATAGAATAAATTCAAATATATATATATATCTTTTATTACGTTTGTAATGCTATGCACATCCAAGCATGAAATTTGTAATTTATATTTACTGAAGCCTGATTTACAAGGTGCAATTTAGCAGCCTGTGGCATACCATATCTTGAAGCAACTATAAAAGTTGTACCTTCTAAACAATGTTTAGACGATATAAGATATTTGTTATTTTTTTATTGTATTCCACTGTCAAGGAACTTGCATCGTGTAACTAATAATATTTATTCTAATAATTCGTCGTATAGTTGTCTCTTATTCTAAGCACTGTTTATTTTATTTTGTTACCAACCTATTTAATAGACAAATCACTGAACCTGATTTGATTTCCTTACATCGATGCTGTGCTATGGGTCCCCCATAGCACTGCATCATGCTGAGTGGAAGCCTTCTTGTCACAGTCATGTCGTGCAGCTGCCGCCTAAGTAGTTTCTGTTCTATGCTCGTGATTTGTTATGTACTTTGTGTTGTTCTCTGATTACTCTTGTCTTTTATGTATGCACGTGTTTCTGTGACAAATAAACCTATTTTTCTTTTTTTCTAAATGAGGCTTTAGGCGCTTTAAAAGTCTTATAATAATTATTAATCAGCTAAGTAGTAATGACCAAGAAGTGATGATATCAACATGATGTTTAGTCTTTTCATTCGTTCTTGTCAGTTATTTAAGGCGCTACCCCGAGTAAAACCTTGCGATAGTGCGTTTTCCTTCGCTATTCAGAGGCTATTAACTCATTAATGAAGAGATATAGACTACATCTAAAAGTACATGATTAATGTTCGATATCCTATCATCACATTGCACGTTCTTATTTGTTTTTATGTATTATAAATACATTTGAAATAACCTTGTAAATATAAAATCTCCTTGTAAAAAATGGCTAATATTATAGATTTCATGCATCTTTTGCTAAAGGTGACGTCCTATTAATTAAAGGATACACTAATAAATAGACAATTTAAAAATCTATTTTATTTCAAAAGATAGCTTTTCGTTTTTTATTAAAATAATTCCGTAAATTGTTTGAATTCGGCGTGCGAAGGGAGCTGGACAGAAAAGGACCGAATGCTCAAGATCGCTCGCTAGGGGAGGTGCCTTAAATGTGAGTGTCATGAGGTTTACTAACCCTTTAGGAGAAAAAGATGTAGCTATACGTCCTGTAGAGCTTCATCTCTTTCCCATACTGAAGTAATATTAAAATAATACTGCTTTATGAGCTTGTGGTAGGCCCCCTGTGCTCGCGCGATGACATGCAAGCTTCAATTAGGACACTCTTAAGAAATGTGTGTGTTTAATCTCATCGTGCGACGAAATCGCATCGTTTGATCGTACTATCGTTAACCAATTAGGACGTCGTCTCACAGCAGCCCCGGATCTAGATTTTTTTTGAGGCGGAGCAAAAACTACCGTCTGCCGCCCTCTTCCAATCTTTTATGGGGATGCGCTAAATTAGACCCCGTGAATTTTTTTTTTTAATTCAAAATTTTGCCAGCAACATATTAGTCAAATTGTATCGATCGATAATGCTCCAATTCAGGGACGCCAAAACTGTTGCAAAAAAGAAAAAAAAATAGAAAGATTATAAATGTGCTGCGCGTCTCATTTATTGCAAAGTTGCTGTGTGCTGGGTGGTGCACTTGTCTGCTACGCTTGAATTTTTCGCCCCCTGAAGTTGGCGCCCAGGGCACGGGCCCCGGCTTGCCCCCCCTAGATTCGGGGCTGCCTCACGGTAAGTACTTACGTACTTATACACCAAAAAGAATACGCTTCCCGTGTCCCTTTCTCAATTTATTTTAGCAATCATACTCACGTTCAAACACTGCACTATATCAGACAGTATATAGGGCTTGACCCCTTATGAGCTGTCTAATAAATAAAGCTATAGCGATAATGAAGCCAGACTCATGTGCTCATAACGAAGATATTCGGTACTGCAAGGGGCCGTCGGAAAAATTACGAGAGCTGATAGGATATGTACAACATGTACAAAAAACCCTTTGCGATCCATGATGGTGTTGTAAGGTATCGTACTGTTTAAGTCTATTTATGTGGTAATTCTCAGGAAAAAGAAAAAATCGCCCCATTATTTTTTTCAATGGGGAATTTTACCGGGTCATGGTACGCGGGTGGCCATTGTTTACCGCGTGTCCACAAGTCATAACCCTCTTTAAAATTTTCTAATTTTTAATGGATTTGGGTTAATTTTAGAATTTTAAATAGCAACTTTTTATTTTCAAAAATAATAAAAAAAACTTTTTGGTAATTTTTGAGACCTCCGCTCTCAACATCGCCGCGCGCTGGCGGCAGTGAACGAGGGGTGCGGGGCAGCGGCGAGTCAGCTGGCCTCACAGCCAAGCGCGGGCCCCCGCGCCTCAGCAGTCAGCTGTTGCACGCCTTCAAGCACGGCTGCGCTTACGCGTCTTGTTAACCATCCTATTTAATTCTTGTTTTTTCCTATTCCGTGTTGTACTTTTTATATTCATAAATCTATTTAATATACAGTCCACTCAATCATCTTTGATTTCTCTCCACTACGACCTATCGTCGCGATCAGTAATGTTACTGCAGTACCTATGTGCCCCTGGATCGAACAGGGTTACACAGAGTTAAACAGCTGATATAAAAAAAAAAAAAAAAACCTACGAAAAATTTCAACGCAGGGCAGGCTTCAGAATCATGTACTGAAACCCATGGTCAAAGTTTTCGCGTCGATGTCCCTGACACCCCGTATACCTACGTACCTTAGTACCTACGTAGTTTTTGGTGAATGAGATAATGACTTAATTCTATGTAGTTATTGGCTTAAAGTTAATACAAACTGCTACCACTATTTATGTAGATATGATGGAGAAACTGCGTAAAGAAAGATGAAATATCCCTGTCTCTAAAAGTGAAGTGGATTATCTACGTCTTCTTCTTCTTTGGCTTCTGCAGTGGTTCATTTTCAAATAAAGCCTGAAAGATCGGTAAGGCAACTGCATAGGGTGAGTCCGAGGTATATGTAGGTGCCCACTTAAGTAACCAAACCCTAAGAGGCTCTATATAAATGCACTCCATAGACATACACAATTGAGATTAAAATAGCCGATTATGAATATAAGGAAAGCTTTTACAGGTTCTATTCGTAACATATTACGAAATATCAAATTGACCGGGATTCTATTCCGAACTGACGCGACACAAATGGCAACACAACAAAACGCATTGTTCACAACGGAGCTGTTATGTCTATACGTTACGCTATATCGGTTCTATCTGTATGTGATGGACGAATAGGTATTGCTAAATATGAACCGTATTCATCAAGAAAGGCATTCGTCATCATCGTCCTACCCTATTGGCTTATAGGATTGAATAGAAAGAGGATGGATTTATTTGTGGTCGGTGAAGCATGTGTGATACACAGGGGGATCAGCGCTGTTGACAATACGTTAGTCACAGCATTTTGCTGAGCAACAACCTGTTCTTGCACAGATGCGACGCACGGCTTAATTTTTCTTGTTATTTTTTATAACAAAAAGTTAACTCTGCAATCGGCATTAATTACACGTTCCATTCGCTGAAATGCCTCCAGAGCTTCTTGCCTTTGAGTACCAAAATCTCCCTTGCTCAAACTCTCATTCAGCCCATCATAGACTACGCTGATGCCTGTTATTTGGATGCCACCGAGGAGCTTTTAAATAAACTTGAACGTTTGCAAAACATCTGTATCCCTTTTGTTTTTAACCTCAAAAAGTATGATCACGTTTCCAACTTTCGCAAGATACTCAAGTGGCTCCCTATTCGTCTTCGCAGGAACTCTCGGATATTGTGTCTGTTATTTAACATCCTTCACAACCCTAAAACGCCATCCTATCTGCGGGAACGCTTTTCCTACGCCCGTCCCTCTGATGCACTTTGCAGGTCGCATCTTAGAAATCTCCTTAAATCCCCTCCCCACTCAACCGACTTCTACTCCTACTCCTTCAGTGTGCATGCGGTTCGGTTATGGAATTCACTTCCGCCTGACATTAGGGACTGCCAAACTGTTGCGGTTTTTAAAAGAAGAGTGAAAGAATAAGAATATGTATTTATTATTGTAGAAAGTAATTTTATCTAAGTATTTTAGTGATATATATTTTAGAAGTATGTATTTAAGTATATTCTTATGTTGTATGTTTATATTTAAATTAGTGTATAGTTAAGTTTTAGTAATAGTTAAGTTTTATTTTATGTATTCTGTTTTCTCTTTTACTCTTACACACGTTGTCTACATCTCTTTAATTACTTTCCTATCACAGGTATGCTGGAAGAGATTTCTATAGAAATAAGCATCACCTTTATACGTATTTTTCTGTTCCTGTCTTCTTGTCTGTTTATATGTGTGTACATAAACTGTTAAATAAAAAAAATAAAAATAATAATAATTTTGTTTTTCTTTTGTTTGTTCATTTGCCAAAGTCGCAATAGTAATAACGCAATGTATTATGTCTTTGGTCCCTGACCTTGACATCAAGCAATGGATAAAATTGTCAAACTTTTATTGGTTGAATACGAGGCGTTTTGCTTTTTTGTAGAAGTGTATTTTATTTATGTTTTTTTTTTGTAATGTACGTTTTTTTTTCGCAAAATAAACAATTATTCTTTCTTTTCTTTATCCACAATATCTATTCTATCAGTTGACATCTTAGTATTCACCATCACCGTTATCATCTCGCATTCAATTCATCCATCATTTCCACCGAGATTTGTCACTATGATCTACGTAGTAGTCAAAAGCTAAATCAGCCTGCAACTGACCCACTTCTGGTAAAAGTTTTCCTTTCAAACAAGGATGTTGGAGGGTTAAAACCACACCATCTCGGTGTGAGTCAGCGATTTTAGACCAGCCCATCGGATTAAATGATCTTAATCCCCATTAACATTTTATTTATTTTAGTTATTCCTTATCTGGGCAAAGGCCCCATATTTATATTTTCAAAACGCATTATTGTGTTGTTGTATTTTGATCGTGTCTCTTCCGTCCAGCGTAGTGCTAAGCGCGTGTACGTGACGAAACAGCTGTGTTACTAATACTTTGTTGTGCAGTTGACAAACAATGGATACTACGTCAATGTGTTGACGTACGTGTGAAAGAGATAGTGTACCTGGTCTTTTACTTGAATACCTCTTTGTACCTAAAAATTCAATAATTTAAGGGCTTCTTTGCCAACATTGATGTCAACCACGCCTGCTTCCTGTGTGTTAATCTTTTTAGGCCGTTATAATTCTACAATATCCATTCATCATCATCATCATCATCAGCCTAAAAATATTCCCACTACTGGGACACAGGCCTCCTCTCTGTGAGAGGGAGTGGGCTGTAATCCACCACGCGGGCCCAGTGCGGGTTGGTAGATGTCACATGTCTTCGAATTTTCGGTTCTAGGACATGCCGGTTTCCTCACGATGTTTTCCTTCACCGTTTTGAGAACAGTGGTGATGAAATAATTTACACAAAGTAAAGCACCTGTCTGGGTTCGAACCTACAACCTACAGCTCGTAAGTCGCGGCCGTTACTACTGGGCTACCACTGCTCTAGTGGTGCAAGAGCAGTGGTGGCCCAGTGGTAAAAATATCCATTACTTCATACATGCTTGTATAGTCTGTCTCCTCAACACTATGATCAATGCAATCGGTGTTGTCATTGTGGTTGTGATTTCAAGTGAGTAACGTTATATTTACGGTGCAGGATTCCCCGCGATATGATTTGACATTGCGGGGAATCCACCGCTATTAAAACTTGCGGAATCAAATCCTAATAACTTGGTTCTAGAAGTCAAGTATACCTAAATTCTAGAATGACCTAACTAACATCAGGCCTGTAATTATACACCTACATTTTTCCAATTATGTTTAAGTCCCATGTAATAGGGGGCGAGCCTATTGCCATCAACCGTGCACAAATCCAGCCACCGGGCTGCTACAGAGAAATTCCGGATGGAAACAATGTTAAATGATCTGAACCTGGCTTGATTTCTGTTCGTCTTTTTCGGGTGACCACTGAAAATCAGCGCTGTGCTGTGGGTCCCCCATAGCACAGCATCACGCTGAGTGGAAGCCTTCTTGTCACAGTCATGACGTGCAGCTGCCGACTATTTCTGTTTTATACTCATGTTTGCATATTATGTACTAAGTTATACCTATTTTGTTTTTTGCTTACCTACTCTTGTCTTTGTATGTGTCACCGTAAGATTGTGAACACCGTTAGTTTATAATCTATCGGCATTATTTCCGTTAGATCATAATCTGTCGAAAAATTGTGAACTGGGTGAAATGGGTTAGGTTAGGTTAGAACTGTGACCAACCGCGTGAGCCGAGAGAGCGTAATGAGCGCTGCTGAAGGTAGCGGCAGCGCTCACTACGCTCGTTTCTCATGGATACATTATAAACTATCGAAAAACAATGCGTTAAATCGTAAATGATTTGTCGCAGTTCACAATTTTTCGACAGTTTATAATCTAACGACAATAATACCGATAGATTATAAACTAACGAAGTTTATAATTCTACGGTGACATATGCACGTGCTTCTGTGACAAATAAATCTATATTTCTTTCTTTCTTATCGAATGTTTAGTAAAAATCTTCCGGCCTATTGAAATTTAAATCCAATGTATTTTCCTGTCCAATCTAACAACAATTTGTAAGTCTAATTAGTAACTATTAAAGAGCCTAACACACTATAAACACTTCCATAACTAGCTAAGAGTTACATAAAGTGTGGAAGTGATATCATTATGTACAGGAGTCTCACCGTACTGAGCGATTTAATCTAACTAGTTCTATTGTGGCCTACCTTAAAAGGGGAGCAGTAAGGAGCCGTAAATAATGTAATAAACACGTTTGCTGTTATGAAATCATATTTATATGTCCTCTATGAATTATAAGTGGTTCATTTGGGATGTTATTGTAACCTGCGTAATGTTTCTTTTACTCGGAAAGTCCCATTCATCCATTTATTTTTACCCCAAATGGTTCCTATTGTTGAAGTGAAAATTTCTTTATCTACTCTCATAGCGTAATATTCGAATTATGAACTTCAAAACGAGTTTATATTGACATACTTTGTAAACAGAATACCGAAATTTAAAAATAGAATCATATTATAACACTTTTTCTCTAACAAAATAATACTATGAAACAATTTTTTCTATTACGATACAGCGCTAATCCAAGAAGTTAATATCACCAAAGAGTTTCCATCAACTTTTGGCGGGGGACAGCAGCACCCGCTGTAGCGCATGTGCGGTGATGTGCTGGTGCAGGCGACATTCATTTGTTTTGTAGTACTTACTGAATTTCGTGGGATTTTTAAATTTATTCTTGATCTTTAACTTAACTTTGATCTTTTATTTAGTATTTGTTTCAATCCTGATGTTTGAGAGTAGATAAAGTAGTGTATGAAACTGCACATAACTAGGTATTAAAACATTCGTGTGATACTATTAAAAACCTCGCCTACGGCTCGGTTTTTAAACACACACTCATGTTTTAATACCCCTTATTATGCAACAGTTTCATAAACTACTATTAGGCGCGTTTGACATTTTTGAGATGGGAAAAAACAATTGAACTCGCGACACTGTTACCAGCTCATTTTTGTTAACGCGATTGTGCTCTTTATTTATATTGTGTTACGGATCAGTGTTCTATGCAAGTATTTTTACTTTAAAGATTTTGGAAGTTTTTTTTTTTTGTAAACTCTATTGTGCTCTTTATTTAGATAAGGTTACGGAACAATGTTCTATACAAGTATTTTTCTTCCACCAAGGCGATCTTGTTCAAGTTTTCACTTCTGTTGGCATTCCCGGAGTGCCACTGTTTTTTTTTATGACTGTCTCTTTGATCTACCATGGGGTTCGGATTCGATTCCCAGATTGGGCAGTTATCGAGTTTTTCCATCAGGATTTTTTGTAGCATCCCGGAGTCTGTATTTGTTGGTAAATGGCAATAGGCAGATATGGGTGTAGGTGCCTACTTACCATTTCTACCTAACCTTTCGAGATACGACCATGATGTCATAATTTTATCATATATTTTTCTGCAATTAAAGTACTAGAATGTGTAAAACAACTTAGTAATAGTAAAAAGTACCTCGTTGAAGTTGCCAAAATTTGAAAAAGCGGCCGAGTTATCCTCATCAACTTGGTCTTCTTGGCAAATTAATTATTTGTGGTTAATTTAACACCTAGTTTGCATGTAGCAATAACAATGCATACAAACAGCTGTGAACTATAAACTTACTCAATAGGTATAAATTGTCCATTCACACTGAAGTATACATATGTGCCTATCAGCGTGCGTAAATACTACGTCATTAATATAATTTATAGTGGCAACAGCTTGCCAATTGATTACCTATATTATATTCAATATTACTAGTAAACAAACTGTCATAATAGATAATGGAATCTGGACCTCACATAGTTGGAAAAAGGCTAGACAGATGAGTCGGTATATATATTTACCGAATCTTCAAGAATATCGACCAAACTGATATGACAAAATTTTTAATTTAAACTTTTTATTAATAATTTTATTCTGTACTGCATTTGAAATAAGATTAGACATTTAACTAAACCTTTTTTACAGTCCGTTCAACCGATTTTGACTTCTATTGCGTTGGTGGCATGACAAATGGCAGCTGCAGTAAATAGTTGGTTTGTAACCACTTTTTTTGCCTTTAATGCCATTCTTATGCCTACGCAATAGAAGTCAAAATCGGTTGAACGGACTGTAAAAAAGGTTTGTTTAAATGTCTAATCTTATTTCAAACGGAGTATAGTAATATTGAATATAATATAGGTAATCAATTGGCAAGCTGTCATAATAGATAATGGAATCTGGACCTCACATAGTTGGAAAAAGGCTAGACAGATGAGTCGATATATATATTTACCGAATCTTCAAGAATATCGACCAAACTGATGATGACAAAATTTTTAATTTAAACTTTTTATTAATAATTTTATTCTGTACTGCATTTGAAATAAGATTAGACATTTAACTAAACCTTTTTTACAGTCCGTTCAACCGATTTTGACTTCTATTGCGTTGGTGGCATGCCAAATGACAGCTGCAGTAAACAGTTGATATTGTAACCACTTTTTTGCTTTTAATGCTATCCTTATGCCTACGGTATAGAAGTCAAAATCGGTTAAACGAACTGTAAACAAAGTTTGTTTAAATGTCTTATTTCAAATGTAGTATAGTTCTATCTAATTTTGTCTAGTCTTTATATATATAATTCTTCTGTGAGTGTGTATGTCACTGAACTCCTCCTAAACGGCTGAACCGATTTTGATGAAATTTTTGGTGTGTGTTTGAATGAGTCCCTGGGTGGTTTAGATTCACAATTGGACCCGGTAGGTGGCGCTGCGATCGAGTTATAGGAAACAGGACAACGTCTGTTCGGTCAGCTAGTTTTATATATAATGTTATGATCTTAATGTGTACCTATTTATATATTGACTGAAATCTTGTAGGTATGTGTGGTGTAAAGTGTAAATATAAATTTAAATAAATTATTATTAAATAAATGATTTTATCCTCCCATTGTTTGTTTCACCAGTTTCAGATAAGTTACCGGTAACTCATCTGGCAGTTAACTTCATACAAAAATATTCCGTTTATCTGGTACACTGCCTTGTTGGTATAGTGGTCGCAAGACCTACTACTGAGCATGAGGTCCCATGGGTTCGATTCCCGATCGAGCAAAGTGTTATTGTGTTTTTCTATCAGTGATATCTCAGTGGCAGCCCGGCTATCTAATCTGTTTCATTTTGACAGTTCTACAACATTCATTGCGTTGTTTACGTTGTTGAGCAGATTTTTTTTCGAACTTATGAAGCAATGGATTAGCAATCTGTTTCAAAACGATTCAGACTGTGATTGATCGTTTGGTGGCAATAGGACCCATTACTTAGGACTATAAACATAGCTAGCGAAATGTGGGTATACTCGTACTGGACATAGATCTCTGCCTAACCATTCGGGGAGTACAAGACGTGATGCTATGTAAAGTTATCAGGAAGATTGTGCCAATCCCGACTCTGAAAAAAATCCCTATGAGTATTATTTTTACCCGACTATGGCGAAACAAAAAGGAGAGTTGTTGGAAGCGTCATGATCATGATCGGCTTTGTGACGTTACATTGAATTGAATATGGCGCCATCTAGAGGACATAAACACGTAAACAAAAAAAAAAAATGTAGCCATGTTGGTTATCAAATGAAAGAGCTTAATTAGCACATTTCAAAAAATATTTATATTATAACCCAAAAATAATTTAAATAAAAATAAAAGTTATAAAACTAAAACCCAACTACGACAAAAAAGTCAACTAAAAGGTATAAAACAAGACATCACAGACAGACAAATAAAAAAAAACGTGTGGCACTCGGGGACTGCCGCGGTAAAGCTATTGCATAGCATGTGTAACCTCCATACTTCCTATTTGTCAACGCTACACTTGGGATGATGACGTGATGACATAAAACAAAAACTACGTTCCCATGACAACATCACGTTGTCATGGGAACCGTCATTACATGGTAGGCGGAGTGGGTGGTGTTAGGTTTTATTTTCGTTACGTTACGGAATTTCTTGATTCGGTCGCCGCGCTCACACAAAAAAAATGATTACTATCCCTTTATATAAAATTTGCCAAACTAGGAGAACAACATAATATCTATACATATGCCTGGGGACCTTAATATCTTACATACGAATATTACAAATTCCTACGTTTTTCATAACCGTTCAACCCCAGTCTGGTTTAGTCAAAATTAGATTCTATGAGCGCACAAAACTTTTCTTAATAATATGATTGAAACCAAGTTTCTTCTCCTTTGTCGATTGAAAAGTAACTATTTCTGACAAATAATATTATATTCTTGGAAAAATGTAAGCAACAATTGAAGTTTGTAAATTGTGGGTAGGTAGCTATGTAATATCTTATATAAAATTCTCGTGTCACAATGTTAGTTACCTTACTCCTCCGAAACGGCTTTACTGATTTTTACCAAATTTTATATGCATATTCAGTAGGTCTGAGAATCGGCTACTATCTATTTTTAATAACCCTAAGTGATAAGGGTTATCCACCCCAAACAAATAATTGGCAAAACAATGTTTGCCGGGGTCAGCTAGTCTTATATATAAAATTCTCGTGTCACAATGTTAGTTACCGTACTCCTCCGAAACGGCTTTACTGATTTTTACCAAATTTTATATGCATATTCAGTAGGTCTGAGATTCGGCTACTATCTATTTTTCATACCCCTAAGTGATAAGGGTTGTCCACCCCAAACAAATAATTGGCAAAACAACGTTTGCCGTGGTCAGCTAGTTTCGATATAAAAGGCAATGGTGCCGATTCCCTTGTTCACAAACTAAACTAAATTTAAGTTCAGTGCATCTTTTTCTTTCTATTTCATTAAGAAAAGGACAGAAGATAAATTTTAGTTTAGTCCTGTCAAATTAATCAGCGCTTGACATAAATTGACGTAATTTTAGTCGGCAAGTTTTTAATCACGTCTAAACTTGTATGGAGAGTGACAGGCGCTGATTAATTTGACAGGACTAAACTAAAATTTATCTTCTGTCCTTTTCTTAATGAAATAGAAAGAAAAAGATGCACTGAACTTAAATTTAGTTTAGTTTGTGAACAAGGGAATCGGCACCAATGTCAATGTACTTTACCTAAGTTTTATTCAAGATTATTTGTCAGGATTGCATATTGTGTCCAATTAAGTAATTTAGTTTCAGCCTATTTTTCAAGAAGGAGCAATTCGAGGTCTCAATGATTATTATTCTTGTTACTGAAAACTTTAATAATAGTAACCACTGTAATTGTATATTTAAAGTTTCCACCTATCTAATTATTTACGAAAGCTAATATTAATATATTAATTTTCCTACAATGCTTGTAGTTCAAACGGGTTCAAGGTAATTTTTTTTTTAATCCCGCTGTGTTAGCTTAAAGCCGTTTATGTATTCACTAGGCGAAAAATGTCTAGATCATGACTCTCTAGAGAAATTGCGACGAGTCGCGAGTCTGCACAGAAATAGAGTCTGCAAATATTAAATGTGTTTTTCATTAAAAGTAGGCGTCATATGAATTTGTGGTATAAGGGCAAGCGGACATTACAGCCGCATCGGGCCGCAGCGCATCGAAATTCCAAGACAAAAAAGTCTAGCACGGCTCACCTGTAGTGTGCAACCCTAAATTGAAAATAAATATGTTTTTTTTCATCAATTTTTACAATAATCGTAAAATTTCTCAATTAGACGCCAAACAGAACAAAAAAAAAAACATTTCTATATGTGCACATTGTATGAACATTTGAAGACAATAGCCGGTAGGATCTAATCCCCGCTTTGGAGGTCAGTCATCTGACTTACTTTGACTGATTCTGACTTTTATTTTTATTATTTATGATTTTATAATGAATTTCTGGATTTTAATTGACATTAATTTTAATGAATTTAAAGAATGTAAATTATTTTATTTTATATTATTAAAAAAAAAATAATGAATAAAAAAATGTGAAATGAAATGAAATTGTTTATTCTGTAAATAGGATATCGGAATCACTTTTACACGTCATATAAAGAAAAAAATTAAAAATAAGCTAGATGAGTTCGGCGTTTCCTATCTGACTACTCTGAGAAGAAAGGCCGAAACAAACTCAGAGGTCACAGTCTCTTTTAAAGTCCAGACATAATCTTGGTCAGGCCATATGAGGACCATGTAGATTAGTGTCTGAAAAGGACCGAGGATGTAATGAACTTACTAATTTATTTTACAATTTTATTTTATGTACCTATTTCTATTTCAATGTAGTTATTTATTTTAGTTATAATAATCCCATCAAAAACATAAATGTGAAAATGGGAGCCAAGTTCCATAAATATTGTTGTCGACTTCGCCGACAAAAGAATTGAAATCTGAATGGGTGCCAAGTTCTGTAGATAATCCTGAAATTTATTTATAAGAACATGCAACTTTCTAAAATAAAATTAAAACACTAATTCTTGTTTTTTCTGCTATAACAATGTTTGCTATTTAAAAATATAACTTCTTAAATTTGAACAGTCGAATTATTTACACAAAGCACTTAGGATAAATTGAAGCTCAAGATTTGACTTGGCTAGTTTTTACATACAAGTTATCTTATATTTGGCTAATCAATTTATCATCTTTATATTTGTCTACAGTGTCGCGGTGCAAAAGAACTAAAACAAACAGGGTAACTTTTTTATGCTGGTGTGCGTTACAGCTATGTCTTACACTCGCGCCACGTCATTGTGCTGTAATTTTACTTTTTTAGTGTGCGTGCATTAAGCGGCTAACAGTTGGACGCTATTTTTTCATCGAGTTTACAGCTTTGACTGTCTACCTAGGCATATTTAATTATTTATTATTATTTAATTTTAAGTAGGCACTCAACATCAAATAAGTAATTCATGATGTGCTTACCTGTAAGAAATTGGTACACTAGTCTATAAGTTTATTGGATGTATCTCATATTTTTGTATCGATGTACTCAATTGTTGGTGAGCCAAATAAATAAAATAAAATATTCATATCTTTGTTCTTTATGTTATGCGCAAGTTACTGTTGCTTATTGTAACTGTAAGGTCAAAATATCTTCATCCTCTAAAATTTTAGCTTGCTGGTAAAAACTAGCCAAGTCAAATCTTGAGCTTCAATTTATCCTAAGTGCTTTGTGTAAATAATTCGACTGTTCAAATTTAAGAAGTTATATTTTTAAATAGCAAACATTGTTATAGCAGAAAAAACAAGAATTAGTGTTTTAATTTTATTTTAGAAAGTTGCATGTTCTTATAAATAAATTTCAGGATTATCTACAGAACTTGGCACCCATTTAGATTTCAATTCTTTTGTCGGCGAAGTCGACAACAATATTTATGGAACTTGGCTCCCATTTTCACATTTATGTTTTTGATGGGATATCATTACTTTTTGTAAAGAAATTATTATTATTCGTCAATCAAACGTGATCTATAAAATTCTTTTTGCAAATATGCGTAGCAATATTGTGTAAGAATGTAGGTATTTTTTTCGTAACAATTGTTACAATTGTCCGCAATGATGTCAGATGGCTGAGCCGGCGCGGCAAGTATTATTATAAAAAAAACGTGTGCAGTCGAGGAGCCCCGTCAGGAACAAAGTTCCTTCTCACGTATGATTTAATTATTTAATTTTCGCAGCCGCCCCTTGGATTTACATTTTGACCTCACTATGGACTTAACTTTTCGTAAGTTTATATCAAAAATAGTTACTTTTAACTATTTACTATATTAAACGACAATAGTCCCTAAAACAATAGTCATACGATCTATCAATTCAAAAACGTCTCAAGCATAGTACCAACCTACCAACTACCTTGAACATACCAACCTGACGTTTGTAACAACGTTTTTCGAGATCAGAGAATGAATGAAATGAATTCACTGCCGCCTAACATTAGGGACCAAGATTTTGACACGTGACACATCAGTTGACTCGACGGGGTGTTTTGAATTCAGTCATGAAATTAAGAAATTACATCAACTTTTAGCATTCGAATCAAAAATGTACAGTTAGCTGTCAAATTATAAGACGCTGGAGATCAGCGCCATCTGAAGTGAGCAAGTGGCAGTTTTTAACCCCATTTGAAAATTTGTCATCATTACTGTCATTTTCATGGTTTTCGGGAGATAGTGCTGATATCGAATTAGATGGACATTCTGGATTTTAAGATGGCGGCTATTCCAAATAATAATAATATTGTAGATCAATTCTCATAGACATCAATTTCATGCCGATTGTAAACTTGATAATCAAAATCCGTAAAAAAACGGACCTCTTAATTTCGTTAAGTTCGTCTGTCCGTGCGTCCGGATGTCATACAGCTATTTAACATGGAGACTATTTACACTCTATCGATGAAAATTTTGAAAAAGGTGTATTTTTTGCACCGTTAAACAATGGTGTAGTGAAATTACGATAAACATAATAGTGGGGGTGGCATTCTCCATACCTACATATAACGGAGAGATGAAAAAATCTATGCATATAAAGCGTGTATTGTTGGATCTCATAATTAAAATGTTAAAGATGTTTCTAAGTAACTTTGCTTTTGAAGTCAATAGTTTTTGAGATACAGTTTATTTTCGGTTACAACCGCAGAATTAACTTTGTTTTTATAGTTTTTTCGAGAAATACAAACTTATTTTTGCAGTCGATAAAATTGATACTATTCAATGTTTATGCGTAAATATTCATCCCAATTACGGAACCCTTCACTGTGCCATGGGGTCTCAACTCAAATTATAATTAGTTCTGAAAAAAAATCATAGATGGCAGCATCGGTAACAAATATGAAATTAACAATCACTAAAAAGCGATAAACGGCTGATTTTGGCGTAAGTATGATTAGTAAAAATCAAAACTTCTTGTTTAATGCTGATTTATCTATATAAACTCATAAATCATCTATTTTCAACAAAAATGATAAATGAAACATTTTGTTCAGAGCTCTTTGCAATAAATAGATGGCGTATTATTCAATTTGTCGTCACATCTGTCGCTATTATTTTACGTTTAGTATTAAATCAAACAATTTTTGAAGTGAAAACATCTTTAGGCGCGTTGGGCATTTTTGAGATGGGAAAAACAATTGAACTCGCGACACCGTTACCGACATCTCATTTTAGTAACCGCGATTGTGCTCTTTATTGTTATTAAGTTACGGATCAATGTTCTATGCAAGTATTTGTACAAAGGTTTTGGAAGTATTTTTTTTTTTTGTAAACGCTGTTGTGATCTTTATTTAGATAAAGTTACGGACCAATGTTCAATACAAGTATTTTTCTTCCACCAAGATCTTGTTCAAGTTTTCGCTTCTGGCGGCACTCCCGGAGCGCCACTGTTTTTTTTTTTATAATCTATTACCTACTTTACGTAGAAATATAATATCTGAAAGAAATCTATACATGTTTTTGGCAAGTACCTACCTACTTATATTTTTTCATTTTACTGATACCTTTCTATAAAAAATCGGCCAAGTGCGAGTCGGACTCACGCACGAAGGGTTCCGCACCATTATCTATACAAACGGCAAAAAAATCAAGCTTGTTGTAGGGGAGCCCCCTTAAATATTTATTTTATTCTGTTTTTTAGTATTTGTTGAAAAGATTGTAAAAACTATCTTTGCTTTGTTTAAATTCAATCTCTTTTTATTGTATGTAATTGCATATCACGTGTGCACTGTGAACATGTACATTCCATAACGCTACCAAATACTGGGTACGTCTTTCATCGACTTGAATATGCCCTGGCGGCTGAGAGTATGTCATGCTCACTCAAATGTCTCGCTGATGGTGGCGTGTGTGTTGCATCATTAAGTTCCCTTCAAAATGGTTGAGCTAAATGGTGCTGATCCATGCATCATGTTCGTGAACGGGCGCCGTCAGTAGGGACTGGTCATCCACGGTTTATTTTAATTTCTGAATTGTTTTTGTTTTATATTTTTATTACGGACGCTTTTAACGTGCACGTCTTTCTACATTGTTCTCACATGTATAATTTCAACATGAATGATGTAACGAATATTTTGTAACAATATTTTTATTTAAACGAGTGACCATGGAGTTTCTTGCCCGTTCTTCTCCATAGGTACCTACTACGATTAGGAATGGGCAACTAGCTTCATCTTTCTGACTGACCGACCCCTTGACAATTCAAAAGTACCTGTAATTGGTTTATTTGAAATAAATGCTTTGAGTTTGAGTTTATAGCGGCAACAGAAATACATCATCTGTGAAAACAACTGTCTTAATAGAGACACAGCCTGGTGACAGACAGACGGACAGCGGAGTCTTAGTAATAGAGTCCCGATTTACCCTTTAAGTACGGAACCCTAAAAAGGATTTCACGAAACGTTTTAAAAGTAGACAGGTTATTCGGCTAATGGTGCCGATTCTCTTGTACACCGAACTAAACTAACTATCACTAAAATTCCTTACTTTTTACTATGAGAATCTCAAAGCTATTCTGCAAAATAAATTCTCTTTTTAAAATAATTTTGACAAATCTAAATCGAATTTCCCAATCGCGACTCCACACGTGATACCTAACCACCTGAATCTTTTTAGAGCCGGAGGCGCACAGGGGGCAACCTCGATGTGTTTTATATGAAATTTTTCACTTTTCGTAGGAAAAAAATAATAAAATTACCTACATGTAGTGTTAGGGGTTTAAGGGTTTCATAAAGGGGGTCGAAATTTTCATTATTTTTGCGATTGGACACACCGTTTTCGAGATATAAGCAAAAGAAAAATAAAGGTTCACTACTGTTTCAGATTGTTCACTATTGTCAGATTATTAAGTCTTTTTAGGTCATTTGATTTGTCAAATGTTTTTATTGAACCAACCCGAGTGACAGCTTCTTCTGCCACTTGTATAGACAATATTTTTTGTAATTGTGATTATTTACACAAACAAATTGTAAATAAGTTGCCATCAGATCACAGTGGACAAACAATAACATTTTGCTCCTACATACCTTTACAAAAAATTCAAATAAGGTTTAGGCCAATTACATGTAAAAGTTTAGAGAAATTAAATAATTCTTTGGCCAATAAATTATGTGTTCAGAGTTTTAATAATATAGGTGACCCAAATGAGTTCTACGCCGAGTTCTTTTCACTATTAAACACGCAATTTAATGACACTTTTCCACTAAAGACTAAAAGTATTTACACAAAGTTCTTATTTAGTGATTGGGCGACTCCAGGTATTCGTAAAAGCAGGGAAAAACTATTTGAACTTTATGGCTTAAAGCAACATATGGATAATACAAACTTTCATAAGTATGTTGCAAAATATTCAAAAACTTTTAAAAGTGTTTGCAAAATAGCCAAAGCTCTGCATATTAGCAATAAAATAAAATCAGCTGATGATAAAATAAAAACTACCTGGCAAGTAATAAATAATGAAACGGGTAGGAAAAAACAGCGAAATACTGAATTTAATTTAGAGACTGCACATGGCCCCATTAACTCAGATATAGAAATAGCTCAAGAATTTGAAAACTTTTTTGCTAATATTCCTCTTAAAACTACTGAAGCTTTAAATTCCTCACCCGCGCTTTCTGCTGCCTTACTTAGACAGAATGTGAAGGCATGCCCTTTGGAGTTTAGGTTTCAGCATACAAACCCCCAGGCTGTTATAAAAGCTTTTAAAGATCTTAAAATTAAATCAACAGAAGATCTCTGGGGAATGTCTGTAAAAGTCTGTAGATCTATTATCGAAACCATTGCGCCCTATTTAGCTTACATATTTAATACCAGTGTAGACCAAGGAGTCTTTCCGGATCTCATGAAACACAGTAAAGTAGTTCCATTGTTCAAATCCGGTGATAGTAAAGAACCCAACAATTATAGGCCTGTGTCAATTCTGCCAGTTCTCAGTAAAGTGTTTGAAAAGTTGATGCTCAATCAAATGTTACGTCACTTTAATAAAAATTCCATCTTTCATGAACAACAGTACGGTTTCACCAAAGGGCGTTGTACTACTGACGCCGGTGTCACCCTAATAAAGAACATTTTTAAGGCCTGGGAAGAAGCACAAGATGCCATTGGAATCTTTTGCGACCTCTCGAAGGCGTTCGATTGTGTAGACCATGAGACACTTCTGCTGAAACTAGAACACTATGGGATTAGGAATACAGCTCTTGATTTACTTAGATCATACCTGAAAGATAGAAAGGTTAAAGTTCAGGTAAACGGCGTAAACTCATTAGGGTCTGAAATGGCAATGGGCGTTCCTCAAGGTTCGATATTGGGTCCATTCCTCTTTTTAGTTTACATTAATGATTTACCCCAAATACTTCAAAATCAACCGAAGATGGTGTTATTTGCAGATGACACATCATTAATCTTTAAAATAAACCGACAATCACAAAATCTTGACGACGTGAATAGCTCTATTCTGCAAGTCCAAGATTGGTTTACGGTAAATAATCTGGTACTTAATAAAAAAAAAACCAAATGCATTAGATTTAAATTACCTAATGTTAAAAGTAGCGAATGTGACATCATATTGAATGGAGAAAAACTGGAATTTATTAATCAAACGGTTTTCCTGGGAATCACGCTAGACGAGAAATTACAATGGGGACCTCATATAACATCTCTTGCGGGGCGGTTAAGCTCGGCCGCTTATGCTGTTAGAAAGATAAGACAGTTAACAGATGTAGAAACCGCGCGTTTGGTCTATTTTAGCTACTTCCACAGCATTATGTCATATGGCATTTTACTGTGGGGTCGGGCTGCTGACATTGAATCCATCTTTATTTTGCAAAAGAGAGCTGTCAGAGCCATTTATAATCTACGTCGCCGCGAATCTCTCAGGGAACTTTTTAAAAGGATTAATATTATGACGGTACCTTGCCAATTCATTTATGAAAATATTATGTATATAAGGAAAAATCCACATCTCTTTAATAAAATAAGTGATAGACATAATTTTAATACTAGAAATAAAGATAAACTAGATCAACCATTTTTCAGGTTATCTAAAGTACATACATCTTTTATGGGGTACTGTGTTAAATGTTACAACAAAATACCTTGTGACATATTGCAATTAAATGAAAGAAAATTTAAAACTCATATAAAAAGTACACTTTGTAAACAAGCATATTACAAATTAGAGGATTATATCCAAGATAAGAGTGCTTGGAAACATGCTGGTCCTGCTCCATAGGACAATTTAGAATCAAGACAAAATCAAACTGGTTGCTAATTTAATTGTAAAATTTATTACTTTGTGTTTTAAGTATGACATTGATTTTACATTCTGTGATTACTTCCTTACACACTGACTTATTAATTGTAACATTTTAGGAAAATCGTCTACTTTTACAATGTTTGTAAATATGTGAGAACCATGTATCTGTCACAAATTAAATTATCTATCGTTGCTTCATTTTTAATTTTTTTACCTATTGTGGTATAGTAATTTTATTCTAGGTGCATCGTCTTCACATATAATAATTATTTAACAAATGTACGTAGATATACAAACAATATTGTAAAACATTTTAAAAGAGTAACGGTGGAGTTTCT
This sequence comes from Agrochola lychnidis, assembly GCA_963680765.1. NCBI lineage: Eukaryota > Metazoa > Arthropoda > Insecta > Lepidoptera > Noctuidae > Agrochola > Agrochola lychnidis. Next base: position 22,204,807 of record OY796866.1, read on the forward strand.
TGCCCATTCTTCTCCATACGAAAACTACCTTTTGGAAGGGGCGACTAGAATCAATTTTATTATTTTGTAATTTTTGACGTTCAAAAGTGCCATACATGGGCCTATTTGAAATAAATGATTTGACTTTGACTTTGACTTTGTTTTTGTATCTGAAGTCGGGGTGTTGGTGTGAATTTAAAGTTCATCACAACCAATTTTATTCCACATGTTTTTAGTCGAAAAACGTCAAATTCAGAATAGCAAAATTGCCATTTTCACTAAAGTAATATCTCAGTTCCATCTTCAAAATATAGTTAAGTTGTGTCATTTTAGTCTTTAGAAACTATTCCGCCAACTCGAGATATTTTTTGTTGTATTGTTATTACACTTGTCCTTGAACGCACCGTGCGATGTGCGATGTAGAGAATCTAAAGTATCTAACTCGACTCCTAGATGGCGTTGTAAAAGTCGCTTATGCTGCCATCTGTTAATAAAAATGGAAGAAAAAAAACAGCCAGTTCAATACCCAGTTTTAGGGAGGTGTCATTTCTTTGTATGGGATTGGGTATCTGTACGTAGTATTATATTATATGTGACTGTGTGTAGTCCGACATACACTTGGGCAGTTTTTTAAATTTCGTTTTGAAACTACCTCAAAAAAAAAAAACTATTACTCGAGTAAGATTATCCTATAAAAAACAAATACTACCAAACTCACAACTAACAAAAAATGATTGTGTGGTTTTATGAAACCACGGTAAAAGTGAAACTTTACCCGGTCAGCTGCTGCGAACTATAGACGCCGCCATATTGGCCTTAGCTGCTCTGACGAGCGCCTTTCACTTTATCCCTACTCCGCGGTCGACCGTCATGCGACATGCAACACACAGACGAAAAAGTTTGAGACGATGTAATTAAAGTTTCACTTTAAAAATGTAGACGTCATTTAAAAGTGTTTGCGGAATACCTACCTAATTTATAGATTAATTTAACATCATTCCCAAACATAATTTTCTTAAGCCTACCTAAAAAATGTATACTAGGCATTCTATATCAGAAAGTATCAAAAATAAAATCCACAGTAAATAATTGTCCAATAAATTAAAAATAATTTTGAACAACGTTCCGAATTTAAATTCAAATAAATAGAAACAATTCGGCGCGAAATTCAATAAATGAGGTAAGTATCTATCCTCGTTCTGTGTGTTGACTCGTTTTATATTGAATGTCCTAAAAACGATTAAAATAACACTAGAAAAGTATAAATAATTATTTTAAACAATGTTTATTGTATTTAATGCTTAAAACAATTTTATTTTAATTTTCAAGTATAGATTTCAGACATTCGACATAATTATAAATTAATCGAGACAATCAAAATTGAAAAAAAAAAAACGTTTGGCATAATCGTTTTCGCACATCATTACAATAAAAAAAAAAACAATGATCGACGATTTTTAACACAAATTGAGTAGTAGTAATGAATATTACGTGTTATTGAACATGTGTTCGTATAATAAGTAAAGATCTGGGCATTTTCTAGTTACTTATAATATTTTTAATCACATTTGTCACATTTAAAGTCGTATCAGATATGTGTATGTGTGTTAATTGTGAAAAGTTAAAATGTAAACACGCACGATTGGCGCGAATCTTCGACTTTTGATATCAAAAACTTCATTACTACTACTTATTTAACTTGAAAAATGGATGAATTCGTCAAATAATTAAATGTTGTAATAGTCGCTGTCCTTATGGTGGAGTTTGGATGTTCGCAATCCCCAATTTTTATGTTTTTTAGCCTCGACCTCGACTGTCATCAAAATGGCGATTATCGCATTTACAGACTTGAATTTTATAAAGGTAAATTAATAATCTTGCGCGCTAAATATGAAAGATTTAATGGCATAAACATTATTTTAGCCAACTCTCTTAATTAAAGATGAATAATCTCATTGGCAGCAGCATTTTCAGTGCTTCTATAGGAAGGTTTACTTTAACAAATAACACAACAATACCTATATACTAAAAACATTTTATTTCTCATAGAATTTAAAACGGCTTCAGCTTCATTCACATAAGGTAGGTACGGTAGGTGGTAGGTGTACGCTTTCCCACAAAACAGTAATAAGCAATGATGATCTCTTAAACGATTTGTCCTATTTTGCTCACTTATCAATAATTATGTACATTAAGTCCTGCTGCTCACATGTCACGATTTGATTCTGGCCCTAACCAGATTATTGTTTTGATCTATTATGGGTAAATCTCTTACACTCTAGGGTGGCTCTGTTTTTATCATCACTTGCTTGCCTATAAACATCTCTGGTAGCAGCGTCTCTCAGTAAGCATGACAAACTTTATCCAAATGTATACCTAACCTAGAAAGTAAGAAAATACTCTTATTGTTGTTTATTTACTTTTGTATAATAATTATATCACTCATAGTAATTCTGCCATTTTAAAAACACTAACCTGATGACTTCTGTGACTTGCAATTGACATGCCACATACATAACATAATATACAAAAAAAAAAAAAATATGCTTAGATTTTCCTGAGCAAGTAATACTTGGGATAGAGTTGTAGATAATATAATCAATAATGTCAAGTCTTGCAATAACACATGTCATCGTCATACCTGAAAAAGGTAAAAAAATTCAGTGTATTTACTTATGCTATATAATTACATCATACTATAGACATTTACAGCTGACGACGCGCGACGTACCCCTGACTGAACATAGGCCTTCTACTAATAGGCTGCTAAAATCAATGAGGTTATACAATACGACGGTGTTTATAAATATTTAGAGAACATAATAAACTTACCCAGGGCCATGGAAAGATAAGCAATAGTTCCTCTGGCTTCAATTTAAATTGACAGCATTAAATCGTAATGTAATATAAGTATAAAGTAAATACGGAAAAATAAATTCAAATCAACGTAAAACAAACAGCCAACAATGCCATTGATCTGACAGATTTTTTTTTGACAGTTTGACATTATGCATGGTGTCAGTGTTACCAGGTTTAATTATTTTGGTAATCGATTGACGAAATCGATTGGGTGATTATCAGTGATCGGAGTAGGTAGATTGATTTTACGTACTCGCATCATGAATAGTCATAGAAATCACAACATGGATAAGCCTTTTTTCCGGGATTTCATTTTGGTACTTACGGGATTGAATCAAATATTGTTAAAGTAAGAATTTTTAAACTACTACATTAGAAATTTATAGAATGCGATAGATAAATATTTAAAATATATTATATTGTTTTATAGTTTATCTATCCTTTTCTTGGAGTCCGATCACCTATATACTATAAACAGACAGCAAAAGGGTTGAACATGTCTTTTTCATATTGATGTATTCTTTATTCTACACATTACAACATTTGAAATTCCTTAAAAAATCTTAATAATTTCAAAATCCCGGAATCCCGGAGGCGTATCCATACTAATATACGTGCCAGTTCATTGACCTCAAATCAATCTACTTACTCTGATCACTGGTAGTTTATAAAATAACATTACTGCCTCGAAACACTTTTAAGTTGTTGAGTATATTCAGACCATATAATATTTTATTTATTGTAAAATCATAATTTTACAGTATTTGAGTATAATAAATAGCATTTAAAACATACTCGTGTAGTGGATACTCCACCTACTCCATGTGGGTTAGTATCGATATTTTCAATCGATTACAAATTATTTTATTGGAATAGTCTGTCATCTGGCAACATTCAGGTTAGGATTGAATGGCGGATGTAGTTCTTTAAGTATCAACAAAATAAATATTTATTAGGTTCTCTAATGCTAGAAGAAATAAATTTTGATAAAACGACTTGAAAAAAATACGACATAATTTTTGATAAATAAGCTTTGACACAGTATCATACCATGGGCCTGCTTTCGGGAAATCTCTTTTCAACTTTCTAGGTCACCCGGAAATGGGTTAAATGTTTTTGATGTCTAGTGACAGGGTCGTTGATAAAAATGCCGATTTTTATACGTTAATATCTCAATAACCGTTTGAGTTTTATTTATGAAATTTGGAGTTCTAGTTAATCTAAGGGGTTTTTATAAATAAACCAAATTTCATGAGTCTATGTTACATAGATTTTGAGTTATTAAGGGGTCAAAAGTGGCTCCAAATGGTTCGTGTAATATAACACACTGCAGCCGTGTCTTGCCTAGTACTTGGCTCGACACGCTGCCGCGTGTCTAGATTATTATTGTGGCAAGTATTTAATTTTTAAGTAGGTATACTAACATCCTCCAAAATCCTAAATCCTCCATCCATCCATGAGGATTTGCGTCGCGGTGCGGTCCGCCCAAATGTGCGTCAGCTTTAACTATCTGTTGAAATAATAAAAGCAGCCTACTATTGTCCCACTGCAGGGCCAATACCTATTCTCATTCAGAGAAGGCTATGAATATTGTCCGCAGAATATTAAAAAAAAACGAGAAGTGTCGTGCGGCACTACGGTCGGTTCGTCGGTTAGAACGAAGTTTTTTTTCGCTTTTGCACACTTTTTAACCAACTTCTAAAAGGAGGAGGTTCTCAATTCAACAGTGTTTTTTTTTTGTATGTTTGTTAGGCGATTACTCCGCCAATTATGAATTGTCTTATGATGATTCTTTTTTTATTTGGTAGGTCATAAGTACTTTAGAGGTGGTCCATAAATAAATTTTATAAATTTTGCTTGGGTAGTATTTGAGTTAGCTTCAATGATACGTATTTTTACCACTTAGTGTATATGGATGATGTTATAACACGTTCCTGTCACTGTTATTATTTTATTCGATTTTGTGTGGGGTAGGTGCCACAACTAAAAAGTGAAAAATAAAACCGTTTTACAAAAAAGAACAACCGACTTTTAAAAAAAAAAACACTACTTAGTGAAAAATAAATAAACTTAGTGAAATCCGTTTAAATCTAATATTATAACATTTTTATCATAATTGAATCTTATTATTATTATTTATTTATTGCTTAATTTAAGTAAATTAAATTGTTTCTCATCTAATTTGATTTTGTAGCTATAGCTAGCTTTATGTAACTTATTTATTTAATAAAAAATGTTTGTTGATTCTGGTAATGCTCGTCTAGTGGCAACCACTGATTTTAAATATGTTTTACCTGCGGATAATGCAGTGGACTGCAACATTGTCACCAAAAAGTTATGTTAACCCTAAGTGTTATTATATGATGTAGTTGTTTATTATCCCTTAATAAATAAAATAAAATAAAATAAAAAATAAGTTGAAGTCGGTGGCAAAAAACGAAAATTCAAAACCAAAGAAACCGACTTCCGAAATAAAAGTAATTTTTCACTTTGTAGTGTTTTTTTTTGGAATTCGGTAGTTTTTAGGGTTCCGTACCCAAAGGGTAAAACGGGACCATATTACTAAAACTCCGCTGTCCGTCCGTCTGTCTGTCTGTCCGTCTGTCACCAGGCTGTATCTTATGAACCGTGATAGTTAGGCAGTTGAAATTTTCACAGATAATGTATTTCTATTGCCGCTATAACAACAAATACTAAAAAACAGAATAAAATTATTATTTTAGGGGGCTCCTATACAACAGACATGATTTTTTTGCCGTTTTTATAGATAATGGTACGGAACCCTTCGTGCGCGAGACCGACTCGAACTTGGCCGGTTTTTTTTGTAAAAGTTTTGTTACGTAACAAAAGTGTTGTGACGGTAAAAATGTTACACTTTTTCGGTCTACCTCTCATTCAACAAGTACAGAGTACAACGTGCGTTAAGAAACTTCATTTCAAAAGTTAACCTTATTTTCTAACTAAATATCAGCATATAGATAGTGCAATCCACGAAGACGCGGCCCACTCCGCGATTACTGTAAGCTGTACTTTAGTACGGAGCGGAGCGGAGTGGGTTGCGTCTTCGTGGACTGCACTATCTATACATACTTGCTTACTCCAGTTCTATACAATACTTATTGCGCTTCGTTAGGAAACCGAGTGAGCGAACAAATAATTGAGTTGAGCTTTAGAGAAAAGGTTTAGATAAATTGTTGTAAAGATCTTGATGGATACTGCACAATCTACTTTGTAGTAAGTAGTCTTATTTAGGTTACTTTTGCGAGCTTTACAGCATTTCCTTGAAGTTTTTCAGGTAGAGTTGAGCTGATGAGTGACTCGTCGTGAGTTCAAACCCTCCACATATTGCAATATTGACGTGTCGTAGTAATGTCATAAATTAAAGTTTTGGCTTTTTAGGATTCCGTATCTCAAAAGGAAAAAACGGCACCCTGATAGGATCACTCGTGTGTCTGTCTGTCCGTTTGTCACAGCCAATTTGCTCCGAATCTTATAGACCGATTAAGTTGAAATTTGGTACACATATGTATTTCTGTGACCCTAACACGACCGTGTAACGTAAATAAATGAATTTTGAATATAGGGGTCACTTTTGGGACAAACAAGAAAATTTAAAAAAAAGTTTCGCTAACAGTAGGTACCGTGTGACATATCAAATGAAAGGGCTTGTTGCGAAGATTTTAAACATATAATTTTTAAAATAAATGCTTTTAAAGATATTTAAGAAACTCGATGAAAATTTACCATTGCCTTATCTCCAAAACTACTGGACATAAAATAAAAAAAATAAAAATATAATGTGGTTCTTTACTCATAGATTACAGGAAAACCTATAAGAAGTCTATGGTCTTAAAATAACATAGTAAATCTCTCAATATTGTGCGTACAAACTAACATTTGCAGTTGGAATGTATGGGAGAGCAAGTTTTTCAACTACAATGTTAAGTTTGTTCTTGGGATAAATAAATTCATCTCAACTACGGAACCCTTCATTGCGCATAGTCCGATACGCACTTGGCTGGTTTTTTTAGAGGAAGACTAGGAAAGATTATTTTTATCAAAGTGAGTTTGTTAGTTTGTTACGCTTTTACGCTAAAACGCCTGAGCGGATTTGGATGAAATTTGGCACATGAGTAGACCATGATCTAGAGAAGGACATAGAATACTTTTTATCCTGATATTCACATGGAATCGAGACTTGTCACAGTAAAACCGCGGGGCGCAGCTAGTTTTTATAAAATACTAGCTGCGCCCAGCGGTTTCACCCGCATAAGTCTCGATCCCGTGGGAAAAAAAAAAGTATCCTATGTTCTTTTCCAGGGCATCATCTATATATGTGCCAAATTTCATCCAAATCCGTTCAGCCGTTTTAGCGTGAAGGCGTAACAAACAAACTTACTTTCGCATTTATAATATCAAGGATTTTGTGTACAATAAGTTACCTTGAATTTTAATTTGTCTGACTGAACTTCTCATCGGAAAAAAATGTATTTTCAGAACTAGACAAGACAAAGGTTAACGCGGTCCTGATTGATGTCTGTAATCATCTTTGTGAAATGTCGATCAACCAATTTAGACCAATCAATCAATTGCCAAGTGTTCTTAATTTTAGTTCGGTCAAAAGAACAAAGTTTTAGAGCCGATTATTTTTTGACATGCCTTATTTTCAGACTTAGAATTATTTTAGAAGTATACAATGTTGCCTATCGGCATGTGCTCGCCCGAATTTTTTTGAATGTTCATGAAAAATTATTGAAAAATAACTTTAAAGGGACTTGACTTTTTTATTCAATTTTTTTTTCAAAATCGCTATGATTTTATGAAATTAAAAACAAAAAAAAAAACAACTGTTTTTTTAATCAAAACTAATCAAAACATAAAAAATTTAATAACATAAAAGATATTAACAGTTACAGCTTAGCTTAGCGTATTAGCTTTTACAGTTATTTTTCGATAATTATTCATGAATAAACAGAAAAATTCGGGTGGTCACATGCCGATGGGCGATATTGTGTAGTTGGAGAAGTTTTGCAACCTATTTCTGCCATCAAGCAGCGTTACCGAGTTCCGGTTAGAATGGTTACATAATGATATTAATATAATATAATGTAAAATGTGTAACTGGAATATTGAGTATGTTTATGTTTTATTTAATTTTTTTATTACGTTTTTATAACCATTTAATTGCAATGCCTTAACAGGCAACTATACTCCGTTTGAAATAAGATTAGACATTTAACTAATCCCTTTTTACAGTCCGTTCAACCGATTTTGACTTTTATTGCATTGGTAGCACGACAAATGACAGCTGCAGTAAACAGTTGGTTTGTAACCACTTTTTTGCTTTTAATGCCATCCTTATGCCTACACAATAGAAGTCAAAATCGGTTGAACGGACTGTAAACAAGGTTTGTTTAAATGTCTAATCTTATTTCAAACGGAGTATAGTTCGCAATAAAGAATTTGAATGGTTTGGGAGACGTTGTAATTACAGGAACATAAATCATTTCAGTTTTGTCTTGAAGATGGCAATGTATCTGTAATGGTGGTGGTATTCCAGAAGTCTATAGTCCCGATTGCTTGCGTATTTCCCAATAATAGAAGAAAATGAACTCGTTGATTATTATAGTATAACTTTCGTATACATAGGTACAACTAATATAATTCTAATGAATGATCAGCAATGTAGTCTAGCGTAGTGGACAAGCAATTGTTGAAAATATCAGCAAATTAAAGATATACTTAAATCAATATGGTGGATGTGACCGACGGGTTAATTTCGCAGACAGCGCGTGGGTAACTCTGATGTTATTTTTAACTTAGTGTTGAGAAAGAAGAGGTGAATGAAATATGTTTTAACATTAAAGAAAGTGCACTTGCGAAATTAGTATTCTGAGAATCGAAACGCAAACCAAGTACCTAAGTTTGTTCAAGAGCTTTTTCTCATTTACATAAAATCTAATCATGTGGTGAGATCGAGAGTCGAAAGTGGGATACTAGAAAAAGCAGAAATCTTGTCCGTATCAAAATGATTGCATTTCGATTGTTTTTTTAGTTCTGCCTCCCCCTCCCCCCGAAAAGACGATGCGTTGAAATTAAGTCAAATTAATCTACCTAGCCTTTTCCCAACTCAACTATATTGGGGTCGGGTTCCAGTCTAACCGGATGCAGCTGAATACTAGTATTGTACATGGAGCGATTACCTATCTGACCTCCGCAACTCAGTGACTGGGTAACACGATGCCCCTTGATAAGACTGGTTGTCAGACTTTTGGGCTTCTGACTTCGCATAACGACAGTCGAAGATCTACGATTGAAGCCGGGACTTAACGTGCTTTCCGAGACTCAGAGGGGTCTCGATATGCAATGGATGGTCACCCATCTACGAACCGACCACGGCAAGCGTAGCTTAACCTTCGATCGTAATTATTTAGCTACGAGAATTTAGGTATGTAGAATTTATGTCTATACTTCACTCAAATTAACATAATCTCATATTATTAGGACGTCTTACCAGGAATCCGGAAAATTTCCTCAAGATCACGAGCTGTTTATCTTATTATTAATTTATTATTATTACCTATCGGCTATAGCCTCTGGTTATTATTATAACTGGTGCGACTTGATCGATTTTGATAGCTTGGAGACTGATGAGTTTCGTCTGTCGTATATTTAGATACGGATATAGATCGTGCTTCACTGCACGATCTAGTCAACACGAGTCTAGTTTGAACTATCTATCTATGCCTATATCATAGAGAACGGATTCGCTACGGAATTGCCAGCGGCAGTGTCTAAAGACGGCAGTAATTTTAAAATACCATCACAAAAAAAAAAAAAACAGTGGCATTCCAGGAGTGCTGACTGAAATGAAAACTAAAAAAAAAGTACTTCCAAAACCTTTAAAGTAAAAATACTTGTATAGAACATTGATCCGTAACTTAATATAAATAAAGAGCACAATTGCGTTTATAAAAATGAGGTGTCGGTAACGGTGGGTAGCTCGCCGTCCGATAAGGACAAAGCCCGAGTCGACGGCGCGTTGTGTTCCACGCGCGCCTCAAAGAGATGTCAGCAGAATTGACGGGATCCGCTAGGGCCAATGCCTGTCGGGGGTTCGAAGAAAACCGACAGGGAAATCGTGGTCCCCGGCAACAGGGCAACCGAAGGAACACGGGTGGGTTTTAGTCAGTAAGAGTCTGACACGCTCTCCCGCTCCGCCCAAAGCGGGAGAAGTTATTTGATAATTTCCCACCCAAAAAAAAAGGTGTCGGTAACGGTGTCGCGAGTTCAATTGTTTTTTCCCATCTCAAAAATGCCGAACGCGCCTAAAGAAGTTTTCACTTCAAAAATATTTTACGTAGGTGCTGTTCGGAGACTGAAAATAATTTTAATAAACTGTTCCACCAAACCACATTTATCAAAATTTTGTTTCAGTGCGGTTAGTAGGTACTCAGGTGCGGCTCGGACAAGTGCTGTTGAAATCAGTGCTCTGAGTGGAATACCTCTAAAATTTGTGGCACCATTAGTGCGTTGAGCGCATAAGTTCTATAGGGACTGCCTTCAAAGCTCAGTTTATGTACGACATTTGTCTCGTAGTACGAGTAACGGGTGTCGCGTCACGCTTTTCTGCGGGAGCCCTTATGGTACCTATCAAACAATTCGCATATAAAACAATAATAATTCTTCTCATTGGTCTAGTGGTCGCAAGCGCTACTGCTGAGCATGAGGTTCTGGGTTCGATTCCCAGGTCGGGCAGTGTTATTGGGTTTTTCTATCTGAAATTTCTTAGTAGCAGCTCGGAGTCTGGATTTGTGCCCGGTTGATGGTTATAGGCTCGCCCCCTATTAATAACTGGCGAAATGTGGGTGTACCTGCTACAGGAACACCTCTGCCCAACCCTTCGGGGAAACAAGGCGTGATGTTATGTTATGTAATTCTTTATGATACAACAGTAGAACGGCGATAATAAGCGGATAACATTCGCCGTGTATTTTAGGCACTATGAATGTTAATAATTGTCATGATTTATGAAAAGCAAAATGTGTATTTTCAGTGCGGGCCACGAATAGATTTTCCTAGTTTTCCGTTAGAAGATTTCGTGAATCGGACGTCGATTTTGCTAGGTCGGTGGAATTCTTTGTGTAAATTAACAAATTGTAGATGAAATGTTCTGTAGATGAATTGTTCTGTAAATAGGTTTATAACGAAATCACTTTTACAGGGGGCCTACCACCAGCTCAAAAGCAGTACTATTTTAATATTACTTCAGTGGGAGAAAGAGATGGAGCTATACATCCTGTAGAGCTTCATCTCTTTCCCACACTGAAGTAATATTAAAATAATACTGCTTTAGGAGCTGGTGGTAGGCCCCCTGGTCATGTTAATATATTAGCGCTAATAAAGCATATTGCCAATCCTTCTACACGAGCCTTTAGGTTAATTATGCTCGAAAGGCATACAGCGCTCTGCGGGTACAATACAATAACGTCTTCAGGATGTTGTTGCGGTTGCCGCGGTTCTGCACTGCGTCCGCCATGTTTGTCGAAGCGCATACGTGGATGACTTTTACGCAATAAGACGCAAGTGTGTGTCGTCGCTGTTGGGCAGAGTACGCGGCAGCAGTAACACCGTGATGTTGTCATGGGAACGTAATTTTTGTTTTATGTCAACACGTCATCATCCCAAGTGTAGCGTTGACAAATAGGAAGTATGGAGGTTACAAATGCTATGCAATAGCTTTACCGCGGCAGTCCCCGAGTGCCACACGTTTTTTTTTAAGTTGTCATTTTGGTTTCAGAATACTGGAATTTCTGTTATCTCTTCTAAGTAAGCTAAAGCTGAGCTAGAAGCTTATTTCTAAAAATTTAAATAGAAAATGATAGATATTATTTTTACAATTCTACATTTTCTCCGTTTATTTGAAAGCGACTAGCATCTCAGAGATCCGGTCAAACAATAAGTAGATTAGTGTTGACTTTAGCAAACATCCTTGTCCAGTTTACAAACAATTCAAACAACTATTCTAAACAATTTAATTGCTGTTCGAAGTCGCGTGTGTTATCGTTTCCAGTATTCTTCTTTATTAATTCTTTGGCTTTTTGCCAGAGCTTTGGATGAAGCAACAAGTCGTGTTTTCAGTATTAGGCGTATTTTTTGGCAAACAATAATTGCTGGATTCCGGCGTAATAGAGGTGTCATCATCATCATCATCAGCCTATAAATGTTCCCACTGCTGGGACATAGGCCTCCTCTCTGTGAGAAGGAGTGGCCCGTAATCTACCACGCGGGCCCAGTGCGGGTTGGTAGATGTCACATGTCTTCGAATTTTCAGTTCTAGGACATGCCGGTTTCCTCACGATGTTTTCCTTCACCGTTTTGAGAGCAGTGGTGATGAAATAATTTACACAAAGTAAAGCGCCTGTCTGAGTTCAAACATACGACCTACAACTCGTAAGTCGCGGCCGTTACCACTGGGCCACCACTGCTCCTAGAGGTGTGGTGCCAATAGAGGTGTGGTTCTTGGCAAACTCTAGATTTGGTTTTTCTGTCATTCGCTTAGGTTCTATCTTGCTGAGGTGAGGAGTCTATAATACCTCACCTTGCTTAGCCTAATCCTCCGTTATATCGGAAATACTGCAGTATTATTTTAGAAATAAACATAATTATGGTAAAGTTAAGGATTAATTTTAAGCCGAAAGCACGATTCTCTAAAATTTCTCGACAGATTTTTGAAGAGAAAACTTCTTTAGGCGCGTTGGGCATTTTTGAGGTGGGACTAAACAATCGATTTCGCGATACTGTTACGACACCAGCTTTTGACCATTAAAGAGACATCAACGTGTGAGACATTATTTCCTGCACAATAGAATTGTTCAAGTTTTCACTTCTGTCGGCACGCCCGGAGTGCCACTGTGTTTTACAAGGTTACCTCCAAACCGATCAATAAACCGTTGGTAATAAAAAAATACATGAAATTAGATTATGAAACTTTGCATAATAACTGAACTAACTATGAAGCAGATACTATATTTTTTTTTGTTTTTTGAATTTCTATTATTTTCGCCGTCAAAATAAATTACCTAAACTATTGGCGCCTTGGAGCCTTCTCGTCGCCGCTCAGTCTCGCTCTCACTCAGTCCGTGAGCAGTATCGTGCGAGCGAGATATGGAGTGAATTTGAACTAAGTAAAAGTAGCAGCGTCTTTTCGTGTCAAAGACAGACTGCTATAACGGATCAAAGATCCAGTTTCCATTTGCAAATAAGCTGTGCAGCTCGTGGCCAAGAAATAATCGCACCGGTCGATCCACCAGGTTAAGCTACGCTTGCCGGGGTTGGTCCATAGATGGGTTACTGACAGATGAAAAATTTCAGTCTGTCATTTTGTCTATTCTTCCGTCGAAAAAACTTGTAGAAAACCCGTTTCTATGGTTGTTATGCTACGCGTGCTGACAGAAGATGACTGAACGAAAATATAAATTAAAAAAAAAACAACCGACCTCCAAAAAAAACACTACAAAGTGAAAAATAACTTTAATTTCGGAAGTCGGTGTCTTGGGTTTTGTATTTTCGTTTTTTGCCACCGACTTCCGAAATTAAAGTTATTTTTCACTTTGTAGTGTTTTTTTTTGGAGGTCGGTTGTTTTTTTTTGTAAAAAGTTTTTATTTTTCACTTTTTAGTTGTGGTACCTACCCCACACACATTCGAATACCACTATCTGCTACCAATGACAGAAACTTAACATATCATCTACATACTAAGTGGGAAAAAAATACGTATTTTGTAGCTTTCTCAAAAACTATCCAAGCAAAGTTAATAAAATTTATATGGGACCAATTCGAGAGCACACCCTTTCAAACAAAAAAAGAATTTTCAAAATCGGTCCACAATTGACGGAGAAATCGGTGGACATACATAAAAAAAAAAAACAAACATACGCGACGAACATATAACCTCCTCCTTTTTGGAAGTCGGTTAATAAAGATGGATTCTACATGAAAAATATTAAATATGATTCCTACTACCAGCACCCCAATTGCGTAACACACAATCACAATTCGAATGTTTAGTCACAATCTGAAGGATTTTGAAAGAAATTGCTAATCCATTACTTCATAATTATGTTTAAAAAATTCTCGACAGCGTAAATGATACAATTAATATAATTATCAGCATCATACCTCTAACTAGGTAGGTAGCGTCATATAACATTTTATGACTCAAACTTTCCTAGAATTTTAGTGTAACGCACTTTCATAAACCACGAAGCCACGGACAAATGAATAGACTTTGCATTAGGTATAGTATATTCGTTTTCATAAGAAATCTAAACCAATATTATAATAAAGAGAAAAGATTTGATTTATTGTATGTTTGTTTGTTACGCTTTCACGCTAAAACGGCTTAACGGATTTGGATGAAATTTGGCACATGGATAGACCATGACCTGGGTTAGGACAAAGTATACTTTTATCCCGATATTCTTACGGAATCGAGACTTATGCGGGTGAAACCGCGGGGCACACCTAGTAAATAATAAATTAATGGGTATTTTCTATTGTGCAACAGATGATATGAAGTATGAGTAATACATATATATTTAGGCACCTACCTATTATGTTTCTCGGAATAATTGTAACCAATTAATTGATAAGTAGGAGTCAACCATGCACACCTATGTAAACAGTTTGACTTTGAGAGCGTCTTTATTTCATAGTAATGAGAGCGGTTTTTGTACTTCAATTCTAAGATCTGGCCGCGACATATATATATAAGCCCACCTACATTTTCTAGTATTCTTTATTTTCAAAATCTGAAGTAAAGTCCGTTAACGTCCTGAATCCTATCATGATGTTCAACATGTTCGAATGACGGAAAACCACACATAGTATATTGTTTGGGTTCCTCCGGAGAAATATTAGGGAAAGGGCAATGACCGCTAATGCCATGATAAAGCGACTTGGGTATAGTATGTATACCTGAAGTGTGGTTGAATGAAAATTAAACAGGGGCAAAGATTTAAAAAAATGGTTCAATGATTGTTGACGTATTGGTGCCGATTCCCTTGTTCACAAACTAAACTAAATTTAAGTTCAGTGCATCTTTTTCTTTCTATTTCATTAAGAAAAGGACAGAAGATAAATTTTAGTTTAGTCCTGTCAAATTAATCAGCGCTTGACGTAAATTGACGTAATTTTAGTCGGCAAGTTTTTAATCACGTCTAAACTTGTATGGAGAGTGACAGGCGCTGATTAATTTGACAGGACTAAACTAAAATTTATCCTCTGTCCTTTTCTTAATGAAATAAAAAGAAAAAGATGCACTGAACTTAAATTTAGTTTAGTTTGTGAACAAGGGAATCGGCACCATTGTAGTTACTTGACATAAATTATTAGTTAAAAAAGTTGTTTTTGAAGTGAAAACTTCTTTAGGTGTGCTGGGCATTTTTGAGATGGGATAAAACAATTGAACTCGCGACACCGTTACCGACACCTCATTTGTGTGAACGCAATTGTGCTCTTTATTTAGATAAGGTTACGGACCATTGTTTTGTACAAGTATTTTTCTTCCACCAAGGCGATCTTGTTCAAATTTTCACTTCTGTTGAGGTTCTGTTGACTCCCGGAGTGCCACTGTTTTTTTGTGTAAACTACACAGACGTGATGGGTATCAATACCTAAAAACAATAAATTAAAAACAGTGGCACTCCGGGAGTACCGACAGAAGAGAAAACTTGAAAAAAATCGGCACCGAGGTAATCAACGCGTTGATGTCTTTTACTCCACGGTGTCGGTAAATTCGGTAACAGTGTCACGAAGTCATCGGATTAGTCCCATCTCAAAAATGCCCAACGTGCCTAAAGAAGTTTTCACTTCAAAAAAACGAAAAGTAGGTTAGTAGGCACCTAATAAATCGTTGAACAAAAAAAAAAACTTTATTTTTTGTTTTATCGTGTTTAGATATATCGAGTAACAGAGTTTCGCTACTTAATTTAATTTGAACTTGTTTAAAGACAATATGCAGATACCTTTTTTTTTTTGGTGGGAAATTATCAAATAACTTCTCCCGCTCTGAGTGGAGTGGGAGGGCGTGTCAGACTTTTACTGACTAAAACACCCGTGTTCCTTCAGTTGCCATGTTGCCGGGGGCCACGATTCCCCTATCGGTTTTCTTCGGACCCCCGGCAGGCATTGGCCCTAGCGGACCCCGTCAATTCTGCTGACATCTCTTTGAGGCGCGCGTGGAACACAACGCGCCGTCGACCCGGGCTTGGTCCTTATCGGACGCAAGCCCGCGCCTACGGTGGCCGGAAATCGGCTCGCGATTCCCGCCCCGGGCGTCTCCTCCTGCGGCGGTTAGCGGCGTGAGGGCGCGAAGTTTGCCTCTCCCTCACGCGTTCCGCCTCCTCCTTCGCGAGCATTACCGCTTCGCAGAAGGAGGTGACGGCCTGCCATTTCCTCTCGCTCCGTACCATGGCCTGAACCAGAGCCGGACGCGAGAGATATATGCAGCTACCTTAAAGTGTTATAATAATTATCATGAATTCAGAACCCATGTATATTAATTTACTTGCGTCGTGCAAACATAAAAACTGCCGACATTCCTATGAATCTATTATTGTTGACCAATTCTTAAAAACTTTTGCATCTAAACTGAAATAAAAATGCGCCGGCAATAGTCCTAACCACGACCAAAGTTAAAAAAAAAAAAACAAGTTCTATCAATGCGATTAAATGTCGTCTTGTTTAAAAGTTATTCTTATCTCACAATGTTTTTCTGTTTATGTTTTTTCTGTAAAAATTATATATGTTTGTGAACAATAATAAAAATTATAAAAAACTGGCCAAGTGAGGGTCGGATTATGCGAGTACAATGAAGAGTTGCGTAGTTTGGATGAACTCAAATAAAAACAAAAAAAAAAAAAGTCATAATACACTGTTTAAAAATAAAAATTGTTTTAAAAGTGAAACTTTTATTACATCGTCTCAAACTTTTTTGTCTGTGTGTTGGATGTCGCGTGACGGTCGGCCGTGGAGTAGGGATAAAGTGAAAGGCGCTCGTCAGAGCAGCCAAGGCCAATATGGCGGCGCCTATAGAAGTTTCACTTTTACTGTGGTTTCATAAAACCACACAATTTTTTATTTTGTTTTGGATGAATTTATCTCAAGAACAAACTTAACATTGTTGTTGAAAAACATGTTCTCCCATTCGGAAAGTATGGAAGAACATGTTTCTGTAACTGAATTTTTTTTCTTTTTCACAATAATACATAATTTTTCATTAATTATTTCATTCTGTTATCCATACCAGAACACTTGCAGTTTGTCGAATTTGTGGAGAATATTACTACGTCAAAAATCCACTCAGTTTGCAAACATGTTGTACCTACAGAGGTTGGAATAAAATAAAAAGTTTCAAACATGCACCCTGTATGGGCACTGCAAAACAAATTATAATACTATTGTATTATTTTTTTTTTTGTAAATTACATATCATGTGATATTTTTACAATAAATCAAATCAATAGAATTTAATAATTGCTGTAGCTATCGAATTATATTATTTAATATAAGAATTAAAGAATAAGAATAGGTATAATCAAAATAAAGTTAATAAAATTAATTAAATTAAATACATTTACTTAGAGCAAACTATATAATTATGTTTTCTATCGTACTGTCTTTATTTACATAGCCCGGTTAAGTGGTCATGACTCATGACCTCCGAGGTCAGCTACGAGATGCCTTGCCAAAAAAAAAACATTATTTATGTACAAGCATTCAATATTGTCATTTATATTATGCAAAAAATCGAAACAAAAACAAACTCATCTTCGCAAAAGTTGTTCACAGCATCTTCATAATCTACCTACACAACAGGTGAAAATGAATGTAAGCTGTATAAACTTGTACAGTCAATATTTTTTACGCTACAACAATGTAGATATTTCGGTGCCCACTCGTATTACCAATGTTAGATAGAAACCGCAAAAAAAAAAAAAACAATAAACC
Organism: Agrochola lychnidis; assembly: GCA_963680765.1. NCBI lineage: Eukaryota > Metazoa > Arthropoda > Insecta > Lepidoptera > Noctuidae > Agrochola > Agrochola lychnidis. The sequence continues at coordinate 22,222,657 of OY796866.1, forward strand.
TTTTTTATTTCTAATCCGGCCAGTTACGATGCTCTATAAAATAAAAAAGCATTACAAAAAACAGTTACCATTCCAAATACAAAATTACAGGAGAACAGTTTTCCCGCGCACTACTGTTTGTTTTTCTTTCATTCATACCGTCGTCAGTTCGCACCGGTCCGTCGTAGGGGGAGGTCGCGCGCTTTCCCGAATTTTCATACGGCACTTCGTGAGTTCGAAAAGTGTTTTTCTTGTCAGTTATTCGTGAAATTAGTTCTGTGTTGTGTTGTTTATAATGTTTTTAGTTCAGTTTTAATAGTTTTGTTTGAGTTATGAATATTGCAATGGCGGATACGGACGAAGAAAATATTGAGGGTAAGCTTAACAATATTATTTTACAACAAACTTCAAAAACCCTTTTGAAATTCGAATCGCGAACGGGAATTAATGGGGACAGTAATTAATGGGAAAGAAAGTTCGAGTTATTTTTGACTTTTTTTTTCTTTGTCGTAAGTTAGTTGCGTCAGAAAATAGATAAATACATTTATAATACCATTGAACATTTAATTATAATGACGTTTGTATGTAGTGTTGACGTTGTGGTGCATAATCAATATTGATTAATACCTATAGTTTCCTGACCTACTGCAGACAGACAATAATAATGTAAAGTCTTGTTTTTAGTTATACATAGTATTTTGTTTTTACTTCAATTATTGACATGTACATTAAGTACGGTCTTTTTCTCAAATAACAACAAAAACTTACTCATGAATATAATATTGAATTGATGTAATTTAATAGACAAAACACAAAGTCTCTATGCGATTTTTTGACTAAAACTTAAACAAAAAATGTATAAACTAACTGACCTTTTGAACTTAGAATTCGAACTTTAAATAATACTGAATGCTCATAAGTAGTGTAAACACAACAAAAACTTATTTAATTTCCTTGACATTAGCAGGATGATATTTTATTTATATGACTGTGATTTCTACAGAAATAGATAGAGGGACCCAATACAAAAAAAAGTTATTTAATCTGTTACTAGCTTTTGCCCGCGGCATCGTCCGCGTGGATTTCGGAAATTATACCACGGGAACATACTACCGAGAAAAAATAGGAAAAAAGTACTTTGTCATGGACTACTTATGTGCCAAATTCCTTCCAAATCCGTTCAGCCGTTTTAGAGTGAAAGCGTTACAAACAAACAAAAAATCTCACTTTCGTTTTAATAATTATTATTAGTTGCTGCGCCCCACGGTTTCACCCGAATAAGTTTTGATCCCGAAAGAATATAGGGATAAAAGGTATTCTATGTCCTTCTCCAGGTCATGGTCTACCCATGTTCCAAATTTCATCCAAATCCGTTCAGCCGTTTTAGAGTAAAAGTGTTACAAACAAATAAACGAACACTCATTTTCGTATTTAGATTATAATATAATAATAGTATTATATAGTTAGGATTCTATAATGTAATACTTTTATTAAAACTGTGTATAAAACTAAAAAACTTTTAAGCAAATTGACTACCTTATACTTAAATAAACTTCAACTTAAATTGGTCGAATATTTAAATCACAACTGTAATTTTTGGCAGTTGTATGTAATGGTAAATACACGGCAAATTGACGTAGTGTGTGAAAGCAAGAGAATGATAGCGTGACGGTTAAAGGGGAGAATGGAAGACGAAAACGTGTTGACCCCACGTAACATGGGAAAAGGGCAGGAAGATTATGAAATTCTGTACAAAAAAAAAAAACAACCGACTTCCAAAAAACACTACAAGGTGAAAAATAACTTTAATTTCTGAAGTCGGTGTCTTTGGTTTTGAATTTTCGTTTTTTGTCACCGACTTCCGAAATTAAAGTAATTTTTCACTTTGTAGTTTTTTTTGGAAGTCGGTTGTTTTTTTTTTTTTTTGTAAAAAGTTTTTATTTTTCACTTTTTAGTTGTGGTACCTACCCCACACAAATTCGAAAACCAGTACCTGCTATGTAAATAACAGTGACAGGAACTTATATCATATCATCCACATACTAAGTGGGAAAAAGTAAGTATTATTGAAGCTAACTCAAAAACGATCGAAGCAAAGTTAATAAAATTTACATGGGACCACTTCGAGAGCATACCCTTTCAAACAAAAAAAGAATTTTCAAAATCGATCCACAACTGACGGAGAAATCAGTGGACATACATAAAAAAAAAAGAAAAAAAACAAACATACGTGACGAACATATAACCTCCTCCTTTTTGAAAGTCGGTTAAAAACAAAGAAAATCCTACAAAGTAACATAAAGAAAATACCAATGAAATTCCTAAAATTTTAATATTAAGATTCTCGAAATTTTAATCACGTCATTTTAATCTCAAAATCAATCAAACAATCTCTGATGGAAGTCACCCGCCGCCCGCTTTCAAATTCGTTTGATTTTATAGAACGAAGGACTTCTCAATAGTTCACTATTGTTGCGGCCTGCGAGAAGGGCATTGATGGACGATCGTGAAAATGTTAGGCGAAATCGAGGCACACATACGTGAGTTCATCAATGCTTGGTTGCGACCAAGGCTTGTTTAGTACTTTTCTCAAATAATGCGCAGAAATTCAAACTAAGTAAATTTATTATAAATTCTAAATTCCAGAATCAATGACGAACAATGATAATTTTTCAAGCGCCAAAATGTTCATTTGTTTCTTCTTTACTTATAGTTCTATTTGCAAACCAAATCGAAACTTAAATAAAATCTTTGAAAAGTTATTACCTCCTTGGTTACCATGTGTTGAAGTAAAAAGTTCGTTCCATTTTTAAATAATACGACAGATATGAGTTTTCAGAGTTCATAGTAATTTATTCGGCCGCTAAACACGACAAATATGGATTTTCATACAAAAATTGCCGGCCGGGCGCTCGCATGTATTCGACCAGTACAGCAATTTCGATTTATCTCGAAGAAGGTTGTCAAAATAATGATCGAATTTCAAAGCATGTTTGAGAAAAATTAATTAAGATCAAAATCTGATATACTCGATAAAGGAAGTCATTTAGTGTACCCCATTACCGCCTAAAAACAGAAAATATTTAATGAAAATTCCAACACCAAAGTACCTTTACAGTGTGAATATTGTGTTTCTAACGGGCACTTACTTCGTTGAGAGGCTATAAAAGTAATGATTACAAATTTAGCACCGTAATAACAAGTCTTCTACTAAATGAGTACCTATCTTCATGTTTTTATTCCCCTATGGACTTTTCTTCAGGCACGTGCACGTGTTGGTACAGACAGTAACGAAAATTGGAAAAAATCTTGCCTGTTCTTCCCAATGGGTTATGCTGCGGTTCCACAGCCTGCTTTCTTACATTCCAGATCGTGCCAAGCCTGAGGTGGCCTGTGGTGGGAATGCTTGGCACGGGAAGCGACAGGCTTCGAAAAGTGTGGCCGCGTGCCAGGCCGCGACAGGTCTCGACAGCCCGTGGGACCGCAGCTTTAGCCAGAGGTGTACCTATAATACACCCATATTTCGCCAGTTCTATGTAATAGGGGGCGAGCCTATTGCCATCAACAGGGCAAGAATTCATATTCCGTGCTGCTACTGAGGCCCAACTTGACGTCATGCTCAACATTCAATGGGTAGCTCGCCGTCCGATAAGGATCAGGCCCGGGTCGACGGCGCGTTGTGTTCCACGCGCGCCTCAAAGAGATGTCAGCAGAATTGACGGGGTCCGCTGTGGCCAATGCCTGCCGGGGCTGCGAATATGGGCCGAAAGGGAAATCGTGGCCCCTGGCAACAGGGCAACCGAAGGAACACGGGTGGGTTTTAGTCAGCAACTAAACTATTGATTTCGCGACACCATGACGACACCTCATTTTTGTAAACGCGATTATGCTCTTTATTTATATTACGTTACGGATCAATGTTCTATGCAAGTATTTTTACTTTAAAGGTTTTGTAAACGCGATTATGCTCTTTATTTTTGTTACGTTACCTACGGATCAATGTTCTATGCAAGTATTTTTACTTTAAAGGTTTCGGAAGTATTATTTTTTGTAAACGCGATTGTTGTGCTCTTTAATTTTCTTCCACCAAGGCGATTTTGTTCAAGTTTTCACTTCTGTCGGCATTCCCGGAGTGCCACCACTTTTTTAGGGCTCCGTAGTAAACAAGGAACCCTTATAGTTTCGTCATGTCCGTCTGTCTGTCTGTCTGTCTGTCTATCTGTCTGTCTGTCTGTCTGTCTGTCTGTCCGCGGTCTAGCTCCGAGACCCTTAGTACTAGAAAGCTGTAATTTGGCATAGGTATACATATTAATTATGCCGACAAAGTGGTAAAACAAAATTATGAAAAACATTTTTTTTAGGGTACCTCCCATACACGGAAAGTGATTATGTTTTTTTTTTTGTTTTTTTATCCCACCATGTGTGGTATCATTGGAAAGGTCTTTCAAAAACATTGTGAGTATGTTAAAACCATTTTTGAATTCAGAGATCCGTTTGCGAAATATTAAGCTTTAAGGTGAAAATTTTTGTTAGAGTCAAGTGTCCCCCCCTGCCAGCTAAATGGTTGGTTTCACATATGTGAAAAAATTTCCAACAGTAGCTTATATAACGAATTTAAAAGGAAAACTATCACAGCTGAGTAGGCTTTACAAGTTAACGAGTAATAATCGACCAACTTAGATTTGCGGTTGTAAAAACATGTTCTCCCATACAAAATGTATCGGAGAACATGTTTCTCAACTACAAAGTTAAGTTTGTTCTTGGGATAAATTCATTCCAACTACGGAACCCTACATTGTGCGTGGTCCGACATGCACTTGGCCGGTTTTTAAATTCTAACTTTAGCCTTAAAATAACACAAACACTTGGCTATAACATGAAAATGCTGAAAATACCCGAACTAATATAAAAGTAACAGTGTTTACAAACTTCTGTTGTTGACCGTACAAGTATAACATAACATCACGTCTTTTCTCCCCGACAGGTTAGGTTAGGCCTATGTAAGATCCTATTCAAATCTTATACGAATAGGTACAACATCTCTCAAGTTAACGTGAATTGTTGGTTTTTGCTATTGTGGTTTACCAATCACATCACAACAGTTTAGGTATCTAGATACATGAGATTTCATAATAGAATAGGTACCTAATCAGAGATTCTGATTAGGCTTTCAGAAAACGAGGGTTATTTTTGAGATGGGGCAGTACCTTAACCGTTGTCGCTACAAGAAAACGGTCTTAGGAGACCGAGCTCAACTTTTAGAGATATTTTGTTCTATTTTGGATACACGGCCGAAAACAAAAAATACTTATTGCCCAGTCTCAAAAATTCACGCCGTATTGATATAAAATAAATATCAAAATTAACAGGAAAAAGCGGAAAATGCTGCCAAGTAAGGTTAATAATATTCAACAGGGTGACATTCTTTCGCTAGAAGTCAGTTCACATCAATAGTGTAACGGGTAGGTAGTGAACTCAGAACGTTTTGCCCGTAAGTTCATATTCGTAAAGGGTCCCCGAAACGATCAATTGCAATAGAGATTATAACAAAAAAAAAAAAGTCCATAAAAATATAGGACACGTATTTTTTTACGTAGTCAAAACAATACGGCGATACATTGAGTTAAAATGTGCCATGACGTCACGAATATGTAGATTTATACTTACTTATGACGTAGCAACCCCCACTCCCCAACTTTAATGCGTTTTATACAAGTCATTTTTATTAATATGATAAAGCAAAAAATATGTGTCTAATATTTTTCATTATCTGACTGACGGACTAAATAGAATTTCTTTTTCTTTTTTTTACCCAGGTTTCATCCCTACTGTCAATTTTTACGAGATTGAAATGCATTGATGTGCAAATTGATCGTCTATCAAATGCAATTGAAGCGATTGACAATATTACTACGATTTGCAATTGTTGATCGGGGACCCTTAATAACTATTGGGCCGTTGCTGCATTTGAAAGATGTATGGAGATAGACTATAAAAAACTGTAAGTAACAGGTGATAAAAAAAACTGTACTATTTCAAGTCTATTTCAGATGATATTCAACATTTTATTACCTACCGATTCTTTCCTTATTTCCCTTATAAATATATCAGCGTCTTTCTCTAAAGAACCAGCACACGCGTTTACTTTACACTGTCCGGCCGAACATCACACGTTAATAATATAATTAACAGTATCGATTGTTTCAAGGTCAAGGTCAAATATATGGGCACTACGGGGAAAGGAAGCGTTAAGATAAAATTGTGTTATTGGAGGGTAGGCGTGAATGAAACACGTGGGTCCGAGGCTAACAATAGGTACCCTCTTTTGTGGGTGTCAAAAGGCGGTGAATTATTTTTGGATATGAAAACTGACTGAGGTCAGTAGTGTGGGTACTATTCACGCACAGTGAATAAGGGATTATTAGTATTAGTACCTAGATGTTTTCAGTACTTGCCTGTGCTTTCATATTAGGAATATTTGGTTTACGGAAAACTATAATATTCGTATTCGGTTAATAAATAAAGAAGGAGAACGCGCGGGTTTGCGAAAGATGGAAGGAGCGGAGGGAGGTCTTTGCACTACGGAGCACAGCGCAGGCTGTTAAAAAAAAGGGCCATCGGCCGCACGTCAGTTGTTACAAAATCAGTATAAACGGCCAGCTCAAGGTCAAGGTCAAAGTGTTCCCACTGACGTGCGGTCGACTGTACGGTCTTGGAAGTTACATAAATAAATAAATGTAATTGATGTTTTAGTTAAAAATAACCGAAGTTCAAAGATTGACGTTTGCTATTTGTTATTACTGTTGCAGGTCCTGGTGATATAAAAAAGTAAAACAAAATTTGGAAAATTATTTTCTTCTTATGACTTAAACCTAGCTGAATTTTGCCCCTTTTAAACATAAACAGTGGTGCTAAAATTTATGGCAATCCACCTAAAACATTTTAATAACTCATTGCACATTCTGTCACGCAAATGGCGCGGGAAAATATACAGCTGCCCGCCATGATGAATTTTAAACGAACCATAGAAGTGTAAAGTTGTGGACTGCACTAAAATGGAAACTATGTTTTAGTTTGTAAATGGGTCACTTTACTTTTTGATGATATTTTAAATAATTTACACTGAAATTGTAATTGAAACGTAACAATTTTCTAGTTTCCTGATTAACACCGTGCTATTTAGTTGCCTGTGCCATACTTACTATAATATGTCGAAGCTACAACAAAAAAAGTCGGGAGATGTCGCGGGACACCCTGTTGGAACGAAGTTCCTTTCGCTGTATATTATTTATTAATCCAGAGTCTAGTATGGTCTCAAGTTTAGCAAGCTAATAATATAAACTAGATGGCTCTGTATTAAAAAAACTTTTGACACTTGAAACTGACATTTCTAGCATAAAGCATTTTCGTTACGTGACGATTTTTACCTGTTTGGAGTCCATGCCATCACTGAAGTCCGGCGGAAAATTTGTGCAACTACATTTTTTTTAAATGAAAACTTCTTTAGGTGCGTTGGACTTTTTTGTAAACGCGATTGTGCTCTTTATTTATATTACATTACGCATCAATGTTCTATGCAAGTATTTTTACTTTAAAGATTTTGGAAGTATTTTTTAAATTGTTCGAGTTTTCACTTCTGTCAGCACTCCCGGAGTGCCACTGTTTTTTTAATGCAATTTGATGCAATAACATAAACACTAGTGCCGCGTTTATCGAACTTGAGTGGTGGCGCGGACTCTTCTTCTACCGCAAACTGTTGCACCATCTGCACTGAACAGTGTTTAGATACTGAAAGTCTATCGTTGCTTAAATTGTATTGCACGCCACAGGTAAGAAACTTGCATACTATACATAGGTATTTTCTTTGACGCTGAAGTTGTAGGAAACTTTCTTCACAGGTTTGTTTATCCAAACATCACTCAGATGGTAGGAACACAGCCAGTATGTGAATGGACTTACGTATAAGTAAGTACAGCATAGGAATAGTTCTGAATGTTAAGATTGGTGTTTGTCCCACAATATGAACCTTCCTAGTATTTGCTACTAATAGGAATTCCATCGCCTTCACTAGGAATTTCTTCCCTATCGTGCGGAAGATAACAAAAAAAGTGTTGGCACTCCGGGTAGTGCCGACAGAAGTGAAAACTTGAAAAAGATAGCCTTGGTGGAAGAAAAGTACTTGTATAGAACATTGATCGCGCAATCGCGATCAATCGCGTTTACAAACATGAGGTGTCGTCATGGTGTCGCGAAATGAATGGTTTAGTCCCATCTCAAAAATGCCCAACGCGCCTAAAGAAGTTTTCACTTCATTAAAAATAATGTACCGTCGTCATCTGCTTGTTTTCAGCATAACTTGTTTTCTAACAGTCGTCTGAGGGATGTATAATAATTATGTAAATGTATTCTGTAATTCCTTGTACTAACACCATGCTTCAGTGCGTCACACCTTTTAATATGATACGATGTGCTGGCATAGTAACATGTAACAAAACAAACGTTTCTGAGTCAAGGAAATAGAAACTCTCGGATGTTTTTTTAAAGTTGATTTTATTTCCGGATAAGACAATGAAAAACGTTTAGCAAAAAAAGTATGTAGGAACAAGAAAAGGTCAGATTCGAGTTTGAAAAAACTGTGTCTACATTTGCATGCTTTACGAGAACGTACTTTAGCCCTGAAAGCAGGGCTTGGAACCGGTACCAAAAGTTCTGTATCGGTATTTAGCGGTTCTTGCCATTTCGGTACATGGGTACCGGTACTCCACCTAACAATTACCGGTACCAAATTCAGGTACTCGCCGCGTACCACAAATCTCGTATTTGTACGAGGAACCTTGTACGGTTGGCAACCTTAATAACTAATTTTCTAATGCCTATTAACTATCCTTTTTTGTATAATATCTGTTTTCTCACTCTAAATTATGGAAATAATTGTTGAGTACCGGTTTTGGTTCCGGTACAGTACCGATACTGATAAGAAAGACCGGTACAACGTCTGGTACCGGAATCAAACCAAGGCCCAAGGTATCATTGTACCGGTTCCCAAAAATACCGGTATTTCAAGCCTGAAAAAGTTATAAATACTGCCAGTGTTTTTAAGTATTGTGAAGTGTAATTGTGATGTAGGTAAACTTATATAATAATTGTACATTTTCTTTGAAAAACTTGTTATTTTTCCAAGCAATAGGTGATATAATCTAATAGGCCTTATATTTGAAGATTTGGCTTATCAACATCTTCAAATCTAAGGCTTATTGACTTGTCAAAATCTTCTTGTTTTGATATGGGTAAAACGTGTAGACATTTTCTAGATTTACCTACTTTTTTCTAAAGAAATGGGTTTATTTTTTCCACATTATTTTTAGACTTAAATGCTCCAATTACTTTTTGTTAGCTTTTTCTGACAGATTAGATAAAAGTCTTATAGCGTCTCTAGACGGTCAAAATTGCTTGACAAGCATGAAAAGATCACGTGCTTGTCAAGCACGTCGTGCGCGTCTTGGGACGCCATTAGGACTGCGACCGAATTCGGTCGTAAAGCGATCGCTATCTATGTCAAGACTGCAGCTCCTGGATTCAAAACAATATTTTTCATAATCATTACCTTGAATCAACCATTATCTTCAAATTGAATTGATTAAAAATGAAAGATGAATATGTAAATATTACTTATGATTAACAACTTAGACGAGGTTTAGATACATCAGTACCTACGTTATTGCTAAAGCAGTTTTAGTTTATTACTATTGTTATGATATATCTCTCCTAAACATGTCGTCGTAAGATTGTGAGAATCGTTAGTTTATAATCTATCGGATAAACTGTAGGAAAATTGTTAACTGGGTGAAATGAGTTAGGTTAGGTTAGAACTGACGAATTGCGCGCGAGCCGAGCGAGCGTAGCGAGTGTTGTTGCGGTAGCGGCCGGCGAGCGCTTCTTCTATCCAAGTTGCTCGCAGCTAGGCAGGCTTAGCACAAGGTGCGTTACGTCGCAAGCAAGTTTGATACCAGTTCACAATTTATTGGTTTCCCATGAATAGATTATAAATTACTTACAATATGACCTTACAATTCGTAAGTTGCGGCCATTATCACTGGGTTACCTGGAACAAAGATTAACTGAACCTTTCCTTTGCAAAAGCAATCATAGTTCAGATAAAAAAATCATGTTGAAAGAACCTAACACAATATACAAGTAAACTACAGAACACGATAGCCATCTACATTGAAAGCTAGGAAACGCTAGGATGGCCATCTATGAAAGTACAATGAAACTACCTACAAACGCAGCATCCCTTGCAGTAACACGAAATACTGTTTGTAGCTGAAATCTACTATTTATTTACCACTAACTGACCCGTCGGACGTTGTCCCGTCAAAATATAAATTTCGATTTTTCGGCAGTTCCTTTGGATTTTTCCTAATTTTCTTTTTTCCTAAACCACCTCAGTATTGAGGCGAACAACACAAAAACAAAAAATATTCAAATCGTTCGAGCCATTTTAGAGTTTTTGCTAGACTAATGAACGACAATTGATTTTTATATAAAAACATGATAAATTGTAGAACAATGCTTTGTAAAAATAATGTAAGAATTTTCCTTGTTTCTGAGCTTTTATAAGCTTAAAAGCCTTAATGATGAAAATACAGCCTTATCTAGGAGTATATATTATATCTAAGTTAAACTCCTAGGAAAAAAATATAATTATATCAAAATATCGCCAGAAAATCAAAAACTGTACTATTTGACAAAAGATTACACACAACTCGTGGAGGATTCGAACCTCCGACCACCTCTTGACATCGGTCATATGGGCGTTCTACCACTGAACTAACGAGTCTTGTGAACTGAAGCTGAAATACGCCATCCCCTTCAAGTTTATGACGGCACCGATATCGATACTAAACGCAGGGGTTGCGATGGGGTAGAATGCAGTATCTATTTCTTATATTACTCTGTGTCTATACGTAGAGGTTTTGCCGTACAAACTCTCGGCAGCATAGGATCGTTTTATAGTACACATACACTCATAAACTCTCGCCTTTTTCCCGGGATAAGCAGAAACGCCACCTGCTACGTTCCTTACAGACGCTTTTTGCTTCGTTTCACGGTGTTTTGACTTTTTGACGATGGTTTCTGAAACCTCATCGAGGGTTGTAAACCTGCTGCCACAAAGATTTATTGTACTTAAGGTTTTGTGATTTTATTAACAAATACATTAACAGTATATAAGTTGACTTGTGATAAACGATTAAGTTAAAGGGTCTTTTCGGAATCATGGTTTTATACCTTGAATGATAAGGGTAGATCTTCCTATGATTTTATTTGTGAGTAATCTAAGTTTTTCAGAAATTCAAGTTGAAAGCAGAAGTAACAAAACCGAGAAAATGATACCAAAATATCAGCGGAAAATTAAAAAGAAAAATAAACAACAACTCGTGAAGGATTCGAACCTCCGACCACCTCATGAATTCATCATGTACGGGCGTTCTGACCACTGAACTAACGAGTCTCGTTCAGGGTGGCTGAAATAGAGCACCGCTTTGAGTTTATGACGTCAGCAATCGATACTTCATTAAGGGTAGTTTGTTCTACGGAGCGCCGTACTTATTTATAACTTCGAAACTAGAAAATCGTTATCTAAAGACTTCTCCTTTGGAAAACAATTTTCTTTGATCAGTCAAGTAGATCATAAAAAAATCTGCTTTTGAACAGTGCGCAGCCAATAACTGCTATTATAAGCCGGCCGCACTTTTTCATGAAGCATTCTCGTTCGATTTCGCGCGAAAACGAGGAGACTCGTGTCTCCGATCCCCGAAGTTCTATGGGAGCTCGCACAATGGGAACAAGTGTTATTTGTACGTATTCAATTATGTGGTACCGAGGCCCGCGAGGACGTATTTTTGGTATATGTTGCGTTGTCGTGCGTATATTATGCGCGTTTGAACTTGATGACGTCCGTAATAAATTGGAGTTGTTGGAGCATTTCTCGTCGTTGTGCTTAGGACCAGGTGAGCAGACAGTTTATGTTTTGGTCCGTTTTATTTGATCGTGTTCTTTATATATATGATATTTTAAATAATGTCTTTTTATTGTTAAATTCTAGTTTCATAGATACCTGTGTATTTGTAAATTTGCATGCCTTATGGTAGGATATGGCTAATGGACACTATTGTTTGTATAAGACCTTTGCTTTTGTACCCATATTCGCAAATTAATAAATGATTGATTGATATAAGTAGTAATAGTTATGATTCATTTGCCCATTATTTCTGGGTAACAGTCGTCACAATTTCTGATATTCTACCAAGAATGAATAACTTCTATGCAATGCATTATCAGCTAGGAACAGATAAGTTTGAGATTTGAATTATCTAATCATATTGATGTATCTGTGCAAGATTTGTGTTTATGTTGTAATCTCTTATCTCAGTAGCCAGTTTCTTTAAAACCAGAAGCTGAGATTCATCTTGTAGATAGTGCGTGATGAAATTCATTCATTGGATGAACACATTGGACAGGATGTGATGTTATTTCTGCTTTAAATCAATTAATATAAAAACTTTTTTACAAAAAAAAAACAACCGACTTGTGTCTTTGGTTTAGTATTTTCGTTATTTGCCACCGACTTCCGAAATTTATGTTATTTTTCACTTTTTAGTGTTTTTTTGGAAGTAGGTTGTTTTTTTTTTTGTAAAAACGGTTTTTATTTTTCGCTTTTTAGTGGGTTAGTTTGTAATTTATCTAGCCTAATGTCAACTGCTCATCACCTTTCACAAAATATTGCTTTTCCCAATGCAGGGACGTTAATCTTTGAGGAGTTCTCCTGGTACTTTACCATCAGCTCCACTTCTCCATATGCATTGTAACGAGCATAAATTACTTGGCAACCATATTAAAGTAATCGAATCGCAACCCGTGGAATACTTAGTATTGACTATTGAGAAGCTCCGGTGGCCATCTGTGGCTTTCATCATCAGTTCCACTTCACCAAATGATGCTTTTCAAGAGCAACCGCATGAGTTACTATAAAAATACCCAAATTGCTATAGGTGTGCTTATAATATTTAAAGAGTTCCCTCGATTTCTCTGGGATGCCATCATCAAATCTTGGTTTCCTTATCATGGCACCACCCTTGGGATATTTTCTTTCGAAAAAAAAAAGAATCATCAAATCGGTTGATAAACGACGAAGTTATCCGCGAACACAAATAAAAAAATTAAAAAAATACGGTTGAATTGAGTAACCTCCTTCTTTTTTTGAAGTCGGTTATACAGCTTAACTAAAGCGAAGTTTAATCTTATTCTTTGAAGATGTAGATGTAAACATATAGTTTTTCAAGTAAGGCGATACCGGTATTAAATTGAAAAAATAAAGAAAGTAATATTGTTTATTCTGCAAAAAAACATACACAATAAAAAAAGACATAAAATACACATTACAAAGTAGCCAAAAGCCTCTTATTCAACTAATAAAAGTTTCACGAACTTCAATAAATTTCAATTGAATTTATTCATACTTTTGCAAAGTTGGGAGTGCTGAACACACTGTCCCCTCTACCCTAAACCTAAAAATGACATAGTTTGATTTTTATCTAAATTTAATTACAGATTTTACATTAGTGTTATAAATTAATATTTTCATGGGGGTGTCTAAGGTCTTGCGTTTATTTTGTTGCACGTCGTATAGCGCTAAAAACAAAGCCGAAACGCCGTTACACTAGTTATAGGTCGTAGGTCCGAACCCAGACAGGCTCTTAACTTTGTGTAAATTATTTCATCACCACTGTTCTCAAAACGGTGAAGGAGAACGTGAGGAAACCAGCATGTCCTACAACCGAAAATTTGAAGACATGTGACATGTACCAACCCGCACTGGGTCCGCGTGGTGGATTACGGCCCACTCCCTCTCACAGAGAGGAGGCCTGTGTCCCAGCAGTGGGAAAATTATAGGCTGATTATGCTATAGCTACACTGTTATACAATAGCAATACCCCAACCCGCCTCTCCTATTATATCGATAATTAATTGTGTTAATCGTGTTTTAGGTTTATATGCACACGTTGCGTGCATATAATGCGCTTAAAACAACGCATGTTGAGCTTAACAAAAGCTATTGAAACTGGGATGCAATGGTCGCCATGTAAGTTACACCTTTGTGATGGTATAAACCTGTCCATTTTGAGTATAAATGATATATTAATAGCGCATAACATAACATCACACCTGTAATCCCCGAAGGGTTAGGCAGAGGTGTACCGATAGAAAAGTGTACCTACACCCACATTGCGCCAGTTATGTTTAAATCCCATGTAATAGGGGGCGAGCCTATTGCCATCAACCGGGCACAAATCTAGACTCCGGACTACTACTGAGAAATTCCAGATGGAAAAATAAATACACATAAACACCCACACACAATAATTATTACTACACATAATACTACCTAGTCGCCTTTTCCTACAATTTCTCCATTCTGGCACCTCTTTACAAGCGCTCTAAAATCCATCTACAAACTCTCAGGTCCCAAACAATTTATAATGTGTGAGTCCTTTGCCATTGTTTGACGAATCCAATTTCAAAGAGGACACTTCATTCCTCAGGACAGGACCATTAATTTGTACAAATCCAATTTAGAACACGACGGTATCTGTTTGTCCAATTTATAGAGCGTAGATACCTTAATTGAATTAATTCAATGCTCGTTTGTGTAGTCAACCTCATCAATTTCTATACCACTTTTGATAAAAACTCCAAACCGTCAATTGAAACTTCATTAAGGTTGAAACTATGTATAGTTTTCGCGTTTTGCATGCGCAATAGCGGTCATTGCCCTTTCTCTAATATGTCTCAGTAGGAACCCAAACAATAACGTGTGTAGGGTTTTTCGTCATTGGAACATGTTGAAGATCACGATAGACATTGATTCAGGACGTCAGGGGAATTTATTTCAGTTTTTTTTTAAATATATTTTTTAGAAAATGTAGGTGGGTCATTGAGCGCTATTGCTATGCTAAAACGCAACAGCTATAATTTTCATATTGGTTTTAAATTAAAAATAGACTTTGACGGTTTATGATGTGCGATGATATGCGTCCTATATGGTGCACAAAGTTGGACACACAGAAGGCCGAACTCAAGATTTGCCAGCGGGCAATGGAGCGCAGCATAATTAATGTCAAACGAACTGACCACGTTAGAAACACTATCCTGCGCTCCATAGCTCAAGTAGCGGATGTTGGAGAAAAAATTGCCAGGCTGAAGTGAGAGTGGGCCGGCCACGTCGCACGAATACACCCGGAGAGATGGGCAAAGATCGTCACTCACTGGACGCCTGAAGGAGGACATCGCTGTCGAGGTAGACCGTGGCGTAGGTGGTGTGGGGATCTTAACATGTTTGCGGGGCCAACATGGCCAGAAATCGCATAAAACAGAGATATGGAAGGAAAAAGGGTAATATATACTAACATTATATTTCCCACCAGAGTCCTATACGAGAAGTGTGAAGTACTTACGGTGAGACAGAATTATATTCTGCAAGTGGTCAACAAGCAGCACAGTATTACACCTTATTATACACAAATTAATAAGAAGCGCACCATAACAAACGTTTGCTCACCTTTGCACTGTCACACGGCGTCCGCCAGGCGACAGCGGGTATATCTTTCCACTTTTCTTTATAATAAGCTGAATAAAATCCTGAACATATATCCCCTAACGACACGTGAAACAAAAAAGAAGATAAAGATCTGGCTACTGACACAGGACTACAACGCAACTGAAAACTTACTGCAATCAATCTAAATATATTAGAACACAAATCATCGGTATTCGCACACACATACACACACTCCAACACACATGCATACATACACGCACTCACACACACGCTTACCAGTTCCCCGTGTTTATTTAATTTTGTTTAATCCTAACTTAAATAATTTGTAATTTGTTTTAATTTTATTCCATTAATATTTGTTCCCGATTTTTGTATTAATCCAAATTTATTCTAATTTAATTTTAATTTAATGAAAGTATTTTATTTGCTTTATTAATTCTAATTAATTTTTCTAATTATTATTTTTTTAACCTTAATTTTAAGTAAGATAATCATCTTTTGCTGTCACTGGCTCCTGAAATACAGGTACTCTAACTTAGCTCTGGAGCCAGGGTCTCAAATTTTTCTGTAATATTTGTATGGCAATAAAGAATTTATTTATTTATTTATTATTATGTATTCCGTTTTGGCAGTAGTGATGAAGTAATTGCACAAACTCTGCTGCAAACACTACTCTCCACTGGGCTACCACTGCTTTCCACTGGACCACCACAGCTTTAGTAAAACAAACTCATGTGCAAAATTTTATGCTCCTAGATCTCTGGTCTGTCAGTGAATTTAAGATTTGTACTAATTTGAAGATATTATTTGATAGATACATTATTATGATCATACAAATAGTTCCGCAATTCGTAGTACTAATAGTGTACAAAGGTATGTTTAATTTTTTTTGTATAAAAATGTAAGCACTTTGTAAACAAGGATACAAAAAGCTTGTCAAATTACAGAAATTAATTCCCAGCACGTGTTTATAATTTATTTCTGAATATGTCCAACTTTTTCCTTGAACTTAAGTACCTACATATTATGCTGAAATAAATGCGACGACATGATCTGACAGAAGACATAAAATTAACAATATTACTTTTAGAGCCGGATTTCTAAAGACTTACCAACCGTTAAATTATTTATTTATTAAGTACTTATAAAATACTAGTACATGTAAAGTTTTATCACTTTGTCTGAACAATTTCATCTTAAAAGGAGTTGCACGATATTTTTTTTCGCCGATTTTAGTTTTCGTTTTTTTAAGCTATTGCATAGCTTTTATCGCGGGCGACCGAATCAAGAAATTCCGTAACGAAAATAAAACCTAACACCCTACCATGTAATAACGGTTCCCATGACAACGTGATGTTGTCATGGGAACGTAATCTTTGTTTTATGTCATCACGTCATCATCCCAAGTGTAGCGTTGACAAATAGTAAGTATGGAGGTTACAAATGCTATGCAATAGCTTTACCGCGGCACTCCCCGAGTGCCACACGTTTTTTTTTATTTTTCGTGTTTTAGTTTTTTGTTTTAATAAACACTTAAGACACAATAGAAGTGGATATATTTGGTAACCTGTTCCGCTTAGCTATTTCTAAAGAGTCATAAAATACCCCTGAAATAAATCGACACGTGTTTCACCTCTCAACGTATTTTATTTTCGTTTTTTCTTGTATTTTATACTGGATTTCCGAAAGGTCACGCCTGAATCAATTAACACTTAAGACCTTATTGTCATCAGTCGATTTAGAATCTTAAGCTTAGTATAGAATAAAGCATTAACTTGTAACAAAACATCGCGCCGCTTTAATGTGTCACTCTGTCACGAACGTACAGTGAGCACGACGCTCGGTTACAACTTGATTTTGCAAACAAACGAGCGAATTTTTTGTAACATTTCATCGAGCAAAAACCGACAGATCGACCTGCAGAATCGACAGAAACGAATGTTGTTAAATGCTCAATCGCTAAGAGCGTTATTGAACATGGAAATGATTTTTAACCGACTTCAAAAAAGGGGAGGAGGTTCTCAATTCGACTGTATTTATTAAATGTTTTTACCTCAGAACTTTCGACTGGGTGAACCGATTTTGATGATTCTTTTTTTATTTGGAAACTTCCCGTGTGGTTCCATTTCAATTTGGTTCAGTTCTGACATTGGCATCCATTGGAAAACCATATAAGTCTTAAATTTACATTAAGTATGTGTATGAATAACTCAATATCACGCCAACCGATTTCGATGATTCTTTTTTTAATCGACTTCCAAGTACCACAACTAAACTAAAAAGCGAAAAATAAAAACTTTGTCTTTCATTTTGAATTTTCGGTTTTTGCCACCGACTTCCGAAATGAAAATTATTTTTCACTTTGTAATGTTTTTTTTTTAAGTCGGTTTTATTTTGTCTAACGTTTTTTTATTTTGAGCTTTTGCTTGTTTTGTACCATTCGTAAGAAAGTCATATTACATAGAAATGCTCTAGTGTATTCTCTTCTTTATGTGATTAATCGCCACAATCACCACGATTGTGTCAAACTCAAACTCAAATCATTTATTTCAATTAAACCATTTACAGGCACTTTTGAATTGTCAAGGAATCGGTCAGTCAGAAATAGGTATGAAGCTAGTTGCCCATTCCAAAGCGTAGTAGGTACCTATGGAGAAGAACGGGCAAGAAACTCCACGGACACTCTTTTAAATAAAAAATTGTTACAAAATATTGGTTACATCATTCATGTTGAAATTATACATGTGAGAACAATGTAGAAAGACGTCCACGTTAGAAGCGTCCGTAATAAAAAGATAAAAAAGAACAATTCAAAAAATTAGAAATAAGCCCTGGCAGCTAAGAGATGACCAGTCCCAACTGACGGCGCCCGTTCACGAACATGACGCATGGATTAGCACCATTCAGCTCAACCATTTTGAAGGGAGCTAAATGATCCAACACACGCGCCACCATCAGCGAAATATTTGAGTGAGCATGACATACTCACAGCCGCCAGGGCACATTCAAGTCAATGCAAGACATATTACCCGGTAAATGGTAACTCTTTAGTACATAGTGCTCACATAGTGTGCTATGCAATTATATAATACAAAAGAGATTGAGTTTATACAATGCAAAGATGGTCTTACAATCTTCAGCAGCTCCAACAGTATTTGCAAATGTTAATCAATTAGTTGTGGTTGTGGAGCAGGACCAGCATTGAGCCAAGCATTTTTATCAGTGATGTAATCCCCCAATGTATAATATGCCTGCCTGCATAGTGTGCGTTTTATACAAGATTTGAATTTCGTCTCATTCAGTTGAAGTATGTGGGGAGGAATTTTATTGTAACATTTTAAACAGTATCCCATGAAAGATGAATCTACTTTAGCCAGTCTGAAACCTGGTTGAACTAATAGGTCCCTATTTCTAGTACTATAATTATGTCTATCACCTCTTTTGCTAAAAAGATGTAAATTCTTTCTTACGTACATGATGTTTTCATAGATATATTGACAAGGTACCGTCATGATGTTAATATCCTTAAACAGTTTCCTTAGAGAATCGCGCCTGCGGAGACAATATATGGCTCTGATCGCTCTTTTCTGGAGAATAAAAATAGACTCGATGTCTGCAGCCCGTCCCCACAGTAAAATACCGTAGGATATGATACTATGAAAGTAGCTGAAATAGACTAGCCTCGCGGTATCTACATCAGTAAACTGACGGATTTTTCTGACAGCATATGCTGCTGAACTTAGCCGTCCTGCAAGAGATGTTAAATGAGGACCCCATTGCAGCCTTGAGTCGAGCGTGATCTCTAGGAAAATAGTTTTATCAACGAATTCTAGTTTCTCTTGATTCAATACTATCTCACAATCACTACTTTTTACATTTGGTAAAGAAAATTTTATGCACTTGTGTTCTTTGCCTATCATCATAGCAATTCTAAAGCCTCGTTGGCCTCGAACACAGACCTTGTTAAAATTGACATAATGGGTATATCAGACAAATGCATCCTCCTATTCAGTCCTATCTAGACCCCTGACTACAAGGGGAAGTGATACATCACTCCATTCATAGCTAAAAATATATTCTAAACTGTTCCTACCGACTATAAACGCGTAGCAACTAAAACTCAGGTAATTCGTAGCAGAGAAAGGCTACATCAAAATATCGTAGCCAAATCTCGTAGCACTTTCGTAGCAAGAATCAGAAAGAACTTTCGTAGCAGCCTATCGAAATTGGTAGTCTTTACATGGAGTTTGTAAACAAGACCGTAATGTAGTATTATTGTTTATTTACTAGACTACATAATTATTGTGTAGTGATTCATTAAAGTAGTCGAGATGTAATTGTAATTTTAGAACCCACCACAAGACAGGAAATTATTGACCAAACCTCAGTTCAATGGCAATTTACGATGTAGCTGCACAATATCTCTACAGTGCAGATAATACCAAACAGAATAGTAAATATAGTCACCGTTATTAGGTCACCATCGTCGTATGTTGAGGATTCGTATTTTTTACTTAAATTATAAACAATTTGTTCCAATCATAATCTGTACTTTTTGAAGTCATAAAATACCAAAAAAGCCGGCTAAGTGCGTGTTGTACCACGCACAACGAAGGGTTCCGTAGTTGGGATGAATTTATCCAAACAAACTTAACATTGTAGTTAAAAAACATGTTCTCCCATACATTCCAACTGCAAATGTAAGTTTGTACGCACAATATTGAGAGATTTACCATGTTATTTTAAGACCATAGACTTCTTATGCGTTTCCTGTAATCTATGAGTAAAGAACTATTCTCTGTATTTTTCAGAATTTTTGGCTCAGGAGTTTCGGAGATGGGGGGGGGAGGAATGGTCAATTTTCATGATCTTAAAAGTATTTGTTTCAAAATTATATAAAAACATACACGAGTGATCCTATAAGGGTTCCGTTTTTTTCCTTTTGAGGTACGGAACCCTAAAAACGCGATTCTCCACTTCCTAGTGTTTTGTCGAGTTTTACGGTAGCTATCGAAAAAACATGTAATGACATAGATTCACATGTTCGTGCTACGGATACCAAGACCATGCAACAAATACCCTCGCATCATGCAAGGCCAAACCGTTCATATTTACGACTTGTAACACGAACCATACTGTGTGATAGCATATAGTATCAAACACATTACTCATCTTCCCACAAATCGGTTAAAATAAAATTAGAACAGTTTTGGCAGCAACCGTGTCAGCAATCCGACATATCGTGCATACTTATTGTCAAAATGTAGGATGCATTACATCGGTGTCTGACAACAATCCTACAATTGTCATTCAAGGAGAAAACAGTTAATGTATCACTAACGGTCATTAGCCTTGACTCGACTTTGGCACTGTACCAAGAACTTCCTGTAACCAGCAAAAATGATAATATTTCGTATGTTTATAAGCGTAGAGTTGGTTTTTGAATGGGATTGGTTTTATGAATCGAATCGTAATGTGGTCGGGAGTTTATTTGGCATGTTTATGAGGAACTGGTGGAATAGATTGTGTCTATTAATGTTTTTAATTCACTGACTTTGACCATTCGTGAAAATATGTGAACTGCTGAAATGTTGTTTTAGTTACATCATCATTTCAGACTGAAAATATTGACCACTGACGACATTCCATAGTTACGAAATGGGCTATACAGTGTCTTTATAATGAGCACTTATCGAAATGAGGGAATCTATACTTAATTTTATCGACGGAAAAAATAATTAAAAAAAAACCATTTTTTTTGTTTTTTTTTAACAAAACGGTGTAACATTTAAAACTAAATGGTCTATCGTGATGAAACAACCTCCATAATGATTGGAACTAAGTAAGCGTCCACATAAAATGAAAATTGTCGAAAAAAAAAAAACTACCCTCAATTGAAAATAAACATGTTTTCTTTTAGCAAAAAACAGTTTTAAATAAATATTTGCAGTAATTGTATTTTTCAATAAGTCGCTAAATAGTCGAAAAAAAATAATTTTTTTTTTCGTCGATGAAATTAAACATAGATTCCCCATTTCGATATGTGCACATTATAAAGAAATCATAATGTCAAAATAAAAATAACAATATCCACGTATTTATAGTAATGTTAAAGTAATAATGTCATTACTAAGATTTTAATTACAATATCAAAAAGTATGATTTCAAAATTCATTGACGGAATAAAACACATGTCTAACATTGTACATTTAAACTTATTAATTGGTAACATTCTCAGGGCAGGTGGTAATCTTCTTAATATATATAAATTACGTGTCACGTTGTTTGTCTGCGATGGACTCCTAAACTATTTAACCGATTTTAATCAAATTTGCTCACCGTGTGCAGTTTGATCCAACTTGAAAGATAGGATAGCTTACATCTTAATTTAGGAAAAAAAAAATATGAAGAAAAATTATGCATTTATGATATCCCGGTATTATGCCATAATTCCTAACGAAAAGTACTAGGCCTGCATGATTTTTGATGATAATCTCGGTAGGTAGGGTAGGTAGGGTGAGTAGGGTAGGTAGGGTAGTAAGTGATAAAGATGGTCCATCCCAAACATTTATATGGCAAAACAACGTTTGCAGGGTCAGCTAGTTTATTATAAATTTTAATTGTCATACAACTGGCATTTCTACTGTATAATTGCAACCTCTGGTAGTAGATAACGCTGCGTTAGCCACTTTTTACTATTCCAACGGGTCAGGGAAATATGTCTCTATACCTAGAGGCTTTAGTATTTTACGATACGAACCTGTAATACAACGTAGCAGTCATTTTATGAGTTAAGTGCGGTACCTTCGCGCCTTTCACTGGTGGAATGGGCTTTCAACCTGACACTACCCTCTGATTTTATGACTGAGCACTATCCCTGTTATGAGAATGAACTTTCATGTGGAAATTGGTTTTCATGGACTGGAATTTCTTTATTGATTAGAAAAAGAGGAAGCTTTTCGATTTGAGTTGTTATTTTACTGCATTCTTACTTTTTCTTGCTTGTTAGGGTTTCGTTCCCATCCAAAGGGTAAAGACGGGACCTATTACAAAGCCTACGCCGTCTTCTGTGATCTCTGTCGGTATGTCTGTTACTGGTACACACGGCTACACATCAAGCTATACAGTTCCAGTATAAGCTGACCTCGCATTGTACGGAAATCCCATACAATGCGAGATCAGCATAAACTGGAAATGTATAGCTTGATGTGTAGCCGTGTGTACCATTTTAACCAGTTAGAATTTTCACAAAATTTTGTAATCTTTTTTATAAATTTTACATGGGAATCCCCCACTCGACATAAAATTTTAAGGCATGACATTATTTGGAATAACTTTTATTAGCATAATAAATATTGTGGCATAATAAGACTTTGGCATAATGCAAAGGTTAGCATATCTGTCATTTGGTCTAATTTGTTTTGGCATAATTTGGAGTTGCATAAATTTTTAAGGCATAGTATTTATTCGTCTATTAATCATGAATTCATCATGAGTCATAAATATTAACATTATTTATTATTTTTGGGAATTATTCTATTGGATTAGGTTATGGAGCCGCGAAAACGTTTATTTTTATACAAGTTATATCAAGGTTTATTATTTTAAATATCATTCAGCGTTATAATAATTATTTAGATTTAAGTTAATAGAAGAATAAGAGGGTTTTTTTATTTCATGTAGCCGAAGTTGAAAATCAGCCGTACCGTCAGGTGGTAACCTGACGCTGATTTTGTCACGCTCTTCTGGCATAAGATTTATTTTATTGTAGTTATACCAATTAGCGCATTTTCTTTCTGACATGATATCACAAATAATCCTGTGTAAAAATAAGCCTCTGATAATAAAAGTAAGGTAAACTATAATATTTTTGTAATTTTGTAACCCTTAATGCTCGAGTCCATCTCGTACTTTACCGGTTTTACGAGTATTATCTTTGTTGTTTTGTTGTTGTTATGCATTTATATGTTTCGAGGTTACCTTGATAGTTTCGGGCTAGATCACGCGACTTAGTCTAGAGTCAAACGAGGGGTTAATTAAAATCACCGAGAAGTTGAACTTACGACCTCGTGCGTGATTAGCGCGTAGTCGGGAAATGCCAAGACATACCTAATAATCTACACAAACTATAAATTAAAGTCGCTATTCGTGTCTGTGTGACCGCTGTATCCTTTAACTACGCAACGGATTTTAATGCAGTTTTCACTATCCTTTAGAGAATTACCCGACTACGATAACGTTAAAGAAAGGTTATGATTTTGACAGGCTAAGTATGTTCATCTGTTCCCTCATAACTCTTAAACTATTCATCGTATTATCGATAGTAAATGTATCATTTGACGCATTTAGTTTTAATTAAAAATAAATATTTTTACAAAATATACTGCCATGAATTTCCGCAAAGTACCGCCTGATTATATTACTTAAAACAGAGCGTAAATGTGAGTTAACCTTTGGTTATAACTGTGGGAAACAAACCACTTGTGTTTAGCAATATTTAAGTTTATCGCTTTATGGTTATATTGCACGTTATATCAAAAACAAAACAGCTTATATTGTAGTTTTATACCACATATTAAAAAAAACTTGAGTAGGCTCAATGTAGTGCCAATAATAATAGTTCTGTGGGGCACCGACTCATAAAAACTCTAATTAATCCATCGTAAGGCGAAGATTAAAAATGTAGAAGAAAACAACCGACTTAAAAAAAAACACTACAAAGTGAAAAATAACTTTAATTTCCGAAGTCGGTGTCTTGGGTTTAGTATTTTCGTTTTTTGCCACCGACTTCCGAAATTAAAGTTATTTTTCACTTTGTAGTGTTTTTTTGTCTGTTGTTTTTTTTGTAAAAAGTTTTTATTTTTCACTTTTTATTAGTTGTGGTGTTGTGGTACCTGCTACCAGTGACAGGAACTTATCATATCATACTAAGTGGGAAAAAAATACGTATTTTGTAGCTAACTCAAAAACTACCCAAGCAAAGTTAATAAAATTTATATGGGACCAATTTGAGAGCATACCCTTTTCCCTCCCGCTCCACCCAGAGCGGGAGAAGTTATTTGATAATTTCCCACCCAAAAAAAGCCCTTCTCAAACAAAAAAAAATATTTTCAAAATCGGTCCACAAGTGACGGAGAAATCGGTGGATATAAATAATAATAAAAAAAAACATACCCTACGAACATATAACCTGGAGGAGGTTTTTGGAAGTCTGTTAAAAATGGCGTTCATTATTATGTTAGGGTCATAGCAGGTGGCGTTCTGTGGTTTCTAATTAGCCCTATGGACAGGAGACGTGAGTTTCTGTATACTATAAAACTCTATAGGATCTTCTCGTCTTTTTCTTCTCGGATTTCTGTTCTATGCTTGTGATTTGTTATGTACTTTGTGTTGTTCTCCGATTACTCTTGTCTTTTATGTATGCACGTATTTCTGTGACAAATAAACCTATTTTTCTTTCTTTCTTTCTTTTCTTTCTTTTAATTTATTTTAACATTTTAATTAAAAAATTAAATACTATATTTAAGAGACAGTTTATCATCATCATCATCATCAGCCTTTAAATGTTTCCACTGCTGGGACACAGGCCTCCTCTCTGTGAGAGGGAGTGGGCCGTCCACCACGCGGGCCCAGTGCAGGTTGGTAGATGTCACATGTCTTCGAATTTTTGGTTCTAGGACATGCCGGTTTCCTCACGATGTTTTCCTTCACCGTTTTGAGAGCAGTGGTGATGAAATAATTTACACAAAATAAAGCGCCTGTCTGGGTACGTACCTACGACCTACAACTCGTAAGTCGGGGCCACCACTGCTCAGTTACAGTTTATATTTTTTTGTAATTTTATAAATTTTGGCGATTACAATTAATGAATAAACGAGCGATTGTTACAGTAGTCGCTTATGATGTGTTACATCTGACATCTTGGCGACAGTACCAACCTCTCGGAAAATGGGTTGGTACCATCTGATGGCCAATTCTAGCACCACGCGCGCTCATTAGTCAAATCAAATAGCGCGCGCTTCCCCGGCTTCCTGTTACACACTTCCGTCCCTTTTCACGAAATCACTCCCACAGATTGCAGGAAAGCGAGAGAAAAGATGTTACACATCAAATAAACCTCATGCATGATTTCTTTTACAACTAAGCTCACACTGTGCGATTTAATTGTCTGTGGCGTAGATAGATAGATAGAAAGATAGAATATTCTTTATTATGTACACCATAAAAATTACAGACATTAATATAGAAATTTTACATTGGGTGACACAACGGGCGGTCTTATCGCTAAAAGCGATCTTTTACAGACAACCTTTGGATGGATTTAAATGGAAAAGGAGAGACAATACTGCAGGTAGTCAGTGGTGTACCATTTACATATACAACAGAAATAAATACACAGATACATAAAGCATATAATTACCTATATAGATACCATAAGTTGAAGCAATAATAAATGTTACGCCGTCTATCGGTCTTTCAATTTTATTGTACGCCGTAAGCCAGAAACTTGCATCGTTCATAATGAGGCTTAAGTCAGTGGAGTCTATCATGTAACAATATATAGGTGTAGTTTATCCACTCTATTATGACGCGCCCCACTACTGCATTTTACGTACACACGGCTACACATCAAGCTATAAAAATCCAGTTTACGCTGTTCTCGCATTTTATAGGATTTCCATACAATGCGAGGTCAGCTTATACTGGAAATGTATGACTTGATGTGTAACCGTGTGTACAAGCCGCGGCGTAGGCGCGGGCTTGCGGACGGTGAGCAATGGGTAGCTCGCCGTCCGATAAGGACCAAGCCCAGGTCGACGGCGCGTTGTGTTCCACGCGCGCCTCAAAGAGATGTCAGCAGAATTGACGGGGTCCGCTAGGGCCATGGCTTGCCGGGGCTGCGAATACGGGCCGATAGGGAAATCGTGGCCCCCCGGCAATATGGCAACTGAAGGAACACGGGTGGGTTTTAGTCAGTAAGAGTTTGACACGCCCTCCCGCTCCACCCAAAGCGGGAGAAGTTATTTGATAATTTCCCAGCCGTGTACTTAAAATGTGGTAGTAGAGCGCGACATTTCAGAGTGGACAAGTTATGCCTACTAGACACTTACATACTTGGTTTTTAAACCCATAGGACTTGAGTTGCATGTCTATAAGTTCTTTAACCCCACCACAACATCATCGTTTACGGACTAAACAAGGGAGAGGACAAAATAACAGATTTAACTTAATTCGTGTACCAATGATATTCTTTTTTGTTCCTAGATAAATGATTGTGTAGCTCCAAGAAAGAATGATTCATGTTAAAGGCATCTGGAATTCTGATTAACACGTCTTTATCTCGAAGTAGTGATAAAATAAATCATTGAAATGATTTCATATTATCACGACATCGAGAAAAACGATAGCTAACGATGTTAGCCATATATCTAACTGGTTCTTATCTGACTCATTTCTTATTAATATGACGAGGAAAACTAACTCTAAGTATAGTTTATCGTGTTAGAATTTAATTGGGAATTTAGTAAGAATGTGATTGCCATCAGCCTATCTATTCGGTGTTGTTACGGCTTGCCGCCGCCAGGTGGCGCATAGTGGGACTTCTGGCGCCATGCTGTTGCGCCAGCCAGTACTCTACGCGTCGTCAGGGGCGCCGCGAGTATTTGAAAAACGAATATAGAAGAATTCCTGACTTCAGATTCGATGGCGGACGACGCCTTATGCATTTTATAATATTCAGATCTTATTTCAACTCTGAATACAGAAAATAAAACAGAATTGTACCAGTATCGTCCATTATTTATCGAATCCTTCACAGCGGCAACAGCAGATTCACTACAGGTGTAAAAATCTTACCAAGAAAACTAAGGTGAAGTGAAGTGTCACTCCACCTGATGCTAGGGATTGTTAGGTACTATTGACAGTTCACCTCAAGCTCACCATTTCAGCCGTAAGACGTCCACTGCTGGATATAGGCCTCCTCCAAGCACCGCCACTTCAATGGGTTCTATCTTCACCAGGTCATCGGTCCACCTTGTGGGTGGCCTTCCAACGCTACGTCTTCCTGTACGCGGTCGCCACTCCAGAATCTTTCGGCCTCATCGGCCATCCGTTCTGTGAGCAAAGTGCCCTACCCACTGGCACTAAGTTTGTCAATTTTTCGGGATATGTCGGTTATCTTGGTCGTACGGATCTCTTCGTTTCTTTTTCAAGCTCACTTCATCAATGTTTTCATGGTCAGATTTTAACAGAATACAAGCGGACCTGCCCGAACGGCTCCACCTACAGGTTACAATTGTATTATCAAATTATCCAGGGATCCACTCAAATATACACACAAAATTTCATCTAAATCGGTCCAGCCGTTTAGGAGGAGTTAGGTGACAAACACATTCACAGAAGAATTATATGTTACGGCTAAAACCCGAAGTGCGGCTACACCTAGATTTAGCCGGCTAAAACTAGGTGCAGTCGGTAGCAGTTAGTTAAACTTGCCTAAATGGACCCTGGCACTCGCCGGCCGCTGCCGCGGCACCGCTCGCTTCGCTCGCTCGGCTCGTGCGGTGTGTTATGTGGTCACAGTTCTAACCTAACCTACTCTTCAACCATTTTCATTTGCTACAACTAAATTTAACCAACTGCTACCGGCCGCACCTAGTTGTAGCCGGCTAAAACTAGGTGTAGCCGCACTTCGGGTTTTAGCCGTGACATATATATATAAAGATAATTGACTGTAGTGCTAGACAGGACATCATTCAGCGTCAATTTGATTAGATGCATAGTTTGGTCAGATTAACGATGAACTAGTAGTTATTACACATAAGCAAATTGATGGATTTTCAAATATTTTTGTAATTTGGCCTTGTTCTTGAACTATCAAATTGAAATTCGAAAGAAGTACTACGCTATTTAATTGTATACGGTACCTGAGTGATCCAAGTGAATTGTTAAACAACTTAAAAAAAAAGGAAGCTGTTATTTAGTTACCTTTTGTAGAAGTCAATCATTACAGGGCACCTCGACATTATTAGGGAATAAAATCGGTCAGTTGTCGGCTGATATCGGCTGGTATCAGCCATATCAATATTTGTAGGAACTTATCACCTATTTACATATATAAGTAGGTAATCTGTGTTGTTAAGATGACGTATTTTGTATTACAGTCTCACGGAACAAATGCTGCCCGACCTTTGTAACCTTTGTAGATTTTCCGTTTACGCTGGTACGTACTAATTTTGCTAGACACATCTTAGCTACGTAGATATTCGTGACGAAACATGGTGTCATAGTATTTTCATAGTATCATGTTTTGGTATCCATGCAGTTTCTTGCCGGCTCGTACCTACTTTACAATAATTATAATGAACCTATACTCCATTTGAAATAAGATTAGACATTTACACAAACCTTTTTTACAGTCCGTTCAACCGATTCTAACTTCTAAACCGTAGACATAAGGATGGCATTAAAAGGAAAAAAGTGGTTACAATACCAAATGTTTACTGCAGCTGCCATTTATCATGCCACCAACGCAATAGAAGTCAAAATCGGTTGAACGGACTGTAAAAAAGGTTTAGTTAAATGTCTAATCTTATTTCAAATGGAGTATAGTTTTGATGATTTACACTACGTAAGTATTTAAATATGTATCTACACTACAAAAGTGCTAGGCAATTGTGGGTATAGCAACTACTATACTGCTTTATTCAATGCTAATTTATTTGTTATTTGATTACAACTTTGTTTTTCTTCTGTTGGTGCATTACTTTCTTCGTGGTTGTCTTTTTTCAGTTGTTACATCTATATAGGTACTATATACACACATTATATCATATTTTTGATTTGTTATTTCACTATATGCTGCACCGGTTGACGTCATCACGTCAGCGCCGGCTGTCGCTGAAAACCAGCGCTGTGGCTCTGTCTCGCATGGGGTCGCAGCATTACTCTGAGCGATGGCCATTTTGCGTGTATGTGACGCACGTTTTCCCCCAATTTACTATTTACGTGTTTTTTTTTCTTTCTTTGCGTTATGTTTACCGCAAATAAACGAATTTTCTTTCTTTTCTTTCTTTTTCTTTCTATAAATAAAAGTGAAATGAAATGCTGTTCGTTGGTAAGCGCATCACTTCAGATTTTTTTTTTTAAAGTTTGAAAAGTTGTCAGGAAAATTGGGAAATTCGAGATAACAAAAAGACAGAAAGTGTATTTTCTGTAGGATTTTGCTGGACAGGACGTCTATTGGGTCAGCTAGTTGTTTAAATAAATCATAGATATTGGTCTCTACTTTAGTATAGGAAATTGGAAAACTGTGCTACGTAAATTAGACATTTAGATTAATTATAAGATAACTTGAATGGGACATGATCAGATATGATCTACCAAGCTTGACATATTAGATGTTGTCAGCAGGAAATACTGATACTATCATAATGTCATGTTATCTCATTTCCCTTTGACAAAACACTGGATATTCTCGTGTAGTACCTAGTAATATTTCACAAGTACCTAGGTACATTATTAATATGCACGCACGGTGATGTCTGACAATTAATTTTTATGTTATTTAATAATATTTATTCTTATAATTCGTTATATAGTTGTTTTATAATTCTAAGTACTGTTTATTTTATTTTGTTACCTAATTATTATTTACAAATTTCCGTTCGTTTTTTTCGGGTGACCACTGAAAATCAGCGCTGTGCTGTGGGTCCCCATAGCACTGCATCATGCTGAGTGGAAGCCTTCTTGTCACAGTCATGACGTGCAGCTGCCGACTATTTCTGTTTTATACTCATGTTTGCATATTCTGTACTAAGTTATACCTATTTTGTTTTCTGTTTACCTGCTCTTGTCTTTGTATGCACGTGTTTCTGTGACAAATAAATCTATTTTTCTTTCTTTGCCTAATAACTAAGTATATGTTTTACACGCCCATTAGTGTTGAATTGTTTGGGTTCCTTGTGAAGTCGAATAAAATTGTCAAATGTACATGGAACATTCAAAATCAGAAAATTCTATTCCTGCCTAACAGTGTTCTAAAAACATATATCGATACTGGAAACAATTGTCGTAAAGGACATAGTATTCCCTGTCCTTTACGACATTTGAAATTTCCAGTGTCGATATATATACTTCTATTATTATATGTAGGTACATATTATGATATGTGGTCGTCGTGTCCGGACAGTCACTGTTAATGATTCTAATAAGCCGTAACAAACAATTGAATGAATGATTCATTGTATCTACATACCTACTATTTAACTACGTGCAATGCTCACTCACATTAAAAAATTAAAACTATGGCGCAAGAGTAACTTCTATAATAATTTGCCTCATACACAAACCTTTCAGTAAGATATAGAAATTTTTGTTTGTGCTCCCGATACGTTCAAGGCTTTTTTAACCGACTTCCAAAAAGGAGGAGGTTATATGTTCGTCGCGTATGTTTGTTTTTTCTTTTTTTTATGTATGTCCACCGATTTCTCCGTCAATTGTGGACCGATTTTGTAAATTCTTTTTTTGTTTGAAAAGGTATGCTCTCGAGGTGGTCCCACATAAATTTTATTAACTTTGCTTGAACGATTTTTGAGTTAGCTTCAATAATACGTATTTTTTCCCACTTAGTATGTGGATGATATGTTAAGTTCCTCTCACTGTTTGCATTTACATAGCAGGTAGTGGTATTCGAATTTGTGTGGGGGTAAATACTACAACTAAAAAGTGAAAAATACAAACTTTTTATTTAAAAAAAACCGACTTCCAAAAAACGCTACAAAGTGAAAAATAACTTTAATTTCGGAAGTCAGTGACAAAAAATGAAAATTCAAAACCAAAGACACCGACTTCCGAAATTATAGTTATTTTTCACTTTGTAGCGTTTTTTGGAAGTCGGTTTTTTTTATAAAACGTTTTTTTTGTGTGCCATTTCTTAACATTTATTTAGATATACTAAACATCTTAAACACGTTAGAAAAGTAAAAAAAAAATTATGTATTATAATCCTAGCGATTATTTTCACCGTTATGAATCCTGTAGGTAATCTGTGAACAGCGTTGTGAGTTGCATTATTGTCTATAATTTGTATGTATTTCTAAAACACAAAAAAAAATGTTCCTTGTAATAAAAATAAAATAAAAAATTAAGGAAATAGTGCACAAGGATGACGAATTGTTACACTTTACCTCGTTTATGTTTTAGGAACACCACAATTATGCAGAATACATAAAGTTCTTCCTGGTTATAAATATTATGTCTTCAAGACCTTGTGACGTGTAAGGTCAAAATCCTTGTATAAAATTGTAAACCAAGTTCTTTGTCACGGACATCACTAATAAAAATATGTTTATGACCATAATTTTCCTTTTGTATGAACAAATGAAGGCCTAATTTAGATGTACGGTAGGCCGCATGCCAGTTGTAACAAAACCAGAATAAGTTAGCCTCTTACTCTATTGAAATTCTGTACTACGCTTGGCCAGCTCAAGGTCAAAGTGTAACCACTGACGTGCGGCCTATTGTACCCGTGTTTAAGGTCAAGATCCTAATAATTATAAAGACCAAGTTCTCTGTCATGGTCATGTCCCCATGTCGGCCATATCTTTAAATCTAAAGAGGCAGCAACAATGAGACCATTCCATTTGTTTAATTGTGTTATTCCGACATTTAAGCCATTATTATGTAGTCTATAACTATGTTGTGAGGTTCCGCTTCTAAAGCAAAAGGATACTTAGTATATTTTTCTTTTTTTCATATTGACGTATAGTCAGGAGGACAGACAGGTTACGCTACGCTTGCCGCGGTTGGTTCGTGGATGGGTGACCATCTTTACATACCAAGACCCCTCCATACCTCGGAAAGCACGTTAAGCCGTTAGTCCCGGCTGCCATTTGTAGATCTTTGACAGTTGTTACGGGTAGTCTTAGTAAGGGGTATCGTGTTATCTAGTGTAACTAGGTTGTGGAGGGCAGATAGGCAGTCGCTCCATGTAAAATATTGGTATTCAGCTGCATCCGGTTAGACTGGAAGCCTATCCCAACATAGTTGGGAAAATAAATATTGTTATAATAATAAAAAATATAAATAAATAAAATATAGATAACAATTAATACAAATTAATGAAACATAAAAATTATTAGAATATAATAATTAATACAAATCAATAAAATATAATAATTAATATATAAAAATAAAATAATAACCTCATGACATTAATTAAAATAACTATAAATAAAATAAATACTAATAAATACTAGTAATATCATCGAAAAAATTTATTTGTTTAACAAACTTGCAATCCAGTACATGTACCTACTGACTGGATGCTTGTTTTGTTCCAATTTACTACCTACCTATTATGTTGCCGTGCCCTAACCGGGTTTCGTGTTGGAACTTACTAACTTAAATGTAACAACTAAATGTACACATGAATGCAATAAAGAGATTGAGTTTGAAAAAAAATAAAAAAAATAAAGGCTTTATGCTGTTGAAGATCTATAACGAAATTCCTATGTACTGTTGTATTATTCATTGTTGTAATATTAAACGTGTTTTTTTTAAAATATGTAATTTAATTTTTATATTATTAATTTAATTTTCTTTTTATACCGTGTAATTTCAGATACAATTTGTTGTTCATGAATAAATGACTAATGACTAATGACCAATGGCTAGGCAGATAATGATGAGTCAGTCTCAAAAGGATACTTAGGTAATAGGTAATGTAGGCTGGTGTCTGCAACTCCACGTCAATGCGCGTATTTTGCTTACGGGGGTGGAGGGAAAACAAAGGATGTTTATATTGTAGACAATAAAATGAATTCTTGTCAATGAATACATATTTTTGATGCGGACTGTACCTACTTTCTTAGTATGGACGTCACTGACTTTTGGTACACGAAAATATCGTGAGGAAACCTGTAATTTTATTGGTTTGAAATGGCCGAGTGAGGCAGCGTGGTGATCAATAAAATTATCGTTTTTTCTCTTTATAAGAAGAGGCCTGAATACCCGACTGCGGCGAAGCCAATAAAGGAGGGTTATGTGTTTGACCTATGTATGTATGTTCCCTCGTAACTACTAAAAGGCTGAACCAATTTTATGAACGATTATGCCGTTAGATTCTTCTTTATTGCGCGAGTGTCACTGGGTATAATAAAATTTAAAAAAACGGATATGGGGGATTTTTGGCGCCAAAATGTACGCCTAAAAAATAATCTCCAAACCTATCGAGTTGGGTATCAAAATGAAGGGTTTTAAAAGGTGATTACAAAAATATAAACAAATTAAGTATGTGTTAAAATGTAATTTGGAATGAGAAATGATAAAAACTAAAATAGCCAAAAAAAAAGAAATAAAAAAAACTGAAAAACCCGACTGCAAAAACACTCTGGAAAGAGGAAAACTAGCATTATCAATAGAATTTTGGTATCACTTTGACGAGTTTTTGTTTTTAGATTTCACTTTATTTGCCATTACTGTTGTAATCAAGACAATGTTATATTTTTCTATATAAAACCTAAAGGAACTGCGGACTCGTTGGTCCAGTCGTCGTAAGCGCTACCGCTGAACATGAGGACCGGAATTGAATTCCCAGTTCGGCCAAAATTTTATTGAATTTTTACATCAGGAATTTCTCAGTACCAAGTTTGGATTTGTGCCCGTTTGATGGAAATAGGCTCGCTCCTATTACATGGGACTTAAACGTAACTGGCGAAATGTGGGTGTACTGGTCTTCTTCTCGTGTGGTTAGTGACTAACCTGGTGTCAGAGTTTTAAAGCCAGGCAGGAAATATCTCCCAGGCATGCCAGTTTCCTCACGATATTTTCCTTCACCGTTTTTGAAGCAAGTGATAATTATACAATACGCACATGAATCCGAAAAATCAGAGGTGCGTGCCTTTGGGCACGCCACAATCGCGGCGATAAGACCCGTCTTTGAGGAGTGGCTGGAGAGACGCCACGGCGTTCTCACCTTCCGCCTGACGCAGGTCCTCACCGGACACGGCTGCTTCGGGAGGTTCCTGTTCAGGATAAGGCGGGAGGAAACACCCGGGTGTCACCATTGTGTGGATCGGCCTGAGGACACGGTGGAGCATACGGTGGAGGTCTGCCCAGCTTGGGCGGAGCAACGCCGTGTTCTCGTGGAGGCGATCGGCGGCGGTTGATCTCTCGCGTCCGGCCCTGGTTCAGGCCATGGTACGGAGCGAGAGGAAATGGCAGGCCGTCACCTCCTTCTGCAAAGCGGTAATGCTCGCGAAGGAGGAGGCGGAACGCGTGAGTGAGAGGCAAATTTCGCGCCTTCACGCCCCTAACCGCCGCAGGAGGAAACGCACGGGGCGGGAATCGTGAGCCGATTTCCGGCCACCGTAGGCGCGGGCTTGCGGACGGTGAGCAATGGGTAGCTCGCCGTCCGATAAGGACCAAGCCCGGGTCGACGGCGCGTTGTGTTCCACGCGCGCCTCAAAGAGATGTCAGCAGAATTGACGGGGTCCACTAGGGCCAATGCCTGCCGGGGGTTCGAAGAAAACCGATCGGGAAATCGTAGCCCCCGGCAACAGGGCAATCGAAGGAACACGGGTGGGTTTTAGTCAGTAAGAGTCTGACACGCCCTCCCGCTCCGCCCAGAGCGGGAGAAGTTATTTGGTAATTTCCCACCCAAAAAAAAAAAGGTGCGTGCCTTGGGTTCGAACTCGAGACCTATGACTTGGCAGTCTGACAGGCACACCACTATTTTGTCACTGCTAAACTGTGTACTGGTAGGTATACCTCTGTCTATCCCTTCGGGGATTACAAGCACGATGTTATGCTATGTGGAACTGCGGTAATGCTCACATGTTAAAATCTTTTGGTTGGAAGGAAGTAGTGAAAAGGGTCGGGATTCAACCGGGCTGGTTCAACCACTTGGAAAGAATGAGTTTAAGGTGCTTATCAAAAAGGTTTTTGATAGAAATGTGTTACACAATGGTTTCACATGTTCGCAAACCTTTCTGAAGTGAAAACTTCTTTAGGCGGGCATATTTGTGATGGGAAAAAATAATTGAACTCGCAACACCGTTACCGACACCTCATTTTTGTAAACGAGGTTGTGCTCTTTATTTATATTACGTTACGGATCAATGTTCTATGCAAGTATTTTTACGTTAAAGGTTTTGGAAGTATTTTTTTTTTGTAAACGCGATTGTGCTCTTTATTTAGATAAGGTTACGGACCAACGTTCTATACAAGTATTTTTTCTTCCACCAAGGCGATCTTGTTCAAGTTTTCTCTTCTGTCGGCACTCCCGGAGTGCCACTGTTTTAGATTTCGTCAAATGTTGTAGGTGCCTATGGTCTGTGCTGTTCTAAAAGTATTTGACAAAAATATAAACAAATGGTAAAAAGTAAAAAGTATTTAATAATAATAAAATGTAATAATAAAAAATATATAAAAACAGGTAGTAATTTAAGAATAGAAAGTAACTTAATATTATTGATTGATTAAATGTAATTATAGGTACCTACCTATAAATAAAATTTTATGAGCTTGTTTATAATTAATGTAATATTTATGAATTGCGAATGTCATAATATTATGAATTATGATTACATGCACTTTTTATATTAATTTTGTAATTTAATAAGCAAGAAATAAAAGGCTATTTTATTTTATTTTATAAATAAATGGATCAGAAAATATAGATGCCAAATTTGTATTGCCACTTACAAATTGCGCGCTTTGATTTAATTTTGTTTATTTCAACCCGAAATTCTAATTTTAAATCACCTTGAAGATGTTTTTCATTTGGCAATTGAGGTTAATTTTATAACCGCCATTTTTTGTTGATGATTTTTCATTACTATTTAATAATGTTGTTTAAACAACAATTATTGTCAAAATTGGATTGATTGTAGAAATTGGTGATATAGAATGTTGAAACCTTTTAAAATACAGATAAATGTGTTTCTAATTCCTGTCTGTTGTCTGAAATGGTCTTTTGAGGAAAGAACCACATAGATTTGAGTGGACCTGTTCAGTCAGTGCACGCATTGGTCAGTAAACGTGCAGCTCAAGTCAGAATTGCATGTGCTCTATGCAAACATTTGGCTGCCCCATTTCAAAACCTAATAAGGATTTAAAACGTAATTTCACAGGAGAGCATAAAAACGTAAATAGGGTCAGCCTTTGAAAAGTCCAGGTTTTGAAATAGTTAAACTAACTTACTAAGTTTTAAAGTGGTCACGGGGCAGTGAATGGGGCACTTACTAGGATTCGAAGTTTAAATATATCTGCTTATAAGTGAATTTTCAACGCTGGTGTTTTTGTATATGGTGGGGACTTATAAGATTAGCAAGATTATGCAATAAACCGATTTTTTAAAAAAGTGTCCCTTACTAGGTTTTGAAATGGGGCAGCCGCATTGTCTCACGGTTTATTGTTTTAATAAATTGCATTGGGTTACGCATTCATATAATATAAATAACGTCCAAGTGAATGATGGAAGTAAATCGTGAGAAAATTGCAGAAACACTTCGTTTACATTATATGAGGTAACATGTTTTATACAATATTGAAATAGTGTTAAAAAAAAACAAAAGTAGTAACTGTAGTGTTGTTAAGAAATGACAGAAGAAAGAAAAAAATTGTGAAAGTGCTTGTCTAATGCCACTTTAACAATGTCTTTAAATGTTATGTTCACCTATAATTTAATTTTGTGTGTACATTAGCAGCAATACTTTTCTTAAATACGATTGTAAATAAATCAATGTTTAAGCTGGTGGTGTTCTTTATTAAACAAATAAATTTAAATTTTTGCCATCAGATGGCTTGATCTGCTCCCATTGCAAATGCGTTAATGATCTGTGTGTGACAACACACACTGATGACATATGTTAAGTATTGGCAATGGAGAACCAAGGTAACCGACATAGCTCGAAGAATTGCCAAACTTAAGTGGAAATGGGCAGGGCACATTACTCGTAGAACAGATGGCCGAAGGTTCTAGAGTGGCGACCGCGTACCGGAAGACGTAGCGTTGGAAGGCCTCCCACAAGGTAGTCCGATGACCTGCAGGAAACCGCTGGATGCGAGGAGCACAGAACCGGTCGAGTACGGTGCTTGGGGGAGGCCTATGTCCAGCAGTGGACGTCTTTTGGCTGAAATGATGATGATGATGATGGGATGGCTTTCACCCTGTTTGTCAAAGTGTAGCAGTATAAAATCTCTACTACAGGATTGTCTTCACTCCGTCTCAGAAAATCCTCTATTTTTTTTACAAAGTCACAAATCACATTCTCTCGATCGCTCAAAGGTGCTTGAAATCCGACTTACAGCAGCTTGTGACTGATCTTATCTCGAAAGATCGTCTGATAGTGAATAATGTAATACCGCTAAATCGATGTCGAACAGCGTTCATCATGATTCGTCTCCATCGAGAGGCGTTGGACAGTTTTATCGATAGTAGGTAATCGATTGAGCGATAGACTTGTCGACGATATTGAGATGTCAGGACGAGACAATCTTTGAGGTGTGACGCTGTTACGGCCATCGGTGTTTCTAATTGTTTACACCAGTTGGCTGTCGGAATTTATGGGTTTTTTTTTAATGCCAGATTATTTTGTGAAAGTCTTGAATGTCTGATCTTCTTGATTAAGTGGTATTCGGTTTTGCCATCTGGAATTTCTCAGTAGCAGCCCGGAGTCTAGATTTGTGCCCGGTTGATGGCAATAGGCTGGTCCCCTATTACATGAGACTTAAACATATCTGGCGAAATGTGGGTGTACTATATAGGTACACCTCTGCCTAACCCTTCGGGGATTACAGGTGTGATGTTATGTTATGTGTTAGTAATTTTCTGTTTTTTTTTTTTATCAAATCCATTTTCCAAATCTTATAGAAAGTGAGTGAGAGTTTTATTTGTATGTTACTTATGTTATAACTATGAGCTAATGGAATTGATGTTTGATTCGTAAATTCTTGTTTTTCCTTCATCAATCTATAAACAAGTCTTAGTTAACTAATAGATCAAGCATGGACATGCATTATCAGGCATTGACTTGTTTTAACAAGCCACCACCACATCACGTGTGAACTACGCATCAAAGATCTGACGTCACACAAAATTCTGACGTCACTCAAAAGCTTACATCGCGCAATTAGAGTTTACCGCGCGATCGACATATATATAACTTTCCAACATCAATCGTCGGGCAGTTGCCAGCCAGACACGACACCCGTCTGGTCGGAGGATCCTCCCTTTTCTTTAGAGGATGAGTGAACTTTACACCCTGTTCCTCATGCCTCTAAAACTTCAAACATGCCTTCAGATTTGTTCGATATCGACAATCGACACGTGTTTTAAGTACTTCTGCTCCTCAAGACGAAGAAGCAGATACCTACTAAAGATAACATCATCAACAAGTATCTTTGATGACGATATCTTTCTTAGGTCTTCCAAGAGATCACACACAGGTCACAGTCGTGGTCGGTTATATATATCCGATTACCCCAACACTTTCCTCTATAGAAAAGGGAGGATTCCCTTTTCTATAGAGGATGAGTGAACTTTACACCCTGTTCCTCATAAATCTAAAACTTTATTGTAAAGAAAACATCATCAACAAGTATCTTTGATGACCAGCTTTGGCGATATCTTTCTGTCGAATAATTTGTGGGTCAAAGTTAAAGTCAAATAATTTATTTCAAATAGGCCTTCTTTCTTTTTTTTTTTTCTGGGTGGGAAATTATCAAATAACTTCTCCCGCTCTGGGTGGAGCGGGAGGGCGTGTCAGACTCCTACTGACTAAAACCCACCCGTGTTCCTTCGGTTGCCCTGTTGCCGGGGGCCACGATTTCCCTATCGGTTTTCTTCGAACCCCCGGCAGGCACTGGCCCTAGCGGACCCCGTCAATTCTGCTGACATCTCTTTGAGGCGCGCGTGGAACCCAACGCGCCGTCGACCCGGGCTTGGTCCTTATCGGACGGCGAGCTACCCATTGCTCACCGTCCGCAAGCCCGCGCCTACGGTGGCCGGAAATCGGCTCGCGATTCCCGCCCCGGGCTTTCAAATAGGCCTTGTATGGCGATTTTGAACGTCAAAATTTACAAAATAATAGAATAGATTCTAGTTGCCCCTTACAAAAGGTAGTTTTCGTATGGAGATGAATGTGCAAGAAACTTAACCGTTACTCTTTTAAAATGTTTTACAATATTTTGTACAGGTACCTACCTATATTTGTTAAATAATTATATGTGAAGACGTAGCACCTAGAATAAAATAACCATACCACAATAGGTAAAAAGAATTAAAAATGAAGCAACGACAGATAATTTAATTATGTAATAGATACATGGTGCTCACGTATATACAAACATTGTAAAAGTAGACGATTTTCCTAAAATTTTATAATTGATAAGTCGTGGTCGGTTATATATATCAGAATACCCCAACACTTTCCTCACATTTTGACACTAGTTACAATAATAATAACTATAAACGGAACAGCTGATAATTTGATGACGAACATCAGAAGATAATACGGCAATGTCATGGTAATGATACGGACATCAAGCCGTAACGCGTTAATTAGCAATGTGCTAATGAGCCTCCATAGTCGTCGAATGGAGGTGATTAGCACGACATGTATGTCAGACAGAATCTAATAGGGATAGTCTGGGTAGTAACAAGGGTAGATTAGGTACTTTTGTTTTTAGTAATCCTTGTACATTTGCTTCAAGAGCTTGTAAGCCGATTCCGTTTTTTTTAGGGTCCATATGTCCGAATGAAAAACGGAACCCTTAAAAGATCACTCGTGTGTCTGGCTGGCTGGCTGGCAGTCTTTCGTTTATCCGTCAGTCACAGCCAATTTGTTCCGAATCTACTGGACTAATTTAGTTGAAATTTTGTAGAAAAATTATGAATTTTTGTGACCCAAACATGGACGTGTAAAGTAGACAAATGTATTTTGAATATGAGGGCCACTATTCGGGGGCAAACAGGAGAATTAAAAAAATGTTTTGCTAACTGTACCGTGTGACATATGAAATGAAAGGGCTTGTTGTGAGAGTCGCAATTAAAAAAAAAATATATAAATGCTTTTAAAGATATTTAAGAAAATAGATGAAAATGAAGAATACCGAGATTGGTTCTTTACTCATAAAATACAGGAAAACCTCTAAGAAGTCTATAGTCTTAAAATAACATGGTAAATCTCTCATCCAGCCCGTCCCATCCGGTTGAGGCCTTAAGCCGAGGTTCGTACCCCACAGGGGGTGCCCTTAGCGAGCGTTCACCTAGTTTTAATTAGCATAGTTGAATAACCCCTGGCTGGAGGCTTTAAGTGTAGTAGCTTAAGGCACCCACAGGAAAGCCCGGTTAAGTAGTCATGATCACAGAGGTACGAGATGCCAAAAAAAAAACAATCTCTCAATATTGTGCGTACAAATTTACATTTGCAGTTGAAATGTATGGAAGAACATGTTTTTCAACTACATATAATGTTATGTTTGTTCTTGGGATAAATTCATCCCAACTACGGAACCCTTGATTGTGCGTGGTCCGAGAAGCACTTAGCCGGTTTTTGTGTTGACCTTTATTACTTTTGCATCAAGTCAATGTGTTTGTTACCTAACCTTCCCCAGAAGAATGACCATTTTAAACATTTAGGTGTTTTAAATAACGTCATATTGATTGGCATTCACTGGCAGAGATGATCAAGTTAGTTGGTACATTCAGGCGGTATTAGCTATTAGTTTTTTGAAGTGAAAACTTCTTTAGGCGTGTTGGGCATTTTTGAGATGGGAAAAAACAATTGAACTCGCGACACCGTTACCGACACCT
The DNA here is from genome assembly GCA_963680765.1 of Agrochola lychnidis. Lineage (NCBI taxonomy): Eukaryota > Metazoa > Arthropoda > Insecta > Lepidoptera > Noctuidae > Agrochola > Agrochola lychnidis. The sequence goes on from OY796866.1 coordinate 22,264,074, forward strand.
CATTTTAGTAAACGAGATTGTGCTCTTTACTATGTTACGGATCAATGTTCTATGCAAGTATTTTTACTTTAAAGGTTTTGTAAACGCAATTGTGCTCTTTATTTAGATGAGGTTACGGACCAACGTTCTATAAAAGTATTTTTTTTCCACCAAGGCGATCTTTTTCAAGTTTTCACTTCTGTCAGCATTCCCCGGAGTGCCACTTTTTTTTAAAGTAGGTACTTAGTTGTGTCAGTGCTTGCGATTCGGGTTCGCGACAAGTCAATCGTCATCCTGAAGATGCCTCGTTGAGAGGTGAAACACGTGTCGATTTCTTTCAGGGTTTTTTATGGCTCTTTAGAAATAGCTAAGCGGAACAGGTTACCAAATATATCCACGTCTATTGTATTTTTTCAGGAATGTAGTAACAGAAACGTTTCGTTGTGGTTTTCTTCAGATTTTTCTTTAAACTTTCAACGTTGATAAAACACCAACATCAATTCCGAAACTCAATATTTTATGTTAGTTTTGTTTGTAGTTTCCATAATTTAATTTAATTAATTGAAAAGTTGGTTTAGTACGTTCAGTGTTATTGATTGAAGTTCATTCAGACTGATTGATTCATGTTTCGGCTATTAGTTTTATGTTCCTTTTACTACCATTCCTAAAAAAACTGATCGATATCGAAGGTAATTAATGTCATTTCAAAATTGCTTTTTAAAATATACCTACTTTTGAGCTTGTGATGCGGAGGAATGAGGGTCATGTTATGGCTCCCGTAGACAGACGCGACGGGATTCTCGTAAAACAATTTCCATGAAATTTTCAGAGAAATTTACTACTGGAGTCGCGTCGCGCCTGCCTGCGATAGTCTTTAGGAGAAAAGTTTTGTTGTGTATGGGGAGTATAAATGGCTACAAGTCTTCCACCAAAGAATCGATGGTTGGGTTGGTGAATACTGAGATGACTGCTAATAGATAAGTGTGGAAAAGAGGACATGACGAGCTTCACCAAATAAATGAGTATAAGGGCAAGAAGATGATGACATTACTTTTAAAAAGTTTAAAAAATGCATAACGAATACGGTTCTATAGCGCATCGGGCATGTTTGCTGAAACAGATACAGATACCTTTCAAGCTATTATGCGAAAAAGAACGGCATCCCTGATGCGAAGGATTTGGGGGAGCACCAACAGCATTTTAAAGGTTAATAAACCTGTACCCTAATTGCGTAACTTATTTTCGTAAATAAGCTTCATTTTAACAGTTCAACAACATTAATTGCGTTATTTACAATCTGTTTCAAATCGAAACAAATTGTGATTGTGTTGCATTACGCAATTAGAGTACCGATTGCCCGTTCCTGGGGCACTGGACTCGTATGCACAGCTGCAGGTCTGGTGCAGCGGGAAGCGGACATCGTTATAGGTTCTTGAATTTGTTTTATTTATTTTAGAAATGTTACTAACATAGTTTTATAAGTGTTACTAACAACGAATCATTTGTGTTCGATTTAAATACATAATAATAAAAAATATATATAAAAATAATACAGCATGTATCAGAAAAATGTGGTAAATTATCAACTGTCCCATATACAACTTCAATACCTACTCACCCAAATATATGGGACGGTTGATTATTTTTTAGGCAGATAATTTTTTGGAGGGTAATTTTTAGGTAGGTAATTTTTTAGGTAGGTAGTTTTATAGGTAGGTAATTTTTTAGGCAGGTAATTTTTTCGCGTTTACTATGCTGGTCCCATAGAGAAAGTTGTTCAGTTTGATGGTCTGCACCACATCTTTCTGATACACACCATATAGGTAGAATGTACCTATGTCCATGGATGTAGAGAATTTTATCTATAAACGTTTTAAATGAATGGAAAGGTCTAGGCTAAGACTGACCCCTGTCCTGGCTGAGGAGCTTGTGGCTAAGTGATAACAGCCGCACAGGTCGATCTATCAGGTAAAGCTACGCTTGCCGCGGCTGGTCCGTGGATGAGTGACCATCTTTACATACCAAGACCCCTTCGTGCCTCGGAATGCACGTTAAGCCGTTGGTCCCGGCTGTCATTTGTAGATCATTGACAGTTGTTACGGATCGTCAGAAGCCCGAAAGTCTGACAACTAGTGTTACCAAGGGGTATCGTATTACCCAGTAACTGGGTTGTGGAGGTCAGATAGGCAGTCGCTCCATGTAGTACACTAGTATTCTACTGCATCCGGTTAGACTGGAAGCCGACCCCAACATAGTTGGGAAAAGGCTAGGCAGATTGATGGAAAGGTCTAGGCTAATCTATGAAGACCCATGTTGATATTAATTACAGAACTTTAACCGATAATGGTCGGGCGTGAGATGTTTATAAACAATTCTATTGGCAATCTTGGTATTATGTATGTTAATTATAATTGTCAATAGTCAATTGCACTGCATATTTATTGAGTGCAGTTTACAATGGTCATTGCCAAGATTGTTATGTAAGCGATCATGTAATTTGCATGTGTTAGTGTTATGTTCATGTCTATAATACTGTATATTATGTACTTTGTATTTTATTTTATGATATTAATAAACTTTGTCTATTAACAAACTTCATTATTATCTATACTTAATAATAATAGTTAATAACTCTCGTTAGGCAGCTGGATCAAGGGTTTGATTCAGAAAGCGGTACTCCTGGACACGGCTCGCATTGTCAGGAGGTTCCTCTCTCAGGAGCCCTGACCACCGGTGGCTTGGACCCTGTTCCCGACACCGGTGGGCTACTATTTTTTATATTTTTAAATGTTTATTTTTTTTTGTTTTCATATGAATATTTAAAAATGTAAATAATATGTTTAGAAACGAAATAAAGGAAATAATAGTTAATAATTACATAACCAGTAAGATGCTGGTAGGGATCTTGACCGTACTTCCAGGATTGTCCTGATAGCCGTGGGCTTTCTTGATGCGCTCAGGAATTTAGTTAAAAAAAACCCTCAGGGGCTCTTTCTCCTAAGGAACAATAATTATTATCTTCTAAATTGGTTGTTTCTGTCTTCGGTACTTAATGGTGTACTTTTTAATAAGTCAGTTAGTCAGTCACGGAAGTTTTATATAAACAGCAATAGTTTTTAAATTATAATGAGTACCTAGGTAGGTATTAATTAATATTCACAATCGTGTTATAAGTAGTTTTACTTGTTACTTTGTTATGGGAATTATAAATATTGATGAACCAGTTACCACAGATATAGGTATTGAAGATGCGGCCCTATAAATTGTTCTCATATCCTAATTTTATTTATTTATTTGAGCAATATCTGAACATCGGAGCTATCAAAGGATAAGTTTTGAGTTTATTGATAGTGGTTCCCTTCTGAGACAATTAAATAGGAAATTCTGACATTTACTTTACTAACACAAAGTTAGAAAGTAGTAGTAGTTAGTTTTCTGTTCCTTTTGTTTTGTCTGTGTATATAAGTGTGTACATAGATGATTAAATAAATAAATAAATATTTGTGATGCAAAACCTATTAATAGAGCAAACTTTATTCGACGTCACGCGGTTTCACCCTCGTAGTTCCCGTTCCCGTGGGAGGACGGGGATAAAATATAGTCTATGTTACTCGCTGATAATGTAGCTATCCATTGCTGAAAGAATTTTTCAAATCGGTACAGTCGTTTTTAAGTTTATTCGTTACGTACAAAAAATACCTACAAATCTTTCCTGTTTAAATATTATATAGTATTACTAGCGGACCCGACAGACGTTGTCCTGTCAAAACATTGTCCAGCGGACAAAATTGTGAATCTAAACCATTCCCAGATCCCCTTGAACACACACAAAAAATTTCATCAAAATCGGTCCAGTCGTTTGAGAGAAGTTCAGTGACATACACACTCACAGAAGAATTATATATATAAAGATAGATTTAGAAATGCTTCCATTTAAAAGAAAGTTTCAAAATCTAAAACCAACTACGACAAAAAAGTCAACTAAAAAGGTATAACAAAGACAGATAAATTAATTTTGTTTATATTTATATATAATTGGAAATACATGTTTATACATATCTTTATATTTAAATAAATATTTATTCCTCAATTCTCGCTATTGTACTTACCACTGTTTGTGTCTGCATCACCCAAAGGTTGACTGGTAGAAAATGCCTTTGGCATTAAGTCCGCCTCTGTACATTTGTGTGCTTGAAGTATTCAATAAATAAATAAATAAATTAAAACATAATTCGAACAGTTTACGTGTGACTCTGGATTTTTTGTGACGCCACATAGTCTTTATCCAGCGGATCAAGACTCTTTCAACGATACCTCATTTGTCAAATTATGATAAGTAGTTTAGAAGATATGAAGGAACAGATGAACATACATACCGGTCAAAATCTTAACCCTCCTTTTTCTTCGCCGTAGCCGGGTAATAACTAGTTCTAATGGAAAAAAATTGTACTGTCAATTCTTTATTGTTTTAATTTGATAACGATAACAGAACACTGTTTCAAGTTAATTGAAAGTTAATAAAAAGACAATTTTATAATAGGATTGATTGTCTAGGGCAATGGTGAAAAGCTTTAATTTTAAATAAACTGCCTATTCTATACGTTTACGTAAATTACACAAATAAAAATGTTCTTTGTAGTGTATACTTCTGCTCAGGTAGAGGTATACTTTGAATTTACGTATTTACGCAAAATTACTCTGAACTCAGCATTGCGCTGCATTATGTCACGGAGCATTTAGAATCCCGCAATATTGTCTCCCACAACACACATTTGCGTATTTATTGGTGACGAGTTTCGACAAAGTTGCCAGAATCACATTCAAACAATGTGGTGTTTGTCAGCAGTTCTACGAGTACTGCAATTAAATACGTACGTACCTATAATTACCTACATTCATAGGTATCTATGGTTTTAAAGCATAGAGTTAGGTGATTTTTATTTTACAGTTTTTAACACAGCTAACTATTTACATTAGGTACTAAATTAAAAGACTAACTAATGTAGTGGAAAAACTTAGTGATGTACCATCTTATACCTGTACCTACATTGTTGGCAAAATAAATCTGAATCGGAACTAACTATCTGTATAAATAAAAATAATAAAAACAAAACGACATTTAGGCGTCGAAGTATTCGGCCGCATCGCTGTCATCCGGTATCTATGGTATTTACTGAATAATTAAAATAAGGCCAAGTTTACGCCACCGTCTCTTCTACAGCCGCCAAAAAACTTTTTACAAAAAAAAAAACAAGACACTTCCAAAAAAAAACACTAAAGTGAAAATTAACTTTAATTTCGGAAGTCGGTGTCTTTGGTTTTGAATTTTCGTTTTTTGCCACCAACTTCCGAAATTAAAGTAATTTTCACTATACAGTGTTTTTTGGAAGTCAGTTGTTTTTTTTTAAGTTTTTTTTTCTCTTTTAGACAGACACAAAAAAAACATACTGTCGAATTGACTCCTCCTTTTAGATGTCGGTTAAAAAGCATTTCTGTTTCGGTTTGAAACGTTATATGCCAGTGGATTAATTATTCTTTGAAACTTTTCTATTTTGTTCCCAAAGATGGCAACGCAATGGGATCACTTGGTGGTAGCTACTTCCTATCGGAAGAGTATTCGGCTTCTTTGCCACTCTCAAGCACAAAAAACTTATATTAAGTAGGGAAGTTGCAATTATTGTGTCATGTCTTCCATTGGCTTGCTGTCACACCTAGATATGTTTTTGCTGTCTTGTAGATGTAGTTGAACTTTTTTCTGTGATGAAATCCTCGTGTCAACCTTCCTCTGGGAAGAACGAAGAGTTATGTTGGAATCTTACCGACTAAAACCTCACTGTTACTTCCGGGAGATACTTGTACATTCGCCGCACCCCCGACTGGTGATGCAGATTTAACTGACCTGCCATTTTGAACATTTACAATCTGATTGAACGATATTGGTGCCGATTCCCTTGTTCACAAACTAAACTAAATTTAAGTTCAGTGCATCTTTTTCTTTCTATTTCATTAAAAAAAGGACAGAAGATCAATTTTAGTTTAGTTCTGTCAAATTAATCAGCGCTTGACGTAAATTGACGTAATTTTAGTAGGCAAGTTTTTAATCACGTCTAAACTTGTATGGAGTAGTGACAGGCGCTGATTAATTTGACAGGACTAAACTAAAATTTATGTTCTGTCCTTTTCTTAATTAAATAGAAAGAAAAAGATGCACTGAACTTAAATTTAGTTTAATTTGTGAACAAGGGAATCGGCACCATTGTTAAGCTAATTAGCAGCAATCCTTCCTTACGAACCTAAATGTACCATACAGCCAGGCTACAAATCTAACTTATTCTCCAACATGGAAGCCTCAACTCACGAGCATAGAGCTCTTATATCAAGCCACGTGCGCCACTTCGTCAATAAAACAACAACTGACCGCTAGTACTCTTTGCATCTATTATGTGATGAGTCATCCTGTTTATCTGGTCATAAAAATTGCATCATGTCTTGATTGACGTCCGCTATTGCACTGATAGTGACCATAAAACTTAATCGATATTGCAATGCAGTGATATGTGCCTTAGTTACCTACAGGTAGGGTCTAAACCTATGATATTTCGAAAAAAAGAAGGATGTGAATATATTGTGTTTCGTAGAGGAAGAAAAAAAAGAATGCTGGGTTCTTCTACCAATAAATTGATCTTGAGATCTTATCATGATTCACTGGTAGGCGATTTGTCCTTGAATTTTCTCTAATACTTATTTTACTGTTCCCGACAGTCATAATAATGACATTGTTTTTTAGATTTCCATCAATAGGCCAGGGATGACAAAAAAAAAAAAACGTGTGGCACTCGGGGACTGCCGCGGTAAAGCTATTGCATAGTATTTGTAACCTCCATACTTCCTATTTGTCAACGCTACACTTGGGATGATGACGTGATGACATAAAACAAAAATTACGTCCCCATGACAACATCACGTTGTCATGGGAACCGTCATTACATGGTAGGCGGAGGGGTGTTAGGTTTTATTTTCGTTACGGTTTTATTTTCGTTACGTTACGGAATTTCTTGATTCGGTCGCCGCGCTCAAAGCCCGCGGTAAAAGCTATGCAATAGCTTAAAAATTGTCCGTCTTGTAAATTATAAAAAAAAATTGGACACATTTTTTCTTTTTTACGTTATCTTATATATTTTAGATTATGGCGATACATTGAGTTAAAATGTGCCATGACGTCACAAGTATGTATTTTACTTACTTGTGACGTAACGACCCCCACTCCCCAACTTTAATGCGTTTTATCCAAGTCATTTTTATTATTATGATGAAGCAAAAAATACGTGTCTAATATTTTTAAGCTATTGCATAGCTTTTATCGCGGGCTTTGAGCGCGGCGACCGAATCAAGAAATTCCGTAACGTAACGAAAATAAAACCTAACACCCCCCACTCCGCCTACCATGTAATGCCGGTTCCCATGACAACATCACGTAATTTTTGTTTTATGTCATCACGTCATCATCCCAAGTGTAGCGTTGACAAATAGGAAGTATGGAGGTTACAAATGCTATGCAATAGCTTTACTGCGGCAGTCCCCGAGTGCCACACGTTTTTTTTATTATCTGACTGACGGACTAAATAGTTTTTTTTTTACCCAGACATCATTCCTATTACAGCGTTGTGAAATGCATGATCTTTATTAAATTGCCCTTTACCTTACATCCATAGCTATTTTGTAAAACAGGGAACACACTCTCAAAGCAGCAGCAGCAGGTGCAGCTGGCACCTAAGTAATTTCTGTTCTATGCTCGTGATTTGTTATGTACTTTGTGTTGTTTTCTGATTACTCTTGTCTTTTATTTTTTATGTATACACGTGTTTCTGTGACAAATAAACCTATTTTTAACCGACTTCCAAAAAGGAGGAGGTTATATGTTTGTAGCGTTAGTATGTAGATGATATTCGAATGTGTGTGGTACCACAGCTAAAAAGTGGCTTTTTTTACAATAAAAAAACAACCGACTTCCAAAAAAAAAAACACTGTAAAGTGAAAAATAACTTTAATTTCGGAAGTCGGTGGCAAAAAACGAAAATACAAAACCCAAGACACCGACTTCCGAAATTAAAGTTATTTTTCACTTTATAGTGTTTTTTGTTTGGAAGTCAGTTGTTTTTTTTTCTTTCTTTCTTTTCTTTCAAAGAATGTACAGCGATGTAACGTTTCATCTCGGTCGGCGCACCCTTATCTCCCAGACCGCCTGTCTCTTCAGCCGTTTAGCCACAATTTCCTTAAGATCCAATAGATAGGACAATGGCTCAGTTTATAGCATAGAACACACCTCATTGGTCCAAGCCGAGTGCAAGCTCACTCCAGAATCGCATTTCTATTCAAAAGTATTAGAACATAACGACCCGTGGAACGTAGATTAAGAATTTGTAGAAGTGACACTTCTACGAATGCATTCTAAATGGCTTTAGAGTTTAGGGCGTAAAAAACGTTGAACACAATCTTCACATGTAATTACGTAATACATTCGGAATGATGGTCGAAAATAAAAAAATCCATATTAATACAAGAAATACTTTGCACGACAACCAAATGACGCAATGATTTTGAAGGGTTTCAGTTTCAGATGCAGCTGAATACCAGTATTTTATATGAAACGACTGCCTATATGATCCCTACAATCCAATTGCTGGGTACCACGATACCCCTTGGTAAGACATTTTGTGTCTATTACGTAGTGTAACCATTTAGATGTTACACTGTTGACAACTCACTTCAAGTTCTCTTCACCTACATTTTCACGATGAGATTTTGACATAATAGATCGGCAGACCTGTATTATTGCTAGCGATGCACGTACGTGTTACGCGCTCGATCAACGACAATATTAACAGTCGTTAAGCCGTTGGTCCCGGCTGTCATTTGTAGATCTTTGACTGTCGTTACGGGTAGTTAGAAGCCCAAAAAGTCTGACAACCAGTCTTACCAAGGGGTATCGTGTTACCTAATTACTAGGTTGTGGAGGTCAGATAGGCAGTCGCTCTATGTAAAATACTGATATTGAGCTGCATCCGGTTAGACTGGAAGCCGACCCCAACATGGTTGGGAAAAGGCTAGGCAGATGATGATGATGTTTTGGCTTGGGCGAGCACATCGTAGAATTCGAGGAGGAAGGTAAAAACCAGTAGATGATTAATTTTATTGAATCGGAGCTAGCACAAAGGAAAGTAACTAGGTTTAATAGTCGGAAAATAGCTTGAACATGCAAGAAAAACAAGAATGCGTAGGCTTGAGAAACGTATAGGGTGCGGCGGCGCGCGGCACCGCAGCGGCGCGTTTCTATACAAGTCAAAAGGGACCTGCGCAGTCTTCACCTTATTAGGCTGCCGTTTCTGAAAAGGAAAAAATGGAACCACCCAGATCACTTCGTTGTCCGTCTGTCTATTAGTCTTTCAAGATCTTTTTTCGCGGAAACGCATGGAAATATTTAGTTGAAGTTAAAACTAAATACGTCTCTCGTCCCTTTGAGCTCTAGAGTTCAAAGCTTGATTTTTCTAGAAAAATCAAGCTTCTAAGTAAAAGCAATAAAAAATGCAAGAAGCAAGGTCTCACAGCACCAGTAAAGGGAAAAGTCCGAAAATCGTTAATTTTTAGTTTGATCACACATTTTATTTTTCTTTGTTTGCTAACTGACTATACCTACATAAGTTTATATCTATTCATCTATCTATCTAATTAGCCCGTCATTTCCCACCGTTGGGCAAAGGCCTCCCTTCCCCTTTTCCAGACACGTCTGTCCTCTACCGTTTCTATATTTTCTTATTCTTTGGTCGTAGTTACTGGCTCTAAATCGCTTGCACCGCAATCCGTGTCGCTTGAGCATCGTATGGAACAATTTGTACGGTGTCTATGCTAAGCGGTTGTCACGGCTCCCTATCGACTGATAAGAGCTGCATGCTCTCGTAGTTTTTTGTGCAGTGATAACTGTTGTTTGTTTAAACTGTGTCGATTAATTTAAAATCAAGGAACCATGTTATGCAAAAAACCAAAAAGAGTAATTTATTTAAACAATGCTAAGTTAATCTCTGGTTAAACTAAGGAGCCAAAAACACAATATCGCGCGACGAAATTCACTCGCGCCGAGTGTGTCAATTAACTTGCGTTCAAACTGGCGCTAATAGTCGCGTGACTTCCTAATTATCAAAACGATCGACACGCGCAGTCATCCCGAATCCCGTGCGGGATTCGCTTAATTTTGAGCTATCCTATAGTCTCCTAGTGATTGATGGAATAATATCAAAAGGATGGCTATCGTGCTATCCTATTTCCGAAAAACAAAGTAATGATGCGTGATGATTTAGTCCGAATTTCACTGTAGAAACTGAACGCGATCAACGCATCTAAATCGCGTTCAAGAGCTATCAGTGTCATCATTGTTGTGGAATATTGACACTGGCATCTGTTGAACGTCGTTTAGAAGTGTTGATCGCGTTAATTTTCATTGGTGAAATTCGTCCTTAGTAACATTCTTGCGAAAAACAGCCATTGAATTTGGGTGAGGCAATTTAGCTACATATAGTTTGACCAAAACCGCTGTAGCGTGTCAGGGGGGGGGGGGTGGAGGCCAGTCATTCGTTAACACTCACGGCGTCCCGCCGCGCATTCCTAAGGGTCATACTATACGGGCGGTTTTCCCGCCGCGGGAATCCGCTTCTGAACCGCACTAGTCACAATTTAATATGAAAGTTGTATGCTGCATACTACACTGCGCGGTTTCCCGTTGCGGTTCACAGGCGGGAGAAATACGACCGCCGCATGCAGCGTCAAACCGCCGCTGATAACCGCTATTACGTCATTCTGCGCAGGACCTGCAAGCTCAGTTATCATTGGCGGATCCATGTTGAAATTAACAAAAGACAGCGATAAACCGCGGCTCGTGTAGTTTGATAGTCTGCGGCAGCTTTGTCGAGCGGATTCCCGTGGCGGGACAACCCCGCCCGTGTAGTATGACCCTAAGACGCAGTACAGTGGTGTCGGTCAAACTGTAGTAAACTGTCACAACTGTAGTAAACTGTCAACTGAAATCCTGACCAAAATGAAACCATCATTCTTAAATAGAACTACTTACGTAAATTATCTTTATTTTCTTTCCTTTATTTTTTTTAAGAAAGAAATACATTGTTGCCGCACAATAATTTGTATAAATGTATATATATATGTCGGAGAAGGGTATGTGACTTTCGTTATTATCAGCGATATTTTAACTACTGTGGGCGTAGTGTGGGTAGTGTTGGTTAATGCGCAATATAAAAACGGTTTGCAGTTCAGATCACACTAGCTAAATTATGCACACACTGGGTGCGACGGCGTTTATTAAAATCACCAATTAACACAATGATCACAAATTACAACTATCACAATAACTGAGCACCACGAATCGAGAACAGTTTCGCGACGTCTTGACTCCAATGCGACCAAAGGTTGAATGTCCTCCTCGCCTTGGCCATCAAACATCACGACTCTGTAGAAGCGCGCCTTTTTTAGTGTCGGTAAATCACTCTTGATGTCGCCAGTGGCGCGCTTGCGATTCGTTTTGTGTCCGTACTAATAACCGGACCCGACACGGCCATCCTGCTATGCACACGTCCTCGTGTGTTTACCTGCAACCAAAACTCAACAACAGTGCCTGTTCGACTCGGCCAATTCTGACCATTTACGGGTTCCAACTTTTGAGATAAGGAAACTTTAATCCTCAACACTTTACAAAACAATACTCCTACTTCTCAATGAACTCACAAACTTTCGACTAATTATGGCAAAAATCATCAACCAGAGCCAGGTACCATCGTTTTCCACATTAACAATCGTCTTTTCACTAAGAGCCTTAGAAACCCACACACGAGTAAACCACTCTAACGCCATGGCTCTCCAGCCGACTAGCAATCGCATTGCTCTCACACATCCAGCGCATGGATCAAAACTTCTGCATATCCATCAAGTGGATCGCCCGTGTGCATCACCCACTGACTACACACTATGGTCTTTCCAGACCCCGACCTCCGCCAGAGAAACACGCCCATCGCGCACCCACGGACTACTTGAGTTGCCTCAAGAGACACCGATTTCTACCGGGCTACGACTACGTAGTAACTACTGGTACGGTCCCACACAATACGGCCGTTAGAGAACCCTACTCGCGTGATTCCGATAACTTAGGTTTGCTCATCACCACTGTGATCACATCTACTTCGACTGGTACATGACCTACTGGCATCTTTCTTCACCTAACGTAAACGTGAACTTCTGTAAAGTTTGTTTATTTAACTAACATCACATTTCTAACATCATTCTACTAACTTCAAAAAGTCAAATTGTAGGCAGGGATAACAATTAAATAAGCAACATGACAATCAATCAGAGTCCAGGTACTATTGAGGATTATGTAAACTGTTAATTTAAGAATTGACCCAAAGTCATTAACCAATTAACAAAGCCCCGGGTATCTCATTCGCGGTCAACAATCACATGTGCACTTCCCAAAGGAATGCCGAGTCGTCCTTGACTCTACGATCTTTGCTACAAGGCTAGATCCGACCATACCAGCCAGAGCTATCGCGTACCCCGTACACGATACTCTGGTACGGTCTCCTATACGGTCTTGGCTACAAGGCTAGACCCGACCATACCATCCAGAGCTATCGCCCACCAAATTCCCACGGTCTAGCAAGTAGATGCCGATTTCTAACGGGCTATGACTACGATACTCTGGTACGGTCTCCGACCCAACGAATCGGGAACCCGTGCATCTCACACGAACAATTCAATTCGACTCTACTTTCACTATCCCGTCATCTTCAAAATCCTCAATAGGCCCTCGGCCCTTGTCCTTGACCCTTTGCCCATGGCCCCTGGTCCTAGGCCCTTGGCCCTCAGCCCTTGGCCCTTGGCCCTCGGCCCTTGGCCCTCGGCTCTTGGCCCTTGGCCCTCGGCTCTTGGCCCTTGGCCCTCGGCCCTTTACTTCACGTCAAGCTTAATTTAACTACGCTCTTCGTTTTCCAATAACACGAAACCCCAAACTAAATTTTGTTATATCTGCCTTTTTCTAATATTTTCTAACGCAATCTCACGGACTTCATCAACGTCCTATCGTAATAATTTAATTACTTTGCAAGTTAGTGTCGGGAAGCACATCCCAAAATCAAAACAATTAAAACACAAAAACCTCAAGTTGGTGTTCGCTAATCGTTACGCTAAATAACCTTTCAACTGTCGCTAACGAGACACAATAGAATTTTAATTGTTATCCACCTTAATGAGGCGTCGTAACAGATGATGAGATAAGATTGGTTCTGAGCTGAATACACGTGTTTGACCAATACCAGTCAACGCAACAACGTTATTAACTCGTTTGCCACTTAATTTGGCTACACAACTCTCCTTTACTAACGAGCATTCAACACCAGAATCATTAACAAAACTATACAGCTCACCTTTTTATTTAACGTGCCTGAGGGTAGTTGTGCAACGACTTCCACTCGCCGTTCACTGCTGCATCCGACTGGCTGCCACTGTTCGTGCACTGGCATCCAGCTGCACCAGCGTCCAGCTGCATCGGCGTCCAGCTGCACCGACGTCTGGCTGCACCAGCGTCCGACTTCACCGGCGTCCAGCCGCACCGGCGCACAGGCGCACCAGCGCACCGGCGCATCGGCGCACAGGCGCACCGGCGCACAGGCGTACAGGCGCATTGGCGCACAGGCGCACAGCCGCACAGCCACTAGGCGCACAGCCGCACCGGCACCCTGCGCATCGGCGCACAGGCGCACCGGCGCACAGGCGTACAGGCGCATCGGCGCACAGGCGCACAGCCGCACAGCCACTAGGCGCACAGCCGCACCGGCACCCTGCGCATCGGCGCACAGGCGCACCGGCGCACAGGCGTACAGGCGCATCGGCGCACAGGCGCACAGCCGCACAGCCACTAGGCGCACAGCCGCACCGGCACCCTGCGCATCGGCGCACAGGCGCACCGGCGCACAGGCGTACAGGCGCATCGGCGCACAGGCGCACAGGCGCATCGGCGCACAGCCGCACAGCCACTAGGCGCACAGCCGCACCGGCACCCTGCGCATCGGCGCACAGGCGCACCGGCGCACAGGCGTACAGGCGCATCGGCGCACAGGCGCACAGCCGCACAGCCACTAGGCGCACAGCCGCACCGGAGCACAGCCGCACCGGCGCTCAGCCGCACCGGAGCACAGCCGCACCGCTCAGCCGCACCGGAGCACAGCCGCACCGGAGCACAGCCGCACCGGCGCTCAGCCGCACCGGAGCACAGCCGCACCGGCGCTCAGCCGCACCGGAGCACAGCCGCACCGGCGCACAGCCGAACCGGAGCACAGCCGCATCGGAACACAACCGCACCTCACCGCAAATCTCGTGCCAGGGTCGCCAGCCGGCGCCCCGTGAAGACGCTTCACCATCGCGAAACACCACCTGAAAATGAAGCAAGAAGCACGAATGGTTTTGCCGACGGCTGCGGGGCTGCTTGGCTCGATACTGAAGACGTCATAGATCTTCCTCTGCTGTCAATCGGCTTGGCTTGCCTGTCGCGCACCATAATCACGCATAAACGCTTGCATGTTTTTATTTTAATGTTCAAAAACGATACGCCAACGGTAATTTTCAACGTTTTTATTTTGCGCCTGAACCAACACGAATCCCACTTATGATGTCGGAGAAGGGTATGTGACTTTCGTTATTATCAGCGATATTTTAACTACTGTGGGCGTAGTGTGGGTAGTGTTGGTTAATGCGCAATATAAAAACGGTTTGCAGTTCAGATCACACTAGCTAAATTATGCACACACTGGGTGCGACGGCGTTTATTAAAATCACCAATTAACACAATGATCACAAATTACAACTATCACAATAACTGAGCACCACGAATCGAGAACAGTTTCGCGACGTCTTGACTCCAATGCGACCAAAGGTTGAATGTCCTCCTCGCCTTGGCCATCAAACATCACGACTCTGTAGAAGCGCGCCTTTTTTAGTGTCGGTAAATCACTCTTGATGTCGCCAGTGGCGCGCTTGCGATTCGTTTTGTGTCCGTACTAATAACCGGACCCGACATATATAATATATTATAAGTTATAACCTATTTATGTACTGTTATTTTATTTCTAATGATATATTTTAAATAATTTTTTTTTTGTTCCTCTCAAACAGAGCACCTGCCATCCAATCTCTTCACCACCCTTGGTTGACTGGTAGAGAATGCCTAAGGCATTAAGTCCGCCTTTGTACCTTTTTGTGTGTGAAAAGTTTAAATAAATAAATAAATACATTTATTTAGCACAAACCAAAAAAGCACACCATATAAATAACAGCAGATAAAAAAATCAAAATCAAATAAAAAGTGTAAAGAGCGATGTAAGAAATTAGCAGAAGTGTGCCTCACGGCTGCGCCAAAAAGGCCCAGTAAAGCAAAAAATGCCAGACAACATTATTGTTGTGTGGTCCAATTGAAAACCAGCGTCAGGAACTTATGTTCCTGACGCTGGTTTTCAATTGGACCTGAAAGTGTGATTATGTTTTAGTTTTAGTTCGTGTTTAACAAGACACAACGTTATAAAATAATATAAGAAGCGCAGATGTCTCCGTCCTCGTTCGCTCGGGGACCTTTTAAAAGAGGTCAATTGGTGGACTAACTCAATATTGACTTAGCGGTCAATTTGAGACGATTTGTGTTTATCTTAAATACTAGGAGTTATCGTTGCTAGTACTTAGATTTTTTTAGGATACTAAAAAATACAATAGAAGTGGATATACAGGGTGTTTGGCAGAATGTTGAACATACGAAAATGGTGGATAGGTGGAGTCATCTGCTACTTACTCAGCCCTAATTTATTTGGCCCTGGCCCCCTGGTTTTTTTTTTTAATGCAGGTGAAATTAGGATTTAAGTATTTTTTACGTCTTTCTGTTATAAGAATCTGCCAATAATAAAGATTAAAAAAAAATGCCTGTTTTACCCATTTTTTAAATAAAAATTACACTTCAAAGTTAAGAAAGTTGTGAAACTAGAAGAAAGCAAAAAAAAAATTATTTTCCAGGGCGCCAGGGTCAAATAAATTAGGGCTGAGTAAGTAGCAGATGACCCCACCTATCCACCATTTTCGTATGTTCAACGTTCTGCCAAACACCCTGTATATTCCCAAGAACTTCGTTCCTGACGCCCCCGTCAGGAACGGGGGGTCCCACGACCGCTCACGTTTTTTTTAATATCTTCTTTGTTTCCGACTTATTTTATTACAGTTGTATCTACCTAATATTATTACAACCATATAACCATATATAATGTACATAATATGTTATATATCGTACGTTACATACAGATGCTCAAACCTAAAACAATAAAGGAAAGGATGGCATAATTGAGCATCTTATCCGTTACGAACTGTATATTTGTGTGTCTTGCCCTTAATATAATTACATTTCCCTTACAATATTATTATATTGTTAAGTACAGGTACCTTCTTCGAATTTACTGGATCAAAATCAAAATATTTTATTTCACATAAACCTACAAAGGCACTTATGAAACGTCAGAAGTTAGGTGCACGGTTCCAATTGGTCGTTTCCTATGGAGTAGAGCCGGCAAGAAACTCCACGGTTACTCTTTTCAAAATAAATTGTTTCTACAATGTTTTCAAATTACAGTCTTAATAGGTATGGGAGGACAGTGTAGGCCTATCAACAAGTACCAGGTACTTAGTAAAATAGAAAATGGTCCACAAGTCTACAGCCTACAGCGTTCTCACATTCACAAAATCTAAAAGAAAAGAATCTATATAAAAGATAAACAAAATAATAAAAATAAGGACCTATTTAAACCAAATGACATGATTGCCTAGTGGCATGTTACAGCTGTAGTTAGCTGTAACAAATCAAATTGTAACTTTGATTTAATACTAGATACTTTTGAACTAATTCCAGCTAATATTAGGTAGCTCTGGCAGTTATTAGATACCTACTAATTACAGTCAAAGTTCAACTACGTAATATTTTAGCTAATTTTGACTGAAAATACTATCTTTAATTATTAAAGGAGATTGCCCGGGAGTAGTACTCTTGAAAAATGGCTCGTGTCTCAAAAACTTCAACAGCATGAAATATCTAAAATAAAATAAAATATGACTTAATTATTATTTATTTACGTATGGAGTGCGCGCGCGTGCCGCCGCCTTCTGCTGTCCCCGACAGCAGCCGAAGATTGCCGAGTGGTCGGAGACGCCCAAACATCCTCCCCGGGTTGAAGTATTCAAGAGAGAGGAAGTGGGCAGACGTTGTTGTAAGCCCGCAACACCGTTCTTCTCTTCGTCTTCAACTCCACTACCCGTGTGGTCCCGTCGCAGCCAGGGAAGACCTTGTTGACACGCCCCAGTGTCCACACCAAGGGCGGTTGGCCTTTCTCTTTGATGAAAACCAGTGCTCCCACTGAAAGTTGGCCTGTTGACGCTGTCCATTTAGTCTTTTGCTGGAGCAGAGAAACATATTCTAATTGAAAACGGTTCCAAAAATGTTGCTTAATGTGCTCTACTCTTTGGTAGCGCTCCAGTCGCCCGATGTTGAGATCAGACAGATATTAGTGGTCGGAGACGCCCGAACAATCCTGATGAGATTGAAGCTGCTGGACGACTAATACGATAACCACTTCTGGTAAAGCCTATCCTGCGTCGTAAAGTTCGTTGCAATTTATTAATAAGGCATATTTAAAATTAAATATACATTATCTGTAAAGGAACACTATCCGGGTCTGTATTTGACCAGTTCTATGTTGTATTTATTCATTTTTTTTATCTTTTTTTTAATTTTACAAGTAACGACGTCTCAGCATATTGGTAACAATATTTCTTAATAACTATGTTTTTAGCCTTATTTTCGACACTTAACCTAACATAATTATAACCTAACGTATTGCATATTGCACGTTATGTTCATCACATTTAAATAGTATAACCCGATTTTTATAACTGTGCGCCTGTCAAAGTCAAAATATTAGAGTGTATGTGGTATAAATAACAACAATAACAACGAATAGCCAAAAGGTAGTGTTGTATGGAGGAGAATGGGCAAGAAACTCTGCAGTTACTCTTTTTAAGTGTCTTACAATTTTTGCGACAATTAATTATATGTATAATTTTAAGTGAAGACGATGTAGGTACCTACAATAAATTTACTATACCACAATAGGTGGCGGTATGTTTTTGGGGCCCTGATTTAAGGCTCCTTCAAACAGGCGCGACACGCGATGCGACACAAAGGCACCGCTCGTCGCGCGACGAGCGGTGCCTTTGTGTCGCGTCGCGTGTCGTGCCTGTTTGTAGGAGCCTTTTGCTTGACCTAGAAGATAAAAAAGACTCAAAGTAATAATGACCTTTACTTTGTAAAAGTTCGATGCAAAGGGAATAAAGGGATCAATCGATCAAAGTCAACTCAAACATCGGTCAACTGCGGGGGCTCGACAGTTTGATAGAAAGGGGTTGTAAACACTTAAACCCGATTCCAACATAGTAAATATCCATAAATTCCACAAATATTGGGTCAGATTTGTACTTCGTCTGGAGTGACATTATCACTTGTTAGGAGTTAGAATGGGACGTAGATACACTACAACAATGTGCTTACACAAAAAATAATGTTGTGATTTCAATCATACTCGTACCGTACCTCTATAATTTCCATAAAGAAAAGGCTTTTAAAACTCACTATTTATATTACAAAGGTTTGCACTTCTTGATTAAAAGCAACCACTTTTTAGGGTTCCGTAGTAAACAAGGAACCCTTATAGTTTCGTCATGTCCGTTTGTCTGTCTGTCTGTCTGTCCGCGGTCTAGCTCCGAGACCCTTAGTACTAGAAAGCTGTAATTTGACATAGGTATACATATTAATTACGCCAACAAAGTGGTAAAACAAAATTATGAAAAACATTTTTTTTAAGATACACATAAAGTGGTGATGTTTTATTTTTTATTTTTTTATCCC
Organism: Agrochola lychnidis; assembly: GCA_963680765.1. Lineage (NCBI taxonomy): Eukaryota > Metazoa > Arthropoda > Insecta > Lepidoptera > Noctuidae > Agrochola > Agrochola lychnidis. The sequence continues at coordinate 22,283,095 of OY796866.1, forward strand.
ATAGTGTGGGGTATCATTGGAAAGGTCTTACAAAAACGAGTTTATGAAAACCATTTTTGGATTCAGGGATCCGTTTGCAAAATATTAAGCTTTAAAGTGGTAATTTTTGTTAGAGTCAAGTGTCCCCCCCCCCTGCCAGCTAAATGGTTGGTTTTGGATGTATGAAAAAAATCACAGCAGTAGCTTATATAACGAAATTAAAAGGAAAACTATCACAGCTAAGTAGACTTTACTAGTTATCGAGTAATAATCGACCAACTTAACTTTGCAGTTGCAAAAACATGTTTTCCCATACATTCCGTATGGGAGAACATGTTTATCAACTACAAAGTTAAGTTTGTTTTTGGGATAAATTCATCCCAACTACGGAACCCTTCATTGTGCGTGGTCCGACACGCACTTGGCCGGTTTTTTATTAAGCCAACACAATAAATTATTTCTAATTTATATTTTAGCCCCAGCAGTGGTACAATACAGTTTAAATAAAAAAAATGCAGATTTCTAATTAAAAACGTACCGTAGCAAAAGTTATGGTAAAGAAAACTTTACGCAAACTATTTTGCATAAAAAAGGAAACTGTTGACGGTACCAACGACGGCACAATAGAAAAATCCGCACGACCCACAAATAACTCTACCCTCATTATTAGTAAAGTTCAAACTGTCTCGATGAGGGTAGGGTCAGTAATAAAAAATTCTGACAACGTTACCCTACGTCATACACCGTTCAACCCTTAGAAGGGTTTCTAAGGTTTGAACGGTGGCAAAAAAACACGCTTGACCCTTCTGTGTTGAATGTAGAATGTATGACACTATGAAGTGTTAAAATTTATAGCTAAAGCCAACTATAAGCCATAATACAGAGTTTTAGGAATTAAGTTCTTTTCAAAGACAGTTCTGTGATGTTGGTAATCCATCATCATCATCATTTCAACCGAAAATGTCTTCCTGCGGCCTTCATAAGGTCTGCGGACCACCTAGTGGGAGGCCTTCCAACGCTAAGTCTTTCGGTACGCGGTCGCAGAACCTTTCGGCCCCATCGTCCCTCTGTTCTGCGAGCAATGTGTTGCCCACTGTCACTTAAGTTTGGTTATTCTTGGGCTATGTTGGTCATCCGTTGAAAGGGAAATATGGCTGTCAGTCTTCTGGGCACGTTTCCGGATGACAGCGATGCGGACGAATATTTTTTAAATGGCAGGCCGTCACCTCCTTCTGAGAAGTGGTAATGCTCGCGAAGGAGGAGGCGGAACGCGTAAGGGAGAGGCAAATTTCGCGCCTTCACGCCCCTAACCGCTGCAGGAGGAGACGCCCAGGGCGGGAGTTGCGAGCCGATTTCCGGTCACCGTAGGCGCGGGCTTGCGGACGGTGAGCAATGGGTAGCTTGCCGTCCGATAAGGACCAAGCCCGGGTCGACGGCGCGTTGTGTTCCATGCGCGCCTCAAAGAGATGTCAGCAGAATTGACGGGGTCTGCTAGGGCCAATGCCTGCCGGGGCTGCAAATATGGGCTGAAAGGAAAATCGTGGCTCCCGGCAACAGGGCAACCGAAGGAACACGGGTGTGTGGGTTTTAGTCAATAAGAGTCTGACACGCCCTCTCGCTCCACCCAGAGCGGGAGAAGTTAATTGATAATTTCTCACCCAAAAAAAAGGTGTCCTTTTGTTTTACATTTATTTGTATAGTTAGTTAGTTATTTAATTAAGTAGATACCTAGTGTAAAAAATTAGTTGTGTTAAATAATGTAAGAAATAAATTACTGATGTGTGTAGGTAGTAAATTATTCAAATTCAATATTAAGATTAATTTTTTCAAAATACTCCTGTGCAGTAGTTTTACCAGAATTTTCATTTATTGTCATATATTTCCACATTGTATAATCTACCATTCAAAGGTCGCTAGATATGGCTTGCTCAAATATTTGAATGCTAAAGATTTTAATTGTGGGCTGAAAATAATTAACATAGTCTGTGGTGAAGACATTTTACTGCTACTAAGAAATTCTAAAATATTTGTATGTATTTATTCATGCTGGGTTTCTTGTGGTTTTGGAATGTTTCATTAGTTATTCGAAAAGCTAAAAGCCGAATTAAATGGTTTTTATTTGCGTAGATGATGGAACTGGAGGCTCACCTGCTGAACATCATGTTTTTAATACATTTCAATAAACAATAGGGATGATGCCTGGGAAAAAAAAAGCCATTTAGTTTTAAAATATTAGATATTTACGTATCTAAAAAAAAATTAAGGATGTGGTTACAAGACCATTAAACTGGACAACTTTCTCAATGGGACCAACATCGTAATCGAGAGAGAGAAAAATAGCCAGCCGATACATTTAGATAGAGTAGGTATAAAAATTTTGTATGGGATAGTTGATATTTTTTTCACGACGTATTTTTTTTAAGCGTGTTGGAAAGTCTAGTTTTTAAGTGTGTTAGATCGTCAAATAAGAGAAAATAGGGTTTAAGTTTTATGTGATATATATTTATTTTTATATGAGTTCCTTAGTGCCGAATTTTAATTACTATAACGTCAAACATCTTTTTTTATTACTACTATTTTTCCCTGTTGTAAGCAATTGTAGTATTTAATTTATTTGTTAGTGGTATGTGCCATTTTTTTTCTCGGTCATATAATTTGATAATTATTTTGAAATTGCTAAAAATTGCTGTACTGGCCAAACACATGCGAGCGCCCAGCCGGCAATGTTTGTATGAAAATCCATATCTGTCGTGTTTAGCGGCCGAATAAATTACTATGAAAACTCACATCTGTCGTGTTATTTAAAAACGGAACGACGTTTTTACTTCAACACGTAGCAACCAAGTTGGCTTGCAAATAGACAAATGAATATATTGGCGCGTGAAATATTATTGTTGGTCGTCATTGATTCTGGAATTTATAATTAATTTACGTTTGGATTTATAGGCATTATTTAAGAAAAGTACTATTTGGCCGCAACCAGGCACAGATGGACTCACATATGTGGGCCTATGCGAAACCCAGGCATACATATGTGAGTCATTTCCACGATCGTCCATCAATGCCTCTTTGTCGTTGCAGACCGCGACAGTAATGTACTTATAGTTCATACATAATTGCCACCACCCACCATTGCATTTTCCAGACATTAAGCATTCAAATGAACTATCACATTATATTTCATAAAGCCCCAGGCAGCAACTAAACTTTTAGAAGTAAGACAGTCTTTTGTAGTCAACCTGTCACTGAAATCTTGTAAACTCCAGTATTCAACAACCTTTTAATAATTCTGATATTAAATTGTTTTTCCGTTTGTATGATACTCTGAAGCTGTTTGTATTACTATTCATATACGCTTCAGGGGTTTTGTTGGTAGATTTCGGGAAATTTTGTGTGTTGTCATGTTAAATATAAATTAATATATAATATAAACTGAAACCATTTATTATAAATATAAAACTATTTAGAGGCAATAACGTTTATGTCAGTCAGGTGTTCAAAAGTGGTTAAATCAAAATTTTATATGGTAACAATATCATTTAAAGTTATTTTAACTATAAATTAAATGACATGGTTTATAATTTTACGATTTATAAAACAAACCAGTCAATAAATATAGCTATAGATAGGATTTTTTTATCTCCTGATTCGAGGACCTCGTAAAGTTTATGCATTTATAATATTCACTATTCCCGGGTGTCACTATTGTGTGGATCGGCCAGAGGACACGGTGGAGCATACGGTGGAGGTCTGCCCGGCTTGGGCGGAGCAACGCCGTGTCCTCGTAGAGGCGATCGGCGGCGGTGATCTCTCGCGTCCGGCCCTGGTTCAGGCCATGGTACGGAGCGAGAGGAAATGGCAGGCCGTCACCTCCTTCTGCGAAGCGGTAATGCTCGCGAAGGAGGAGGCGGAACGCGTGAGGGAGAGGCAAATTTCGCGCCCTCACGCCCCTAACCGCCGCAATAGAAGGAGACGCCCGGGGCGGGAATCGCGAGCCGATTTCCGCTACCGTAGGCGCGGGCTTGCGGACGGTGAGCAATGGGTAGCTCGCCGTCCGATAAGGACCAAGCCCGGGTCGACGGCGCGTTGTATTCCACGCGCGCCTCAAAGAGATGTCAGCAGAATTGACGGGGTCCGCTAGGGCCAATGCCTGCCGGGGGTTCGAAGAAAACCGATAGGGAAATCGTGGCCCCCGGCAACAGGGCAACCGAAGGAACACGAGTGGGTTTTAGTCAGTAAGAGTCTGACACGCCTTCCCGCTCCGCCCAGAGCGGGAGAAGTTATTTGATAATTTCCCACCCAAAAAAATAAAAAAAAGGCACTTTTGAACTGTCGGTCGGTCGGAAATATGAAGCTTGTTGCTAGTTGCTATTGAGTTCTTGTTGGAAGTTGCAAGGAAGATTGTAGGTATTTAATTTGAATTAAAAATGCACTGCAATTTACAAAAATCCTCCTCCTTTTATCTCCTTTTATCATTCTGAATAAAAATATCGTCAAAGACTTAATTAAGTAACTAATTTTCATTTAAAATCTCACAGAAAATTATATTCAACATTAATTAATTCTGTTAACCATAACATTACCAAAATTCCTAATTTCCTTTTCATCTTTTGAGTCCACAAATAAACATGAAATTTCAACCGCGAAGCATGTTTCGCGTAACCAATTTAGTGAAAATTATAGTTCGGTGGTGCAAAACCTTTGTGTTGCGGTGTACATTGTCAAATGAATTTAAATTACGCACCGGAGTGTGTTTCCTATTGCGGTTTAATTAACACTCTTGTGGTAATGAAAGAGAACGTATTAGTGGCTAATTAGGTTAGTTTTGTATCGCATTTAGGCGTTATTATTTACTGGATTCAGTGGTTTTTAATAAACTAGTAGTTCTGCGAACAGTAGACCTCGCGAGCACAATTTTTTTTACAACAACAAAAACAAAAAAATTACCATGTTTTTTATTTAAAATAGGATATTTTGTTAAAAAAAAACATGATAACCGTTTTAAAGAACTTTAGTAGTGAAAATAACCATGTCAGTTTAAAATCCTATAATTAATATACCTATCCAACTTAAAAAAAAAACCCGACTGCAGCTGTAGATTACTAAAAAGTATGTGGTGGCAAGACGATAATAAAACAGAAATAAACTAACCCAAAACTAACCAACTACTATCTGTTAAACACGAGACTTTACTTTTGAAGCTACTTTACACCTAACAAAACTCAGTCACACAAGATCTTCGACAGCACCTAACTATTTGGCAAGCGACAACGACAACGCGATCGAGTGGTGTACAATAATTTTCCCTACTTCTCGTTAGCCGCACAATTCTGCTCACTTTTTGCCTAGCCTTTTCTCTACTATTTTGGGGTCGACTTCCAGTCTAATCGGATGCAGCTGAATACCAGTATTTTACATGGAACGACTGCTTATCTGACCCCCACAGCCCAGTTACAGTACGATACCCCTTAGTGAGACTGGTTGTCAGACATTCGGGCTTCTGACTACCCGTAATGACTGGCAAAGATTGAGATGATGAGCAGAGAATTGAATGACTGCAAATGAGAGTCGTGCAATTCTGATGACACTACATTATTTAGTTATGATGGTGGATTCGGAAGGCTTTTAATTAATGTACAAGGGTTTCATTAACGTAAAGATAAATTGTTTTATTCAAAACGTAACTTTTCATGAAAGCTTTTTGAAGTGAAAACTAACTTCTTTATGCACGTTGGGCATTTTTGAGATGAGAAAAAACAATTGAACTCGCGACACCGTTACCGACACCTCATTTTTATAAACGCGATTGTGCTCTTTATCTATATTTCAGTACGGGTCAATGTTCTATGCAAATATTTTTACTTTAAAGGTTTTGGAAGTTTTTTTTGTAAACACGATTTTGCTCTTTGTTTTAGATAAGGTTACGGGCCAATGTTCTGTATAAGTATTTTTCTTCCACCAAGGCGATCTTGTTCCAGTTTTCACTTCTGTCGGCACTCCCGGAGTGCTACTGTTTTTTTTTAATTTTGTTGCATTATACCATATTTTTTACTTTAATTTATTATGTTAAGGTAAAAAGTGCGGGATGATGCAACAAAATCGACAAATGATTTATCAGAGATGCGCTGAAAAACTGATTAAAATAACATTTTATAAAAATCAGTTATCGTAAACTACCCTTCCTTCTTAGTAAAAGAACAAAGCTAAACTATCTACCATCTGCCGATAAAAACCGAGTAACAGACAGTTGTTTAGAGTACTGGACAGTAAGCTTTTGAAGTAGACAGAGTCAAAAGAGCGGAACAAGCAAGCGCTGTTTCGTTGCAACTCGGTAAAGTTGTCAAGCTGTCACTGCTATTGCTTTAAGCTGCTTGAAGAGAAGTTTTTGTTGAAAATAAATTCAAGTTGACGATTCTTATAACACTTCTGTAATTTTAAATGTACACTGCGGGCTTGCGGACGGTGAGCAATGGGTAGCTCGCCATCCGATAAGGACCAAGCCTGGGTCGACGGCGCGTTGTGTTCCATGCGCGTCTCAAAGAGATGTCAGCAGAATTGACGGGGTCCGCTAGGGCCGATGCCTGCCGGGGGTGCGAAGAAAACCGAAAGGGAGATCGAGGCCCCCGGCAACAGGGCAACCGAAGGAACACGGGTGGGTTTTAGTCAGTAAGAGTCTGACACGCCCTCCCGCTCTGCCCAGGGCGGGAGAAGTTATTTAATAATTTCCCACCCAAAAATAAAAAAAGGTATCATTTTTCCTGGCACCCTTTTGTGAAATCTGTTTTAGTTTATTAAATCTTTCCTTGAGTACAGTTTGTAAACAGAAAAATTTTGACAACCAGTCTTACTAGAGGGTATCGTGTTAACCAGTAACCCAGGGTTGTGGAGGTTCTATAGGCAGTTGCCATGTAAAATACTGGTATTCAGCTGCATCCAGTTAGACTGGAAGCCGACCCCAACATAAAGGCTACGCAGACTGATTGACTTAAAATTATTTATCACGATATTTCCTTTAGACCCATCCGACGTTAATCTATATGATACAAAGTTTATTCAGCAATTTTTGTGAAGTTTCGTGAAATGAATATATTCCACTCCAAAATCTGACCACATATTGGTATTTCCCGCAAATATTTTTTTACAAATCTATTTGGAAAGCAATTTCAATACAGTTCGCATTCCTATCTGTGGGCATTTTATATCAACATTGTAGGCAGTCGAATTTTTGCGGTTCGAACCGCATTTTTCCAATCTATATATTGGCGTGTGCTAGCTGACATATGGCCAATAATTTATCATTTAAATTATGTTTAAGTTATTTTGCATACTATTGTACAGATATTTTTTTTTCTAACTTGAACAGACAGCTGTGCTGCTGGGGAGTTTGTTGCGCCACTTCTTCTTCCCAGCTAAAGGCACTAGGAAATGGTGAAGGGTGGGCGTTTTTGGGGGACTGTCTTATGTAATTTTGACGTTTGAAAAGTGCTGATTCTCAGCCTAGTTTTTTTATATCGGAAAATTACAGTTTTCTGGAAGGTTTACATACTTTGACCACAAGTGACATGTATTTATCTCGTGTTTGATGTTTCCTGGAAATGTTTTTTTTCGAGTATGTTTAGACAATAAACTTCATTCTCACCGCCTTTGTGGTCTACTGGTTAGACCACCTGTCTCATGACAGAGGTCTCGGGTATGATTCCCAGTGGGGGAAAAAAAATCTGCTCTGTTTGGTTGGTGGTAAGACTTGTTCTAAGCCCACCTGGCTAGCTACCACCCGTATCTAAGTCTGTTGCCATAACAACAATGTTAACAGCATTGTTGTGTTTCGGCAGTTAGAGGTAAGATAGCCAGTTCCTCTGTGGTTGAGGATTTCGGGTGAAACTCGTTTCCACCTTTGGCTTGATCATTACTTACCATCAGGTGAGATGTAAGCCAAGAGCTACCCAGTTGTAGTTAAAAAAAAGATAAAGTTAAAAAGCAAATCATGGCATTTAAAGGTCATACCAAAGCCGGCCCTTTTGATAGGTAATTTTGATCATATTTTGATTTTTTCTTGTAAAGAATAGACACTTTGGCACAATGCAGTGTGGATTTGATATAGTTTTGTCATCGTATGGAGGTAGAGCATAGGTACGACTTAATCTATTACACATAATCTAATAAGCAAAAATCTACTTACACGTCTACTTTTCGATATCTTGTAAACATTGTTGTTTTTGGCTAAGGACGACATCGTGCTGTTCCTTCACATCTTGGAATTACGAGTACACATCATATTATTATATAATAACTCCCGCACTCTACTTTCAATAGGTTTAATAATTTTTATACTTTATTTTTTAAAACAACATACAGCGTAAGCAATCTGACAGCTCAAGTACCACGAAAGTGACTGATCTAAAAGTATACCATATAATTAAAAAACTTTTTAGGGTTACCCATTTAGAGTTACTACGGTAGGCACACTTAATCCAAACCCGATAAGTTTACTTTAAAGTATTGTCAGTGAGGCAACTTTTTGTTATGTACACTGTTCTAAAGAAGCACTCCTCCACAATATTTGATCCCCTCTCTATCTCAGGAAAACGCAGAAAATATTCAGTCTGCAAAACTGCTAAAGGCCTGAGAACGAGCTTCTCTCAAAGATTTTATTCTTTCTTAGGTTCCCATTTATATAATAAAATAAATCGTATTACTACGATCTATCACCTAACAAAAAAGGCCTGTAAGAGTGCTCTGGTTGAATGGCTTCTTAGTTTGGATTATAATGCAACTGAGGAATTACTAACTCATCCAAAATAGTCCATCCCTCTAACTTCCCGACACTTAATAGTTCAAGCATTTTTATTTATTTTTTTGCATTTAATTCTTATTTATTTTTTCTTTGTTTGTTTTATATTGTTTAAATCTCTGAGTCTATATGTTATGTTATGCCCTATCCCTTCACATTTACTAACTAATCGATTATGTTTACATACCGTGTGGCGGGCCCCTGGTGATCTGCGATACAGGTATTCCTAGTGCAGACACCAGTCTCTCACAAACTATTGTCACAGTTTTTCAAGTCTGTCTAAATTATAAGATGCCATTGTATGTGAAGAGAAAATAAATTATTTGAATTTGATTTGAATTTGATAAGTCAAAGTCTTTAGATACAGTCATTAGGACAACTACAATAAGTCATCAGTAATAATCTAGCTTTCAATCTGATTGGTCATTTAAAACTCATAACCAATCATTTATATCACCTTTCCATTTTTTTCCTACTCATCTAGAACTCCTCCGTTTTTAGTTGTTTACATTTCGAAATCATTAAACCATTTCCCTGTAGATCATTTTCCTATAAATTTGCGTACCTAACATCAGTCATACCGATTGCATTCAAAATAGGTGCGAGTCCAATCAAATGTCATGCATAGTGTTTGTGTGCCACTCCATGTGGAGCCAAACAATGAGTTTTGTTAGTCAGTGCCATGGCGAAGCCATTCATGTTCCTTGTAACGTAGATTAAAATGTGAATACAAGGTGAACGTGCATTTTTATTTCAAAACTTTAGGTATAATGTGGATTTCTTTCATGCTTGCTAGCAATTTAATCAAAATAAAACTCAAAATCATAAAAATCGTGTGTTGAAATTAAGAGTCCGCAGTTTTTAGGGTTCCGTAGCCAAATGGCAAAAAACGGAACCCTTATGGATTCGTCATGTCTGTCTGTCTGTCCGTCCGCCAGTTTTTTTCCGAAACTATAAGAGCTATGCTGTTGAAACTTGGTAAGTAGATGTATTCTGTGAACCGCATTAAGATTTTCACACAAAAATAGAAAAAAAACAAAAAAAAATTGGGGGTTCCCCATACTTAGAACTGAAACTCAATTTTTTTTAATCAAACCCATACACGTGTGGGGTATTTATTTATAGGTCTTTAAAAATGATATTGAGGTTTTTAATATCATTTTTTTCTAAACTGAATAGTTTGCGCGAGAAACACTTCCAAAGTGGTAAAATGTGTGTCCTTCCCTGTAACTTCTAAAATAAGAGAATGATAAAACTAAAAAAAAAATATGATTTACATTACCATGTAAGCTTCCACCGAAAATTGGTTTGAACGAGATCTAGCAAGTAGTTTTTTTAATACATCATAAATCGTAAACCGCAATTTACCTTTCATTCAATGTTACTAGCTACTACTTCATGGGCGAGTCCGACTCGCACTTGGCCGCTTTTTTGAACATTAAAATTACTTATGACAATCCCCCAAACGCCCGCACTTCCATAAATATTGGTGCTCTTATTATCCGATTTGATCAACTACTTTAGTAGCTACGTAACATATATTTTCTAAACACCGTCTGGATTGAGGAGCCATCTTTCTGCATCTTTTTAAGGGCATTACTACAAATTCCAGGGTCAGGCCTACAAAATCGGTTAATTTACTACTAAACATTGGTAGAACTTGCGTTTGGCTCCTCAATCCATACGGATCTTAAACTGCATAATTTTACCTACATTATTATCATGCCCGCAACCACATGGTCCAAAGGAATTCTTTTTCGCTTTATTACCCGACTCTTTAACAACCCAATATCTTTTTTTAAAGACAGAACCTATTAATGTGTCTTTTTTCATTACTAATGGAAATATTTTCCTTTGTCCACAGAGGAGGAGGGCACAGAGCTAGAACTAGAGGCTCTTTACAGAAGATACTGTGTCCGATTGAAACACGCACTATTTGTGTCAGCACTGTGTGTCACGTTGTTCTGCAGCGTCCTGTTGCTGTGTGCAGTCTGCATATTGCATTCAAATGTAAGTTTATACCACCGTACATAAAACAAACTTTTTATTTTTACATAATTTTCAGTGTGAAGTTTTAAAAAAAAATGACGAACATTAAAATAAGACTGTTAAAAAATACAATATTAAAATCATTACATTGTTTTCGTCAAACGTTTTGATTGGTACTTACCTATTCTACTTAGTTATTGAAGTTTAGGGGTATGAGGAACAGGGTGTAAAGTTCACTCATCCACCATAGAAAAAGGAGGATCTTCCGACCAGACGGGTGTTGTGTCTGGCGGGCAACTGCCCGACGGTTGAAGTTATATGTCGATCGCTCGGTAAACTCTAATTGCGCGATGCAGGATTTGTGTGACGTCATGTCTTTGATGCGTAGTTTGTATGTGGCGGTGTAACTGCTACAGAGAAGTAAAAACTTCTTTAGGCGCGTTGGGCATTTTTGAGATGGGACCATTGATTTCCCGACACTGTGACGACACCAGCGTTGATTACCGCGGTGCGTGAAGTAAAAGATATCAACGCGTTGATTACCGCAGTACGTGGAGTAAAAGACATCAACGCGTTGATTACCGAGGTGCCGATTTTTTTTCAAGTTTTCACTTCTGTCGGCACTCCCGGAGTGCCACTGTTTTTAGGGTTCCGTAGTAAACAAGGAACCCTTATAGTTTCGTCATGTCCGTCCGTCTGTCTGTCTGTCTGTCTGTCCACGGTCTAGCTCCGAGACCCTTAGTACTAGAAAGCTGTAATTTGGCATAAGTATACATATTAATTATGCCGATAAAGTGGTAAAACAAAATTATGAAAAACATTTTTTTTTAGGGTACCTCCCATACACGTAAAGTGATGATGTTTATTTTTTTATCCCACCATGTGTGGTATCATTGGAAAGGTCTTTCAAAAACATTGTGAGTATGTTAAAACTATTTTTGAATTCAGAGATCTGTTTGCGAAATATTAAGCTTTAAGATGAAAATTTTTGTTAGAGTCAAGTGTCCCCCCCCCCCCTGCCAGCTAAATGGTTGGTTTTACATATGTGAAAAAATTCACAACAGTAGTTTATATAACGAATTTAAAAGGAAAACTATCACAGCTGAGTAGGCTTTACAAGTTAACGAGTAATAATCGACCAACTTAGATTTGCGGTTGTAAAAACATGTTCTCCCATACAGAATGTTTCGGAGAACATGTTTCTCAACTACAAAGTTAAGTTTGTTCTTGGGATAAATTCATTCCAACTACGGAACCCTACATTGTGCATGGTCCGACATGCACTTGGCCGGTTTTTTATTCTTTCGGAATCAAAGAGCATAACCGAGCTTAAACATAACTGAAAAATATAGGGTTGTACTATTCTGGTACACCTCTGTTATATCTTTGGGGATATACTGGTGTAAATAAACCCCAGAATAATAGTAGAGAATAGCAGTATTACAATTTTCATTTTTACGAGGACAGAGTTTACAAAGAATTTATTAAGGTTTTGGTGGGAAATACACAACAAATAAACAAAAAATAGTCATAACGTCACTATTGACAGCGAACACAAAGTTGCCAAAATAATAATTATAAAAAACTTTTTACAAAAAAAAAAAACAACCGACTTCCAAAAAAACACTACAAAGTGAAAAATAACTTTAATTTCGGAAGTCCGTATTGAATTTTCGTTTTTTGTCACCGACTTCCGAAACTAAAAAAGAAAAAAAAAAGTGAAAAATAAAAGGTTTTTTTTTTTGTAAAAAGTTATTATTTTTCACTTTTTAGTTGTGGTACCTACCCCACACAAATTCGAAAACCACTACCTGCTATGTAAATAACAGTGTCAGGAACTTATCATATCATCCACATACTAAGTGGGAAAAAGTACGTATTATTGAAGCTAACTCAAAAACTATCGAAGCAACGTTAATTTCCTTTTCAAACAAAAAAGAATTTTCAAAATCGGTCCACAATTGACGGAGAAATCGGTGGACATTACGCGACGAACATATAACCTCCTCCTTTTTGGAAGTCGGTTAAAAACACATATAAAATGTTGCCACTGTTGAAGGCTTTGTAAAGCCTAAACAATCTCATTCTCAAATCTCATGTCAAGTGATTTACGTGGTTGATGTTATTTTGCTCAACCAAACAAGACAACAGATTCAGTGATCAGAGGCATAGCCTTCGGGTTTTCAGAGAACGGGTGTTAGTACTGTATCAATACAAAATTGTTGTTCATATTTATTTATTAATAAAGAGAGAAAATAATAAAGTGTGTGTGTGTGACTGCCTCATTGCTCCAGTGGTCGTTATTAAGTCTGTTAGTTTTTAAATTAAGTAAATAATCATGCAAAATGTTAATTTGATTTGATGAAATAAATGATGTAAATTTTTCTAAAACAATAACTTAAGTTACTCCTTAGAACATTGTTTTAATCCTTAATGTTATAAATGCGAAAGTAAGTTTGTTTGTTACGCCTTCACGCTAAATGGGCTGAACGGATTTGGATGAAATTTGGCACATATATAGATGATGCCCTGGAAAAGAACATAGGATACTTTTTTTTTTCCCACGGGGTCGAGACTTATGCGGGTGAAACCGTGGGGCGCAGCTAGTATTAAATAAAATGTACCGTGTACTGATGTAATTTAGAAACAAAGTAAGTTAAAAGTAAGCTCATTTTCTTAAACGTAATAAAAGTCTCTTTCCTCGCTTTATTTTCACTTATTTAAATAATTAAGCTATCATCATTCCGCGTGAAAGAAACTTGAGCACGTTAAAGACATTACTATGTTCCAAAACAATTGAATGAAAAGGTAAATAAATGAGTCAGTACCTGTAGACGCCTTTGTAGTACTTATAAAATTAAGTGATTTCATTTTATTGTAACTTCACGCCTAGATTTCCCGAAGGGTTATGCAGCGGTGTACCTAAAGTACACTCCATTTCGTCAGTTATGTTTAAGATCCATGTAACAGGATTCCAGGATTTCCATGATTTGATTATTTAAATAATAAATAAACTCGAAATTCTTATTTTATTTGGCAATGGTGGCTATTTTTATAACCTAAATTTTTTTCGACGACATTTCAATTACAATTTTATAATTTTATAAACTTAATACTACTTAATACTACTGCGGAACCTTTGAATAATTTCAAGGCGGCAGATACTAAAGTGCCCCTGTTTATCTCCAATGTCCATAAAGACGCAGCGGTGTCAGACATAGTTGACTATATTCACACAAAAACTCATGAGAGGGTGAGTTTAACTAAAATGAAAATGAAATACGACAAAGGTTATAACTCATTTAAGTTGTACGTTTTGAAACACAAGTTATATTTGTACCTAGATGATAATATGTGGCCCGATGGAATAACGTTCCGTCGTTTTGTGAATATGAAAAGGGGGCCTGACACACAACTTTTTGATGGATCACAATCGAAATAGCAGGCTTGTGAGTTTCAACTGTAAAAATGTGAAAAGGAGTGTGGAGTGTATCAGATCACTATGTAGGGAAGCCGACGTGATAGCTCTTCAGGAAACCTGGTTGGTCCCACAGGACCTACCTTTTCTCGGCTGTATCGATGACGATTTTAGCTTCACCGCTAAATCGGCAATGGACTTATCGACTGGAGTAAGACGAGGCAGACCATTTGGTGGTGTGGCAATCTTATGGCGAAAGAGTGTGTTTACTAAAGTGTCAACCGTGAAGTGCGATAGTGATCGAATTGTGGCAATCAAAGCGCATACATGCAACCAGCGGGAAGTATTGATTGTTTGTGTATATATGCCAACGGACCAGCCAGATAATCTACCAACATTCTCGCATTGTATGGGTGAGGTTAGTGCCATTGTACAAAATAATAATATACAAACAGTTTATATTCTTGGCGATTTTAATGCGCATCCTTCTGCTACTTTTTGTGACGAGTTACTTAATTTTTGTACGGATAACAAATGGACATGTGCTGACTTAGTTAAGTTAGGCGTATCGTCTGATACCTATACATTCTATAGTGAGGCTCATAGATGTAAACGTTGGTTAGATCATTGTTTGGTTACAGAATCTGCTTGGAAAACGATAGCTAGTGTTAAAGTCGACTATGGGGTGTATTGGTCAGATCACTTGCCACTAATTATTGAATGTAATCTTGACATGATTAGAAATAAATGTATTCTTGACAATTGGACTTGTAATAATATTATATGGGGTGAACGAGGAGAGGACGAATGTGACAAATATTATCAAATTTGTAATAGTAAATTAAAAGATATTCACTTCCCCAGTGAACTTGGTACTTGTGCAGATAAGATGTGTCAAAACATTTATCATAGAATTGTTATTGACAAATTATATAATGACATTGTAGAAATATTGTGTAAGGCCTCTGTACTAGGCAGACAAGTCAGAAAGCATAAAAAAGGTAAGAGTGTAGTAGGGTGGAACAAGCATGTGAGGGAAGCACACAACGAGGCTAGGCAGGCTTTTCGTAGGTATGTGTCGTATGGCAAACCAGACAATGGTCCTATAAATGACGACATGTATACAACACGTAAAATTTTCAAGTCTAGACTAAAATTCTGTCAAAACCATAAAAACCAGCTTGAGATGGACATTTTAGCAGACCATGTATCCAGTAAAAACTTTCGGACATTTTGGAAGGGAACTAAGAAAATGAAGGGTAAAGTAAGCGTGCCAGTGACTGTGGAGGGATGTAGTGACCCGAAGGATATAGCCAACTTTTTCAAGGATCATTTTAAAGTAATTTCACCACTATCCTCTTGCAGTTCGGTGCCTGTTGCTGGAGTCACTGATCCAGAAAATTTGTTAGGTTTTTCCAGTAAAGACGTGGAAAAGGTTGTCAAAAACATGGTTAGAGGAAAATCCCCGGGCAACGACGGTCTCAGTATTGAGCACTTGCAGTATGCAGGCAAGCATATATTTAGGGTTCTGGCCATGCTATTTACTTTCTGTATACGACACTCTTACCTACCAGCAAAACTGTTGGAAACTATTGTTGTACCGATACCGAAAAATGTTACTGGGGTCGTCGCAGATAAAAGCAACTATAGGCCTATTTCTCTAGCAACTGTGATTGCGAAGGTCTTCGATGGTCTACTTGATGCTCAACTTAGCAAGCACATTGAGCTTAATGACGCGCAGTTTGGTTTCCGGGAGACACTGTCGACTGAAAGTGCTATCTTGACTTTGAAACATACGGTCAACTACTATGTAAATAGAAAAACACCTATCTATGCTTGCTTCCTCGACCTATCGAAGGCCTTTGACCTAGTGGATTACAACAGACTCTGGGCCAAGCTTGGAGAGGTAGGGACTCCCACTGAACTCATTAACATCTTGTCCTTCTGGTACAAAAACCAGAAGAACTTCGTAAAGTGGGGCAATGTTTTGTCGGATGAGTATGCACTGGAGTGCGGTGTGAGGCAGGGAGGCCTGTCCTCTCCAAGACTTTTTAACTTGTACGTTAATCAGCTGATAGATGAGCTCAGTAACAGCCATGTCGGATGTCATATAGATAACGTCTGTGTTAATAACATCAGTTACGCTGACGACATGGTGTTGCTGAGCCCATCGCTCAGTGGTTTAAGAAAACTGCTCGATATCTGTGAATCATATGCTGTCGCTCACGGGCTGAGGTACAACGAGAAGAAGAGTGTTTGTATGGTCATTAGAGGTAGGAATAAGCAACCGGAGCATATACCACCTGTCCATCTGAACGGAGTGCCTTTAGAACGTGTAGCTCAGTTTAAGTACCTAGGGTACATTGTGACAGAGACCCTGAATGACGATGCGGATATTGAGCGGGAACGAAGAGCGTTGTCGGTGCGTGCTAACATGTTGGTTCATAGATTCGCAAGGTGTACAATAGAGGTTAAAGTAACACTGTTTAGGGCCTACTGCTAAAACTTTTACGCCAGCGCTTTATGGTTCAACTACACCCAGCGGGCCTACAACGCTCTTCGAATACAATACAATAACGCCTTTAGGATTCTGGTGAGGCTCCCTCGATTCTGCAGCGCGTCGGGCATGTTTGCTGACGCAAGAGTCGATGACTTTTACGCCATTATGCGTAAGAAAACAGCTTCTCTGATGCGCCGGATTCGGGGCAGCGCCAACAGAATCCTAAAGATGGTCTCTGAGAGGCCAGAGTCTGCATTGCTGGGTAGGCTCATTCAGCTTCACGTGACGAGATAATGATTTTTTTGTTTTTTTGACATGAGTGATTAATTAATGAATGACATGATTATTATTTTGTCATGATTTTTGACATGAGTGAATTATTTGTATTTGGATTTTTTATGTTTTTTGAATTTAATTATCAATGATCACTAACATAGTTTTAAGACCTTTGTAACTAACAATTTATGGACATATCAATTAGTCTGAATTAAATGAATTTAATTTAATTTAATTTAATAATTTTTTGTAAATTATTGTGGTGAGCTACAGAAGTTGAAACCTTCTAAATATAGATGAATGTGTTACTAATTCTTTTTAATGAGTGAGTGCGTAAGAATTTAACCAAAACAGGTTTGTTTACACATTCATCAAAAAGTTTTTGAACAGATTTAACATTCTATTTTCATTTACATTTCTAGGAAATTCTGGGTCCTAAGCCTGTGTAATTGTTATGTACTTATTTACACACATTTTGTATAAAACGTAAATACGGTGTCGGCGTTTCTTTGTTCTATGAAAACGTCGTCTTTTACCTTCGGGACTTACATAATAGGGGATTATGCTTTTGAAAGTTTAGAATGGGAAAGTTGATGTTTTGTTGGTGTCGTGTTGTCTCGTCTGAGACGCTCTCACAGACCAGAATGGCAGAAAAACAAATATATTAACCCGGAACAACTGATTGTTATAATGGAACCCAAGATCCGTAGATAGCCTGGCGTTGTTGCGAAGAAGTCCGAAAGGGACACCGTGGCCCCGGCAATATGGTAACTGAAGGAACACGGGTGGGTTTTAGTCAGTAAGAGTCTGACACGTCCTCCCGCTCCACCCAGAGCGGGAGAAGTTATTTGATAATTTTGCCAACCAAAAAAAAGGGTCCGTAGATAGTGCGGCAGCTCAGCCTCTGCGCCCAGCATAATGTAAGCTAGCATGTTTTGATTATTATTGTAATAAAAACTCACGCCTTCTTCCGATAGAAGTAGGCAGAAAGTACAGAACGCCACCTACTAACAATACATTAGATAGATTATTCCTAGTTTTCGCCCGCGGCTTCGCCCGCGTGGACGTCGGAAGTTATCCCACAGAAACGTACTACCGGGATAAAAATTATCCTATATGTTAATCCAGGTTATAAACTATCTGTGTGCCAAATTTTATCTAAATCTGTTCAGCCGTTTTTACGTGATTGAGTAACAAACATCCAAACACACAAAAAACGAAACCACGAGAATTGAAAATAACGAAAACCTTTGAATTATCACTAAAAACACGGACATTTTAGATTCTTACCTATATTATTAGAAATAGCCTGTGTAGCCCACTTCCTATAAATCTCAGTAAATTTTTAATTGCTCTCGTTACTAGGAACGAATAAAACGAAACCACAAACGGAATAGTGAATGATAGAGTGTAGAATGAAATAATAGAAAGGTACAGAACTTTTGTGGTTTAATCTTCCATTCACTGAATACTAAACGAACGGATACCAAAGAGTTTTTTATTCGGGGTTTTATGGTTTCTGAGCTTAGAAAGGATTAAAAAGCTTTCTGGATTAGCTCTTTGATTGGGTTAATTCTTTTGAATGAATGTGAAAATTAGGATTTGGATGTAAGCCCTAGGTGACTCGTGGCTAAATAGTAACAGCCGCACGTGTGGATCGAAGGTTAAGCTACGCTTGTCGAGACCGGTCCGTGGATGGGTGACCATTCATTACAATATTGTAGTGCTCAGTAACTGGGGTGTGGAGGTCAGATAGGCAGTCGCTCCATGCAAAATAGGTATTGGTATACAGCTGCATCAGGTTAGACTGGTAGCTGACCGCAACATATGTAGTTGGGAAAAGGCTAAGCAGATGATGGACGTCTTAGTTTAATCTTAGCTTCGATTTCAGAAGTTAATACCTCTGTATTATCCTACAATTTATATGATAAAATTTATTTATGTTATATCAAGAGGTAAATGTAAATTGTAAACTGGAAATAAATATATTTTTTATATTATTTAGCATTCATTGGTAATGTTTGTTTGCTTCTTGGGAATATTTATTCTGGATTTACTGGAAATAGAAATTTCTATTTAGGACTTAGATGCGACTTCATTACTCCCACGCGCAAAATTGAAGTGGCTGCCACGTGGAGAAATCGTAGAAGAGACACAACTTATTCAAAGAAAATGTAATGTTTTCTACGCAGTGCGCAGACTTTAATGTAACCCTGCAGCCTGGTGCACAAAATGTTTATACTTTGTGTATAGCTGGCTTTTTGCCAGTCTTATTTATACCTTTCGTGTGAATCCCTGTTTTGTCGATTTCTTTGGACTTCAACATAACAGATGAAGGTGAGAGTACCTACCTAACTAAACTAAACAACTTATCTTGTTCTTTTTTACCCGACTACGGCGAAGCAAAAAGGAGGGTTATGATTTTGACCGGTATGTACAAAACTGGTCAAGGTAAAGCATGGTATGCCTGTACACCTACAAAACTGTTATGGCATGCGACCGACTTGATTTTTGTCTGAAATATTTTCTTGTTTCATACTTTTTAGAGCGAGATTTTTTAATAGTCGGGTTTTAGTTTTTGAACTTACTTTTTTTGTGTTTGTTTTCTTTCTTTGCGTCATGTTTATTTTCCTTCTTTCTTTTCTTAACCTATTACACACCTTTGCCTACCTCTTCGGGAAAACATTCGTCAATTTCACGAAAACTTAAGTGCCCCATGGACTGTCAGTTATCCACGTAAGAAATTCCAACGAAATGTATGCCGTAGTTTGGTCTGAGACAGCTTAACTTCATAAACATATCCGTCGTGCGTGTATGACCAGATGTATGAACGTAAACGAGGCAAAAGGAGTATGTAAGGATCGTAGCAGGTGGTGTTCTGTAGTTTCTGTCTTCTCCGATAGAAATAAGGCGTGAGTTTATGTATGAATCTATGTGTATATATATGTAATAAATAAATATCTGCAGTAAGCAACCAGAAAAGCCAATCTACACCGCCTCTCCAACCTGTATCTTTGCTTTCCCTCTTCTGTGAGTAGAACTTGAAGTCTTCAGCCTTACTCAATTGCCAAGCTATCGCTCAATCATAGATCCTACAACTTGATTACCTATCAACTGTACCACTACTGACTATATCTACTTCATTAAAGTACCCACCACCTTAATGTATGCACGGAATTGCATTAACTGTGCCACTCGGCTACTAACTCGATTGAGGGTCAAGAGATTAGACCTTAGCGTTCGATCCATTAGGGTTTAGCACGTGTAGGTACGGCTTTAGCCTTGGTTGTGAACTGTGTACACTTTACTTTGTTTAATGAATACATTGTATGATGAAAAGTGGAATGTAAAGATAAGGTGCCATGGTATTCTAGAATGACGTAAAGAACAGGTCGGGATCGATAGACAGCCTAGACAGGGCTGCATTTTTAGATCGAAGAGCAAGTCACGCAAGTGATGCATGAATAATATATGGAAGTGCAATATCTAGTACCTTTTTTTTTGGGTGGGAAATTATCAAATAACTTCTCCCGCTCTGGGTGGAGCGGGAGGGCGTGTCAGACTCTTACTGACTAAAACCCACCCGTGTTCTTTCAGTTGCCATGTTGCCGGGGGGCCAGGCCTATCGGCTCACATTCGCAGCCCCGGCAGGCATTGGCCCTAGCGGACCCGTACCTGGACGACCGAGCTCTGCTCTGGTGAAAATAGAGAATGCTCATTTAATAGTAAAGGATAGTACCTACTAATTCCATACTGCCATGATAATAGGCACTTATTAATTCCATGCTGCCAGATCATTATTCTAATGTCAATAATGTCATGTCATTATTCATTATCTTGTTCTAAACTTTGGGCGATCGAGCTCTGCTCGGGTGAAAATATGGAGAAAACTAATTTTTGCAGATATGTGACCTAGCTGAATCGATTTTACGCCACCGTAAATCTCTATGTTGCAACTTTCATTGAAATCGTTGGAGCCGATTTCGAGAACGTGAGTAGGTACAAATATATCATCATCATCATCATTTCAGCCGAAAGACGTCCACTGCTGGACATAGGCCTCCCCCAAGCACCTCCACTTCGACCGATTCTGTGCTTTCCGCATCCAGCGGATGCCTGCGGCCTTCACAAGGTCATCGGGCCATCTTGTGGGAGGCTTTCCAACGCTACGTCTTCCGGTACGTGGTCGCCACTCCAAAACCTTTCGGCCCCATTGGCCATCCGTTCTGCGAGCAATGTGCCCTGCCCATTGCCACTTAAGTTTGGGAATTCTTCGGGCTATGTCGGTTACCTTGGTTCTCCTGCGGATCTCCTCATTTCTGATTCGATCACGTAGGGAAACTCCAAGCATAGCCCTCTCCATTGCCCTTTGGGTACAAATATATATAGAAACAAATTTATATACATACAAATATTGCTCGTTTAATAGTATAAGGATATAATTAAAATACATACATAATATCAAGAAGTAGACTCAAGTGGATTATATTGCACTGAAAGATACCACTTTTAGCGGTGCTCTTGAATTGAAAAGAATCGTTTTAATCGTAAATATGTTTATCCACACCCTTGCTATTAAACCTCTATAAAAGTTTCTGAAACAGTTAGCTTATTGGCAACATTATAACAGCCAGTGTCATAGTAACCATTACATCATCCTAACGAGTGTTACAATGTTGTACTAAATTTCATTACGCAACTCGTTTCAACGTTCAAACGGGGGACAGCAGCACCCGCTGCACGCGTGTGTGTGTGATGTGCTGCTGCAGGCGACATTCATACGTGCAGTTGTACTGAATTTCGTGGGAATTTCTTTATTCTTGATCTTGAATTACAAACACCCAATGGTTTCAGAAATTTTTATAGAGGATTCATATCATGGGTGTAGATAAAGTCTGGTATGCAACTGTTATGATTAGGTATTAAAACACTCATGTGATACTATTTAAACTAACTATTTTAACTATTTAAACCCACATTCGTGTTTTAATACACCTTATTATACAACAGTTGCATAAATAACTATTTTAGGTCTCCTACTAAATGATTCTAAAAGTTGATAATACAATTCTGTGAAGTTTGATAATACAATCAGATATTCTTATCAGATAAAAAAGTACGCAATAATACGTTAAAATTACCACATTACTTAACTAACAGTTACTTAGCGCAAAAAAAACATCAAACACATGGCAAACACTAAAGTTACGACACCGATTTCCCGATGCGTAATGCTTAGACAATTCTTACAGTTTGACCAGTAAAAATACCTTAAACAAGTCCCAAACATGTAGATTTTCGAAGCTTACGAGTTGCCCACTGAGAAACGAATGATGTTACCAGAGATGGTTGCTCACCCCGTATTCATGCAAGTTGCGATAATTGTTTTCGACAAGTCTAGTAAAAGATGTGAGGAGCTTGTTGGCTAAATAATACAAGCCGCACGGGTCGATACATCAGGTTAGGCTATGCTTGCCGGGGTTGGTTCGTGAATGGGTGACAATCTTTATATACCGAGATTCCGGCGTGCCTCGGAAAGCACGTTAAGCCGTTGGTCTCGGCTTATCATTCGTGGATCTTTGATAGTTATTACGAGTCGCCAGAAGCCCGAAAGTCTGACAACCAGTCTTACCAAGGGAGATCCTAAAACGTATAAGACTTGTCTATTTGTGGCTATTGTTATTTCGCCATTCAAGTTTTAAGCTATCACAAAAATAAATAAATTAGACAGTTCAATGTTCATCAGGCAAGAAATTTTACTTCAGATACTAGGTACCGTTCGTCTAATAAATAACTAAGTACCTAACTTTGTTCAGACTCGTCCATTTAGCTGAGTGGTCGTGAACTTGTCAGTGGCCGACTTATGACGGATTACAGTAACATAAATGTGATATTTCTCTCTCTACTGATGGGCATTTATTTCGGGAAATAATTTGTTGAAATCTGTGTGAGAGGCCGTTATAAATGTGATGATTTAAAATCTTTAAGTAAGAAACTTTCCACTTGGCTGTAAAAGTGTACAATACCTATAGATTTTTTTAAGAAAAAATCTCTGGTTCATTCTCACTTTCAGAGCTCTTAGTTTGTAAAAGAAAATGAAGTCTCTGAATCGGAATAATTTCTTTGCAAAGAATGTAGGTGGCAAATAAAGGTGTTATTGGCAAGTCAAAATGATATGTGTCTTCTTCCTTATAATCAAATTTAACCACCACTTTTAAGATATTTTTTTGTTTTGCTTTTACCCGACTGCCCCAGAAAGAGGGTAATGTTTTTCGAGAGTATGTATGTATGTATATATGTATGTATGTATATTTCTTTGGTACGCTCTGTAGCCTAAACGGCTTGATGGATTTTAACATGTGAGGTGTCGTTAGATTCGTCTTAATTGTAGGAGTGTCATAGGCTATATAAAATTTATATATTGCATCTGCAAATACAAAAAAGGGAGGGGTAGGTTTAAAAAAAAACTACATTAGTGGTATCAAATAAAAGCTAGTAATAAGTCAATGTATATTATTTTAATAAAACTAAAACGCTTGAAATTTTTTTTAATTAAAAAACAAAAAACCCGACTGCAAAAACACATAGCTGAAAAGAGAAAAACAAGTATTATAATCTTTTTTTTAATTTTTTTTTTTTACAACAGCTTTACTGATCGACTAGCGCACAGGATCACACTTTATAATAGTAATATTAAGATAAGAATCCGGATAAAAACTTCTGCTAAAGTTATCCCATTTAAGTACAACTCGAGATTTATATTTAACCGAGACCACAAGAATATTTAATTGAAGCACCTTATTACGCCCACGAGGTAATAATTTCATCAAGTTTATTAAGAAGATCTTGCCGCAAGCGGCTTATTAAGAGCTTTAATTCTAGTTTCGTTTCGGTGAGGGTCTTTAACTGAAAATGACCTGTCAAATACGAGCCGTTTTTGACTGAATAGATATCAACGTTAAGTTCAAAGTCTGATTTTAAACTGTAAAGGCTATTTATTATTTAGAAATAAGTATCAGACACTGTGTTCACCATCTTCTTCTAGCCACTTTCGGATAGCTACCTACTCTATCCTTCTTTTTTCGATTTTTAAAAACTATTTTTTTTAGGCAGAAATGTCTTTACCTCCGTTTTCTTTGATAGTCGACTTTTTATAAAAAATGTTAGTTAATCCGATAAAATTAGTCATAAACTTTTAGAAATAATAAACAAAATCCAAATCGAGTCAATATCATCGGAGATATGGCAAACACTACTTAAAAATAAAAATTTGAATAACACAAAAAATATTTAAAAAAAAAAAACGTGTGGCACTCGGGGACTGTCGCGGTAAAGCTATTGCATAGCATTTGTAACCTCCATGACAACATCACGTTTCCCATGACAACATCACGTTGTCATGGGAACCGTCATTACATGGTAAGCGGAGTGGGGGGTGATAGGTTTTATTTTCGTTACGTTACGGAATTTCTTGATTCGGTCGCCGCGCTCAAAGGCCGCGATAAAAGCTATGCAATAGCTTAAAAAAATCCCCCTTTTAAAGTTAACTTTCGATAATTTTTCATGAATATTAAGAAAAATATGGGCGGTCATATGCCCATGGGCGACATCGTATAGCATAATAATCAACCTGTAATGTTCCCACTGCTGGGATACAAGCCTCTCTTCGAGAGGGGGTGGGGTAATCTACCACGCGGGCCCAGTGCGGTTTGGAGAGGGAATAATAACCACCAATTACGGCAAAACTGTTGTCAAACTTTGCCCTTTGTACCTCAAACTAGCTCGGTCTTGTTTTCTGCGGGTGTAATGTCTGGTCTAGATTGAATTTCAAACTGTGAGCCTCTTTTCACACCTTTCGGTTGCCGGGTAGGTATAATTATAAGGCATGAATACTGGGTAAAAGAGTCGAGGTACGTGAGAAAGCAGTCACAATTAATGATATGAAAATCCTTCTGCAAAGACCGGTTATAAAAAAGTACACATACACCATATAATCAGCTTATAATTTTCCCACTGCTGGGATACAGGCCTCCTCCCTGTGAGAGGGAATGAGCCGTAATCCACCACGCGGGCCCAGTGAGTGTTGGTGGATGTCACATCTCTTCGAATTTTTAGTTCTAAGACATGCTGGTTTCTGCACTATGTTTTCCTTCACCGTTCTGAAATAATTTACACTAAGTAATACGCCTGCCTAAATTCGAACCTACGACCTACAAGTCTTAAATCGCGGCCATTTCTACTGGGCCGCCACTGCTTTCACAAAAAAACGTGTGGCACTCGGGGACTGCCGCGGTAAAGCTATTGCATAGCATTTGTAACCTCCATACTTCCTATTTGTCAACGCTATACTTGGGATGATGACGTGATGACATTAAACAAAAATTACGTTCAAAGTTCCCATGACAACATCACGTTTCCCATGACAACATCACGTTGTCATGGAAACCGTCATTACAAGGTAGGCGGAGTGGGGGTGTTAGGTTTTATTTTCGTTACGGTTTTATTTTCGTTACGGAATTTCTTGATTCGGTCGCCGCGCTCAAAGCCCGCGATAAAAGCTATGCAATAGCTTAAAAATATCAGTGACTAATCGCCCAGGAAGTCGCTGCAGGCTGTCATTTGTCACAGTGGGAAACAAAAGGTCCGGAAACATACATAAACAACACAAACCGATTTGTTTTTTAAACGTAACGTATGTGTCCAATTTATTACCTTCAAAGGGTGACGGATAACATTGTGGACCCTAACGTTTATTGTAATGTCTGGTATGTTTAATGTTTTGAGTACGTGTGTTTTCCCTAGGTAAGCACAAGCCACTTATTCACCTTGGCTAACACGCAAGCAGCGTTATCATAAATATGAAGGTGGAAAATTATGGTGTTATTCATTTGAAAGTATACAAATTGAGAAAAAATATTTGATTGTAATAATTTATTTAGGGAGCAGTGGCGGCCCAGTGGTAACGGCCGCGACTTACGAGATGTAGGTCGTAGGTTCGGACCCAGACAGGCGCTTTACTTTGTGTAAATTATTTCATCACCACTGCTCTCAAAACGGTGAAAGAAAACATCGTGAGGAAACTGGCATGTCCTAGAACCGAAAATTCGGAGACATGTGACATCTATCAACCCGCACTGGGCCCGCGTGGTGGATTACGGCCCACTCCCTCTCACAGAAAGGAGGCCTGTGTCCCAGCAGTGGGAACAATTTATAGGCTGATGATGATGATGATGATGATGATGAATAATTTATATAATATATAAGCTAACAGACTTAAAGTAATAATAAGGGAAAAGTATCATCATCATCATCATCATCAGCCTATAAATGTTCCCACTGCTGGGACACAGGCCTCCTCTCTCTGTGAGAGGGAGTGGGCCGTAATCCACCACGCGAGCCCAGTGCGGGTTGGTAGATGTCACATGTCTTCGAATTTTTCGGTTCTAGGACATGCCGGTTTCCTCACGATGTTTTCCTTCACCGTTTTGAGAGCAGTGGTGATGAAAATAATTTACACAAAGTAAAGCGCCTGTCTGGGTTCGAACCTACGACCTACAACTCGTAAGTCGCGGCCGTTACCACTGGGCCACCACTGTTCCCAAAAGTATCATAGGGCATCAAAAAGTTCGTCCGCATCACTGTCTACAGAAAAAGTGCCCAAAGGCTGGCGACATTGCCACATGATAAAGATTTTTTTTGTCTTATTTTGAATTATTTGATTGTGTTTGGCTTACAGCTAAAAATACAAAAGTGAGGCTCCACGCAAACGAGCCACTGACCACAGCTACCGGTGGCTGTCGCCTCTTGCTGCTCTGTTGAGTACTGCTGTAGCGGGGGGCTGCTACCGGCCACACGTGTACGACGAATCTTTACAAAACGTATGAAAAAGCATGAAAACTGTTTGTCGCTGGGCTACCGGTGGCTGTGGTCGGTAGTTCGTTTTGTGCGGAGCCTTATAGTGAGGTAATTCAAGACAACAGTTAGCAATAGATTATTGTTGTACACGTTTTGAAATATCTATTCCTTAAAAGCATAACGCTAACTTACTTAACGCGAGCGCTTAGCGACTAATTTGGATTTATAGTCAATAACTTAAATTGTGACCGAAATTGGTAACTTTTGTAATGTTAAAAAAAGTGAAAAATAAAAAAAAATTAAGCTATTGCATAGCTTTTATCGCGGGCTTTGAGCGCGGCGACCGAATCAAGAAATTCCGTAACGTTACGAAAATAAAAACCTAACACCCCCCACTCCGCCTACCATGTAATGACGGTTCAACATATTCGCCACGGTCAATAAGAAACGACATTTCTTGTCCTCGGGTTCGATCCCGGCCACAGGGATTTCTTTTTGAATTTGTTCAAAGATATTTTAT
This sequence comes from Agrochola lychnidis, assembly GCA_963680765.1. Lineage (NCBI taxonomy): Eukaryota > Metazoa > Arthropoda > Insecta > Lepidoptera > Noctuidae > Agrochola > Agrochola lychnidis. The sequence continues at coordinate 22,310,423 of OY796866.1, forward strand.
TGCATGTTGTTTACTTTTATTTTGTTTTTCATTGTTATGGTTAATATTCCGTTAAAGATTTTGTTAGTTTTTCGTTTCCGATGAAGATTTGTAGTTATTAAGGTGTCAGTTTGTATAGATTTTAAAATTAAATTGTTTGTGCCACCTATGTTCTTGTTTCATTAGGTAGTCAGTTTACTTGGATCCCTGGTCATCACGTTGTCATGGGAACGTAATTTTTGTTTATGTCATCACGTCATCATCCCAAGTGTAGCGTTGACAAATAGAAAGTATGGAGGTTACAAATGCTATGCAATAGCTTTAGCGCGGCAGTCCCCGAGTGCCACACGTTTTTTTTTTGTAATTTTTTTTAAAAAAATTTTTGTTGTGCTACCTACCCCACACAAACTCGAATACCACTGCATGCTATGTAAATAACAGTGACAGGAACTTATCATATCATCCACATACTAAGTGGGAAAAAATACGTATTATTGAAACTAACTCAAAAACTATCCAAACAAAGTTAATAAAATTTATATGGGCCTACTTCGAAAGCACACCCTTTCAAACAAAAGAAAAAAGTTCAAAATCGGTCTACAATTGACGGAGAAATCGGTGGACATACATTAAAAAAAAAAAAAAACCTTTTTCGAAGTCAGTTAAGAAGGTAATTCATCATCATCTGCCTAGCCTTTGCCCAACTATGTTGGGGTCGGCTTCCAGTCTAACCGGATGCAGCTGAATACCAGTATTTTACATGGAGCAACTGCCTATCTAACTTCCACAACCCAGTACCTGGGTAACACGATACCCCTTGGTAAGACTGGTTGTCAGATTTTTAAAGCTTCTAACTACCCGTAACGACTGTCAAAGATCTACAAATGACAGCCGGGACCAACGGCTTAACGTGCTTTCCGAGGCACGGAGGGGTCTAGGTATGTAAAGATGGTCACCCATCCACAGACTAACCGCGGCAAGCGTAGCTTAACCACAAGCAAGGTAATTATGTAAACAAATAGATAATTTGTGCCAGGAGTAGGTACTTTAATAAATCGGTACCTTTGCTGGATGACGTCGATGCGAAATAAAGGTACCTAAGCATTACTTTGGCATTTTTACACCACATAAACAAAATTTCACATGAATTCCCACAAAAAACGAGGAAAAGAAGTAGATTATCCTCATACTATACGTACTAACAACCGATTACAACTAAGGGTATCGATCTTTAAACTTAACTATTCTGAAGAAATTCACAGACATAAATAACAAGGAAAAAATAAAAGTTATTAAACTAAAACCCAACTACAACAAAAAAAAAGGTATAAACAAGACATCACAGACAGACAAATTAAAAATCCGGAGTTACTTGAAATTTTTACAGAGTGTGTACTACTGTGGCCGCTATAACAAAAAATTATAAAAAAAAAAAAAAACGTGTGGCACTCGGGGACTGCTGCGGTAAAGCTATTGTAACCTCCATACTTCCTATTTGTCAACGCTACACTTGGGATGATGACGTGATGACATAAAACAAAAATTACGTTCCCATGACATCACGTTGTCATGGGAACCGTCATTACATGGTAGGCGGAGTGGGGCGTGTTAGGTTTTATTTTCGTTACGGAATTTCTTGATTCGGTCGCCGCGCTCAAAGCCCGCGATAAAAGTTATGCATTAGCTTAAAAAAACAGTCCTCCTTAACCTCCTCCTTACATAAAATATCGCCAAGCTAACAATAGGCTATTACTACGAGCTTCTAAATTTGCATTAAAGTACAATTCGCGTCAAATAACTTTGCCGCTCTGAAGTAGGCTACAATTGACTGCGCAGTAGTCAATCTTACTTATAAAACAGTAACGCGCATGCCAGCACGCATGCGCAGCCTAGCTTCAGAGCGGCAAAGTTATTTGACGCGAACTTTAGCTAGCACAACAGCCTTTAAATAAATGATCCACTGAAGCCTAGTTAACGAACAGGTTATACTATCAAAAATGTAAGAAACACTCCCGGGAACCCTATTTAAGGCCCGGACTCTATCAAAGCGGAGATGTGCGATGCGGTGAGGAGAGGAGATGTTTAACAGCTAGGCTGTGTCCATCAAAGCTGTGCGGAGATGTGTGTGAATTTTTGTTTTATGTAATTTTTGTAACCGTCATTACATGGTAGGCGGAGTGGGGGGTGTTAGGTTTTATTTTCGTTAACTTACGGAATTTCTTGATTCGCTCAACGCGCTCAAAGCCCGCGATAAAAGCTATGCAATAGCTTAATAAATCAAAGTTAAAAATTAAAGCGTAGTGTTAAATATTGTACGGTGATACGGAACCCTTCGCGTACGAGTTCGACTCGCACATGGCCGCTTTTTTATTAACCGACTTCCAAAAAGGAGGAGGTTATATGTTCGTCGCGTATGTTTGTTTGTTTTTTTATGTATGTCCACCGATTTCTCCGTCAATTGTGGACCGATTTTGAAAATTCTTTTTTTGTTTGAAAGGGTATGCTCTCGAATTGGTCCCATATAAATTTTATTAACTTTGCTTGGATAGTTTTTGAGTTAGCTACAAAATACGTTTTTTTTCCCACTTAGTATGTAGATGATATATAAGTTTCTGTCACTGGTAGCAGGTAATGGTATTCGAATGTATGTGGGGTAGGTACCACAACTAAAAAGTGAAAAATAAAAACTTTTTACAAAAAAAAAACAACCGACCTCCAAAAAAAAACACTACAAAGTGAAAAATAACTTTAATTTCGGAAGTCGGTGGCAAAAAACGAAAATACAATACCCAAGACACCGACTTCCGAAATTAAAGTTATTTTTCACTTTGTAGTGTTTTTTTTTTGGAGGTCGGTCGTTTTTTTTGTAAAAAGTTTTTTTGTATCACCTATACATTAGTAATGAAGCATTTTTTTCCGTTTGTCTGTTTGTCTGGATGTATGATCCGGATTGGCGCAAAAACGGCTTATCAGATGTGGATGAAATTTGGCACACAGATAGTTTATAACCTGGATTATCACATAGGGTACTTTTAATCCCGATAGCACATTCCCGTGGAATATTTTCAGACATCCACGCGGGCGAAGCCGCGGGCAACAGCTATTTCACAAATAAATAGGCCTATTATGTTATTTATGAAACCCACCCAATCATTGATCTCAGGTAAGGTTTGACTTTTTTGCCCACTACATAGAATATTATGTCCCTTGGGCATTGACCACTAAGCAATTGTGACGTTCAGGATTTTGTAGGTAGGTTTATGATAGATAATAATGTTGATATGAGGTATTTTTTAGATGATGTAGGTTTTTGTGGCCTTCGAGAATTTTTTGGTAAGAATTTAATGTGAAGTCCAGCTTCCTTTTAAATATTACTGTTTTCATTTTACCGTCTTACGCATGGAGTCATTATGCTTCATTAGACAACCAGACGATTATCTCTCAAAGTGAAGGCACGTGAACATATTCATAAGATGGCAGAATCATCCCTGCTTTGCTCATCGCTGATTTGCTGGTTTTGTTTTCTCCTCTACCTATCGTTATTTCTCCTGACAAAGTTTATTTGTATGTACGTATGTAACTATGTATTAGTATTTATTAGTTTTTGAGTTATATATCTGTCGGAGACGGGTATGTGACTTTCGTTATTATTAGCGATATTTTAACAACTGTGGGCGTAGCGTGGGTAGTGTTGGTTAATGCGCAATAGAAAAACAGTTTGCAGTTCAGATCACATTATAATTTACTATCAAATGAATCACACTAGCTAAATAATACACACACTGGGTGCGACGGCGTTTATTAAAATCGCCAATTAACAAAATGATCTCAAATTACAACTAACACAATAACTGAGCACCACGAATCGAGAACAGTTCCGCGACGTCTTGACTCCAATGCGACCAGAGGCTGATTCTCCTCCTCGCCTTGGCCTTAAAACATCACGACTCTGTAGAAGCGTGCCTTTTTTGGTGTCGATAGATCTCTCTTGATGTTGCTTGTGATTCGTTTCGTTTCCGTATTAATGGCCGGATCCGACATTTCAATTATTTTGCACCTGCCGTGTTTTGTCTCTGCATCATCCTAAGGTTGACTGGTAGAAAATCCCTCAGGCATTAAGTCTGTCTATGTACTGTATTTTTTTATTTGTGCACAAAGTTTTAATAAATTAAATTTTATAATCCATTTCCCAAGAGACCCTTAAACAATCAACATAATTATTCACCAATACATTAAGTCAACAACTTTGCATCAAGCATTCAATTAATAAAATTGCAAAAGATAAAACAATTGCTTTCTCATTCCCCATGCAGACATGTGCCACAAAGTGTTTCCTTTGTTAAAAAGCACTATCATTAATTAGCAATTAAGTTGATGACGAGTTCTTGATTTAAAATTGCGCGCTTGAATCTGGTTTTAAACTAGACTGAACCGGTTTGCACCGGCTGAGACTGGTAATAATGACCCGGATTAGAGCCACGTTTGGCGGGCAATACAACGGTGAAATTGTGCAAGATTCGTGGTGGTGTGAAAGCCAGTGGAGCCGTAAAGCCGATTGGATTGTTTCAGGGATTAGTATTTAACTCTCAAACCGCCAACAAAATGACAAATTCATCAGTAGGTTCTGCTTATAAAATTTCGCTCCGATTTTTTTGAAGTGAAAACTTTTTTAGGCGCGGTGGGCATTTTTAAGATGGGACTAAACCATTAATTTCGCGACACTATGACGACACCTCATTTTTGTAAACATGATCCCATCAAAAACATAAATGTGAAAATGGGAGCCAAATTCCATAAATATGGTTGTCGACTTCGCCGACAAAAGAATTGAAATCTAAATGGGTGCCAAGTTCTGTAGATAATCCTGAAATTTATTTATAAGAACATGCAACTTTCTAAAATAAAATTAAAACACAAATTCTTGTTTTTTCTGCTATAACAATGTTTGCTATTTAAAAATATAACTTCTTAAATTTGAACAGTCGAATTATTTACACAAAGCACTTAGGATAAATTGAAGCTCAAGATTTGACTTGGCTAGTTTTTACATACAAGTTATCTTATATTTGGCTAATCAATTTATCATCTTTATATTTGTCTACAGTGTCGCGGTGCAAAAGAACTAAAACAAACAAGGTAACTTTTTTATGCTGGTGTGCATTACAGCTACGTCTTACACTCGCGCCACGTCATTGTGCTGTAATTTTACTTTTTTAGTGTGCGTGCATTAAGCGGCTAACAGTTGGACGCTATTTTTTATCGAGTTTACAGCTTTGACTGTCTACCTAGGCATATTTAATTATTATTATTTAATTTTAAGTAGGCACTCAACATCAAATAAGTAATTCATGATGTGCTTACCTGTAAGAAATTTGTACACTAGTCTATAAGTTTATTGCATGTATCTCATATCTTTGTATCGGTGTACTTAATTGTTGGTGAGCCAAATAAATAAAGTAAAATATTCATATTTTTGTTCTTTATGTTATGCGCAAGTTACTGTTTCTTATTGTAACTGTAAGGTCAAAATATCTTCTTTCTCTAAAATTTCAGCTTGCTGGTAAAAACTAGCCAAGTCAAATCTTGAGCTTCAATTTATCCTAAGTGCTTTGTGTAAATAATTCGACTGTTCAAATTTAAGAAGTTATATTTTTAAATAGCAAACATTGTTATAGCAGAAAAAACAAGAATTTGTGTTTTAATTTTATTTTAGAAAGTTGCATGTTCTTATAAATAAATTTCAGGATTATCTACAGAACTTGGCACCCATTTAGATTTCAATTCTTTTGTCGGCGAAGTCGACAACCATATTTATGGAATTTGGCTCCCATTTTCACATTTATGTTTTTGATGGGATATCATTACTTTTTGTAAAGAAATTATTATTATTCGTCAATCAAACGTGATCTATTAAATTCTTTTTGTAATTATGCGTAGCAATATTGTGTAAGAATGTAGGTATTTCTTTCGTAACAATTGTTACAATTTTCCGCAATGATGTCAGATCGCTGAGCCGGCGCGGCAAGTATTATTATTAAAAAAAACGTATGCAGTCGGGGAGCCTCATGTCGTATGGCATTTTACTGTGGGGTCGGGCTGCTGACATTGAATCCATCTTTATTTTGCAAAAGAGAGCTATCAGAGCCATTTATAATCTACGTCGCCGCGAATCTCTCACGAAACTTTTTAAAAGGATTAATATTATGACGGTACCTTGCCAATTCATTTATGAAAATATTATGTATGTAAGAAAAATCCACATCTCTTTAATAAAATAAGTGATAGACATAATTTTAATACTAGAAATAAAGATAAACTAGATCAACCATTTTTTAGATTATCTTAAGTACATACATCTTTTATGGGGTACTGTGTTAAATGTTACAACAAAATACCTTGTGACATTTAGCAATTAAATGAAAGAAAATTTAAAACTCATATTAAAAATACACTTTGTAAACAAGCATATTACAAATTAGAGGATTATATCCAAGATAAGAGTGCTTGGAAACATGCTGGTCCTGCTCCATAGGACAATTTAGAATCAAGACAAAATCAAAATGTTTGCTAATTTAATTGTAAAATTTATTACTTTTTGTTTTATGACATTGATTTTACATTCTGTGATTACTTCCTCACACACTGACTTATTAACTGTAAAATTTTAGGAAAATCGTCTACTTTTACAATGTTTGTAAATATGTGAGCACCATGTATCTATCACATATTAAATTATCTGTCGTTGTTTCATTTTTAATTCTTTTTACCTATTGTGGTATAGTAATTTTATTCTAGGTGCACCGTCTTCACATATAATTATTATTTAACAAATGTACGTACATATACAAACAATTGTAAAACATTTTAAAAGAGTAACGGTGGAGTTTCTTGCCCATTCTTCTCCATACGAAAACTACCTTTTGGAAGGGGCGAATAGAATCAATTTTATTATTTTGTAATTTTTGACGTTCAAAAGTGCCATACATGGGCCTATTTGAAATTAATGATTTGACTTTGACTTTGACCCCGTCAGGAACAAAGTTCCTTCTCACGTATGATTGAATTATTTAATTTTTGCAGCCGCCCCTTTTTTTTTTAAGTATCTTCTCCCGCTCTGGGCGGAGCGGGAGGGCGTATCAGACTCTTACTGACTAAAACCCACCCGTGTTCCTTCGGTTGCCCTGTTGCCGGGGGCCACGATGTCCCTATCGGTTTTCTGCGAACCCCCGGCAGGCATTGGCCCTAGCGGATCCCGTCATTTCTGCTGACATCTCTTTGAGGCGCGCGTGGAACTCAACGCGCCGTCGACCCGGGCTTGGTCCTTATCGGACGGCGAGCTACCCATTGCTCACCGTTCGCAAGCCCGCGCCTACGGTGGCCGGAAATAGGCTCGCGATTCCCGCCCCGGGCGTCTCCTCCTGCAGCGGTTAGGGGAACTTTGCCTCTACCTCACGCGTTCCGCCTCCTCCTTCGCGAGCATTACCGCTTCGCAGAAGGAGGTGACGGCCTGCCATTTCCTCTCGCTCCGTACCATGGCCTGAACCAGGGCCGGACGCGAGAGATCACCGCCGCCGTTGCAGCCGCCCCTTGGATTTACATTTTGACCTCACTATGGACTTAACTATTCGTAAGTTTACATAGTCATACGATCTATCAATTCAAAAACGTCTCAAGCATAGTACCAACCTACCAACTACCTTGAACATACCGACCTGAGGTTTGTAACAACGTTTTTCGAGATCAGAAAATGAATGAAATGAATTCACTGCCGCCTAACATTAGGGACCAAGATTTTGACACGTGACACATCAGTTGACTCGACGGGGTGTTTTGAATTCAGTCATGAAATTCAGGAATTTACATCAACTTTTGGCATTCGAATCAAAAATGTATAGTTAGCTGTCAAATTATAAGACGCTGGAGATCAGCGCCATCTGAAGTGAGCAAGTGGCAGTTTTTAACCCCATTTGAAAATTTGTCGTCATGACTGTCATTTTCATAGTTTTCGGGAGATAGTGCTGATATCGAATTAGATGGACATTCTGGATTTTAAGATGGCGGCTATTCCAAATAATAATAATATTGTAGATCAATTGTCATAGACATCAATTTCATGCCAATTGTAAACTTGATAATCAAAATCCGTAAAAAAACGGACCTCTTAATTTCGTCAAGTTCGTCTGTCCGTGCGTCCGGATGTCATACAGTCATTTAACATGGAGACTATTTACACTCTATCGATGAAAATTTTGAAAAAGGTGTATTTTTTGCACCGTTAAACAATGGTGTAGTGAAATTACGATAAACATAATAGTGGGGGTGGCATTCGCCATACTTACATATAACCGAGAGATGAAAAAAATCTATGCATATAAAGCGTGTATTGTTGGATCTCATAATTAAAATGTTAAGATGTTTCTAAGTGACTTTGCTTTTGAAGTCAATAATTTTTGAGATACAGTTTATTTTCGGTTACAACCGCAGAATTAACTTTGTTTGTTATAGTTTTTTCGAGAAATACAAACTTATTTTTGCAGTCGATAAAATTGATACTATGCAATGTTTATGCGTAAATATTCATCCCAATTACGGAACCCTTCACTGTGCGTAGTCCGACATACACTTGGGCAGTTTTTTTTAAATTTCGTTTTGAAACTACCTCAAAAATAAACAATTTCTATTACTCGAGTATGATTATCCTATTAAAAACAAATACTATCAAACTCATACAACTAAAAAAAAATGATTGTTGGTTTTATGAAACCACGGTAAAAGTGAAACTTTACACGGTCAGCTGCTGCGAACTATAGGCGCCGCCATATCGGCCTTGGCTGCTCTGACGATCGCCTTTCACTTTATCCCTACTCCGCGGCCGACCGACACGCGACATGCAACACACAGACGAAAAAGTTTGAGACGATGTAATAAAAGTTTCAATTTAAAAATATAGACGTCATTTAAAAGTGTTTGCGGAATACCTACCTAATTTATATAATTAATTTAACATCATTCACAAACAAAATTTTCTTAAGCCTACCTAAAAAATGTATACTAGGCATTCTATATCAGAAAGTATCAAAAATAAAATCCACAGTAAATAATTGTCCAATAAATTAAACATAATTTTGAACAACGTTCCGAATTTAAATTCAAATAAATAGAAACAATTCGGCGCGAAATTCAATAAATGAGGTAAGTATCTATCCTCGTTCTATGTGTTGACTCGTTTTATATTGAATGTCCTAAAAACGATTAAACACTAGAAAAGTATAAATAATTATTTTAAACAATGTTTATTGTATTTAATGCTTAAAACAATTTTATTTTAATTTTCAAGTATAGATTTCAGACATTCGACATAATTATAAATTAATCGAGACAATCAAAATTGAAAAAAAAAAAACGTTTGGCATAATCGTTTTCGCACATCATTACAATAAAAAAAAAACAATGATCGACAATTTTTAACACAAATTGAGTAGTAGTAATGAATATTACGTATTATTGAACATGTGTTCGTATAATAAGTAAAGATCTGGGCATTTTCTAGTTACTTATAATATTTTTAATCACATTTGTCACATTTAAAGTCGTATCAGATATGTGTATGTGTGTTAATTGTGAAAAGTTAAAATGTAAACACGCACGATTGGCGCGAATCTTCGACTTTTGATATCAAAAACTTCATTACTACTACTTATTTAACTTGAAAAATGGATGAATTCGTCAAATAATTAAATGTTGTAATAGTCGCTGTCCTTATGGTGGAGTTTGGATGTTCGCAATCCCCAATTTTTATGTTTTTTAGCCTCGACCTCGACTGTCATCAAAATGGCGATTATCGCATTTACAGACTTGAATTTTATAAAGGTAAATTAATAATCTTGCGCGCTAAATATGAAAGATTTAATGGCATAAACATTATTTTAGCCAACTCTCTTAATTAAAGATGAATAATCTCATTGGCAGCAGCATTTTCAGTGCTTCTATAGGAAGGTTTACTTTAACAAATAACACAACAATACCTAAATACTAAAAACATTTTATTTCTCATAGAATTTAAAACGGCTTCAGCTTCATTCTCATAAAAAAGCAGCGTAGGTACGGTAGATGGTAGATGTACGCTTTCCCACAAAACAGTAATAAGCAATGATGATCTCTTAAACAATTTGTCCTATTTTGCTCACTTATCAATAATTATGTACACTAAGTCCTGCTGCTCACATGTCACGATTTGATTCTGGCCCTAACCAGATTATTGTTTTGATCTATTATGGGTAAATCTTTTACACTCTAGGGTGGCTCTGTTTTTATCATCACTTGCTTGCCTATAAACATCTCTGGTAGCAGCCTCTCTCAGTAAGCATGACAAACTTTATCCAAATGTATACTTAACCTAGAAAGTAAGAAAATACTCTTATTGTTGTTTATTTACTTTTGTATAATAATTATATCACTCATAGTAATTCTGCCATTTTAAAAACACTAACCTGATGACTTCTGTGACTTGCAGTTGACATGCCACATACATAACATAATATGCTTAGATTTTGCTGAGCAAGTAATACTTGGGATAGAGTTGTAGATAATATAATCAATAATGTCAAGTCTTGCAATAACACATGTCATCGTCATACCTGAAAAAGGTAAAAAAATTCAGTGTATTTACTTATGCTATATAATTACATCATACTATAGACATTTACAGCTGACGACGCGCGACGTACCCCTGACTGAACATAGGCCTTCTACTAATAGGCTGCTAAAATCAATGAGGTTATACAATACGACGGTGTTTATAAATATTTAGAGAACATAATAAACTTACCCAGGGCCATGGAAAGATAAGCAATAGTTCCTCTGGCTTCAATTTAAATTGACAGCATTAAATCGTAACGTAATATAAGTATAAAGTAAATACGGAAAAATAAATTCAAATCAACGTAAAACAAACAGCCAACAATGCCATTGATCTGACAGATTTTTTTTGACAGTTTGACATTATGCATGGTGTCAGTGTTACCAGGTTTAATTATTTTGGTAATCGATTGACGAAATCGATTGGGTGATTATCAGTGATCGGAGTAGTTCGATTGATTTTACGTACTCGCATCATGAATAGTCATAGAAATCATAACATGGATAAGCCTTTTTTCCGGGATTTCATTTTGGTACTTACGGGATTGAATCAAATATTGTTAAAGTAAGGATTTTTAAACTACTACATTGGAAATTTATAGAATGCGATAGATAAATATTTAAAATATATTATATTGTTTTATAGTATATCTATCCTTTTCTTGGAGTGCGATCACCTATATACTATTAAACAGACAGCAAAAGGGTTGAACATTTCTTATTCATATTGATGTATTCTTTATTCTACACATTACAACATTTGAAATTCCTTAAAAAATCTTAATAATTTCAAAATCCCGGAATCCCGGAGGCGTATCCATACTAATATACGTGCCAGTTCATTGACCTCAAATCAATCTACTTACTCTGATCACTGGTAGTTTATAAAATAACATTACTGCCTCGAAACGCTTTTAAGTTGTTGAGTATATTCAGACCATATAATATTTTATTTATTGTAAAATCATAGTTTTACAGTATTTGAGTATAATAAATAGCATTTAAAACATACTCGTGTAGTGGATACTCCACCTACTCCATGTGGGTTAGTATCGATATTTTCAATCGATTACAAATTATTTTATTGGAATAGTCTGTCATCTGGCAACATTCAGGTTAGGATTGAATGGCGGATGTAGCTCTTTATTAAGTATCAACAAAATAAATATTTATTAGGTTCTCTAATGCTAGAAGAAATAAATTTTGATAAAACGACTTGAAAAAAATACAACATAATTTTTGATAAATAAGCTTTGACACAGTATCATACCATGGGCCTGCTTTCGGGAAATCTCTTTTCAACTTTCTAGGTCACCCGGAAATGGGTTAAATGTTTTTGATGTCTAGTGACAGGGTCGTTGATAAAAATGCCGATTTTTATACGTTAATATCTCAATAACCGTTTGAGTTTTATTTATGAAATTTGGAGTTCTAGTTAATCTAAGGGGTTTTTATAAATAAACCAAATTTCATGAGTCTATGTTACATAGATTTTGAGTTATTAAGGGGTCAAAAGTGGCTCCAAATGGTTCGTGTAATATAACACACTGCAGCCGTGTCTTGCCTAGTACTTGGCTCGACACGCTGCCGCGTGTCTAGATTGTGCTCTTTATTTATATTATGTTACGGATCAATGTTCTATGCAAGTATTTTTACTTTAAAGGTTTTGTAAAGAAAGAAAGAAGAAAGAAGAAAGAAAATACATTTATTTAGCACAGACCAAAAAAGCACACAATTAACAGCAGATAAAAAATAAAAATAAAAATCAAACAATAAGTGTAAAGAAATTAGCAGGAGAGTGTGCCTCACGGCTGCGCCAAAAAGGCCCAGTTCAGCAAAAATGCCAGACAACAATAAGTGCCTGACGCTGGTTTTCAACTGGACCTGAAAGTGTGATGTGACGGATGTAAATCAGCTTTATAATGTAACGTGTATATGTAAAATAAATTTGTGTCAGATAAAAAATAAATAAAATAACGAATATGTAGGTACAAAAATAGTGTGATTGTGTATAAAATTGCAAAACAAAACAAACAAAGACTGACAAATAAATGAGTAAGTGAGACGGACACATGATAGACCATTGTATACTTAAATAAAGATATCCTTCGAAAATAAGCCTGAACAAAAAAAACCTGTTTTGAACGATGACAGACCCCCATGTTCCAACACATTGTCATAATTTATAAATGCAACAAGAACTTCCGGCCCGAGGATATACGGAACGTGAGCCGGTGAGTCGAGCCGAACCTCAGCATGAGCCAGAGCAATTCCGAGCAATTAAACTGTACAGTATAACAGCACACAGACACAGACACATACTCAATACTCAAGTGGGCAGGTACATACATCATATAATTGAGACATTCAGGGTGACCATATCCAACTTCCGTTGCGCTTCTATGAGGTACTGCCGTAAGCGTCGTCTAAAAGTATCAATCGTATTAATTATCCTAATCGGAGGTGGCAGGTTATTCCATACTTTGGAAGCCGCATAACGAAAGCTGCCTCTGAAAGCGGCTGTACCCTGAGACTGGGTCGAGAGTTGTTGTGAGCATTGCCTTCTCCCGCATTCCCGTCTACTAGTAACCCAACTCAGCTTATTGAATAGGTAGTCCGGTTTCTGATACTTAACTACACCGAATAGAAGGCAAGCCAAGTGTAGTTTGCGTCTGGACTTCATTTTCAGAGAAAAGTGCTTGTTAAGGAAAGGTGTGACATGGCTTCTGCGAGGAATATTGTAGCAGAACCGAGCACAAGCGTTTTGTACCCTTTGGATGAGGCGATCTGTCCGAGCTAATAGTCGCGGACCGTAAACCGTATCAGCGTAATTCAACCTAGACAGAACCAGGGTTTCCACTAGCTGTTCTCGTAGTCTTTCGGATAAATAAGGCCTCATATTATATAGAACTTTTAGGCGATAAAAACAGTTTCTAACCGAGTCCGCTACGTGTTTCTCAAAACGAAGGTCTTTGTCCATTATAACACCTAGATTCCGCGCTTCATACACACGCTCAATTGGTTCGCCCATAAGTTTTAAGTCAAAAGTCACAGGCAGTCGTGCCAACTGCTGTCTTGTGCCAAATACCATATATTTCGTTTTTGTTGGATTTAACGACAGGCAGTTATCCTCAGACCAGGCGGCGATTCTTTGAAGATCATCGTTAAGATCCTTAATGGCACTATCGTACTCATCTGGCCTAAAGGATATATACAGTTGGACATCGTCGGCGTATATATGGTACTTGCATCTCTGGAGACATTTTATAATGTCCGCACAGTACAAAATAAATAAAATCGGGCCCAAAATAGAGCCCTGCGGGACTCCCCTTTCTACAGAAGTAAGTGTCGATCTAAGGGTAGTACCGTCCCCCAAACGCAAGTCAACAAGCTGTTCCCTATTACTTAGATAGCTGCGAAACCATTGCAAAGCGCTGGGGTCGAAACCATAATAATTTAATTTCGATAGTAATAGCGGGATATTTATTGCATCAAATGCACGCGAAAAATCAAGTAAAACCAGTAATGAGCACATTCCTCTATCTTGGGCAGATAATATATTATCAGTAACATCCAGTAAAGCAGTAGATGTACTGCGCAGTTTTCTGAAACCAGATTGTAAATCAGGTAGAACGTTATTTTGTTCCAAAAAAAGTGTTAATTGGCGGCTTACGATTTTTTCTAATACTTTGGATAGACATGGTAATATACTTATAGGGCGTAGGTCTTTTAATGTAGATGGATTAGAGTTTTTTGGCAAGGGCCTAACGGAGGCAATTTTCCATTGATCGGGAAACGTAGACGTCACTATAGAGCGGTTTATTATGTCCGTTACAACATTTAACGTGTGTGGCATAGTCATGTTAATCATATCCAGAGTAATGCTGTCGTAACCTTCAGCGTTACTTTTAAGGTTGGAGATAATGCGAGAGATGTCGTTCTCTTCCACTGGAGTGATTGCGAAAATTTCTTCACCATGTCTATGACTTTCATAATATTGCATAAGTGATATGCTTGCCACTGGGTTACCGGGAACAATTAAAAAGTTATTATTAATTAGGTCAGGATCTGTAAAATGCGACGGTAGGTCTTGTCTAGGCTTATAGGGCGATATGGTGGATTTTAGGTTTTTCCATAATAATTTAGGGTTTTTAATTTTATTATTTATGTTGTGCTTAAAATACGCAATTTTTTCATTGTACAATGAACTAATCACTAAGTGTTTTAGCTCTTTGTAATATTTTTTTTTTGAATCGGCTTTCGTTTTCTTATAACTACTAAGTGCGTCGTCACGTAAATGCATCATAACTTTGATTGTATCTGTAATCCATGGATACGACTTTTCCTTTACAGTACACGTCTTGATCGGTGCGTGAACATCAAACAGGGAAACTACATGGGTGTTAAAGACATGCACCATATCATTAACGTTGTCAAGCGATGAAATAGTTCCAAGGTTTAGCAATGATAAATCCAAATTAAAGGTTTCTGTGCACACATCTTTAAGAGGCCGAAATTTTACCAAGTATGGTTTGAACTTGTCCCGCTTAATATGAAAATCACCAACTACAATAGAATGGCCGTTGATTGAACCGAAAGATTCTACCACAGTATTTCTTGCTCTCAGATCAGTACATAGGAGATCGATGAGAGTTTCACTGGATGTTGTAAAGTGGGTAGGAGTTGTGACCAACTGTGAGAGACTAAGGCAATTTAAAAATTCATTAATATTTTTAGTCTTTGTCCCGTTTGTGTCTAGCAAATTTACATTGAAGTCGCCAAGTAATATGTAGTGGTCGCAATTCCCTAATGAACTAATAGAATCTGTTATGGCATCAAGGAAGAGGACTAGGTCATGCCATGGTGGTCTGTAGGCTGTACCTATAGCAATTTTTTTGCCGTTCAATGAGATCGTTAACCACATTTGTTCGACCGATTCGAACCTTGGATCGATCGCACCAGTCCATGTACGCGCGCTCAAACCCCGACTCAGATAAAAGCCGACGCCCCCACCACGACCCGAGCGCACACTCGCCGGCCGCGGCGTGTGGCGTAGACGATAGCCCGGCACCACCGGCGCGCGCCCCTCCTCGCCCGCTCGCAACCAAGTTTCATTAATGGCCATGACATCAAAACAATGCCTGTCGAGTGCACCAATCAAGTTATCATGACCTGTACCCAATGATCCAGCATTAAGACAACCAACTTTAAGAAACTTTTCTCCTTTAGTCATCATTATAATAAAATAAAATTATTCCGTCATTTAACAATATCAATATTATTAGCGCACATTCAGTAGTTTCAATTCTAATTTCAAATATTATTATTAGTTTAAGTCCAATTGTAAATATGTAAATAATGAAAAACATAAAATGATAATGAAACAAAGGTTTTAAGTTGCGGTATGTACATAATAGTTTTGTAAATAACGGGGTTGTAAAAATTAAATAGTAGTTTTGTAATAAATAGATGTAGATACTCGTAAATATGTGTAGTGTTATAAAACTGGTTTACGTATAGTTGAGTGAGGTGCGCCGCGAGACACACGCCTACAAATACAAAAGATATCACATAGTAGCAACACAAACTTAACACTTGTGAAATGCTGATACTAACAACAAATAAACTTACTTTATAAAATAGTGCGACAGTACAAGAACAAATAATATTAAAAGAAAAGGTAATTTTAAAATGCGCTATTTCCGGTGTTACCCGGTGCCGGTCCGAAAATGCGCTGCAAGTCAGCCTCACTGCGGATGTGGCAAGTGGCGTCTCCGGGTTTGTACCGGGCAAGAATACGGCCTCGTTTTGCCCATATAAATTGCCACCCGAGGCGACTGCCGGCCTCACGAGCGCTTCGAAACAACTCTCGATTCACCTTCGTAAGGCGCTCGTTCACATAGAAGCGCGTCGCAGGGCCTGGCAAATCCAGGTCCGCAGTAGACATCCCGCGTCGCACTCGTGCACCCTCCAGCAGCTCGTCACGCAGGTCGCGGCGTGCGAGGCGCACGACGAGGAAGCGGGGGCGGGTCTCCACCGGCGCCGTCGCCTGCGTCGCGTTGATGCGCCTACCTCCCACACGCTCGGCGCTTACTATGTCGCGCGCTTCGATTTTGACGCAAATCTTAGACGCAACCAACATCGCCATGTGGATTGAATTTTCACCACTAGTCTCGGGTATGTTAGAGATCTGTATATCATTCCCGAGCAGCTCCTGATCTCGGTCGTTTATATCGTTCCGCAGCTGTTTGATTAAATCGTTTACCTCTGACGAAACTCGGGGCTGAGTGTATTTATTTTCCAACACAGCCACTCTCTCCTCCAGATTACTCATCCTATCATTCGTAGCGTTTAGAGAGGATCTTAACTCGGAAATATCATCGCGGAGCAACTGGAATTCACTCCGCACCGACTTCAAAAAGTCCTCCTTAAATACACTTAGCTCTGCCCTGAGGATGTCTAGGTTGAGCTCCTGTGTAGCGTCTAGACCTGTGGTGTGTATGGGGCTGGTATTCACCAGGTTAGCGAGGCTCTCCTCGCGTGCAGCTGGTGCTGGTGTACGCACCCTTACCGGAGTTTCAGCCCGATTGTCCCTCACCAAGTTTTTATTACACTCAGGACAGTGCCAGGGGGTCGTTAAAGGGCCGGTGTTCTGTAAACCTACGCACGCTCGATGGTACCAAGACCTACATTTATTGCAATTAGCGGCTTCTGTCGACGACAGAAACTTGCCACAGCCGCCACACTTAGCCATGGTGAACTTGTATTATTTGATGTAATCGATTAGTTCAAATAGTACACCGATAAGGCAACAGATGGCGCTATTTTCAGATATACGTTTATGGCAGTTTTCACGGTGTGTATGGTATGGATAGACACCATAAGCAAAGCACAGTATCGGTGTAAAGGTGCGCACACACTAATGTTTGGTCACAGATTGTGTCTCGGTCACGAATGAAACACTGTTTATTTTTCTTCGAGTGTCAGGTACTTAAAAATATTTCCGGGGATCGATAAACGTTTTTAGAGTTTTATTATATTTAACACAACACATAAACACTTAAAAATATTAATACTTGTAAGTTGCACTTATACATGTATTTACACAATAAAGTTTTGCAAAACAAACTTGTATTTTATTTATTTCGCGAGAAGTAAACAGAGAGCTTATGAACTGATTGACATCCGTCTACTCAATCCCAAAAAACGTAAACGCGATTGTGCTCTTTATTTAGATAAGGTTACGGACCAATGTTACAATGTGACACGATATGTTCAAGTTTTCACTTCTGCCACCACTTTTTTTTAAATTATTAGTTATAAACTAGCTTTTACCCGCTTGAAAGTTGGAAAATATCCCATGGGAACATAATTATAATGAACTATCTGTGTGCCATTTCATTCAAATCTATTCAGCCGTTATGCGCCAATCCAGAACATATTCATACAGACAAAGATTGTAAAAACTACATTTTCGGCATTAGACTCGTTCCCACACACCTCGTAGCAACTACATTGTTTTTTAATATTCCATCATTATTCATTCATTTCATTTTGACTTCATTACTATGTTATTATATGTATAGATGCCTGATGTAGGTATAGATACTGGTATTCAGCTGCATCCGGTTAGACTGGAAGCCGACCCCAACATAGTTGGGAAAAGGCTAGGCAGATGATGATATACAGTGTGAGTCTTGAGTTCATCTTTTTTAGGGAATTTTTGAGATGGGACTAAACAATTGATTTCGCGACACCGTTACGACACCAGCTTATGACCATTAAAAAGACATCAACGAGTTGATTACCGCGGTGCCGATTTTTTTTCAAGTTTTCATTTCTGTCGGCACTCCCGGAGTGCCACTGTTTTTTTTAAATATTTTTTCCGTCGATAACATTAAGCATAGATTCCCTCATTTCTATATGTGCACATTATAAAGACTCACACTGTATGTATAGATGCCGGTCGATTACGGATAAGTCTCACGATTTTAAAAGCTTCTAGACTTGAAATGCTAAGTCTTATGAATAAAAAGTAATTAACAGATAAATAATAAATATACCCACGAAGTAAATACAATAGAATACACCGCCCTTTTTATGTAGGAGTCAAATGTTGTCAAACCTTTGAAAAAAAGAAACGAAACGGAAAATCCTTAAACGTACAAACAATTAAACACTAATCCAGCGGCAATAAAAGTCCATGGCTCTTATGCTGAAGGAAATTAGGCATAAAATCGTATGGCAGTAAGTTTATTGCTACTAAAACCGTGCGGTCATGTCTGCTTTTGATTAGACTACTAATTGCTAGGGATGGGACGACCCTTTTAAGAAAATGGCAATTGACAAATTAGTTTCATTTGGACCTTGATTTTTTCTGTTTTTCCTGGTATTGTTTTATTTTCTAGTTTTAGAAATCCTACATCCAGGGTTGTTTTAATCGCGGGCTTGTGGATAGTGAGCAACGGGTAGCTCGCCGTCCAATAAGGACCAGGCCCGGGTCGACGGCGCGTTGTGTTCCACGCGCGCCTCAAAGAGATGTCAGCAGAATTGACGGGGTCCGCTAGGGCCAATGCCTGCCGGGGGTGTGAAGAAAACCGATAGGGAGATCTTGGCCCCCGGCAACATGGCAACTGAAGGAACACGGGTGAGTTTTAGTCAGTAAGAGTCTGACACGTCCTCCCGCTCCGCCCAGAGCGGGAGAAGTTATTTTAAAAATTTCTCAACCAAAAAAAAGGGTTGTTTTAATCGGATTGAGGTTGACATTTATTCTCCAGTCTAATCAGATTATTAGTATCCACTCGAGAAACAAAAGTTGCATTTAATTAAATGTAAAGTGAACTTATAGGTACTCGCTGCCATGTTTTCACTCGTAGCGGTGTAGCTAGTGCACCTACGCGCGTAGTAGCGTAGCCACTCTCGTAGGCTTCGTAGCAAAGATGGCCGCAATGACGCGCGTAGCTTTGCGGCTACGTTCGTAGCAGCGGTTTGAGTAGTCACAGAACCTGAGTGAATCGCATAAAATACATACACACAGAATTCATTAATAGCGACGGCAATAAGTATAACCTTTTTAGATACATATCATTTATTTATTGTATATTTTATTGTACACCACAAATAACGTAACATAAAATAAATCAAACACTTCAAAATATAACAATGGGCGGCCTTATCGCTATTAATGTATTTTTAATTATGTCAAATGAGAACACCTGAAAGATGTTTAAATAATTGTATTTCTAGCAAAACAAATAATAATGACAAACCATGATCACTATACACACAAGGGCTTTTGTATGTATGTATAGGGATTATTATAGAGCGAGCATTTACAAAATTCTTGAATAAAATTACTTTACTGAAGCAAAATTTGGTTAATAACAAAGCTGAAAGTGTTTCAATATTTACAGATAATGAAAGATACAAAATAAACTACAAACAAAAAAACTACATATTATTTTCAATGTTATATTTAATCAAAACTTTGTAAGCAAATGAAAAGTAAGTGTTCCTCCGGGGAATAACTACCTAGATAAACATATTAACATAAAATATAGCAATTATTGGTGTAATACATAAAAAATTTGGACCTAGTAGACTACTATTAAACAGCGATTTTCATCATCGCTATTGCCCTTTGCTGCGTTTGAACGTGATTATATAAAAAGATTGCGTTTTTGCATGTTATGGAGCAAATCAACAACCAGTCTTACCAAAAAGTATCGTATTACCCAGTTACTGGATTGTGTAGAACAGATAGGCAGTCGCTCCATGTAAAATACTGGTATTCAGCTGCATTTGGTAAGACCTGAAAGAAAGAAAGAAAAAAAATGCGTTTATTGGCATTACAGAAAACAAAAACACCTTAAAACTGCTTTGACAATGCTTTTAATGCCAAAAAGGGCCTCAGCTCAGCATAATGTCAGATGACAACACAAGATCACCACCTGATGCTGATTTTCAGCTGCAGCCCACGAGTGTCATACGCTAGAGTAATAAACACATAGGGAAGTGCATTTGTCCGCTTTAGTCAAATAACAGAATAAATTAAAATTGATAATATTAAATAGCTCATATAAAAAACCAATAAAATGTTGTGACATACATGTGTGTGTAGTTGCGTGTGTGTTGCGTTGTGATTAATGAAGCCAATTCCAACATAATGATGTAGGTAAGATTGAGAATGAAGCAGATTGCTGCAACTGGCATCCAAATAATGGGTAGAGTTGCTGTATTGAGCTTCTGAAACTCGAAAAATTGCTGATCGCCGCAAAAATGGATATGCAAAGACCCTTCCAAAAATCTTTTTCCACACATTCTATCGAATAAAATATCTACGTATGTCCCATTTCCTAAACCTGTCATTTACATCGCTAACCTACATAGACTTAGTCCTGTCATCTGCCAAGCTCAGTTCTTCATACGAGCATATTTCCAATAAAACGAAAAAATAAAAAAACATGTACAGGGGAGGATGTTAAAATTCTGCGTGATTTTAAACATTCATTGAGGATTACATGGTAGGTTGTCTGTTTTTAGGGTTCCGTAGCCTAATGGCAAAAAACGGAACCCTTATGGATTCGTCATGTAATGTCGTTATGGAATCCACCCTTATCATGTCACCCTTATGGAATCACACTAATATTATAAAGGCGAAAGTTTGTGAGTGTGTGTGTATGTTTGTCACTTCTTCACGCTCAAACGGCTGAACCAATTTGGATTAAATTTGGTACACAGATAGTTTATAATCTGGATTAACACATAGGATACTTTTTATCTCGATATTCCCACGGGATCGAGACTTCTGCGGGTGAAACCGTGGGGCGCAGCTAGTACGTCATAAATCGTAAACCGCAATTTACCTTTCATTCAATGTTACTTGCTGCTACGGAACCCTTCATGGGCGAGTCCGACTCGCACTTGGCCGCTTTTTTCTTTTATCTTTTCACAAAAAACGTAATTAAAAAATTGTAACTGAAAAAAAAACATGAAAAATAAGAGATTTCAAATAACTAGTTAAGTTATTATTAAGCCATAGCAGAGATAGTCTAGTGGTGTGACCGTCAGACTGCTAAGTCATAGGTCTCGAGTTCGAACCCAAGGCCTCTGACTTTTCAGATTCATATGCGTATTGTATAATTTATCACTTGTTTACAAAACGGTGAAGGAAAACATCATGAGGAAACCGGCATGCCTGAGAAATAATTCTTGACGGCATGAGAAGCCAAGTCAGAGGCCATGGGCGGCTTTATAATTCTGACACCAGGTTAGTCACTAACCACACGAAAAAAAGAAGACCAAATTTACGACTCTTGCTTTAGAGAGTTCGCAGATGGCATACAATCAGAGATATAATGTTTGTAGGAGCTAAATGAAACAGTAGAGATCGAATCTATCGACGAGGTCATACAAAACATGCGTCTCTTTAATCTTTCTTACGTGTGGTTTATGACTAACCTGCAGGCCTAACATGACACACGTGACATATATCCACTCTCGCACGACAAACTTTTGTCTATTTCTGTAGTTTTAACGTTTTCTGACAGCTATGCCATACAAAATACTCGACTCGTTCTGTCAAACTTCATGTTTTGTCGACAAACCCTAACATGACACGTTATTTATCTCGATTTTTGACAGTTCAACACGATATAATCAGTAATTTTGTCGTATTTAGTCGTCGTCGATTTTGACGACGCTAGAGAGTAGACAAAAAGACAAAATTATGATACATAAAAAAACTCGAAAAAAAGGTGGCAGATTCATAGTCGTACTTTAATTAACGAAATCTCTGTTACAATAATAAACTTCGATTTGTCAAATTGCGATCGTCGGCCCATTTGTCATTTGTGGTGATTATCTAATGAGTATAGGTACCACTAATTTTAACTTCTGTCATTTTGTATTTTAATTTCAGCATGCCAAAGAAATCATTTAATTTTTATCAAAAAGTCGGTTAAATAGAAAACTAATCATAAATAAATAAATAATAAAAAAGTATTCATAAATAATTAAATAAATAAATAATCAAAAAAGTAATCATAAATAAATAAATAATAAAAAAGTAATCATAAATAAATAAATAATAAAAAAGTAATCATAAATAATTAAATGAATAAATAATAATAATTAAGAGAGAGAGACGTTTATTCAATAAAGTACATAATTCCATGCATAAAATTGAATGAATGAAACAGAACTTCAAGCCGATGTTGCTATCATAAAAATAATTTGTTTTTAATAATTTGCAACATCGGTTTATCGTCGCTCGATAAAAGAATGTCAAAGTGCCTTTTCCTAGTTTACTCGTCGTTTGCGGTCATGTTAGGGATTAGAATGACGTCAGAATCGTGGACAAATTACGATAAAACGAGAAAAAGAGCGTTCTCGCGCTTGTCATGTTAGCCCTGCTGGTGTCAAGAATTTTTATCCCGCCCATAGATAGGCCTCTGACTTGACTTCACATGCCATCGAAAAATATTTCCCAGGCATCATGGTTTCCTCTCGATGTTTTCCTTCCACATGCGCCTGGCTGATTGTAGGACCTACAGAAAGTATGCATGTGTGTGTTGTATCTATGAGCACAATTGTTACTACTTTTTTTATTTTTTACTAGTGGACGTCACGCGGTTCCACCCGCATAGTTCCCGTTTCCGTGGGAGTAGGGGGATAAAGTATCGCCTATGTTACTCGCTGGTAATGTAGCTATCCATTGCTGAGGGCTTTTTTCAAATCGGTCTAGCAGTTTTTAAGTTTATTCGTTACATACAAAAATATAAAAATACAAATCTTTCCTCTTTATAGTATTAGTATAGACTAGCTCTTGTCCGCGACTTCGTGCGCGTGAAATTTCGGCCTCCGACCTACCGCGTCACATCTCATCGTCCGCCCGCGCTACAACTTCGTTTTCGTTAGCATTCTTTCTGACCATTTTACTTTTGCTCGGCTTCTAAAGGTCGTAGCGTGATATTCCATAACCTTCCTTAAGAATTGGGCTATCCAATGCAAAAATATTTTTTCAGATCTGACTGGTTGTTCCGGAGATTATCCCCTACATACAAACTTACAAACAAACAACCAAACAAACAAATTTTACCTCTTTATAATAAAAAATAATAATATAATAACCTCGTTAGGTAGCTGGATCAAGGGCTTGATCCAGAAAGCAGTACTCCTGGACACGGCGCGTATTGTTAGGAGGTTCCTCTCTCAGGAGCCCTGACCACCGGTGGCTTGGACCCTGTTCCCGACACCGGTGAGCTACTATTTTTTATATTTTTAAATGTTTATTTAATTATATATTAAAAATGTAATTAATATGTATAAAAATGAAATAAAGGATATAATAAAATATATATATATAGCCGACAGAAGTGGAAACTTGAGCAATTTTATTGTGCAGGTAATACTTTTAATGAGGTATCGGTAACCGTAACAGTGTCGCAAGTTCAATTGTTTTTCCCCTCTCAAAAATGCCCAAAGCGCCTATAGAAGCTTTCATTAAAAAAAAATGTATATCTTAAAATGCGTGCTATTTATCTGTAGTGGCTTTGTAAATGCACTGTTAAAAGTCGAACAAAAGGAATTATTTTTAAAAGGTACGCTACGTACGTACAGTAAGTGGTTTGCTTGAAAAGTCTGTCAGCAATGACATTTGCGGCTTTTTGAGAGATTAAAATATACCTTGACCACTCCAGGGGAGTTCTTATCTGAAGTTTTTTTTACTTTCCTCTTAATATTAAGTAGAAGCCTTTTGTAAGATTTCATTGTATGAAGTGCAGTCATTATGAAATCGTCATTTTTCTTCTTGAGTGACGGAAATCGTCCTGTGCAGAATAAAAAGCGGGATCATTATTTAAATAAAGATGTTGTAAATTCAGTAAATACTTTGAATAACTAAAAGACATAATGTTTAGAGGACCCTTCAATGTTTTGCTTTATTACATGAAAACCTTTTTATATTCACTCATGATTTTGTGGAAAAACGTAAATATTTTGAAGATTATTTTTCACGTATTTGCTCTCTTAAAACCAATAAACTCGTTTTAATTAATACTTGAGTTATGATGTTGCTGATATCCTAATGGCTCGTTTAGTTGACGTGCTAAATAAAAGGTTAATTTATTTTTATTTTTACCATGTACAATATCGGTTTTATATGGTAAACATTCGGAATTTAGTCATTCGTCATGGCAAGATTGCGAAGTTCCATACATCGCGCCGATGAACATTCTCAATTAAGTAATTCGTCATAGCAAACTTTTGAAGTTCCGTACATCGCGATTATGAACATTCTCAATAAAGTACTTCGTCATAGCGTATATTCTGACTCACGTAAATCGTAATTTTAAACTTTATAAATACAGTACATCGGTATTTTAAACTTCGAAGTTCAGTAGTACAGTCGCTGGTCCCGGCTGTCATTCGTATATCTTCGACAGACGTTACGGGTTGTCAGAAGCCCAAAAATCTGACAAACAGTCTTGCCAATTGGTATCGTATTAGCCAGTAACTGGGTTGTGGAGTATTAAAATCAAGAGGCTATATGGATCGAACACATTTATTAATACCACAAATTAATATAATACAAAACGACTTTTTCTTCCCTGACGGAACAGTTTTATAGTGACAGATTCTAAACTGTTTTTACTCGAATCTTTTAAACCACTGTCATGTAGGTATACAACCTCCATCACGCACCCTTAAACTATTCAGTGTGCACACACTCTAAGTATACAGTATATTCAGCTAGAGCTATCGTTCACTGAAATACAATCAATTAATTTGCCTTTATTACATGCGTCTGTTCTTAAAACAGCTCAATAACAAAAACACTAAACAGAAATAAAATAAAATTATCTATTACCTATATATATCATAACAAGTCAAAATAAAATCACATCAAAAACAATGGTGCCGATTCCCTTGTTCACAAATTAAACTAAATTTAAGTTCAGTGCATCTTTTTCTTTCTATTTCATTAAGAAAAGGACAGAAGATAAATTTTAGTTTAGTCCTGTCAAATTAATCAGCGCCTGTCACTCTCCATACAAGTTTAGACGTGATTAAAAACTTGCCAACTAAAATTACGTCAATTTACGTCAAGCGCTGATTAATTTGACAGGACTAAACTAAAATTTATCTTTTGTCCTTTTCTTAATGAAATAGAAAGAAAAAGATGCACTGAACTTAAATTTAGTTTAGTTTGTGCACAAGAGAATTGGCACCAATATTAGATAACATCGTAACATCATTTACATCACATTGCTCGCCCCTTTACCTATTGAAATCGAGAGGCCATATGGATCGAACACATTTATTAATACCACAAATTAATATAATACAAACGACTTTTTCTTCCCTGACGGAACAGTTTTATAGTGACAGATTCTAAACTGTTTTTACTCGAATCTTTAAATCACTGTCATGTAGGTATACAACCTCCATCATGGAGGTCAGATAGGCAGTCGCTCCATGTAAAATACTGGTTAGCCGAAAAGTCTAGGCAGATTGATTGATACCTATACCCTAATAATGGGTAAGATATAAAATAGCAAATAACTCTTAATACCCACAAAATATTTTTTATTTCTTTAAGCAAAGTAACATCACTACTAATCGCCATTGCCCCAGTCTGCCCTATAAAACTGTAAGGGCTATTTGTGTCTAGGTTTCGAGTAGGGACAATGGCCGACATCTGTGGCTTGACTGATATTGTTATTATCCACTGTTAGCCTCATCTCGACTCGACCCTTTTGTTTCAGTGACTTGTTCGAGAAAAATATCATTTGTTTTTCTTTAGATCTTTCCTCGGACAATGTTGTTATAGAAGCCCTTCTGATAACTTTAAAAGAAGTTATAGTAATTGAAGTCTTCTGCTGTGCATGGGTTTCTGCTTTTCTTAACTCTGTTGCGGTATCCTTCCAGTAAAAGAAAAAAAATGTTGCAGTTTTGTCAGTGTATAAACAGCCAGTATGAATTAAAAAAATACCTATAAGCAGGACGACCCGGGCTTGTGGCTAAGTAATAACAGCTGCACGGGTCGATCGATCAGGTTAAGCTACGCTTGCCGCGGTTGGTCCGTGGATGGGTGACCATCTTTACATACCAAGTCCCCTCCGTGCCTCGGAAAGCACGTTAAGCCGTTGGTCCCGGCTGTCATTTGTAGATCTTTGACAGTCGTTACGGGTAGTTAGAAGCCCAAAAAGTCTGACAACCAGTCTTACCAAGGAGTATCGTGTTACCCAGTCACTAGGTTGTGGAGGTCAGATAGGCAGTCGCTCCATGTAAAATACTGGTATTCAGCTGCATCCGGTTAGACTGGAAGCCGACCCCAACATAGTTGGGAAAAGGCTAGGCAGATGATGAAGCAGGACGACCCGCGGCGGTGACTTTTTTTTTTTCTGTAGGGCATCTCATAGCTGTTTCCGAAAACCGTGGCTGTTTAACCGGTCAATCCTGTGGTTGCCTCAGGCTACTACACTTAAAGCCTCCAGCCAGGGCATACATAAACTAAGCTAAAAAGCATAGGATGAACGCTCGCTAAGGGCACCCTCTGTGGGGTACGAGCCTCGGCTTAGGGCGTTATCCGGAGGGAGGACATCAAAAGCTGGGACGGGCTGGATCAAAGGGTTTTGATCATTATTATTAGACGGGGAATTTAAAGCTAAGTGCACAGCTGCAACAACTGCTGGCACCTCGTTTTCGAGCAAGGGTCGGGGGGGCGCGGCGGTGACGCGGTTTGTTCCATATTTATAATAAATAAAAAAGTCTATTAAGTACGAGAATACTCTTGTTATTATTATCAATAAATATTTTAGAAAAAAACTTTTTTTTTTTACTTTCCTTAAATTGGTAATGAAAAGTAAAGTGTAAAAGTAAATACCTCGTATGGAAATTGATTCCTTTCGACCCTTGTATAGCAATCTACTATTTTACGACTCGTAGTTATATGAGTTTCATAGTGAAAGTTGTTTGACGGGTAAAATCACCCCCGTGACGGATACAGGTGATTAAATCGCCACCCTGCATAAGGAAGAAGTAGTTCTTGATAAAGGGTTTATCCGGGTTGCCACAACCCACAGCTTAGGTGCCGTTAACATTAAATATTTAGCCTCATAAAGTGAACAAACTTTGTCTCTAAATTTGGCAACGCTCTGGCAAACCTCTTGGGTTATAGCAGATGTTTTTACCTAGGTATATATAGTTATAACTCATTTCTATTGTTTCTTTTTGAATATAAATAAAATAAATACATAAAACCTTTATTCAGCTCAGAAAAAACACGGTAAAATGTTTAAAAAAAAAACGGCCAAGTGCATGTCGGACCAAGCCCAATGAAGAGTTCCGTAGTTGGGATGAATTTATCCCAAATAAAAACTTGACATTTTAGTTGAAAAACATGTTCTTTCATACATTCCAACTGCTAATGTAAGTTTGTAAGCATAATATTGGGAGGTTTTCCTGTAATCTATAAGTATATAACTATTTTCAGTATTTTTTTCAAAATTTTAGTCTCAGTAGTTTCGGAGATAAGGGAATGGTATTTTCTTAAATATCTTTAAAATAATTTACTTTAAAATTATGAAAAAAATATTTTTGCCCTTTAATTTGAAATATCACACAGTCAGTTTGCAATTTCAATTTTTCAATTTGCCCCCAAAAAGTGACCACCCTATTCAAAATTCATTTGTTTACATAACACTTTCTTGTTTGGGTCACAAAAACTGATATGTGTATCGGTCCATTAGATTCAAATTGGCTGTGACAGACGCACAGACAGACAAACACACAAGTGATCCTATAAGGGTAACGTTTTTCTTTTTGAGGTACGGAACCCTAACTAGTAACAAATTACATATGAGCCTTACTTAGGTGCTAGATTTTTACAAATTCCCTGGACCCCACACTAAGATTCCTTGTGTACATGAAACATTTTAATGTATCTAACATAATATTCGTCTTATTATTTGCCCTCTGGCTATCTCATACCAATCTTATATTATGATTTATAAATGAAAAAAGTACCCAATATCAAAATACCAAAGATATTAGAATGATGTTATTTAATAATTTATTTGATGGGAATGGGTTCGAAATATGCATAAAATATTTTGGTTATTAGTTTAGATACATACTGTTTATGCGTTATGCGTCTTCCTCTTCGAATTTGTGGATGCGGTTGAGTGTGAAATAATAACTTCTTGATTTCTCCAGAATATAAATGGTTTATTGCAAAAGAGTTAGTGACTTGTACAATATGAACTTGTCTCGACTTAAGAGTTTTGAAAAGCAGTTATACATAGCAAGGTCGATTCAAAATGTGTTAGTTTTAGGAAAAACCGAGCGTTTTAACGTTCCGCGAAGAAGCATTCGGAAGTCTTCGTAAATTGCTCCTATTGGTGTTTCTTCGATGAAATCCCTTGAGGACCTCTCATTGGCTGTCCGAAGGTGACTTGACAATTTTGGTTCTCGATGCGTAAGTAAGTGGGTAGGTAGGTAGAAGAGCGCCTGCAGCTTATGTGATAGCAACACGCAGATTGTCAACATCATGCGTGAACACATACCTAAACTGTGCAGAATATTTTCTTAAGGTTGTATAACCAATACAACTCATGAGTTTCATGTAGAACACATTTATTTTCCCTCTAACATCTATCAAAATGAAAATATTTCATTTCACATAAACCTACATGGGCACTTATGAAATCTCTGAAGTTAGATGCACGGTTCCGATTTTAGTATAGAGAAGAGTCGGCAAGAAACTCCACGGTTTCTCTTTTAAAAATAAATGGCTTTTACAAAATTTTCTAATTACAGTGTTAAAATCTTACATCTAACATTACAGGGTAACTTATTGCGATAGTGTACTTATTTAACTCTTATCCTAACTTATTATTAACTTAAATCAATTATTGATTTTGTAAAAAGAAGCAACGATTCCACTGCCTTAACTTGCCATCAAACCTAAGCAAGTTTCACTTAAAATGTTCTAGGGTTGTTTTTCGACACTGTTGAAGTGTTAATAACCAAGAATTAATTTCGGATACCGCAAAATTAAACTAAAACTTCGTTTCTCTCGTTCCAGGAACTCGCCTTACAAACGAAAGCGATCGTATCACTATCAGTCATCACCCTCGTGCTATCAATAGTGTTGTGCCTCGCTCTCCTGCCAGCGGCGCCAGAATGGGAGGCGTTAGCGTTGGCTGGTTCACTGCTCGTCACTATCAGTCTTGGCATTGGTACGCTAATGGCTACTCACCATGCGCCGTTGCCGCTCTTCGCTCTTATTTTGGTAAGTAAACTTATAATAAATAATTGTTTAGTTTTCTACAGGGTAATAATTAGACATTTTATGTTAAAGTCTGCTAGTAAATGACCTCTAACAATTTAAAACATAAAGTAGGTAATGCAGCACTACGTTACCATACTAACATACCTTAAGAGGGGGCTCCCTAAATTGTATGTTAATTTGCATTAATATTCTGAAAAAGTCACGCATACAATCAAAATCCAAATTTAGTATATGATTTATTGGATCTTTTTCTTTCCAAATATAAGACAGTTACGTAATTGGAATATTTTCGCTCGATTTATTTTTTATTCGAAAATCATGTCTTTTTTAAAGATTATTTGAAACAAAAACAAGATTACTCGGCTTTTATGTCTAAAATCATTATAAACAGTAAGGAAATATATCCAAATATAAGATGTTTTTTCTCTATATCAATTATTATTTTAGTTAGAAACGAAATAAGATTTGAGACTTATGACATTTAGTTCCGTGCTGGAATACGACCAAAGAGCGCACGCGATATTCAACTTTATTACTGATGTGTTAGCGTTTAGCACATAGTGGAGTGGTGGGGTGCATGGGGGCGGAGTTTGCGTGGAAATTGTCTTTGGAGTGCCTGGTCTTAATGTTGTTAGTAGATATGGTAACGTAATGCTGCAGACATACATTATGTTGGTTTTTAAGGCTTAAGTACACTGAGATTTAAACTAAAGTTTCTGGAGTATATTCTGTCACGTAACACGTAAGTTAGGCTGTACAGGATTGTATCACCTTTAAAGAAATAAAGAAAGAAAGAAAAACATTTATTTGGACACAGTTCGCGAAACACAAAACACAAATAGCAGTGGAAATAAAACAAAGCAAAACAAAGTAAAACATCATAAAAGACTGAAAATTCGGACGAAATTAAATATAAAGATTTTATTGCGTACCTAGGTACATGTGGTAAAAATAAAGTTGCCCCAAATGGGGAACCATTTGGGGCAACTTTATTTTCCCGGAAATGAATTTATCTCCTTAAAACATTTAATAAAACGACCATAACTCCATCCCAACAACAATAAAACTACTTTCAAACTTACATTAACCGTACGTGACTTCCTTCAGCAAAGTGCTCGCTGTGGGGCTATGAAACTTTATTATTTGTAAAACCTCCTTAGGCCCGGACTTCACTAAAGCTAAGACGGCAGGAGATGTGAGTGTCAGCTCGCTGTTCGTTCGCGTCACACAACGCGCCCGCCCGCTCTAGTCATATACAGTACGAGTCTTTATAATGTGCACATATCGTAATGAGGAAATCTGTGCTTGATTTTATCGACGGAAAAAATATTTGAAAAATCAATTTTTTTATCGTTTTTTTTTTTTTGTAACAAAACTTTGTAACTTTTAAACTAAATGATCTATCGCGATGAAACAAACTCCATAATGACTTCTTCTGCCTAGCCTTTTCCCAACTACGTTGGGGTCAGCTTCCAGTCTAACTGAATACTAGTATTTTACATGGAGCGACTGCCTATCTGACCTCCACAGCCTAGTTACTAGGTAACACGATACCCCTTGGTAAGACTGGTTGTCAGACTTTTGGGCTTCTAACCACCCGTAACGAATGTCAAAGATCTGCAAATGACAGGCGGGATCAACGGCTTAACGTGCTATCCGAGGCACGGAGGGGTCTTGGTATGGAAAGATGGTCACCCATCCACGGACCAACCGCGGCAAACGCAGCTTAATCTGATCGATCGACCCGTGCGGCTGTTATAACTTAGCCACAAGCCCCAAGCAAGTTAACGATTGGAGGTAATTAGGTGTCCTCATAATATGTAAATTGTGGGAAAAAAACTACCCTCAATTGAAAATAAACATGTTTTTTTAGCAAAAATCTCTTTTTTTCATGATTTTTTACAGAAATCGTAAAATTTCTCAATAGGACGCCAAAAAGAACTAAAAAAAAGTAAAAAAAATCGTATTCATATTTTTGGAATGAAGTTCCTTATCGCGCGTTGTGAAAGGGGCTAGACAGAAAAAATTAAGACCAAAAGTTGTAACGACACTTTTCGCTATAGTTGTAAGCCGTGCGGCGTGCGCGTGTTTCTCTGTCTGTCTCTCTCTCTCTCTCTCTCTCATAGAAAGCATGCCAGTTATTTTCGTTTCGTCTTTCTATTTCGCATTGAACAGTGAATAATAAAAAAAATATTATTATAACCAAAAAAAAATATTATTACAATTCCTTCACTAATTAATCGAAAGGAACTTCGTTCCATCCGGGTGTCCCTTGACACCTCTCAATTTTTTGTTTTTGCATTTTTTTTTTCTGTCGATAAAATTAAGCATATCTTCCTTTATTTCGATATGTGTACATTATAAAGACTCACGCTGTATACCCATCTCTGCTCCGGTCTAGCCAATACGCATCTCCGCACAGCTTTGGTGGACACAGCCTAGCTGTTAAACATCTCCTCTCCTCACCGCATCGCACATCTCCGCTTTGATAGAGTCCGGGCCTTAAATAGGGTTCACGGGAGTGTTTCTTACATTTTTGATAGCATAACCTGTTCGTAGACTCGTTTAACTAGGCTTCAGTAGATCATTTATTTAAAGGCTGTTGTGCTAGCTACTTTGAATTTGGATGCTCGTAGTAATAGCCTATTGTTAGCTTGGCGATATTTTATGTAAGGAGGAGGTTAAGGAGGACTGTTTTTGTAAGCTATTGCATAGCTTTTATCGCGGCTGGGGACTCCGCCTACTATGTAATGACGGTTCCCATGACAACGTGATGTTGTCATGGGAACGTAATTTTTGTTTTATGTCATCACGTCATCATCCCAAGTGTAGCGTTGACAAATAGGAAGTATGGAGGTTACAAATGCTATGTAATAGCTTTACCGCAGCGGTCCCCGAGTGCCACACTTTTTTCTGTCTCTTTGTTACGTGATTACTCCGCCAATTATGAATTGATTTTGATGATTCTTTTTTGTTTGATAGGTCATACTACAGAGGTGGTCTCATATAAATTTTATTAACTTTGCTTGGGCAGTTTTTGAGTTAGCTTCAATAATACGTATTTTTTCCCACTTAATATGTGGATGATATGATACGTTCCTGTCACTGTTATTTACATAGCAGGTAGTGGTATTCGAATTTGTGTGGGGTAGGTACCACAAGTAAAAAGTGAAAAATAAAAACTTTTTGCAAAAAAGCGACAAAAAAAAAACACTAATAAGTGAAAAATTACATTAATTTCGGAAGTCGGTGGCAAAAAACGAAAATTCAAAACAAAACTCATCACTATCCATATATTACTGTACTACTTAATAAAAATTGAAGAAGTGTAAAACCTTTTTAAAGTTTTATTTTTATTTATTTTTAACTACTTTTATTTTTACTTCTACATAATATTAAGTGTCATCTCATGTATGCACAAAGCAAACCAAATATATTTTATGATATTTTCATTATTTGTTTGCACATGTCTAAAAAACTTGGTGCCGAAACCAGGTTTAATACTTTATTTCATTTTAAATTTACTGACAGACAACACAGTCTTAACCGCTGGGTCTAAAAGCAACTTACTATAGCGATGCAAATTTTTTTATGGATGTTTTTCATTTTTACCGGTGAAAAATCTCGTCGGTACCAAGGCTTATTCTTGGTTTGCAGTAGCCATGCAAACGTGCACCAGAAGTCATAGATAGTAACGATGATTTTTTTCTTGTAAAAAAAATAGATTATTGCATATCAGTTAAGTACGACTTTCAAGCCTACCTACTTTTATGTTGGGAATTAAAACCTGCATAATTTGCGGAAGGTGCCACGTATACATTTAATTTAGAGATATTCATAGTACTTACTTAAAGCGTAAAGTAAAGGGTAGTAGAGTTTCACGAACAATGTTGGAGTTTCAAACACAAATAAACGAGTTTCTATCCTTAATCTATATTTCCGATTGTATATTTAACTTTTAAACCTACTTCATCAAAATCCCTCCATTTCTATTCATTTATCTTGCCCATAAATCAACAAGCAACGCTAATTTGTTTAAATCTATTGTATTTCCGATGATCATCACAAATTGTTGGAACAGTTTCCTAGAATTTTCTATATTTTTAAGCTATTGCATAGCTTTTATCGCGGGCTTTGAGCGCGGCGACCGAATTAAGAAATTCCGTAACGAAAATAAAAGCTAACACCCCCCCACTCCGCCCACCATGTAATGACGGTTCCCATGACAACGTGATGTTGTCATGAGAACGTAATTTTTGTTTTATGTCATCACGTCATCATCCCAAGTGTAGCGTTGACAAATAGGAAGTATGGAGGTACAAATGCTATGCAATAGCTTTACCGCGGCAGTCCCCGAGTGCCACACTTTTTTTTTTTATCAAATTAGATTTGTTACAGCTGTAGTGGCAATCATGTCATTTGGTTTAAATAGTTCCTTATTTTTACTATTATTTAATTTTTTATATAGATTCTTTTCTTTTAGATTTTGTGAATATGAGAACGTTGTTGGCTGTAGACTTGTGGACCATTTTCTATTTTACTAAGTAACCTGGTACTTGTTGATAGGCCTACACTCTCCTCTCATACCTATTAACACTGTGATTTGAAAACATTGTAGAAATCATTTATTTTTAAAAGAGTAACCGTGGAGTTTCTAGCCGGCTCTTCTCCATAGGAAACGACCAATTGGAATCGTGCACCTAGCTTCTGACGTTTCATAAGTGAAATAAAATAATTTGAATTTTTGAGTTTGTTTTTGACTATAATGTGTACTTATTTATGATTATTGAAAAATAACTAAGCAGCCTGGATATCCGAAATTGGCCACTCACATTGTAAGATGGAAAAACTTTTAATTCGAGAGGGAGTATCAATTTTAAGCTCTGGTTACAGAGAGATGAATCCCGCGCGGGACACGGGATGCAACTGCACGTGTCGTGTGTAGATGATGAGATGATTAAGTCACGGAATTATTTTCGCTAAATTGAACAGCTCCATACAAGTTTATTGACACGATAGGCGGAAGCGAATGTCGTACCACATGTCGCGCGGCATTTGCCTCTTTTTGGCCAGAGTTTTAAACTTCAAATAAAGTGGCTTTTTAACTATCCTGCCATATTTCAAATTGCCATCTGACGTGTAATACCGTATATAGACTGTGATTGCGTCCAGCGTATGCGTCGTCAGAAATAGCCTTCATCAGCTGTCTTTCAAAAACGTTGAGCTTTTTAATCCTGTGTGATGGATTGCCCGGCTGTATAGTGAATGGGAGATTTTTGTCTTTTTGCCCAAATATGTCGGCTGCGGTGTTCACCGCCCAGAGAGAGTGTTCCCGTGTAATCCCTACATGTGGTACTTTTTGTTGTCAGATTAGATTCGTTTTTCACAAATATCGTGTCAGATAAGTTGGGATAATCCGTAAGTAAATTTTGTCAAGTAACTTGATTTGTAGTGTTAAGAGGGTTTATCTAAAAGTTGGCAACGTCGTAAATAGCTGTTAAATATTTATCTGTTTTGATAAATTTAGCAATATTACTGTATGGAATTAAGAAATGTGGCTAACTAGGGAACTAAAATATTGATTATGAAATGCAATAATTAATATCGTAATACCGAATACCTAGGTAATAGTTTTAGATGTAGTAAAAAAAGTATTGGAAACTTTCCAAATGCCTTTTGCACACCTAAAATTGTTACAACATCAAATTCAGTGTCATAATTGCAATTCATTATTAATATTCTAGGGAACTAGTTAGCCACATTTCTTATTTCCATACAGCAATATTGCTAAACTAATCAAAACAGCGAAATATTTGACATCTATTTGCGACGTTGCCAACTTTCTGAATAAATGCTCTTAAGAATGCGGCGATGCATGAATTGTCCATACAAACGTAGTACATAAATCATTTACAATTTGAGCATATTTCCACCATATTATGTTGATACTCGGATTAAGACAGTATTTATCTAGGCTCCTACGTCTTTTTATTTCCAAAAACTTACCTTTAAATGAAGTGTAAGCGAATTGCATTTCGTACATTTTTACAGCGTAAATGACATGTTTTCATATTGTTTTTTCTGTATTATAAACAACAATATTTGTAATATTGTTTCCGCAGAAGCATAGTTTATGTTATCAAGTTACAAATTATCGAAAAAAAAAATGGAAATACATTAAGTTTTCATTCATAATTTTTTGTATTACGGAACACATCCTTTATCGAAAGCTAGTAGTACTATCGCGTCAAGCAATAATTGTCAATGTTTGCATGGTAGTATTGCTCACTGTAGGTGTATATCGCTCCGACAGACACTCACACTAGCGCAACGTGTTTGGAATTGAATTTTGCAAACATCTCAATTTGTAGTTCCGAGCCGTGACGCCGGCCTCTTAAGTTTGGAATATTCGTGTTACTTTTGGTGATAATGCCGATGTTAGCGGAATTATTGTGCCTTCACACTGGTTCCTTGCCTCGTATCATCACGTAGACCCTGCGTAGTTACCTCGTAGACCCTGTGTAGAAGCCGCGTAGTCCCTGCGTAGACCCTGCATAGGCGCTGCGTAAACGATATAAGATTCGAATAATAACAAAGATCCGGCGACAGATTGTTGCAAAAAAAAAAAAACAAATACAATCACTTGTTTTACGGGTAATGTTACAAACGGTTCTAATTTCAAACAGAACACAATTAGAACAGTTACACGAATTTGTTTTGAGGATAGTTTGACGTCAAAAGTTTTAATTAGTGTTACAAAACAGTGGGTGGTG
This sequence comes from Agrochola lychnidis, assembly GCA_963680765.1. Classification (NCBI taxonomy): domain Eukaryota; kingdom Metazoa; phylum Arthropoda; class Insecta; order Lepidoptera; family Noctuidae; genus Agrochola; species Agrochola lychnidis. Next base: position 22,347,110 of record OY796866.1, read on the forward strand.
CAAAATTGTGATTTATATCCGATCGTTATATTTTTAGAAGTTGGTAACAAATTGTTACAGTGATAGAGTACCCACCCACCTAGGTATAATAGTCGACTTCGTAATTTCTTTATCACTCTAAGGCTGAATGTCACCTGCACGTCGTAAAACAAAAACTTTTAAGCGAACTATAGGCGCCGCCATATTGGCCTTGAGCGCCTTTCACTTTATCCCTACTCCGCGGCCGACCGTCACGCGACATGCAACACACAGACGAAAAAGTTTGAGACGATGTAATAAAAGTTTCACTTTAACAAGGTTTTTTTTTATTTGGAAAAATCACTGAACCTGGCTTGATTTCCGTACATCTTTTTTTCGGGTGACCACTGAAAATCAGCGCTGCGCTAGGTCCCCCATAGCACTGCGTCATGCTGAGTGGAAGCCTTCTTGTCACAGTCATGTCGTGCAGCTGCCGCCTAAGTAATTTCTGTTCTATGCTCGTGATTTATTATGTACTTTTTGATGTTCTCTGATTACTCTTGTCTTTTATGTATACACGTGTTTCTATGACAAATAAACCTATTTTTCTTTCTTTCTTTTCTATTTGTTTATGTGGCTCGATTGTTTCAACCTTAGTGATGTTTGAGTTTAATGGGGATTGTCAAAAGTGATACTATACAATGCCGCGCATGGGCGACAGAAGAGTCTGAATATTTATGATTGTTTTTTTTTTTCAAATTATCTTTAATTTAAAAAATATTCAAAATCCCCTATGTTTTTATTGACTTAAACTAAACTTGTGTTCTTTTACTTAAATACTGCTTTTTTTAAATGTGTTCACCTCCGTTTTTTTAAGTGAAATATTCTTTAGGCGCTTTGAGCATTTTTGAGATGGGACTAAACCATTGTTTTCGCGACCTGTTACTGACACCATGGAGTAAAAGACATCAACGCGTTGATTACCGCGGTGCCGATTTTTTTTCAAGTTTTCACTTCTGTCAGCACTCCCGGAGTGTCATCACTGTTTTTTCATAGTCGATAATTTTTTATAAAAATGTTAGTTAATCCGATAAAATAACTCATAAGCTTTTAGATATAATAAACAGAATCCAAATCGAGCCAATAACATCGGAGATATGGCAAACACCACCCAAAAAATAAAAAAATTGAATAACATGAAAAATATTAAGGATAGACCTTTTAAAGTTAATTTTCGATAATTTTTCAAGAATATTCAGAAAAATACGGGCGGTCACATGCCCATGGGTGACAATGGTGCCGATTCCCTTGTTCACAAACTAAACTAAATTTAAGTTCAGTGCATCTTTTTCTTTCTTTTTCATTAAGAAAAGGACAGAAGATACAAGTTAGTTTAGTCCTGTCAAATTAATCAGCGCTTGACGTAAATTGACGTAATTTTAGTTGGCAAGTTTTTAATCACGTCTAAACTTGTATGGATACTGACAGGCGCTGATTAATTTGACAGGACTAAACTAAAATTTATCTTCTGTCCTTTTCTTAATGAAATAGAAAGAAAAAGATGCACTGAACTTAAATTTAGTTTAGTTTGTGAACAAGTGAATCGACACCATTGTATAACTCGATTTTTATAACTGTGCGCTTGGAGCTGTCAAAGTCGTAGGTTGTTAATATCGAATTCACCTGCCGGCTACCTCCTCAGTGCCCCGACGCCTCTTAATACGGTCTATACAACTCGTGTCGTCTCTACAGCTCTGTCTTATTTTACCTTGTTGTTATTTTGACAGGCGTACAGTTATAAAAATCGTGTTATACAAGTTGTTTTTGTTAGTTTCCATTAGGTGCGATTGAAACCGCGAGCAATAGTTACACACTACACACATTACTGTTTGATACAGGATCTGATGTACGTTATTGAAGGTGGCAAACTCGTAACCAAATTCTGGGCTGACTTTATACAATATTAAAAAAAAAAACGTGTGGCACTCGGGGACTGCCGCGGTAAAGCTATTGCATAGCATTTATAACCTCCATACTTCCTATTAAATTTGTCAACGCTACACTTGGGATGATGACGTGATGACATAAAACAAAAATTACGTTCCCATGACAACATCACGTTGTCATGGGCACCGTCATTACATGGTAGGCGGAGTGGGGGGTGTTAGGTTTTTTTCGTTACGGAATTTCTTGATTCGGTCGCCGTGCTCAAAGCTCGTGATAAAAGCTATGCAATAGCTTAAAAAACCTGTCCAATCCGAAAGGAGCACATAGGTACTGCAATAACATTACCAAAAGGTGTTTTTTAAATTTATTATTGAATTTTTTCCAACAGGGGTGATAAGTTATGACTTGTAAACACCTGCTAAATGACGGCCGCCCGCGCCCCATGTAATCCCCCGGGGTGTAATCGGTAAAATTCCCTATTGAAAAAAAAAGTGGCGTATTTTTTTTTTCTTTTTTCTAGAAAATTACCACATAAATTATAGACTCTGAGTACGATACCTAACAAAATCATTGGACAGTGCTTTTTTTTCATGTTGTATAAATTGCCATCGACCAGCTAAGAACAGGAGAAGAGTTAGATAACTATGTTAACCACAGCATAATCTGACTTATATACAATGCAAAATGTTTACAACAACGGTCTTGTTTGAGCTTACCTGAGTCTTCTCTCGACTAAGGAATATGCTCGAAAATTACCGGAATATTATCCTAACCTAACCTAAAATATCCTTACTATTTTGCTTAGCTTGGCAAGTCCATTAATCTCTACCGAGGTTTACCTTGGTTACTGCCCACCCCCTTTCGTGACGAAGCATAATTAATTACAAGTTCCCATTTAGATTGTACAGTAATCAATAAGACTTGAAGACAAGTTTTGTCACCAGCTTTTGCCTAATTTATTAATCGAATAGTTTATTTTATTGTAACCCCGCGTTCGCGCAAGTACACGATCGTTTAAGTTTTTTGTTCGGTAAACTTGAACGCGCGGTCGCGCCGACAGAGGCCACTTTCTGGTTTTCCGAACAAAAGTGACATATTATGCACGCGACCGATCGCGTATTCGCGCGGAGATTGCTTTTAAATAGGACGCGGCCTAAGAGTTATCTACTGAATCTGTTTTAGGCCTTGCACCATAAATCACACAAATGCGTTTAGCGTAAAACGTATTGAAAACATCATTATGACTCTGCCATCTTCAATTGGTTGATAGAAACATAAACATGTTTAGCGCTGAAGACTTAACAAATTGTGGTGCAAGCGCGGCGGTCCTTTATAAATTAAAATTATTTTAGCTGTCATATTTGAATTTTAGAAGCCTTAGTCCTGTTTTAAATATTACCTGTAACCCCGGGTCCACACTCTCCAGGAGGCAAGACGAGGTTAAACGAGCGCGATAGGGTAGATAACGCCCACGCCTCCTCTCGTAGTCTCTCGTCTCGCCCCGCGTGCGCTCTTCTCGTGTCGGTTTTTTGACCGGAGTTAAAGGACGCAAGGCGCGAGGCATGGCGGGCAACTGAATAAAATTAGAGTGTGGATGGGTAACACTCGCGAAACCTCCGCTTGCCGTGGCTCGTGCAAGGGCCTTCACGAGGCGCACTCGCGAGAGTGTGGGTCCGGTATGAAGGTATTTTAAACTTTTTTAACGTTTCTTCCTCGACCAGCTTCTTAATTGCGTAAACACACTTTCATTCCGAATCCGAGAGTTTTGAAGGACTGCTATCCATTGCTTCATAGGTTTGAAAAATTCGTCTGCTCAGTCACGTTAATGACGCAATGAACTTGACTGAACTGTCAAAATGATAGGCATTTCGATCAATTGTCATTTTATGTGTCATGCAATTATCCGGCTATTTTAACTATTACTTTTTCTTAGGAATTGTAAACTTTTTTTTAAGTTTCATCCTCGACCAGAACTCCATTGAATTCATGAGGGGCAGTTCGCTGCGACCTCGTGTGCGGAGGTAATTATTTAAGGGATCGGTCAAAGGCGAGCCAAAGATACCTACAAAATACAGTAGGTACGTAACCTTAATCATGCCCGAGTTTTGGAAAAAGTTTGCCTTTGTAGAGCGTCGGCTCTGTTACTAATTCCAATATGATAATCTTACTCAAACGTGAAGTGTCAATTTAAACGCTCCAGTACTGTAACAAGAGAAAACTGAGCCAAAATCCAAAAGTAACAGTCATGACTAAAAAAAAAATGGTTCACAAAGAACAAAAAAGGCAAAAGGATTGGGAAAATGCGTGCTGTAATCCAGAATATAATTTGGAAAGTATTTGCAGAACATATTTCCTCTGGCAACAATGTCAACAAATAAAACAAGGTAAAATATGTCGCAGCATAACAAAAGGACAAATCCTTCCTAACCGCATTACCTTTCTTAGCTCACAAAATTATGTAATATTTGCTCCACATCTGTCCTAGTTTTCCTCCGCATAGTCACTGACTGTGCATAATTGTGCAAAATTAACATATTTAAACACTCTCGCTTGTCCAGCTTGCATAAAATCTGGAGGTGTAACTTTGTGGATTTTCATTTCCAAGTCCTGGTACAAATTGTAAGTCATTTGAGCTGTTTAGGGTTAAAATTCAAGTTTGTTTTTATAATTTTTGGGTTGTTCGGTAAACATTTTTACCTAGATTTTCAACTACGGGACAGACTTCGCATATATATAGGGATCCTTTTATAAGTCCTCCAATAATTAGATGACGATGCTGGGAGCCATGATCATCAAAACGTGTGTTTACCTACTGTTTAAACTGTAACATTAGTTCAAATGACCTCGTAAGCGTCCGCTACCGAACTATATAGGCCTTGCATAATATACACCGTGAAATTTGAATCACAGTTTTACTAGAACAAACGTTGTTCAGACATTTAAAATGTCAAGATTATCTACTGCTTACTAAATTTCGTTTATGGAGGTACATTTCCATGTAGACAATGCTGTGTCCCGTGCGTGGTGTCTGTGTTGTAGGGAGTAACGATAATCTTGACATTTTAAACTTTGTCATTTTTGTGTTTTTACCCGACTACGGCAAAGCCAAAAGAATATGTATGTATGTTTATATGTTTGTATGTTTGTATGTTTGTATGTATGTATGTATGTTTGCTTTTACGTGTGTTCCACCATAGCGCCTAAACTACTGAACCGATTTTGATGAATGAGGTATCAATAGATTCGTAATAATGGTCCGGGTGACATAGGCTATATAAATTTTCCCTAAATTTAATATGGTGGATTTTACACGTAAATTTCTAACCTCGAAAAAAATTAAAATGATATGATCATGACATGTTTGGTACCAAAAGAAAGGTCTTGACGAGGACATTACAAATATGTAAATAATGTTATACTTTCAAAGTAATTAAATATGTTTAAATTGTTAAAAACAAGCAAAAGTGAGACTGTGCTACGTTGTATCGCAAGATGATACCAACGTGCAGTTAATCAAATCTTAATAAATAAAAACGGTTTGTTATTCCATCCTCAATTCCTCTATGAAGAAAAACAAGTACACACGGCTACACATCAAGCTATACATTTCCAGTTTAAGCTGATCTGGCATTGTTAAGGATTTCCGTACAATGCGAGGTCAGCTAATACTGGAAATTTATAGCTTGATGTGTAGCACTGTGTACAACGAAATATTAATATTTATACACGGGGCACTCAGAAAATTTTGCAATAGGTAATAAAAAGAAATATACTACAGGTTATATTTTATTTATTAAATCTTTTCAAATAACTCTCCATTGGCGTCTATACACAGTTTCATGCGTCTTAACCAATTTTCATTACACATTTTCCAGTCCACATCAGACACCTCTTTAATCCCTGTTTTCCCTTGAGTTGATTTTTTATTTTGGGGAACAAAAATGACAACTCCATGATTCATCACCCGTAATGAAATCGTAAACGCGCCGAGACGAGCCTGCTTCAAGTTTTACTATCATGTCTCGGCACCATTCTACCCGAACCTCCTTCTGCGTTAGATTGTGTGGTAATCAGCGTGAAACTATCTTCTTTACCTGAAGATGCCCATGTAGAATTTCATGTACACTTCCCGATCCAATCTGCAGTATATGCTGAATCTCTTCATATGTAATTCGCCTATTCACTTAAATTTAATTTTTCACAGCCAGCACGTTTTCTTATGTAACAGCCGTCATAGCCCTATGACGGCCACTTCTTTCTTCGTCCGCCAAAGTTACTTGACCACGCTTAAATTCGTTGAACCAGCGGAAAACAGTCGTTTTAGAAGGGCTTTTGTCTATGAACATCATTCGAAGTCTTTCAAATGATTCTTTTGGTTTTAGTCGACATTTGAAATCGTACAAAATCATCGCGCGAAAATGTTCTCGTTGTAAATTCAATTTTCAGTGAGACGTTGCGCGCGGCGTTGTTGTAACGTTTAGCAAGTGTAAAAACGGAAAAACGGAAAAGTATAAAATAAAAAATAAAGTTTAATAAAAAACTGTAACCCGACCACGGGAAAATAAAAATGATCTAAAAAGTACGAAACAAGCAAATATTTCAGACAGAAATCAAGAGATAGGTACAAAAATGGTCAAGGTAAAGCCGTCGTCGCATGCCATTATAATTTTGTAGGTGTTCCTGGCACCCACATGGTATACAGGCATGCGACGACGGCTTTACCTTGACCATTTTTGTACCTATGTCATGATTTCTGTCTGAAATATTTGCTTGTTTCGTACTTTTTAGATCATTTTTATTTTCCCGTGGTCGGGTTACAGTTTTTTATTAAACTTTATTTTTTATTTAAAAAACCAATTACGTTTTTTTTTTTAATTGGGTGCTGTAGAATGGTAGTAGACCATGGTCTGAACAACGTTTGTTCTAGCAAAACTGTGATTCAAATTTCACGGTGTATATTGGTAAAATTTTCGTGAGAAAATAAAATACACACAACACAACACCATGCTTGATGAATCGGATGGTGGTGCACTAGGTAAATTACAACTTACTGCGTATTTTTTTAACATTGACTTGAAAATTCTTGACCTGCACTCACCTGATGGTAAGTGATGATCAGGCCGCAGATGGAAGCGAGCTTCACCCGGAATCTTCAACCACAGAGGAACTGGTTATCTTACCTCTAACTCTAACTGTAATGGCGACAGACTTATTAAGATTGTGGTAGCTAGCTAGGCGGACTTAGGACAAGCCCTACCATCAACCAAACCGAGGAATTTTTTATGCCCCCACTGGGAATTGAATCCGGGACAATCATTATTCAAAAGTCACCATTCTATTATAAATATTTTCTAACAGAAATTCAATTAAACCCATTCATGGAAACCACAAATTCCAATAACCAGTTATCCTATTAAAACTTTATAAGTAAACCACAAAACGATGAAAAATTACATCCATGACATTTGAAATAAAAAAGCTTGGCGCAGACCGGCCGACACGACCACCGCTCGAGTGGTTGCCGGGTCGCCCGCCACAATCACTGACCGATGCAATTTATCTAACAATGGCTTTAAGAGAAAAAGAACGCGTCGTGCTAAATTCAATTTGCCAAGCAGGTCGAGTAGGCTTAGTTTACTCTTCACACCGAGCAATTTGTGGCGACAAAATTAATTGAATTGTCGTTCGTAATAGTAATATTTGTCACAGCTCCTGCATGCTCGGGCTCTCTATGAGAGCTTCATTGTTGAGGTTTGGTTGGGACACACGATGAGTACCTGCAAGCTTATTTATTTTCTCTCAGTTCTTCTCATAATAATTTGATAATATATCTGACCTTTAGACCGGCCCTAAGACGACCTACTGACCAAAATACCTACTACGAACTTTGAGTCGACGCTCCAAGTCAAACAAACTGTCAGATATGAATGAAGCTTAGCTCAGTGGTCGACAAACTCATTAATCAATAGAGATAAATATCAATACTACTCGTATAACGACTTAGATTTCTTATGAGAGCCAATCCTTTCTGTGTGTCCAAACTGTCTCAATACACTTTTCCTAATCCTTAAAACTCCCATCCCCTTTCACTCCATAACACTTCCTGAAAAAATTAACGTGCTAAGAAGTAGGATGCCTTCATCATCATCATTACATCGGCTGATAATAATATCATGAAGGTATCTTACTTATTATTAACAAGTTAACTTTGGAAAACTTTGAAAGGTACAGTAAATTCAAAAAATTCGATGACCTGTTAATTTTTGGTGACAATACTTCGGAAATAAATCATTGAAATATAGTTTGAATTTTGAATAAAACTTGATAACTTGCTTCAAATTCAAATTAAAAATATTTTATTTCACATAAACCTACATGGGCACTTATGAAACGTCAGAAGCTAGGTGCACGGTTCCAATTGGTCGTTTCCTATGGAGAAGAGCCGGCAAGAAACTCCACGGTTACTCTTTTAAAAATAATTGGCTTTTACAATACTTTGAAATAACAGTGTTACTAGGTATGGGAGGACAGTGTAGGTCTTTCAATAAGAACTAAGTACTTAACAAAATAGAAAATGGTCTACAATCCACTAAACCTACAGCGTTCTCACATTCACAAAATAGAAAAGAATCTACACAAAAGATAAATAAATTAATAAAAGTAAATACCTATTTTAATAAAACGCAATTACATGATTACTATTACAACTGTAATCAATCTGAATAATTATCATGTCCACAAAAGTCACAAATAAAGAGTTGAAATTAAATCGTAGGTATATAATGTCAAATAATAGAATAAATTTGTCAAGGACGAATGTAAAAAATAAAAATTAAAGATTAAAATAAACATGGTAATTTGGGAGCAGTTAATAGACTCTTAGTGACCGAAACTCCGACGCCCGCACGTATCTACGCTTGCACTCATTGACATTTGTACAGACAGAGCCGCACTCCATCGGCCAAAGAGCCACATGCGGCTCGCGAGCTGCGGTTTGTCGTCCACTGGCTTAGTTCTTAAATGACATTGTACACTCTCTTTCGAATCTTTTAGTCCTTTTATTAGTCCTTGTAATGTAACTGTTACTATGAATTCACTACATGATTGTACACCCACCAGCACGCTTTTCAATGTTTCTAGTTTTCGACGGTTTAAACCGAACCATTACTTCACTGGGGGATCTAGAATCACGTGCTGAATTTTATTATTCATTGTAACAGCATGCGCGTCATGTGGGTGGTGTGGGAAATACACGGTGTAAGGGACATCCCCTATACCTTATAGGGGATGTCCCAGGCAATTTATTTACTGACTCAAAACGGGACATCGGTTTATTTATCGCAGTTAGCAGGGCCGATTCATAAAGGAAACTCAATTTTGAGAATAGGTACTCAGCCTAAGTTCTCAATGAAATAAAAAACACATTTATTTTTTATTTTTGTTGTTATCAAAATTATTTAAGTAAGTACTTATTATGTATTACAAATTTAAAAAGTTAAGCAAGATTAATTTTGATCAATATTTGTCAGCAGAACAAAGTTTTAATACAGCTGGTGATGATTTTATGTAAGAATAAAATTCAAGGAATGTTTTTTATATTCACCTATTAGTTATCAACATCGCCATAAGGACCGGAACTGGGTTTTTCAGACTTTCACAATTTATTAATTATAGAAAATACTCTTTCTATTAGTGCATTTTGTCATGCAGGTTGTTGGTGTGAAAATGTTTGAACACTTCCACCCAACGCATAATTTACCCGTTTCTGAAAACTGGACAATTTTGCGTCCCTAGGCTTTTGTCGGGGACACCGGGACGGAGAACCGAAAAAAAGGACGGTTCCGTTCAAAACGGGACGTCTGGTCACTTTACCTATACCGTGTATTTCCCACACTGCCAACTGTTTACACCACAATCAATATGGCCGCCATGATTTAACCCCAGTCGTATCACCGATGCAATCTTAGCATGGATAGGCTACGGAATTCAATTTCCTGTGTGGTCCCCACACGTGTTGCGCCATAGGCCATTATGACATGGAACTTGGCCATACATCGTGTTTATGCGGAGAATGTGTTAAACAAATGGGACTTTTATTTTAATTGGAAATATTAATGAATGGCTGTAGTATTTTTTTGCGATGCTTGAATATAGGGTTATGGTAATAAGTCATTTTCTGTTGTTAGGGCTGATTGGAATTCAGCACCAGTAGGTGAGCATATTTTTTGTTTGCTAATATAACTACCTAATATATTTTATTTTGTGTCCTCCGATGCAGCAGTCTTGTTATGTCCTCATCTAGGCTAAATTGTATTATAATTTATGTCTTCAACAATCCTGTTGTACTAATACTTCTGAACTATACAGAAAATACATAATATATGTACTTATAGTTAGAAAAGCCAGGGCAGGCAAAATCGGGTGAGGAAACAAAGGGCCGACTTAAGCTCAAAAAAAATCCTTCTCTTCCTCATCAGGCCAGACAAAAGGAGAAGCATCCTTACGAATGCTGGTTTGAGCATTTAACGAGCACAAATAGAATTAAAATTTTTAACAAATCGTCGATAATTAGTTACAGGTTCCGAGAAACTATAGCTTAAACTTGGATGAATCAGTATGCAAGCCTTTATCATGTACTACATATCCTAAGTATTTAAGTTCAATGTGTGTTTGAGATCGACCAATGACGTTGGACGAGACTGACCAATGCCATACTTGGCTACCACTGGGATTCGACACACCAATTAGGTGGTTACTCTATGGGAATGTAGTCTTATTTCTGCCTATTATAATATCGCTTAAATACCTAATACCTCGGATCACACTAATGGAAACCGATTGATACAAGCTATTAAATAACAAGTAGATTAATAAAACCTTACATTATTATGTTGTATAACTATGTGCATAAGTATCTATACTCCATTTGAAATAAGATTAGACATTTAAACAATTTTTTTTCACAGTCCATTCAACCGATTCTGACTTCTATACCGTAGGCATAAGGATGTTATTAAAAGTAAAAAAGTGGTTACAATACCAACTGTTTACTGCAGCTGCCATTTGTCATGCCACCAACGCAATAGAAGTCAAAATCGGTTGAACGGACTGTAAAAAAGGTTTATTTAAATGTCTAATCTTATTTCAAATGGAGAATAGTAACTACCTATTATTGACCGGTCAAAATACAACTCAATGAAGTAAAGATATTTTTCAAGTTCAGATTAGGTAGTTTTCTATGGTCATCTAATCTACGGCTGGACAATATCATGATCAGCCTATAATATTACTGCTGGGATGTGTCCCAGCGGCCTCCTCTCTGTGAGAGGGTACTGGGCCGTGAATCCATCACGCGGGCCCGGTGCGGGTTGGTAGATGTCACGTGTATTCGAATTTTTGGTTCTAGGACATACCGGTTCCTTACGATGTTTACCTTCACCGTTTTGAGAGCAGTGGTGATGAAATAATTTACACAAAGTAAAGCGCCTGCCTGGGTTCCAACCAACGACCTACAACTCGTAAGTCGCAGCCGTTTCCAATGGGCCACCATTGCACTGCCACGGCTGGACAGAAGGCTCACTAATTACTATTTGGATACCGCACCGTAAAAGCTGTTTTTCACAGGTTCACAGACCAAACAAAAATAGGTACTGACATTAACAAATCATCGAATACAACAGTTTACAGTATATACCTACCTACCGATCTACGGTTCCTGGCGCACCTAATAACAGAGAAAAAACAACATTTAACACATAATAAAAGCGACTTTAACCCTTTCAAAATAAATAAAACATTCCACAAACTTACTTTAGGTTTCAGTCCAATTCCTCCTATTTTTATTGTCGCCGGCCACAGAGTAAACACAAACACAAAACGAACAATAAACAAAATCACATAAACACAAGTACAAAAGTATCGCATGAAACTAAATAATAGTGGACTATAAAGATAAAATTCTGGCGACAATGTGCCAAGTTAAAATTAATTTTCTCGCGAAAGTTCAGTAAGTCGTTTGTGGACACACGGATTTGGAATGAATCAAAACTTTCTCATATTTTTTCGTAATATTGTCTTTGTGTTTTCTTTGTGCGATGAACTGGCGAGATCAAAAGTTCTGCTGTTTTTGTTGTTTGGGTAAAAGATTTAAGTTGATTTCGTTAAACATTACGAAAATTATTGTTTATAAGCTTTTACGATTGACAATTATTTTTGAAGTTAGGCGCGTTGGGAATTTTTGAGATGGGAAAAAACAATTGAACTCGGGACACTGTTACCTCATTAAAAGTATTTTCTGCACAATAAAATAGTTTAAGGAGTGCCACTGTTTTTTTTTTAAGTCAGACTCTGCAAAATTCGGCTGAAACAAGTTTACAAAATCTGCTCTGCCCTGCGCTGCGCGGATCTGCGTCACCTGCGTCTCAGCATACGCTTAGTCCTATTGTTTTTTACTACAATAGCCAGTACCTATTAGGCGAACCGTCCACCGCCAGCTAAACTAAGTTAGTTTAGCTCGCCAGTTTTTCATACATGTGGGTGGACACACATGTATGAAAAACCGATGAGCTAAACTAAACTAACCTTAAACTAAGTTTAGTTTAGCTGGTGGTGGACGGCTTGCTTTATAATATAATTATTTTCGTCGTTCAATGATTCAGCTAGGTAAAATGTGTACCTACCGATTTAGTAAATATGTCACCGTAAGATTGTGAAAACCGTAAGTTTATAATCTATCGGTATTATTTTCGTTAGATTATTAACCGTCAAAAAATTGTAAACTGGGTGTAATGGGTTAGGTTAGGTTAGAACTGTGACCAAGCGCGCGCGAGCCGAGCGAGCGTAGTGAGCGTTGCCGCGGCAGCGGCTAGCCAGCGATACTTCCAAGTTGCTCGCAGCTAGGCAGACTATTTAGTATTAGCGCAAGGTGCGTTACCTCGCAAGACTTTTAAATACCAGTTTAAAATTTGTCGGTTTCTCATGGATACATTATAAACTATCGAAAAATAATGCGTTAAATCATAAATGATTTGTCGCAGTTCACAATTCTTCGACAGTTTATAATCTAACGGAAATAATACCGATCGATTATAAACTAACGAAGTTTATAATTCTACGGTGAACATATACTACGCTAGTATCTACTAAATCTATAGTACATACTTATCTACCTAACAGATATAAAAACGATCTACGTAAAACTTAGTCTTAAATTATTATTATTTTCTTGTGCTTGAATGAATAAACTTTCCAGAACTTAATAATTTAATATTCAATCCCTTTCTTCTTCAGATGGTGCACACAATGATGCCAATAGCCCGGCCTATAGCCCTGGCCATGTCCGCCGTACTGACGCTGGCATACGTCGGCCTGGCTTTGGGAGTCCGGCCTGACGGCGAAGAATCACAGTTCTATCAGCAGGTATGTAAAGTCACAGCCAAAGTATGCTTCCTTAAAGCACCTGTCCCATCACTGACTTGGAGTTTTATGTCTAATCTTATTTCAAATGGAGTATAGTCGCTATACTCCGTTTGAAATAAGATTAGACATTTAACTAAACCTTTTTTACAGTCCATTCAACCGATTTTGACTTCTATTGCGTTGGTGGCATCACAAATAGCAGCTGCAGTAAACAATTTGTATTGTAACCACTTTTTTGCTTTTAATGCCATCCTTATGCCTACGGTATAGAAGTCAGAATCGGTTGAACGGACTATAAAAAAGGTTTGTTTAAATATCTAATATTATTTCAAATAGAGTATAGCTATCAATGATTTTCTCGCTCAAGAAATGTAGGTAAAAAAAAATTAAGGTCCAGTTGTAGATAATATAATACTACGGTCCCGTGTAAGTAAAATACACATCTTTATTAATAGGAGATCGTTCATTGTTCACACCGCTGGCGAGAAATAGTTTGTCGCAGCGACAAGAGCTATCAAAGAGTACTCAGTGACGTTCGCTTGGCAGGCAGAAAACTCGTCGAGAGACTCCCGTTTGGTACATACGCATCATCATCATCATTTCAGCCGAAAGACGTCCACTGCTGAACATAGGCCTCCCCCAAGCACCTACACTTCAACCGATTCTGTGCTTTCCGCATCCAGCGGATTCCTGCGGCCTTCACAAGGTCATCGGTCCATCTTGTGGGAGGCCTTCCAACGCTACGTCTTCCGGTACGCGGTCGCCACTCCAGAACCTTTCGGCCCCATCGGCCATCCGTTCTGCGAGCAATGTGCCCATTGCGACTTAAGTTTGTCAATTCTTCGGGCTATGTCGGTTACCTTGGTTCTCCTGCGGATCTCCTAATTTCTGATTCGATCACGTAGGGAAACTCCAAGCATAGCCCTCTCCATTGCCCTTTGGCTGACTTTTACATAGCCTTCTGATAAGGCCCATTGTGAGCGACCACGTTTCAGTACCATAGGTTATCACTGGCAACACGTACTGGTCAAAGACTTTCGTCTTGAGACCCTGTGGTATGTGGGACGAAAAAATATTGCGTGGCTTCCCGAACGCTGCCCAACCGAGTCAGATTCGACGATTGACCTCTTTCTCGAAGTTGGACCTACCTACCTAGCTGGACAGTTTGTCCTAGGTAAACACACTCGTCCACAACGTACATACGCATACCAGTGAGTAATCGCTTATCGCCGTTGTGCACTCACTGCTCGTTGCTCGCCGACTTGTTTTTAGTTGCTAGCTCTACTCGGTTCTAGTTAATCGCCGGTGGGCTGTCTCACTATCTTTCGTATCTTCTATCGCTAAAATTCTTTGTAAAAGCGTTCTTATATTTTTTTTTTCAATATCTGCACGTATAAAGTAATGAAATCAGAGAACCGGAAGAGTATGTCTTAACAATATTAACTCTAGATTTATTCTGGTGTCTTCAACTAAAAACCCAAAATAATTAAGAAACAGCTAAGTATTTAAAAAAAGAGATTACAAAAAGGGACAACCTCAAATCATAGTAAACAACACATTAGCAAATATTAAAAAATAAAAAACGTGTGGCACTCGGGGACTGCCGCAGTAAAGCTATTGCATAGCATTTGTAACCTCCATACTTCCTATTTGTCAACGCTACACTTGGGATGATGACGTGATGACATAAAACAAAAATTACG
Source organism: Agrochola lychnidis (assembly GCA_963680765.1). Taxonomy (NCBI): domain Eukaryota; kingdom Metazoa; phylum Arthropoda; class Insecta; order Lepidoptera; family Noctuidae; genus Agrochola; species Agrochola lychnidis. Next base: position 22,362,136 of record OY796866.1, read on the forward strand.
TTCCCATGACAACATCACGTTGTCATGGGAACCGTCATTACATAGTAGGCGGAGTGGGGGGTGTTGGGTTTTATTTTCGTTACGTTACGGAATTTCTTGATTCGATCGCCGCGCTCAAAGCCCGCGATAAAAGCTATGCAATAGCTTAAAAAAAAAAAATAGGTAATACATAAATTCATTTGAATGTTTAAAGAAAAAGATAAGCAGGCAGGCAACACTCAAGTTATTTGTGAAATTCATGGATTATAAACGCTACGAAACATAATTACATACTTCTGACGGAATAAGTTGGTCAAAATTACTTTTAACCAGCTCCATTGAGCAAAACTACCTAATTTTGACTGATAATTCAGTCAAAACAACTTTTGTCCTTCAGTCAAAAGTACTTTTGACTGGTTAAGATTTTTGGCGGCAACATATACACTGACAGTATTTTCTTAAAAACTTGAGGCTTATTTTAAAGGGTAAGAAGAACGTTCACGCCTCAACCTTTTAAGAAAATACTAAAGTTCTATGTTTAAGACAGTTGAATAAAAAAAAAAGTGTGGCTCTCGGGGACTGCTGCGGTAAAGCTATTGCATAGCATTTGTAACCTCCATGACAACATCACGTTGTCATGGGAACCGTCATTACATGGTAGGCGGAGTGGGGGGTGTTAGGTTTTATTTTCGTTACGTTACGAAATTTCTTGATTAGGTCGCCGCGCTCAACGCCCGCGATAAAAGCTATGCAATAGCTTAAAAAAACAGTGGCACTCCGGGAGCGCCGACAGAAGTGAAAACTTGAAAAAAAAATCGGCACCGCGGTAATCGACGCGTTGATGTTTTTTACACTACACACCGCGGTAATTAATGCGTTGACGTCTTTTACTCCACGGTATCGGTAAATTGCGTTATAGTGTCGTGAAATCAATGGTTTAGTCCTATCTCAAAAATGCCCAACGCGCCTAAAGAAGTTTTCACTTCAAAAACATAAACTTCATTAAATGGCCCAGCCATCAAAAAGGTTTTAGGTTAATGCCAACTCACTTGTTAAAGGAAAGAATTTGAAAACTGTCGAAGATAATCAAATACTTTGACTGTACTAGTGAGAGACCACTACAGAGCAAGTTCACTCTCCATAGGAATCTACCCTTAGATACGGACTACTAAGTTTCTAACCAACTGTCCGGTTCCTTGTTTATTCAAAACTTTAGGCATGAGTCACATCAGACTCCGTAGTAGGATTGTTTGCAAGCGGGCAACATATGAGTCCTCGAGGGGAGGAGGGAAATCGGAACGGAAACTATAAACAAAGCTGCGAGAGCAGAATGCATGATTTATGTTCTATGCCCCGGGTTCAAAATGGGCGTCCTGTTCACTGCTGGACACCACATCTCTCCAATCTGCACCCCAATTGCGTAACACACTTTAAATCAGAGAGTTTTGAAGGATACTGCTAATCCATTGCTTCATAGCTTTGAAAAATTCGTCTGCTCAACATTGTAAATAATGAACGTAGGTAGGTGAACTGTCAAAATTAAACTCCTTGCGTTCAATTGTCAGTTTATTGTGTGTTACGGAATTATCCTGCTGACACTGCTATTTTACTGCCTCGTTGGTCTGGTGGTAGCAAGCGCTACTGCTGAGCATGAGGTCCTGGGTTCGATTCCCGGGTTGGGCAGTGTTATTAGGTTTTTCTATCAGAAATTTCTCAATAGCAGCTCGGAGTCCGGATTTGTGCCCGGTTGATGGCAATAGGTTCGCCCCCTATTACATAGGACTTAAACATAACTGGCGAAATGTGGGTGTACCTGCTACAGGGACACCGCTGCCCATCCCTTCGGGGAAACGAGGCGTGATGTTATGTTATGTTATATATACTGCCATTTTAATAACCCAATTAACTTCAAATAGGTAAAATTCAATTCTAAAACTAGTATGCATTTAGATGGATATCGAATATTGATGTCGGATGAACACAACATAATTAGTATTAAAAATCAAATATTAAACAGATATTCATGTTACACCCTAATAACGTATGACATAATAATTAATCAATCCACGATCCTATTATGGTGACTGACATCCACCATCCAACCCCTTACGTGAGGCACATCATAATTATGTCAAGTTCACTTAAATGACATAGGAAGCACGTTGTCTCATCAGTAAAGCTCCGTACAAAATTGGAGAGGAGACGAGATTAATAGGATTATGTAGGATGCTTACCTTCGTACGTAGAACTGATTAAATGGTGTGTAGGATAATGTTATTTGAATAGTATTTTTCAAAGGAGGTCTACAACAGTGCTGGACTAGTGAACTCCCGCGGTCGCTATTGCTGAGCATGAGATTCGACTCCTAGGTCGGCCAAAGTCGCCCTGGGCGTCGGGAATCGCAGGCCGATTTCCGGCCCCCGTAGGCGCGGGCTTGCGGACGGTGAGTAATGGGTAACTCGCTGTCCGATAAGGACCAGGCCCGGGTTGACGGCGCGTTGTGTTCCACGTGCGTTTCAAATAGATGTCAACAGAACTGACAGAGTCCGCTAGGGCCGATGCCTGCCGGGATTGCGAAGAAGTCCGAAAGAGAAATTGTGGCCCCCGGTAACATGGCAACTGAAGGAACACGGGTGGGTTATAGTCAGTAAGAGTCTGACACGTCCTCCTGCTCCGCCCAGAGCAGGAGAAGTAATTTGATAATTTCCCAACAAAAAAAAAGTTCGGGCAAAGTGTTATTGGGTTTTTTTATCTGAAATTTCTCAGTAGCAGCCCGGAGTCTGGATTTGTGTCCGGTTGATGGCAATAAGCTCACCCCCTATTACATGGGACTTAAAAACGTAACTGGTGAAATGTGGGTGTACCCTACCATAGGTACACTTCTGCCCAACCTTTAGGGGATTGCAAGCGTGATGCTATGTGGTACATGATTAAAAAAAGGGAAGCAGAGTTTTCTTTTTAACACAGTTTTCCTTAGTTGTTTTTGTTTTGTTTCATATTACGTTCACTGTGTAACGAACCTAATGCTGGTTTCACACGAGGGTAGAACAGTGAGGCAGAGTAGTAGACAGCACCGCACTGCTACTGCAGCACTACTGTTTGAACGCACACGCCGAGACAGAACAGTACTGTCTTGATAGTAACCAATGCAGAACAGTTCATAGCTCGCCGGTCTGTTTTTTCAGGGCAGTTTGCTCCCCCCACCACCTTTCTCGCTCATCTGTCTTGTGGCTGGACTCGTGTGAACCCGAGGGCAGTGTAGTGCAAAGAGTAGGACAGTCATGTGCGCGCGCGCATCCCGACTTGTTTTGCATGTGGCGTGTGGTTTGTTTACTTAAAATTTGTTTGTTTTTATATTAAAATGGCACCCCCTACATTATCAATGGACGACGTTATAAAACTTGAACTGGACAACCAAATGGTAATCTTGATACCCAGGGTCTGATCCAAAATTTTTCTTTTCTATTTATTTCACTCTTAACAATTTCAATTAGTTAAAACAAACAATTCAACTCAAACAGTTCAATTGGCTAAATACTAACAATCGCTCGGGTCGATCTGTCAAGTTAAGCTACGCTTGCCGGGGTTGATCCGTGGATGGGTGACCATTTCTACATACCGAGACTCCTCCGTGCCTCGGAAAGCACGTTAAGCTGTTGGTCCTGGCTGTCATTCGTGGATCTTTGACAGACGTTACGGGTCGTCAGCAGTCCGAAAGTCTGACAACCAGTCTTACCAATGGTATCGTATTACCCAGTAACTGGATTGTGGTCCGATAGGTAGTCGCTCCATGTAAAATACTGATATTCAGCTGCATCCGGTTAGACTGGAAGCCGACCCCAACATAGTTGGGAAAAGGCTAGGCAGATTGATTGATTGAACAATTTCAATTAGTTCATCCAGAGCTATTTGTGCTGCAATTGTAAGTAAGTGGCGTAACTGTGGCCATGCATTGTCTTCGTCGACGCTCTATCGCTATCACTCGTGGACTGTCCTATTATTTGGCTTTATATTTGAACGCAACTATCCTTTCAAACTGTTCTGTCCTACTGTTCTGCCCACGTGTGAAACCAGCATAAAAGCTTATTGTGAAATAATTCGTCCTTACAAATTGGTTCCTACTGAAATCACAGAAACTATTTGTGCCACTAAACAACATTGCTATTTGAATTTGAAGGCAATTTCAGGACAAATATTTTTCGCAAAAATACCTAGGTATACTTTTTCAACCTTACAACACGCTGCATATACTAATTCTGTTCTTACATAATTTTCTTCGCTCTACATTCTCGACATTATCTTCAAAGATATAGGTCGATATCTACACATCTACACAAACCGGTATTTTATGTCACAAATCTCACCCTATCATGTTGCTAGTTGCTAACTTATTACCAACAACCTACGTATTCAACTAGTTCATTATCAACACAAACAAAGTTATGTAACAAGTTGTATCAGTTGCCAACTGAATAGGCGCTGAAGTTTCAGTTCAATCTGATTATGTCGTAACACATAACCCACTGTTTCATAATATTGTTGTTTTTGGTGAGAATATAGAATGAATAAAATTTAATTTCTGTGTAGTCTTAATTTATAATATTGTTAAAAAGGTCTTAACTTTGCTTATCAGAAACGGTTCTTCTTCTTCTTTTGGTATGGTTGATGACTAACGTTTTCTTTTTTTTAGGTGGGAAATTATCAAATAACTTCTCCCGCTCTGGGTGGAGCTAGGGCGTTTTAGACTTTTACTGACTAAAACCCACCCGTGTTCCTTCAGTTGCCATGTTGCTGGGGGCCCCTGGTGTTAGAGTTTTTATGCCGTTTATGGGCCTCTGACCTGGCTATACATGCCGTCGAGAAATATCTCTCAGGTATTCTCCTCAGGAGGAACAAAAACCAACAGAAACAGTTAAGTCTTGTAGTAGGTACGTTTAAGTACCTACCCAAGACTTTAAAATAAGACTTACTGAAAAAATCTGAAACATACTATGCAGGTTTATCTAGAATTTGACTTGTGTAGAGTCAAAAATGAAGATAGTAGTTCCTTTACCTACCTTATAATTAAGTTTTTAGACCATTGCAAAACGAATACACAACTTAAAACTAACTGCAAAAGACAATAGTTACAACTTCTTTTGTTTCATTCCCCCATTCATCCATTGAAGCGTGTTTCAAGGCAAAATGTTCTTTTACATAGTCGAGAGTGAAAGCGCCTGACAGTTTGTGATAAGCAATAACCATGTTTGCTAATTGTGTGCATTGCTAACAATGTTATTGCAGGCGCTGGTAGCGAATGAGTTTTATTTATTAAATTAATAACAGTGTTCGTATTAATTTAATCATTTGGCCACAGTTTCGCAAGTGGTCATTTTATTTGAAATTCATTGTATATATTTTCTTAATTGAATAATCTACTTTCTACAGCTTTATTTAAGCATATAGCCCTGTTTATTTAATTAAGTAAGAAAATTATCTGTTGTTAGTTTTCGTACCAGAGCGTTATAAAGGTAAAATTTATAGATATTTGGAATTTTCGTGTAAGGCTTTCTGTCATGAAAGTTTACGAGAAAACTTGGCTCATTTTCAGCGCAGGGTGTAATGTTCAGGTTTACAAATTAAGGTGTAAAGACACCTGTGGATAACAAACTAGGCAGGTATCTACCTAAGTTGGTTTTCAGGCGGTAGGTATTTGTCTATTAGTAAACTGAATCCTCATCATCATTCTCATTTCAGCCGAAAGACATCCACTGCTGGACATAAACCTCCCCCAAGCACCGCCACTTCGACCGGTTCTGTGCTTCCCGCAACTAGCGAATTTCTCCGGCCTTCACAAGGTCATCGGTTTACCTTGTGGGAGGCCTTCCAACTCTACGTCTTGAAATAAACTGATTATTGTAGTGATAATAAGATAAAGGACAATGATGCCCATTCAGTAACAGACGTTGTATTATTGTAATCAAAAAGGTCCTTGTATTTTCAATTATTACGAAATATGCCTCTTAAAAATACATTTGAGCATTGGTAACAGACAGTATTTTAAATGTCTTTTATTTATTGGTACAAAGGAAAGTCAATAAAAATAAATATCCATGTAACGACACTAATTTACAAAAAAAACGTAAAGCAATAAACTAATAAAACCGTGAAACAGTCTCCTAAATATTTTCACCAAAATAAATGGCTGCCTTCAACAAAAAGACATCGCTATTCCGTGTCCGTGGTCAATAAACGTTTATTATTTGTTTTCATGGACGTGGCAACCTTGACACCAGACTGTGTCTAATAAACTGGCTTTTTACCCTTGACTTTATGTCTGAAGTGTCAATGTCTCAACCCTGGTGGATAAATATTGAGAGTTCGTTAAATGGGAATTTCTGTAGTGTCAGACGGACATAACCAACCAATAACATTGTTTTTTGTGAAAGCTGAAACCATTGATGTTCAATGTAAACTAGACCAGCTATTGCAAACTAAAGATGTGTTCCGCGGATGTCAAATGTTCAGTGTAAACTAGAGCAGTTATTACAAACTAATGATGTGTTTCGCGGATGTCAAATGTTCAGTATTTACTAGAGCAGCTATTAAGTACAAATTAAAGATGTGTTCCGCAGTTGGCAAATGTTCAATGTAAACTAGAGCAGCTATTACAATCTAAAGATGTGTTCCGCAGATGTCAAATGTTTAATGTAAACTAGAGCAGCTATTACAAACTAAAGATGTGTTCCGCAGTTGTCAAATGTTCAATGTAAACTAGAGCAGCTATTACAATCTAAAGATGTGTTCCGCGGATGTCAAATGTTTAATGTAAACTAGAGCAGCTATTACAAACTAAAGATGTGTCCCGCGGATATCAAATGTTTAATGTAAACTAGAGCAGCTATTACAAACTAAAGATGTATCCCGCGGGTGTCAAATGTTCAGTATTAACTAGAGCAGCTATTAAGTACAAATTAAAGATGTATTCCGCGGTTGTCAAATGTTCAGTGTAAACTAGAGCAACTATTACAAACTAAAGATGTGTCCCGCAGATGTCAAATGTGACATGCGCGGTGAATGCGTATTCAGGTAGTGAGAAATTTGCTGTCAGGGATAGCAACATGTTGCACAAATATTTTTTTCGCGTTGTCTGCTCTAGTTTACGTTGAACCTCAATGCACCTAGACTAATCTAGCCTTTTTACACTAGGAAGTAGTTTATTGTATTGCGCGATATAGGTATTATCACTTATACCTGAAAATATGTATTTTGTTCTAAGCCTGAAACTTATTTTATCAGTAGGTACAGCGAAGATATTTTTATCTTAAAGAAATATAGAATAAATTCGACGATTGAAAGGCTAATTGATCTAAGCGACATTTTGTAAAACTTGCAGGGGGATGGATTAGTTATTTTTTTTAAATCATAATAAGATCTTATTATGATTGATTGATTTAAGTAAATAAAAGTCTATCAAATAGTTGTTTTTTATGATTTTTTTTTCAATAAAATATAACTATGATCCGTCCAGGAGGACGAATCATAAAATTGCAGAAGCAAGTTTTACAAAATATCGCTTAGATCAATTAGCCTTTCAACCGTCGAGATGTATTTAAAAATATACTTAACATATAATTTTAAGAAAAGATTTTAGACTTTACATTTTCAGACAATAATATTTTTTAAATCATAATAGGTACTTTGATTAGGTAGGTATAAAACCACGGATTAATGATGTAAAATATGTAGGAAATTATTAACAATCTACCCAACACCATAGGCTTTCCCAAAATCCCGCCGTCTGAGGATATAAAAAACAATTTTTTCCTTATGCCTCCATATTATAACAAAAGTTACGCTAGAGGCACATTATGTTCTTTCCTCATCCCGTGAATTATTTGCTGAAAGTGGGTTAATTTAACAGAATAAATCCGCCTTAAAAAGCTAAAATAATAATGACACGGTGTGTTAAAAAAATCGTTGGTCTTTTTATTTTTTCCATGGTCAATATTTTTTTTATGAAACCTGAAGAAATCTAGTTATACCATGGTTATTTATAACTTCTAATCATTGTTATATTTATGTTTTACCCTCGTGTGACTAAACGCCATTGAAGTAACTTTGTGTAACAAGAAAGCTTGCGGAAGTATTTCTGACTTCATTAACTTTTATTTTTCTTTGTTTATTTATACTTTTAATGCTGATTTGCATCGGGCGATTGTTAATTAAGGCAAAATAGGTTAATAAGGCCTAGTGAGTACTTGATTTGTCGTGTTTCCGACAAGCCTAAAGCTTGACCAATTCAGTAGGTCGGTACCAAGTTCATTTTCAACAAAGTTTCTTACTAGATTTTTCATAAGTATCATAGGTATATCGAGGCTATTTTGGCAGACACTAAATAAATATTCCACATTTCAAAAGTCTATATAAAAAAAACACTACAAAGTGAAAAATAACTTTAATTTCGGTCTTGGGTTTTGTATTTTCGTTTTTTGCCACTTTGTAGTTTTTTTTTTGGAGGTCGGTTGTTTTTTTATGTAAAAAGTTTTTATTTTTCACTTTTAGTTGTGGTACCTACCCCACACACATGCGAATACCACTACCTGCTACCAATGACAGAAACTTAACATATCAGCTACATACTAAGTGGGAAAAAACTACGTATTTTGTAGCTAACTCAAAAACTATCCAAGAAAAGCTAATAAAATTTATATGGGACCAATTCGAGAGCACACCCTTTCAAACAAAAAAAGAATTTTCAAAATCGGTCAACAATTAAAAAAAAAACGCGACGAACATATAACCTCCTCCTTTTTGGAAGTCGGTTAAAAATAGGTATTTCGTTCTCGTATTTTATAAAGGTTGGTTTTGTTTAGCTCTTTCTTCAGGATTTATTATTTCAGTAAAAACTCTTTCCTATAAAAATGTGAATCACACTCGAATAGCATAACTTTTACGATTTCACGACTGTTTCCTCCACATAAAAGCTGGTATAAAAAATTATACTTCTAAGGAAAAATATTGCTGCTTACGATAATATAGTTGAACGTTTGTATGCGATGCTGAAAACTTCATGACTGAAACATAGGAGCTTTACCCACACAAGCATAAGAATGTGAATGAAGAATGAAAACGTATAGCTTTATTTTGAAAAACATGTAAAACTAGGGTTTTAGAGTGCATTTGTGGTCAAAGAATCTCTAAATAAAATTATAAAGTCACTCAATGAGAAACGTAATGCTTACCTACAGTATAATAACGACATTACCGATTAGAAATTTACAGTAAAAGATTATAGCAAACATACAAAGTCGGTGCGAAAAACATTTAAAAGTAGTACCCATAAAACTTAACATGTTCATTGTTTAACAATAACAAAATAATATGTCTCTATATATATAAAATTCTCGCGTCATAGTGTTAGTTACCTTACTCGTCCGAAACGGCTTTACTGATTTTTACCAAATTTTATATGCATATTCAGTAGGTCTGAGAATCGGCTACTATCTATTTTTCATACTCCTAACTGATAAGGGTTGTCCACCCTAAACAAATAATTGGCAAAACAACATTTGCCGGGGTCAGTTAGTTTATATATGTCACCGTAAAATTATAAACTTCGTTAGTTTATAATCTATCGGTATTATTTCCGTTAGATTACAAACTGTCGAAAAATTGTGAACTGCGACAAATCATTTACGATTTAACGCATTATTTTTCGATAGTTTATATTATATCCATGAGAAACGAGCGCAGTAAGCGCTGCCGCTACCGCGGCAGCGCTTACTGCGCTCGCTCGACTCACGCGGTTGGTCACAGTTCTAACCTAACCTAACCCTAATTTCACCCAGTTCACAATTTTTCGACAGATTATGATCTAACGGAAATAATACCGATAGATTATAAACTAACGGTGCTCACAATCTTACGGTGACATATATAATTCTCGTGTCACAGTGTTAGTTGCCATACTCCTCCGGAACGGCTTGATCGATTTTTATGAAATTTTATATGTATATTTGGTAGGTCTGAGAATCGGTCGTAATCTATTTTTCATACCCCTAAGTGATAAGGGTGGTTCACCCCAAACATGTATATGGCAAAACAACGTTTGCCGGGTCAGCTAGTAATAAGAATAAATTTATTTTGCTAAGATATAACTTGATTGCATTCCTAGAGCGCACACTAGGATTTCCTGTCTTGTTAGATCCAGGCTCCTTCGTTCTGTTCTTCTTCTTTTTGTGTGGTTAGTGACTAACCTGGTGTCAGAGTTTTAAAGCCGCCCATGGGCCTTTGACTCATTCGGTAATTTGTTTTATATTAAAAGATACATTTTTTAAACTTTGAATAGGTAAAAAAAGTGTGTATAGGTGGTGTGACGACCCACTGAACGACATATTAAACATAAATAAATATCAGTAGTGGCCCAGTGGTAAGGGCCCCCCGACTTACGAGTTGTAGGTTTGAACCTAGGTAAAGATAGTCACCCATCCACAGACCAACCGCGGCAAGCGTAGATTCACCTGACTGATCGACCCGTGCAGCTGTTATTACTTAGCCACAAGCCCCTTGCGCCCTATAACATGGGGCTAAAATTAAAAACTGGCTAAGTGTGAGTGAACTAGAAGTACACCTCTTCCTAAACCTTCGACGAAAAACAGGCGTGAATTACATTATCTACATTTGCATTCACAAGCCAAACACTCCATCCATTCATCTTTACCAACTGTCCACTTATCCACTCTTCTCTTTCACAGCTGATCTGCGAGCTATCCCTCCTCATCTCTGCCAGCGGTATCGGCCTCTACTACCGATTCCTCACAGAAAGGGCCCATAGGAACACCTTCGCTGGTACCAGAACCTGCCTGGAGCAGAGAGTGAAGCTGGAGTGTGAGAGAGAGCAGCAGGAGAGGCTGCTCCTATCTGTCATTCCTGCGTATATTGCTGCTGAGGTAAGTGGCTTTTTGACTTTTTACGATTCCCATGTTCTTCCGTCACTTTAAGATGAAAGAAGTAGTACCGGACCTCTTCTGGGATTGATAGACGGTGGGAATCTGATGTAACCTTTTAAGATTTTATCAATAAGGACTTCATCATGGAAAAAGTGTCTACACCTGGGAAAAACAACTGAAGTTTTGGGGGTTTATTTATATACGAGCTTAAAACTTTTGACGTTTAAATGGCTACGTTTATAAATAAACGTTTTGATTACGTTCGGACTTTCGGTAAGTGTAGTTCTTAAGGTACGGTATACGAATATTTGTAGTTGCTGATTTAATTTAGAAAATGTTTAACAGTCCACACTACAGTGTGGATCTTTATGATGTGCACATATCGAAATGATCAGTCTATGCTTAATTTAATCGACGGAAAAATGTTTAAAAATTTTTTTTTTTTTTTTACAAAACTCTGTAACTTTTAAATTAATGATCTATCGTAATGAAACTCCATAATAATTGGAAGTCATTAGGCGTCCTCATAAAATGAAAATTGTGTAAAAAAACTACCGTCAATTGAAAATAAACATGTTTTTTTGGCAAAAATCGGTATATTTTTTCAGTTTTTTAGGGTTCCGTAGTAAACAAGGAACCCTTATAGTTTCGTCATGTCCGTCTGTCTGTCTGTCTGTCTGTCCGCGGTCTAGTTCCGAGACCCTTAGTACTAGAAAACTGTAATTTGGCATAGGTATATATTTTAATTACGCCAAAGTGATAAAATAAAATTATGAAAAACATTTTTTTTTAGGGTACCTCTCATACAAGTAAAGTGGTGATGTTATTTTTTTTCTTTTTTTAACCCATAGTGAGGGGTATCATTGGAAAGGTCCTTTAAAAACATTGTGAGTTTGTGAAAACCATTTTTGGATTCAGGGATCCGTTTGCGAAATATTAAGCTTTAAAGTGCTAATTTTTGTTAGAGTCAAGTGTCCCCTCCCCTGCCGGCTAAATGGTTGGTTTTGGGTGTGTGAAAAAAATCACAACAGTAGTTTATATAACGAAATTAAAAGGAAAACTATCAGAGCTAAGTAGAATCTACAAGTTAACGAGTAATAATCTACCAACTACGGAACCCTTCATTGTGCGTGGTCCGACACGCACTTGGCTGGTTTTTTAATATTTAATCGTAATACGAAGCCAAAATGAACAAAAACATTTTTATTTTTTAAATCAGTTTTTTTTTCCATCGATAAAATTAAATATAGATTTTCTCATTTCGATATGTGCACATTATAAAGATTCATACTGTATATTCTCTCTTCTCGTTATTAAATCAAAATCTTAGATATCTAAACGGGTATCAATTTAGGAAATATGGAATTTGAATTTCTTGGGTAAAATCCCTAATATCATCAAAGAGCTCTAAACGATTTCTAAAATGTTTCTACCTAAACCCCTTCAAACGAAACCTTTAAAAACCTCATTACAACTTTAAAAGAAGACTCACCTTGGTGTCGGTCAGGTGCTGATGAAAGCCGAACTTCATTGATGCTCAATTGTGTGGAAACGCAAATCTATCGATTATCGATAAGTGTTGGCGAATGTTAAGGATCGTCCGCATTGACGCGACAAGAGCAGCAGGTGCGATTTTGTCCCTGAATTTCTTACATCTGTCAACTGATATTTTTTCATACACGTAGGACAATGTACCTAAATAGGTTAATACGTTTATTTTCTCCAGGAAGTGTTAGGGTACGTAAAAAGCAAAAAAGAGTGCATATCAGAATAGTAGCTACTAAAAGTTCCTACAGAAAATTACGCGATAAAAATAAGTCAGAACTCGAAGTGACTTATGGCAAAACTGCACTAATGAATAAAAGCACATTCTGTATGGCCAAAAAAATATTTAATAGACTACCCGAAAAAATTAAAATGTTAAATCTGGACAAATTCAAAAAAGAACTATTTAGAATTTTGACTAATAAATGCTATTACTTAATAAAGGACTATTTCGACGACAATTCTATAATTACTGCCTTAGAACACCCTACCTGACCTGTTTTAATGACCCTGAATTTTATTCGACATTATCATTAACTTAATTATGACATGTAACTTAACCATTTGACATCTATTTTGATTGTAAATACTTTTTTTTCTTTTGATATGTAATGCCTATTTATACTTTTTATAACTGACGTGAAAGTTGACATAATTTCACCGATTTGTTATTTTTAAAACTTAAACAATTATTTTTGTACGCCTCTGGGCAAAACATGAAGGATCTACCTATTTACAACACCTCACACTATGTGTAACTTGACCTATGTTCACAAATAAAGATTTCTGATTTCTGAAAAAAAAAGGAAGATAGTTTCAACATTTTAATATTTGTTTTACCTATCCAATTAATTTGCTTCTTCATTATCAAGCAGGTAAGCTTTTATGATTTCGCGTTGCAACGAGATAATTATGCCATAAGGGATTTTTAATAAACTGTATATTTTAACATGGAGACTGAAAATTAACCTGAATTAATTCAACATGAAGAGTTGGTGGCCCAGTGGTAACGGCCGCGACTTACGAGTTGTAGGTCGTAGGTTCGAGCCCAGACAGGCGCTTTACTATTTGTAAATTATTTCATCACCACTGCTCTCAAAACGGTGAAGGAAAACATCGTGAGGAAACCGGCGTATCCTAGAAACAAAAATTCGAAGACATGTAACATGTACCAATCCGCACTGGGCCCGCATGGTGGACTACAGCCCACTCCCCCTCACTGAGAGGAGGCCTGTGTCCCAGCAGTGGGAACATTATAGGCTGATTATGCGAATAAAACATGTTAGTTTACTAAAAACTTAAATAATGATAGGTAATTTTCTTGAAAACTCTTTCTTAATAAACAACATTAATTATAAACTAAAAAGCTCTTAAAATGAAACCGTTTGTATTTAACAACCGCACGTCAAAAACTTAGGTGAAGTGAGCTTGAAGTGAGCTGTCATTCCACCAGATAGGTACTAGGGCAATGATACTATTGACAGCTAACTTCAACTAAGTCTTCACGATATAATGTTTACACAATAGATCGGTAGGTTTTAGTTTCTCATCACGTATGTTCTACAATATACATAAACATGCACTTGTACACTCATATCATAGCGGGATATAAGTATATCCCGCTCCCACGAGAGTCACGTCTATCTGTCCGAGCCTTTATTGGACACGCCACGACATTGGTGAAGTGTGAAGAGACTTTATGGGTTAATTTCGGAATTGTGGGGTAAATAATAATGGAGTAATTATGGGGACCGTGACAAAAATAAGTGGCGTGAATGGGGTCTGGATAAGTTATTTTTAGGATTTAACCTGTCCATTGACGGCATATATTGTTATGGCGGGGTCTTGTAATCTGTTTTGTATTCAGGGTTCAAACAATGACGTCATATTAACTTATGAAGAAATAATCTTTTTTTTTTTTAATTTTATCAATACTTAATTCTGTTTCCTTTCACCTGTACAGTACTGAAAAAAGTAGGTATAACAAAATCATAACAATAACACGGTCAAATAAATGTCTATTCTTTGAAAATTTAACAAAAATGCGTTCTGTCGTGGAACAACTTAAGCTGATTTTTTTTTTCAAAACAATGTAGGATTTAGTCTAATACCGTTAAAAATCCGTTTCAGCACTTTTTGAGCAAAGTACTAGCTTAGCCATTTTTAAGGTCAAACTACACGGCCTTGCATACATCATGTTGCACAGTGTTAATAATGTGTGACAAAGTCGTGACTGAAACCTTCAGTATCCAGTTCACTTGGTCACCTATTTAACTTAACAACTGAATCAACATTTTACAGCACGTGGAAATGTGATTGTCACGACTTGCAAACACCCTGTATTTGACAACGTAAGACAAACGATTTGCAACTTTAAAATGTAGGTATTGAGTTGACTAAACGAATTATTTCGTTTTTTTACCTTACAAAATGAGTCGAATGGATTTCTATTCAAAATTGAACAGTTTAAGGTTTAAAATTTAAAATAAGAAATGTTAAAAGCTTTTATTATAAATTATGAAAAGGTTTTTGTTTTAAATATTTATTATTGTATGCAGGTACCTATTGTTTGTTCCTAAAACCATTTATGAACTCATAAAAGAAAACATACGATGTTTTGTTACATGCAATACCGTAATGTTATGGTTTGTACCATACTTGCTTCTATTATGTGCTGCTTTAGAATTTCTCTCGGCGAGAATACTTTTGAAATATATATAAATGTCCACTTTCTTTTTAGATAAAACTCCCGTTGTACTCCAGGTTTTATTAAATTATGTGAAATCATAATAACGATGGCCCACACAATGCTTATCGGCAACCTCCACTCATGTGGAATACCCTACGTAGGTATCATTGCCGCGGTAGTAAGCACCCCTGCTTACGCCATATTTTATGGCACGAGTCCACCCTCCAAATACCCAGAAAAAAGACAAAAAAATCATAATCTTGTAACTGCACCTAAACGTAAATTCAGAATAAGTTTTCTTTTGAGACGTTTTAGATTTTTTGGCTCTTCATTTTTTACTGAAAGAAAAAAGTAAGTAAGTAAGTAATCATTTTATTTACCAAAAACTTAGCCTAGGTAACATCAGTGTAGTTTAAACTATGGGATGGGTATGGCTATTACAATGAGTAAGACCCCTGCCCTTCAAACTAGGAAAATCCTGTATCTTGAAGGACAGTGTTCTTTAGTGGGATTGACACGTTTTACAAAATATTTATAATTGCGCAATAATTCTGATGTTAACAAATTAATAAAAATAATAAAGTATTCCTCCAGATGTACTTATTCATCATAGAACACGCGAATCCAACTCTTCCCAAAGGCATCATGAAAGGCTGTTAATCCTATATAAACAGGAACCTCCTCTCACTTCAGACATTGAAGAAATCCTTACATTCCCTTGAGATTGCGAAGGTATAATGTCGAAGGAACATGAAAAGGGAAGGGTCGAACCATAAGTGCTAAGAAACGTAAAGAAATGCTAGTGTAAAGAAATAAACGGCCACTTGGCTTTATTTATGAGCGTAGTTTTTGTACTGTAATATTTTCGGGATTCCCCAACTACTTTTGGCTCAAATGGTGCCCTTTATCTTATGGTCTTCATGACCCCTACGTGAAGTTACACTGTAGGTTTACACGTATTAAGAATAACCTTCCTATAAGCTGAAAAAACGTATGCTACTCACGCATGGACTCATTAATCATAAGCTATTTTTAACAACAAAATATACAGAGTCACTGCGTCACTTAGGACCTCGTCGCTAAGTACTAACAGCCGCACGAGTCGATCCATCAGGTTAAACTACGCTTGCCGGTGTTGGCCCGTGAATGAGTGACCATCTTTACATACTGAGACTCCTCCGTGCCTCGGAAAGCACGTTAAGTCGTTAGTCCCGGCTGTCATTCGTGGATCTTAGACAGTCGTAACGGGTCGTCAGAAGCCGGAAAGTCTGATAACCATTCTTACCAAGGGGTGTCGTATGGGTAATACGAGTTACTGGGTTGTGGAGGTCAGATAGGCAGTCGCTCCATGTAAAATACTGATATTCAGCTGTATCCGGGTGGACAGAAAGCCGACCTCAATACAGTTGGGAAAAGGCTAGGCAGATTTTGAATATACAGAGTCTCTGTTGGGCTAATGCTTACCCCCACAGTTTATCGAATCCCTGTCTGTTGTTTTCTCAGGCCAATTATCCGTAAATGAGTCCTAAACGTCTTACTTAGCTATCACGCTAAGTTTATCTAGACCTGTATTGACCTATAGCCTTTTACGCATTAGAATACTTAGAAAAAGAGCTAACCAAGTTTTAGGATAACATCTGGGCATAACAGATCATGGTTGTCATCTGCTGAGCAATTATAAATGATACGTTATACTCGTATAATCAAATCATTTATTAATTTGTCAAACATGGGTAATTAGTACATACGTATATGTTTTATTATGAAAGTCCTATGAATGTTCTACCGTCACTTGGGCATGCAATTAATTTACACAAAAAAGACATTATAATTTTAAATAACCATTAAGAAATTATGACAATATAAAATAAAAATTAATTTCAAACCGTTCGAATTACAGTAAATGTCAAATTAATATAAAAATGTAAACAAGGTTGTTAGTTGGTTGCTAAATACTCTTTTAATTCAATTTTTTCGGTAAATTACAAAATAATAATACAATTATTAATTAAAAGGGTACCAATTACTCTACAAATTACTTCATTAATACCTAATACTACAATTTGCTTATAGCCAACAATTATTTTTCTAATGACTCAAAACGTAATAGCCTTGGCTCCTAATTCTTCAAAGAAAAACATTGTTGTTTCGTGAAGAAAAAATATAATGGAAACCATTTTTCTTTTGTAAATATTCAATCTTGTGTTGGTTTTCGTGGTTATGTGTGTAAGTACGTTACGACATTTTTGAGAGGTGAAAGTGTCGTGTATTGAGTCTTATAGTGTAATAATTTTTTGCGCATCAGTAAGTTCAAACCTAAACCATTTATTTCAATAATACCATTTACTGGCATTTTGAATTGTGAAGGGAGTCGGTCAGACAGAAGGATGAAGCCAGTTTACCATTCTAAAGCGTAGTAGGTTCCTATGGAGAAGAACGACAAGAATTTCCTTGGAAACTCTTTTAAATTATATTGTTACAAAATATTCGATTGGTTGGTAATGGTAATTCTGCAACTAACTGCACAATACCGTTAATTTTGTCCGTTGTAATTGATTCGATCCAGAAGTCGTACTGTGTAATACATTTTGGACTTATCAAATTCAACGCTATTGCCATTGGAGGCTTTGATATTTAGTTAACACTTCAACTCGCCCTGGAAATACTTGTCAGAATTGAAACGCTTACGATTATCGAATACAATTTGTCGTATCGTCCGCGATCGAACAAAGGACACCCACATAGCTCCGTGCGCCGCATTACAAGCAAGTGACTGTTATTCCGTCCGTTTGTATTAAGGCCGTCATGTTAATATCCTGGCCTACTCCACATACTTATATTAGTTTAGAAAATGTCATGAGCAAATGAAAGCCATTTCATTAAATCTCAAAATTATGTTGAAACAGAGAAACTCGTGGAAGTGTAAAATACTCATCACTCCCTCACACACCCCAACAAAACCACACACAATACACATACCACAAACACCCCTCGTTCACCTCATTAACAATCACCCACACACCCATTCGATCACTCACCTTACACTCACCACATTAACTTAACGTCAAAATACATCCCAATCATATTATGTTCTGTACTGTTTATTTTTACTAAATCTAAATTAACTTTTTTGTTTGTGCTGAATAGACAAGTTTTCTTTCTTTTTATTAACTTAATTACTTATTAAGCACCTTTTCCATGGAACATCATTCCATTCTGTATATGGAGAAGGGCGTTGTTAGCTGCGCTACAGTTTATACTTTTGCAGCTATGAGTACACACGGCTACACATCAAGCTATACTTTTCCAGTATAAGCTGATGTCGCATTGTATAGGATTTCTGTACAATGCGAGGTCAGCGTAAACTGGAAATGTATAAAATACAATAGACGTGGATATATTAAGTAACCTGTTCCGCTTAGCTATTTCTAAAGAGCTATAAAAACTCCTGAAAGAAATCAACACGTGTTTAACATCTCAACGAGGCATCCTCAGGATGACGATGGACTTGTTGTGAACTCGAATATGGCATGTTGCCACACCCAGCGCTTGGTGTGGCAACACGCCGTGTTCGGGTTCGCAACAAGTCCATCGTCATCCTTCGAGTTCGCAACAAGTCCATCGTCATCCTGAGGATGCCTCGTTGAGAGGTGAAACACGTGTCGATTTCTTTCAGGAGTTTTTTATAGCTCTTTAGAAATAGCTAAGCGGAACAGGTTACTAAATATATCCACGTCTATTGTATTTTATAATGGATTTACGCAAGGTCACGCCTGAATCAATTAACTATTGGAAATGTATAGTTTGATGTGTAGCCGTGTGTACTATAGTTTTACTTGTATTTAGTCTTGTGTTATTACATACAGTCATACCTACATAAACTCACATCTTCTTCCCATGGGGGTAGCCAGAAACTACAGAATGCCACCTGCTACGATCCTTACATGGTTCTTTTGCCGTCTTGTGTTATTGTTCCGAAATATTTTTTTTATTATTATTTATTTATTTGTTCATCTTGGACTAGGAAGAGTTACAATAGGGATGATGCCAGGGTAAAAAAAATTAAAATCTATTTAGTCCATCAGTCAGATAATAAAAAAATATTAGACACATATTTTTTGCTTTATCATATTATTAATAAAAAATTTACTTAGTTAAAATGCATTAAAATTGGGGAGTGGGGGTTGCTACGCCACAAGTAAGTATAAAATCTACATACTCGTGGCGTCATGGTACTTCCCATCATCACCTACGCGTGCGTAGTTTTCGCACACGCTAATCCACGCCATCTCCATAGGATGCAAACCCTCCAAAACTGTTTCCTTAGAAAGGTTACGGGAGCCCCCTTTTATGTCTGCAATTTGGATCTTCCCTTAGATCTCAAAATGCCCACAGTCCAGCAGTTCATGAAATGCCTCTCAAAGAGTTTCTTCGACTCTGCTATAAAACACCCCAATCCCCTGATAGCGGCAGCCGCCTGTTACACTCCCTCCCGCATAAGT
Source organism: Agrochola lychnidis (assembly GCA_963680765.1). Taxonomy (NCBI): domain Eukaryota; kingdom Metazoa; phylum Arthropoda; class Insecta; order Lepidoptera; family Noctuidae; genus Agrochola; species Agrochola lychnidis. Next base: position 22,381,782 of record OY796866.1, read on the forward strand.
GAGATTCGCCGACCAAGGCATATTCTCACTATCTCAGACGACCCCACAACCCTACCTCCAGGAGAGTAGTAGGGAAACCAGTACTTTAGCACACAAAACAAAAACCGACCGTCGCCCTTCGGTCCTCGCCGCCGAGGCCCGCCGCGATGTCCCTGTCCATCCCCGCCCCGACCCTTGTTCGAGCCAGCCCGCTCCGCTGAACCTGTAGCTTTAAATTTGCCTAATAATAATATTAATCCGATACAACCTGTCCTTTGCTGTCCTCCCCCAGCGACGCCCTAAGCCGAGGTTCGTACCCCACAGGTATCATCATCATCATCATCAGCCTATAAATGTTCCCACTGCAGGGACACAGGCCTCCTCTCTGTGAGAGGGAGTGGGCCGTAATCCACCACGCGGGCCCAGTGCGGGTTGGTAGATGTCACATGTCTTCGAATTTTCGGTTCTAGAACAGTCGAAGCCGGTTCCCTCACGATGTTTTCCTTCACCGTTTTGAGAGTAGTGGTGATGAAATAATTTACACAAAGTAAAGCGCCTGTCTGGGTTCGAACCTACGACGTACAACTTGTAAGTCGCGGCCATTACCACTGGGCCACCACTGCTCTAACCCCCTCTCTGTCCCCACAGGTATAAAACTTAGAAACTAAGCGACTACATGCTAAAGGTAGCATGTAGTCGCTTAGTTTCTAAGTTTTATGCCCTGGCTGGAGGCCTTAATTTATTGAGGTACCCACAGGAAAGTTCAGTTAAGCAGCCGACAAACTCCTAGGTTGACCAGCAAGATTACATACAAAAAAAAAAAAAGCGTAATGGCGCATTTTAACTCAATGTGTTCCAGTAATCTTTAGATTACGTAAAAAAAGAAAAAAAACACGTGTCCAATATTTTTTAATAATCTACGAGACGGACAAAAAAAAATTTTTAGTCCTTGTCCCTATTTGTTTTTTTTTTTTCTCAATGCTTCATTAATATAATACATTTGTTGGATCTAGATCGTGCGTTGCAGAGTCAGACTGTGACAGTTTCATCCATTCTAATGAGAAGAGAAGTAAAGATGTTCAGCTGAACATGATATATTCTTTACCAAACTGCCTCGTTGGTCTAGTGGTCGCAAGCACTACAGCTGAGCCGGTGGTGGTCTTGGGCTCGATTCCCAGATCGGGGAAAGTGTTTTAAGGTTTTTCCATCAGGAATTTCTCAGTAGCAGCCCGGAGTCTAGATTTGTGCCCGGCGAAAGTCACTATATAGGCTCGTCCCCTATTACGCGAGACCTAAACCTTGTTAAATGTTGTTCCACTTTTGTCTCTCTTTCAGAACCCTCTCTATGTTGTTAAACTGAAGAACACAATACTTGTAGAAGTAGGTACTTAATGTATTATTCTTCACAAATCTAACCCACCTAATGAGAAGTTCTTTGTTCTGGAAATCATAATGACTTGGTTTTCTCAATTGAATCGGATAACAAGCGTGAGAAAATAGGAAATGGCTGTGTTTTGTTGATATAGTTTTGTTTTATAAATATTGATAAACGAAGTAAACGATGCGATGCCAAAGACGACGATGATGATGTTCTCTTGATTTCTTAGTGGTGGTTGTGAAAAGTATTATCCTTGTTTCTTTACATATGTTTTGTGTTTTTGGTTTAGTGGTCGCCAGCGTAGATCCCGATTGTTTGATTTTTAATTTCATCCATTGTCATCCAACCAGCTAAAATTTACTCTGTCACGATACTAACTTTGCCACTACATCTCATTTTGGCCAGTTCAACTCTTCATGTTAAGAAGTGTTATTTTAAAATCATTAAGACTACTTGTAATTCATGTTTCTACTAAGAAATGGTCGTTTCAGTCTGTTATTTTCCTTTTTAACCGACATTTACAGGAGGATCTTCTCTATAAAATTAGTTTTTGATTTGCATATTATCCTAATAAAGAACTACTCAATTAAGTTGGTTCCATATGAGTAATCTTTTTTTAATTGTGCTTGCTAACCCGTCACTTTTAGGAAAACATGTTTGTCACCCCGTCCTTGGCAGCTCATTTGCTTTGTCAATATTCATTAGCCTTTATAAAAGTCTTTTGTTTGGAAACTGTTGCAAGCTGTTGTACGTATTACTTAGGAATTCTCATTCATGCGATAACCTTAGATATTTGGATTTAAATTATGTCGTAAAAAGAAAATTATTCCTAAATCGGTTTCTACTTTGCATATATTTTAAGAATATTAGCAAGATGAAGTGACAGTCAGCGTATTGTAGAATTTCCGGTATGATAACGAACAACTTTGAAACTTAATACAATAACAATTACAGAGAAAAACGGTTGTATTGTAATGTAGGTATGTATTTGTTTCTTTATCAGGTATCACCCCTTAGGCAAACCAATAAACACACACAACCAGTGAACACAGCAAAAAATATTCTTAAAACGATTTAATGATGTTCAAAAGTATAAAATATAATGACAAAAGCTGATAAATCACTTAATTTAAATGTATTTTCTATTCATTAATCACCAGGGTAAAACAGAAATAAAAATGCAAACATAAAAAAAACTAGTGTTATATTTTTATCTCATGTATCTTATCTTAAATACTAAATTATTCTAATATTAAGGCTACATCAGTCACAATTGGTGGTAATTCGCGAAGTCAAGGATATAGACTGGTCCAGCGAGGCAAATTATCTTTCATCATAATTATTTTGAAGGTAAGATGTGAGGTAAGACCAAATTTCATAAACGTTAGAAGTAGTCTTATCATATTATCCCAGAATGCGTCAGTTTTTTACTTAAATATAATGTTATCCAGAGCATTATTTACACAAATAATTGCCATAACATTATCATCAAATTCAGCAAAACATTTTTGCGAACTCAACTTTCAAATATTTTCAAAATTTCTTTTTCACTTGACTTCGCGAATATCACCAACAGCATAACTTAATCCAAGCTTCTTAAAGTTCACATCATCGTTAAATATAAATGAATCTATTTTACATTTAAATGCATATCTAATCGGAATGATAATTGTGAATTTTTAAAAATTGTCTGCACTGCATTGAGCACTATTTGCCACGATGTTTCGCACTCGATTTTCTCAGCATCTTTGCTCGCCTTTGGGCAGATGATACTGTTGGAAATTGAAGAACATCCCTAGTCTATATTTCATTCGTTATTCAAGACTCCGCGTAATCTTTCCTCAACAAATCTGAGTCTGATTTGCCGATATTAACATGAATTGTGATAGCTTCATCATTCTCAGATTTCATCACCACATCATTCCATTGTACTTCAGCCTTCTTCCCGTAAGCTTCGTTTTCTATCAGAATGGCAGATTTTGTGCACAGCGCTTTGCTTTGGAATTCTATCAAAGCGCTGTAATCGCTTCTTTTCGTCTCTGATTTAACATCGGCAATATATCCAAGTTTCCGCCTCATCACTTCTACTCTGACGTGGTAGTTATAGATGCATACTTTGATGATGAAAGCGCTTTTTTGGTGTAACAAGATAATCTTGTATTTTGTTCTGCAGCATGCTGTCTTCTTCAGCTTCGTTTGGAAGTTTTCTATTAAAATCTTTATCTTCTGTGAGTAGACCGCAATAATGTTGTGGTTGTTTTGTAGATGTGATGATAGTTCTTCGAAGGGAACTGAGCAGCAATTGGCTGTGATTGGACAGATCATGGTGTCGTATTTGCAGTCTTCTTCATGCTTCACTCTGGTAACTGCTGTGAGGAGCTCTGTGCATCCGCGTCTGTGAACAAAGAACAAGATGTTAGTTTTTTTAAATAAAATGCTGTGTTTGGACAGTGGGTAACGTTTTTATAGTGATCGTGATTTGCATCCTAAATCTTTTCATTGTACATGTTTGCGATTTATAGTAATGATAATGTTGCAGTATCTATTATGTAATTAGAAATTAAACATTTGTAAACTTGACATGATTTCTTCAATTCTCAATCTTTATATTGTTATTTCAGCGATGCTTGGTACTGCCTAGTAATTTCGTAGTGCCTATCAATTAGAAAAAACTGTATGTTAATTACTAGTAGCATGGAATTTTAACGTCACATGTCATTAAATTGATTAAAAAACGAGATAAATTAGCTAGAATACGATACGCGTGTATTTTTTTTCCCACTTTTGGATCACGTGCATGTAATCAAATTAATGCAAACTGTTATTCGTGCTCGTTCATTAGACGATGACTGATGAAGATAAGTATCGCATTTTTTTGTCAAATACGTCACTTTTAATTTTTAATAACAGCCACATCCCTAAAATATCTCATTATCTTATATATAAAATTCTCGTGTCACAATGTTAGTTACCTTACTCCTCCGAAACGGCTTTACTGATTTTTACCAAATTTTATATGCATATTCAGTAGGTCTGAGAATCGGCTACTATTTATTTTTCATACCCCTAAGTGATAAGGGTTGTCCACCCCAAACAAATAATTGGCAAAACAACGTTTGCCGGGGTCAGCTAGTATTATTATAGAATTCACTATTAAATCAATAGAATGCCCTGCCCACTCATTTTCTTGGAAAAATAATTATGAATAATAACTTGGAGAATAATTCATGTTATAAATAGAATTTCAATGAATTTTCTACAATATTGTTGTAGTTTCAAACCCACATCCATGCGAGTGGGTGTGAAATCTTGGTAATATTAATGAAATGAATGTACCTATTTTTGTTCACTGAAAATTTATTACCATCGTGTCACTATTTTATTAAATCTAGCAGTAAATGTTTCAAGGTTTTCATTATTCTCGGATTTTCAATTTGTGATTGTAGGAAAATTACATATTGATATATTCCCACGAATATTTTAATTATTATTTTTAGTGAACACTTTTAGGAAAATACAAAATAAAAGAGGATTTCAAATAAAGTAGGTGCCACTGATATTAAGTGTCCTCGTAAACTTAGACCTAATAAAATAGATCTTACGAAGGAAGAACATAAAGTGAACGTGACATCACAATAAAAATAGAGGCGGAACGTGTAAGGGCTTTTACAGATTTGGCGTATCGCCGCTGCGGTTATTTATCGCTGAAGTCCTTTTGACGCGGCCCTAGTGTCTATGCCATTCCAATGCACCACATAGCATTAAAAAAATGTAGTTCCACAATTTTCCGCTGGCCTTCTTTCGTGGCCCGCACTCTTCATAACAATTTTGTACTTCGGTCCTTTTTTTGTGTTGGAATCCATATTTTTTTGTTATACAAATTCTCTCGCAAGATCAAGTTTTATTGTAAAATATAAGACAGAAAGATCGATCACTTGAAGAATGTTGTTTGTCTAGACTGGATGGTTTAGTAAAAAAGTTTAGATTTCAATATTTGAAAAACTAGGCGAGATCGAGGACGAAAGATCGACTATGAAAGAGGAACGCGAATAAATAATTTGATTTATAACCTCAAGATGGCAAAAAAACGTCTGGTCAGTGCAGCCCCTAAGCAATAAAATCGTAACTTTAATCTATCAGTTACGGTTTATTGTCCAAAAGTTGCGCTTTATTCGGCAAACAAGTGTTCTTATTAGTTACGGTTATTGTCCACTTTTATGTGGCGTTTACGATTCTCGGTGGGAAAGTGATTGGATTAGTTATCGACCGGTACTTAGGTATTTGATTTTTAATGGATTGAGTTGGCTACTGCTGAGCTTCAAATGCCGCGATTTGGTACTTTTGATTTACGTTTTCCAAATCTATCGATTTATTCATTTAAATTTGTAATATACCAATTTAATTAATTTTAAAGGTTGTGGAACAATTAACACTTAAATGCTTCCGTAATTAAGAATCAAATGAAGGTATTCTCCATACAGATACTCTAATTTCAATAGCGATAAGCCACTTCGATATCGAAATACTTGTAGATATTAGTTGCCAAATAAGATCTTAACTTAGCAATCTCCTTTGGAACACTATCGCCATCGAAACCAAAGCGACATACCTATTCAACATGATTGCATGACAGGAAATACTATCGAGTCTCGAGTACATTAGCTACTTCCTAGATATTTCTGATAGTATTCCTGGACATTGACGTAACAATACTTCAAAGTGCAGTAGATGTCATATTGTTACTGTAATATTATTCGTTCTGGCTAAAGGTATCACCCGGAAAATGATTCATTGTATTACTGGGAGCTGCAGACGGAAGGAGTTGTTATAGACATCCGTTGCTATAGTGGACTTCCCCATAGAATGCTGCTTACATGGCTATGGCCAATGAGGCCATCTAATTGGATATGATTCTCGAGACTGGAAAACATCATCTCTTATTAGATAGACTAGAATGTAGTCTAAGTAATCAACAAGTTGGTTAGTAAACGCAGTTTTTTTAAACAAGTTTCGGGACTAATAAGTATCATTCCCTTTGTCGATTTCTGTTAACTTTCAACTGCCATTAACGAGACACAATAAAATTTATAATTGTTATGGCTTTCTAAAGGCCAATCGACAGATGATCAGTTAAGTCGATTCTTAAAGATGACGAAAGAGATTTAGGCTCGAGGTTGATACTCAGCCAGATCACGACACACGTCTATCTGCGAATTGAAAATCGAATCGATTGGTCGTCGATTCACATGAACATAATCACCATCAGATATTTCAGTAGATTGTGTCAATAACCTTTCCAAAACCAGAGGATCTAGACAAGTAGTAATCGATTTCAAATCGTTTCGTATTTTTAAAACAACTTTCAACAGGATTGCCGTAAGCTTTTTGATATCTTATGTCAATCTAATATTATTTTTGACTTTTCCATCACCGATATCGCTGAAAGAATTTCACTGTGTCGAGGCCTCTCAGGCCAAAAATCAGAACTGTATTGAGAAAACTGATAAGTTGATAACCTACCTATAATTCCGACACGGCAGCATAAGATCGTTGATGAGCCGCTGTAATGCCAGGCAGGGTGCAGCCGGGGCTCTAAGGGCACCTCTACACCACGCACATCTCGACATGCGTCGGGAACACCGCCCGCACCAAACACCACCGCACCACGGACATACGCAGGGGCCGCAACACTGAAAAAAGGGAGAAATAATCATTAGAAATTGCAAAATTGTATTAAGAGAAGAGCTAGATGGGGTACCTTTAGCAGCCGTTCACAGGCCGCTGTTACTGTACGATATTTTACAGTAAAATGTTAGGAACACACGTCAAAATCCCACTGTTCATTCGGTTAAAAATAAATATTGTAGGTATACGAGACTTGTGTGGTCCCAAAACTATACAGTAAAATATCCACCACCATTCGTGAGATATTTGTTTGTGTTTTACCTGGTATTAAACCACAACGTCCTAGGTGAATAGTTTATGTCACAGAGATGTAAATGCTTAGGTACTAGGATAAGTTTGAGACTACCGACATAAGCCAAGCCGTGGTTAAAAACCATAGTCTCGTATAACAATTTCTACTGGTTTTACTAACTAAAATATCTTTCAGAATTTGATGAACATTTCCTTATTAACATTCTACTCATACATTGGAATTTTGCAAGATTTTGTAGCATAAAATACCCCCAAAGAATTCATAATCCTTTAAACGCACAAACATTCCACTTCGCAAAGGAATAGCATAGCGAAGGTTGTTTGAAAATCAAGTCTTTTATGAAACATGGCCGTAATGTGTTTACTTTACTTAACTTAGACATAATGAACTATTAGAACACGTAAGTTGTGCACGGTAGTCGTGTAATGACTTCACACTAACTTGCATTCAGTTGGGTAAGCGGTGCGGTCTTTGAGCGTCAAATTTGTTTCGGGGTGAAACGACTAAATTGAGCTTTTCAAAATAATAGTTAACGAACCCTGTTATTTTTTATGTCACGGCCATATTATATTAAAAGTCCATAATATTATTATGAGTCAACTGCTTATCCGTAATAATAACTGATAGATGTTTAGTGATATAATTAGGTATGTCTCGTTTATGTTTTAAAATAAAATAAAAGGAGAAAGAAAATAGCTTGCCTAACAATAAAGAATCCTTTTTAAATATTTTCGTCGTAGCTTACACGTGTATAATAACAATCAGTATTGTTCTATTGGACAGATTTTTATTAAGCTATTGCATAGCTTTTATCGCGGGCTTTGAGCGCGGCGACCGAATCAAGAAATTCCGTAACGAAAAAAACCTAACACCCCCCACTCCGCCTACCATGTAATGACGGTTCCCATGACAACGTGATGTTGTCATGGGAACGTAATTTTTGTTTTATGTCATCACGTCATCATCCCAAGTGTAGCGTTGACAAATAGGAAGTATGGAGGTTACAAATGCTACGCAATAGCTTAACCGCGGCAGTCCCCGAGTGCCACACGTTTTTTATATTATTTTACAATATTATAAATGCATAAACTTTACGAGATCCTCGAATCAGGAGATAAAAAATTCCAATCAATAGCTATATTTATTGACTGGTTTGTTTTATAAATCGTAAAATTATAAACCATGTCATTTAATTTATAGTTAACAATAACTTTAAATGATATTGTTACCATAAAAATATTGATTTAACCACTTTTGCACACCTGACTGACATAAACGTTATTTAATTAAAATCATTTGCTTCTGTTTAGAAGATATTAAGTTTCATATAAATATTTTGTAATGGTATCGTCATCGTCAGCACTACAAAAACTTCTACTCAAAATATTCTCTTCATCACATTCAAATGCGTCATAGCGAGACGGCACGCATTAAACCTGGCGCACGTGGTCCTATGTATATTGAACGTGATTTAAGATTCTCTCCCTGACTCCTTATTCGTGATATTAACATAAGGTTCCTAAGGGTACAGTCTTACTTTAAATTACATAGGTATACTGTTATGGCTCCTAGCAATGATAGTCTAGTGGTGTAACCGTCGGACTGCCAAGTTATAGGTCTCGAGTTCGAACCCAAGGCAACCTCTGATTTTTGGGATACATGTGCGTATTGTATAATAATTAATATCATTTGCTTCAAAAACGGTGAAGGAAAACATCATGAGGAAATCAGCATGCCTGAGAGATATTTCTCGACGGCATGTGAAGCTAAGTCAGAGGCCCATGGGCGGCATAAAACTCTTGACACCAGGTTAGTCACTAACCACACGAAAAAATAAAATAGTTCTCCTTAGTATATTTCTGAAGTAGGTAGGCAGTGTTAAGCTACAATATAATAATTTACAATCGTGCAAATAGGTATTTTGCAATTATAATTATGTTTTAGATCCTATAGGCACAATCTCATATATTCGCCATTTACAGCCCTCAAAACTTAATTTGAGTTTAGCAACTGAATTTTGCCTATGAAACTACTAAACCGTAGAAGTTTAGAATTACTGAGCATTTTATAACTAACAAACGAGTTTATGTACATATGTTGTCTGCTAAAAGAAGTGAATAATAATAAAAACGAGTAACAAAAAGTACTGATAAGTAGAACGTACAAGTTCAATGAATGAAGTTCAAGGACAGATGATAATGATGACGACTATCATTCTTAAGTTTGAGCCTTAGTTAAAGTGGGATCCGTAGCAACAGGCAAGAAAGGTTTAAATAAACAGACTCTAAGCTCATTTCCATACAGAGTACGGTTAGTCTTATAATCTCTTTGATGAATATTAAATGGTCGCGCTTTAACTGAGTTATAAAGATTCTAAATCCTTATATCTCAGTTCCATGCATGTTTTTCTGTGTTCATAGCTTAGCGAGGAAAAATCCATTCATTTTCGTTTTTAAACAAAGATTAAGGTAAGCAGTGACGCCTAGCGTTAATGAGTTTATCATAGAATAAATTTGTAATAATCTTATATTTTTAATTAACATAGGTTAAAACTTTTATTTGATGGATATTGACCAAATTTTTACTAAATATAATATTAGGGATCGTTATTCGCGTAGTTCTTAAGAAGTAAGTGAAGACGCCTATCGTGATCAAGAGTCTTTTAACGGCAGAACGAAGATTTTGCCTTCGATTACGTTTCGACAGATCGAAACCGATTAAATTGTCAAAGGTTGCGTATCTATCTTGAACTTTGCTCTGACAGCTTTAAGATCAACATTTACATATCATATAGGTGTTTAAATATAAATCCGTACCTGTAAAGGCTCCAAGCATATACTGCATTCTGAGAATCGTGACAGCAGTTCATCACAGTTGGGGCAGGTGCACTGAGCTGCATGGCCTTCCTCTGGTGCTTCTAATGATGATGGCTGGACTAGCGGCAATGATTTATCTGTTGACAAGGGAAAACAATTTGTTAAAAAAATAAAAGGATTTGATATCGTACTGCTTCAGACGGTTTTATCAGCATTGGATTTCAAGCAAGAAGACTAGAAAAGAACATTTAGAAAAAAATATTTTCGGTTTGTTGAGCAATTACATCTTGGATCCATTGGACAGTTTCTTACAAGTCCTCATGTGCGTGTCGTTTGTCAGTTGTAACTATCAACGCAGCTATTTATTTATGAAAATCATTATATGCATACGTTTTGATGTTTGCCTAATTATAATTATTCTCTTTGTTGATCTTAGGTTCGCTAATTATGTTGAACAGGATTGTTTTATATCGATGACTTCATGGTATAACTTGAATCTTTAAACAGTCACTGTTGTGGAAACTGTGGGTGTGACTATCATTTTTGTGACGTGTCAGTTCTTAGAAGATTTATCATTTTAATCATTTGTCATCAATTACCTCATAAGATGTAAGTAAATTATTAAGAAAAGGTTTTATAATATCACTGTTTAAAATGACGCAAAGCGTTAGTTAAGTTTAAGCTGTTAAGAAATTATTAATTTTAAACCTTATAAATGACCATTAAAGATTGCTATCAATAATCATGTAGTAATCACTCCATTTACAATCAAGTCAAAAATGCCTGCATAGTATTGTTACGCACATCGCTGGAATATTTCCTAACGTGAACTTGGCCGTTTATTGACCATACAAACGAACAGTCACTATTATTATTTATATAACGATTAACATGCAGAACAATCTTCCATTTGTCTGTACCGCTATCTTTATTATTGCAAGTCTAATAATAGAGTTATCTGCTTATATAATAACGTTACTGCTTTGTGTTGCACGCGTGTGAGCAAGTACTTGTGTGGTGCAATGCTTTAGCTTGGAAACTTTATGTGATGGTATGAGGCAGTGGAATTATAAAGAGTTTTGTAAGGAAAGAGAGGTGTTTGGCTAGCCATGGCACTTTAAAATTTAAATTGACATCAAAGGATTTTCACATGTAGTTAATCTATATTACGATACTAATTTCCATAGCTAATCTAGAGCACAACCTCTTTGGAAAATGTATACTTAATCTTTTCGATCGATTTACCATAAAAAGAAGCACTTGCGTATAATGAGCCTTCAAACATAGACCTAAGATTGCAAGTCCATCAACTTTACTATCGTCTAGTATTTTGTATTTACCCGATGTTCTGATAAAATTCAAGTATTTGTATTACGTCAAGACTCAAGAATAGCAGTGTTGACGAGCTGTAGTAACTAAGTTTATCTGAAGTGGTGCTTCTTTTATTTTAATGTTTAGATATTCATCTCATTGCAGATAATTAGGAGTATCTATATCTGTAATTGTATTACGATTGGCATTGATAATAGCATATTATCGATATATTATTCAATTCGATTCGATGACGCAAAGTTGCATTGTTATCGTTACGTGAGTGCAGGTACAGAATATAATTTTAAGAGGAATGATTTTATCTCGAGTTTAATGTTAATACAGATAAGAGGCTATTGACACTAGATAGATTTAAATAAACATGAGACAGTAAAAAATTCTGCTTATAGTACTCCACGTGTCAATTGTATGTAGTTTTTTTTTGTGGTTTTCTAATATAGCTTTTAAGTACTCACTAACACAAATATGGATGTTGACTCTAATGGATTTACGGTCCAAAATAAAGTTATTATTATTATTAAGGATAGTTTTTTTTTAAATTTCACGGTTTTTTTTTTATTTAAGTCTACAATTATAAGTAATACTAGAAAAGCAAGCCAAACAATGATTTTTTTCTTGAATATTACTTTTCAGTAATGAATTCAACAGAACTGTTTACAAGATTGCTTAGTAAATAAATAAGTGTGTCGTTTTCATTAGCTAAATCCCTGCTCTTTTACTAATGAGTGGTAGCTAGTTAACTTGAGTGGCCTATTAACTTAATTGAATTCTGAGCTACTATAACATGTAGATACAGAAAGTATTTCAAGTTATCAAGTTAATGTCAACTAACAATGTTGTTTTGGTTATAGACAAAATAAAAGAATAGGTACAGCTACGAAATCTTAGGAATTAGGTAGGTATGCTTAGTGGGTCTAATAATAGAATTGTATAATAAAACAAAACAAGTTTTGAATCGAGATTTGAATCGACATAAAGATGTTATTGACCTTTGTTCAGGAGCTGTTATAGAAAAAGCTTTCAATGACTGTTGATGGATTGTGTTCCTAAGAACCTCGTAAAGGAATGATTCACAGTACTTGAAGTCAATGAGCTCATAATCTGCGCTCACGCACTGTTGATAACATTCCGATGATATTATCAACATCGTAAGGTCATTCTGTGTTACATAATAGGGCTTATATTCTTCTATATAGACATACGTTTCGTAGCTGGTAAGGTTTGAGTCTGACAAAGCTACATTTCTATAAAATATCTTGGGAATATCACACTGCGATCACCAATACCAAGCAACATTGCCCGATGTATTAGGATTTTGATGGAAAAACTTGTGATCACCAGAGGTCTTTGGTAGTCTATGAATCCAATCCTCAATTTTTACAGACAACATTTAGCTTTAAAATTTATCACAAATTCCCAACACCAGTGGGTAAACGCAACGTTAAGACATGAAGCAACAGTTAACTATGTCAGTCGAAAGAGAAAGGACGCTAGCCGAGACTCGACGAAAATCTAGGCGATTAGGAAACCCACTGAAGGTCGGTCTGAGATATTTTGGGATTTAAATTAATAATCAAGGTTAGTTTCTTCCTTCGAATTTTATGTATAAACGAAATCAATTTTGAAAAGTAAGATTGATCATAAAGGTTGCAATAGGGTTGTTAACGATAAAAGGTCACAAAAAAAAAAGGTTTTCGTAACTTGTGGTTATAGTTCCAAACGTACAAATAAATTAATTTTACAACAAATCCAGTTATAACCAGATTTCTAGATAAACAACAGTTTCTTGATAACGTTAATTACGACCAGCTCAACGAAGTAACAGCTATAATCAGTAACAATATTGACATAACAAAACCGAACAGAGAATTGAACAATCGTAACAAAACGAGTGATGTAAAAGGTAACACGAGGTAGTAATTTATTTTAATGTAATAATAATACCATCAAATAAGGAAGAATCGACAAAGATGTAACCTAAATGATAATAAACGAATTCAAAGTACTGTTTCGGATGATTACGGAAGATCAAACAATGTATGATATCATTAAACAAGATTATTGTTATGAAGTTGACAATTTATTTTCGATGGCAAAAACCAACCAATTTATTTTGAATGGTTTTTGGTCTCATGCAAAGACAACGTTCACAAACGGTCCTGTGGGATATTAATATTAATAAATGAATAGCATCCATAGTGATAATATTAATAATTACATACTCACAATGTTAACATTGTGAGAATATAATACATTATACAGGTCGTTCATAACCATCTTGTTCTTAGGGATTTTTTTAAATTCACTTCAGCTATGTTTTTTTAATGTCAAAAGTAATAAAAATGTTTTATGTAGAATTTAAAATTCTGAAATTGTCTTATATCGGATGTATAAAAACCAGACAAAAAGTCCTTAGTTTTATAGGCGTGTGATAAACATATAATAATGTAATAAAGTATCTAACACGTGAAGGTTATAAATGTTATAATGCTAGTCATAATGCATAATGCAGTGAACGTGAATTATGTTGGAACCCTTTGGCCAAGAAACTTAAGGTAATTTACAAGGCTAAATATTAAAATTAACACCTTGGCAGGAGGCGTTTATGGGTTAAGTTTTACATCCTAATTTTATTTTACCTAATGTTCAAAGGGCAGACGTGGAAATAAATTTGGAATTGCATATTTAAGAAATAGAGAGCCGTTAAGAATTTGTGTTAAATTGCGTTAGATTCTACTTGGTAACGTTTCAAGCGATACGTTTATGTAAGTAAGAAAAATGTGCAATATGCAACTGATTTGCATTAATAATGTGATGGATTCACGTTACTTGTTAGGTGAAACCGAGGCAAAGCAAACATTTTGAACTCATCACTGACCAACAGCAAATATCACTAAGGCCCAGTAATGCCCCCTGTGGAACTCCAGAATCTACCAACGACAGTGAACATCCTCAGACTGATTTGATGACGAATAGCTTAGCCTAGCTATCGGATACTAAAAAGGCCAAGCAGATTAGCATTACCCTTCGTAATAAAAGCCATATACATTACATCATTTAATACCACAGTTAGTCAAGGCTAACTAACTATCAATTACATCATAATGTATGAGCTATTATGTCAAACGCTTATTCGCAATTTTTGCGCCATCTGAACGGAATTTGACCGGCTTACAAAAAAATTAACAGCTATCTTAGAATTATTTTTGAGGTAACAAAAAATATTGGAAACTGTTGCAAATTGTTCGATAACTGTAGTTTAATATGGTGCAAGATAACGTGATTAATTGTGCTATGAGAAATTATTGGAAGAATTCGAACGATGGTTATTCTTTCTTGCGGTTGAAATATTTCATGTTTGGAATGTAGCGGTTAAATGATACTGGGCCGGGTGGAAACAAAACGCGCTCAAGGCAGGGCACCGGCAAGATGGTCCGAAGCTATCAAGAAGGCTGTTGGAGGCAGCAAGTACTGTGCGGTTCATACTACAGAAGACCACATAACTTGGAGACGCGTCGTTTGTGCTCGCGATCCTCCCTCACATTGAGGGGACGACGAAGACGAAGTTTTTATAGTTTTAGTGGAAAGTCACTGGAACTAACAAAGGTCATGACTGTTTTTGATAACCGTGTTTAGAAACGTAGTTCGAATTTTTAAATGATAATAATAGAAGTCTGGGGCCTTGCGTGATTCTTTATTATAACTCGTGCACGTTCATTAATCATATATGCTTTGAATAGTTTAACTAAAATAAATGGTTTTATAAATTATTCCATAGTAATGACACTATGATCATATTTTTTGTGACAGTTTTGTTGTTGACCCCAACAGTGCAGTTTGTAATAGCAAGAATGGCTCATGTGAAATAACGTAATTCAAAAGAGCAGTAGGGTAGGAGCATGGCCAAATAAGGCACTGCTTACCTACATACCTACAATGTGAGCATGTGAATCAACACCCAGGACTGTTTGAGTCATTACGTGAACGGGATTCACCAACGTCATTTATCTGTATATTAACTATTTTATGTCAAGGGTATGTCCATCACGAATGTGACTTTTATATGGAAGGCTAATAAAATAAAATAATATCTCCGATAGTCAAATTCAATTATATGGAAATATGAGCAGAATTATTAAAACTATAAGGAATGAAATAAAAGCTAGAATAGCTTTTTTAGGAATGGTAACGGAGGCAAATCAAAATAATTTTATTTAGGTACTATTGATTTAAAGCAAAATGCAACCATGATTATATCAGAATCAGAATGTAGAAAAGAAGTTTTGGAATGGGCAACTAGCTTCAACTTTCTGACTAACTGACCGATTCTTTGACAGTTCAAAAGTGCCTATAAATGGTTTAATTGAAATAAATGCTTTGACTTGACTTGAAGCAAGGGATTTTTTATCACAATCCATATTATTGTTTAAATTACAAAAGTTAAAACTACTGCACGTTTCATTTTTTGTTCAATTATCATTTCCTTGATTACCTTGATAGTTTTTAACCTCAACTTATCGAAATCAGAGGTCAAAGCCCCAGTTAATTTGATTAGACTTCTTAACAAAGAATCATTACAACCAATCATCATGCATGTTCTTACGGGTAATTATTTTTAGTTGAAGATAAAAATAAAACCTCTGATTCATGCAATTGTTTGTTGAAACAAGGTTTGAAAGAACAATCTTGTTCATATAGGGCTCTACGACTTTAGTCACAATGAGAACATAAAAACTTTCTGAAACTGACTGTGACATACCTAAACGTATTTGATCGATGAATAAACTGAGCCCCAGGATTCCCCAAGTCTGGTTACATGCCAGGATAATTTGCCCCTTATTACTGAGGACTGTTACATCACTGGCCTTCACCTTCGGGGAATTCCAGACATGATGTAAACTCTGCCTAACCCTGTTCACTGCCAGACGTAGATTTAAGAATGCGGCGACGCATGAATTATCCAAGAAACGTAATACATACATCATTTGCAATTTGAGCATATTTCCACCATATTATGTTGATATTCGCATTGAGATATTATTTATCTAGGCTCCTACGTCTTTTTATTCCCAAAAACTTACCTTTAAATGACTTCATTTAAAGGTAAGTTTTAGCTGTAAAAATGTACGAAATGCAATTCACTTACACTTGTAAGTGCATTTTTACATCGTAAATTACATGTTTTTATATTGTTTTTTCTGTATTATAAACAATAATATTTGTAATATTGTTTCCGCAAAAGCATAGTTTATGTTATCAAGTTACAAATTATCGAAAAAAAAAAAATGGAAATACGTTAAGTTTTCATTCATAATTTTTTGTATTGCGGAAAACCTCCAAATTTATCATAAATTTTCGAAAGCTAGTAAGTAGTGCTATCGCGTCAAGCAATAATTGTCAATGTGTGCGTGGTAGTATTGCTCACTGTAGGTGTATATCGCTCCGACAGGCACTCACACTAGCGCAACGTGCTTGGAATATAATTTTGCAAACATCTCGATTTGTAGTTGCGAGCCGTGTTTGCTTTTAAATGCCATCAGTAATTACATTTCCTCATAAATTCAGCTGTTTTTTTATAGGATGATATCTTTGATCAATTGACCATCACAGGACCTTGTTGAATTAGAATGCAATATAGTTGCATATTTTCTTAGTATGTTAACGTCATATATTGCGGTTTTATGAGTAAGTAAGAGTCATGATTGTTGGGGAAAAGCATCAGTTATTTTGTATTTGCATAATACTAACAGGAAAAAATTGTTGAACAAATTGTTTATTACTTTATAGTAGGTAATTTGGTAGGTGTGTAATTACGCTGAAAGAATTACAAGTAACGTTGTTGAAAAACCAATGCTGATTAATTTTTCAAGGATTTCTGTGAAATCAGTACAGGACTAGAGCTAATGAACGTAAATGAAGCAAAAGGTGTATGTAAGGACTCTAGCAGCTGGCGTTTTTATTCTGTGTCAATTGGATTTGTTTTCTGTAGACTGCACAGAGTAGGAAGATTTGAAATTATTTTGGTATTTGATGCAATTAGTTTGTATTAAGCTAAATATAATTACATAATTACTTTACCTATCAAGGTAAATATGTTCTTTGAGGTTAACTTAAAGACGTAGCGGAAATTTTTGGGTTCCGAACGCTGACCGAAAATCATCAAAAGAAAAATAATTAACTAATTACAATTTAACCAAAGTAAGATTTTAGATTGCTTTGCAATCGCAATAGACCGGGAAAAAGGGAAAGAGGGAAGGGATTCCTTTGCCCAGCAATGGGAAAACATATAAAGGCTTATAATTATGATAATAAATTAATAAGTTTTTCAGTTTCTATTGATATAGGTACTTAACCATTTAAATTCTGTGAAAGATCTTGTCACCATGATCAAATTTTTGTGACATCATTATAATGAGCCATACTCCTAGTTATTTCCACCATTCGTCATAATATACGGAAAATTTAAGCCTAAGAGACAAAACGTTATCTTCTTTTGTAAATTAACAGCTATTTTACGCATTCAGACAACAATGAGACATAAGATCCGTATCTTCTCAGTATCATGACGTATTTTTCTTTGAACACGGGTACACATCATGACGTCATCGATAATGATCTAAACGTTGATTCATGAACCGGTTTGAGATAACGTGCCACGAGATTTGCATCTAATTTGTAATCTTACTAGAAAGCGGTAAGGTTGAAAATTGATAATTTATTGGAGGTGCGAATATAGAAATAACTGTTCTGTTCTATGATAACTTAAATCAAGAGGTGTGATTGTCCTTTCAAGAAAAATACTATTTATTTTGATAAGGATTTCCAAAGACAATGTATGAGTAAGAAACTATCAAAAAATTCGCGTTGTATCATTAAATAAACAATAATTTTCTTCATATTAAGTATTAGTAGTAGTAGTATTATGATAATATTGCGAAGTATTTTCGGTAGTTGACAATAAATAATAATTGTTCTCTTTATTGTTGTACGTGTGTAATTATAATAAAGGTTAAGGCTAGAGTTAAATAATTTTACTTTTTATTAACTGCATTCATTATTTTCGAAGCACAGAACCATTCGAAGTGACGGAAATTGATGATGATGATGATGATGAATATTTTCGATAAGCTACTGGGACAATACGATAATAATGTTATTATTAGTCTGCAGCTATGCCACTACAGGGTCAAGGTCTATTTTCATACAGAGATCCCCAAGCAGTGATCACCACGCTTAGCCTGATTTAAGATCTTAAGATTATGAGGGATGCGCCAAGGTAGCCCGCGAAATTAAAATTTGAATCATTAGAATCGGCAATATAACTCCTTAAGTTAGAATTGAGCTCAGATGTCATGATTTATATACATATAGTCATTCAATAGAGTAATATGAACTTAGAGAGTTGTATTGAAAAAAATAAAAAAAAACATTTATTCCAGGTACCACATAACCCATATTAGACAGCATCTTTAAATTAAATCATTCAATAATAAATACAAAATCACACATAAATAAAAACAAAAGAATAAATACAATAAATACATATTGAGAATTTCGCGGGCTACCCTGACGCTTTCGCCTTAAGTTAAGGTTTTCTCAAGAAATTTTCCTTTACCGTATACACATTTGTTTGACCTCTAGATATTGGATTTGGTTCCCAAATTGGATTCTGAGGTCAGATGGCAGTTTCGTTGTTGGGTATATTGTTATTTATCCGTATATATTTGTCTGGGGTAGATACTGACTTAGGATTACTAAAAGGTGGAAAGTTAATGTAGGTAGAACAGCTAGGGGAACACTAGGCTTGCTGAAAGTCACATGTTGGATGGAATCTAGATATTAAAATTTGAGCTCACGAAAGAAAATACTGCTGTCTAGACTATAAAATTATTTTTAAGTAAGGTATTTTGAGTCATGCAACGTGATATGGTGAGGTTTATGTACTACCAACATAACTCCAAGGGGTCGTTGAACTATTTTCAGCAATTGATCGATAGGCGTGCCAATACAATATATCACGCCTATAATACTTCTTTTAATTGACTTGTAACATGGTAAGCCTTACATACAGTTGTTCAAAATAACGGTGTTGCTGTATATACTCTTAACATCGATCGTGTTTGAGTGAGATGATCGACTAGCCGTATGATGCGTCACGTTATCCTGAGAATGACGAAGGACCTGATAACAGGCAGATAGATTTTATAAGAATTGAATCACGTTTTTACTTGACTACACTTAATTTAATTTACACGTAAAATCACAGTACAATATCAGCATCTCAATAAGTCATGCATATCTATTGCATGCCATCGGCCTTCACTTTGTGATAGAGCAATGGTGGCCCAGTGGTAACGGCCATGACTTACGCGTAATAGGTCGTAGGTTCGAACCCAAGCAGGCGCATTACTTTGTGTAATTTATTTCATCACTGCTGCTCTCAAAACGGTGAAGGAAATCATCGTAAGAGAACCGTCCTAGAACTAAAATTTCAAAGACATATGCCTTCTACCAACCCGCACTGAACCCGCGCGTTGGATTCACGGCCCAGTGCCCTCTCACAGAGAGGAGGCCTGTGTCCCAGCTGTGGGAACATTATAGGCAGATTATGCTTTGCGTGGTATGGCGTCCGATGTAAAAACCCAATAAACCCTATCAATGGAGTCAAAGTCAAATAATTTATTTCAATTATTAAAAGGCACTTTTGAACGTCAACATTTAATTAAAAAAAAAAAAAAAAGAATTGATTCTAATCACCCCTTCCAAAAGATAGTTTTTGTATGGAGAAGAATTGACAAGTAACTCCATCGTTACTCTTTTAAAATATTTTACAAGTTTAAGCTATTGCATAGCTTTTATCGTGGGCTTTGAGCGCGGCGACCGAATCAAGAAATTCCGTAACATAACGAAAATAAAACCGTAACGAAAATAAAACCTAACACCACCACCACTCAGCCTACCATGTAATGACGGTTCGTGATGTTGTCATGGGAACGTAATTTTTGTTTTATGTCATCACGTCATCATCCCAAGTGTAGCGTTGACAAATAGGAAGTATGGAGGTTACACATGCTATGCAATAGCTTTACCGCGGCAGTCCCCGAGTGCCACACGTTTTTTTTTGTTGTCAATCTATCTAAAATAAAATAAAATAAGAGTAATAGAAAACCTTCACAGAGTTACAGAACTGCAGTCGCCATTATGAATCCTTGACACAAGCTGACTAGTTTTAGTATTATTCCCCCAAGATTGTTATACCAATCTTTAGGGAAGGCCAGTTGAAACGTGACATGTTTGTTTGAGTACAAAATCTGTCTTCACACGAGAGCAACTGGTTGTGATTTATAATACAACTAGTTTTGAGGTGAAAATAACGTAACATTATACAATTTTTAGAGTTAAATTAGTGCAGTCGGCGTTTTTGTTTGAATTAATGGAAATAACTAATTTAATAAATGTAGTACCTGAGCGACCGAGCTCTGCTCTGGTGAAAATAGAGAATGCTCATTTAACAGTATAGGATAGTACTTACTAATTCCATACTGACATCATAGTAGGTACTTACTAACTCCATGCTGCCATGATCAATGTCAAACTTTTGGCGACTGAGCTCTGCTCGGGTGAAAATAGGTACAGAGAAAACAAATTTTCCCAGATATGAGACCTAGCTAGATCGGTTTTTCGTCCCCATAAACCGCTATATTGCAACATTCATCGAAATCGTTAGAGTCGATTTCGAAAACGTGAGTAAAATCTATATGCAAATAAATACATTTATACAAATATTGCTCGTTTAATAGTATAGGATAAGTCTAGGAACGACCAAATGTCGGTTCTGGGGTAGTTCTAGATTTCATATTCACTAAATGCTTAAATTGACTTATGAAACTTTATAATGGCAACAGGCTCTATTTCTTCTCAAAATTCGGTGGCATTACCTAATTAATTTGTTTTGATGTCATAAAAATTATGAAATAAAGATCAGACATTTTTATAGCAATTTCAACGTCCACCTAAAAAGCCAGCTGGGCCTGACATTCAAGAATAGAAATTGACAAAACGACGGTAAAAAAAACTGTCAAGGCATCAATCTTTACATAGTTCACCGTTCATTGTTCCACTGCGTTTTCTACAAAACTGTCATAAAGTTAACAAAGGAATCTTTTGTTAAATTGTTTGCCCAGTGACATTTAAACGCAGCTGGTTGTAGTCACAAAGACTTGCCAAGTAAAGTTTTCAGCTGAAGCATTTCTAGCTTGAAAATGAATTCATCTGGAATGTTGATAATATTGTATTCTCTTACGTGGATAATTAGGTCTTTTTAAGGCCTGATTTTAGCTTCTTAAAATGATCTTGTCGCATTTTTAGTTAAACCCAAAACAGCTAGTTTTGTTCAAGTTAGGTGCAGTTAAAGTTAGACCATCTCTTCACCAAGGCACATTACTTGGGAAGAGCTGATGTTATTTTGTAATTTTCCTTGATTTTAATAAAACTATCATGCGGCAGATTTAAATCCAATCTTGCTAATAAAAAGTGGATAACCTCAAACAAGCGGAATCATAAATTAATTTTATTAATATTTCACCATACCTCAATAAATTACAATACTGACATTTAAAATTGTTTATTTTTGCTGCTATTAGGTATAAAAAATAATAGATACCTATTATAATGTCTAGACTATTGCCATGTCAAGTTCGAAGCAGGCTCCTTGTTAACGTAACACAACATAATGTACCATTAGGGTAAAACATCGATAGTTTTGTGTATTTCCAATCAAATCTATACAGTGTATCAGAAATCATTTATTTTGTAATTAATGTGGGTACAAAATAAGATGTAAACATTGTAAAAGCAGTTCTAATACACTCTACCTTACGGCATGCAAAAATAAAAAATATATTTATATCTATCTACTCAAGTATACCAAATATTAAAAAAAAGTTCAGTTAAGCCTTTTTATATAAACTAAACATCAAAAACAATAGTAAATTAATATAAGATTAAAAAGTCTTATCATTCAAAAAATCTTGTATATAATAGTAACATTTATTAGTAAGGATGACCTTTTTAATAGTAGGTAGCTCATTATTATTTTCTCTTTCAATCATCACTTCTCGTTTTAAACCCAATTTATGGACACAAAGCTGGAGCTATTTTTATTGGCAACAAATTATTAATGAGCGAAATAGCTAAAAGTTCCAGTGACCCACAACATTTATAATTCACAGCAATTCATAAATCATAATCTATTGACAGAAATATAAATCACACGGTATGAAAATACCTTTTCATACCGTTCTCCGTGAATTTAATAGGTTATAAAAGTATTGCGCACGAAAATTTGTGATCAATCAATGCGCACACGCAAGTTGTTACCGTTACGTAGGGCGTATTGAACTGTACCGAGCTGACATAGTTTTTTTTACACATGGCTTCGAAGTTCAAATTGTTTGTGGTTTGTTTATGTCTATGGTTTCTGAACTTGAAAACTGTAGAACTTGGATTCATAGATAAAAAGTGACTTTTGCTAAAGTGGGATTTTAAATTTTACTGTATCCGACTCTAGATTGAATAGTGAAGCATTATAATCTACCTAGCCTATTCCCAATTATGTTAAAGTTAGTTTCCATTTTAACCTGGATGCAGCTGGATACCAGTATTTTATCAGTATCTTTTTTATTAAAGAATCACCTAATAAATTATTAACTAAGAAATTCAAAGCCCAAGAGATTTATACATCAGCCAATAAAAACGTGATCGATCAACTGCCAGAACCTCAAGAACTTGCAACTCCAAGGCAAAAGAAAAGGTGTGATTCATTGCAAAAACTTCCAATGCTGACGTCATACGGTAGTATCACAATCACCTATACTACATTTGAAATAAGATTAGACATTTAACTAAACCTTTTTTACAGTCCGTTCAACCGATTTTGACTTCTATTGCGTTGGCGGCATGACAAATGGCAGCTGCAGTAAACAATTGCTTTGCAACCACTTTTTTTGCTTTTAATGCCATCCTTATGCCTACGAAATAGAAGTCAAAATCGGTTGAACGGACTGTAAAAAAGGTTTGTTTAAATGTCTAATCTTATTTCAAATGGAGTATAATAAGGTCCTGTATGGTCAGGTGTCAGGTTAATGCTGACGGATAAGGAAAAAAAAGGACGGTGTTTTGATAGGCGATCAATATATGCCTAATAACTTAATAATGGTTCGAATGAATAGGTTTGGCAATATTTTTTCAGAATTGTAAATTAATAATTTCACCGAACATAGTGAGTAATATAATATTCAAATTGAATTTATTGTGGAAAGTTAGGCGCCCCACAAAAATGTACCTATGTTCCGACCACGATATTGCATGCCTATTTTATTTCTTCTTTTGTTTACGGCTTACTTTGGCAATGCCTGTGTAATTCCAACAAACTGATTTTGCATTTCATTATTTTAACTTTGAATTTATTTGAAAGTTATTTACTTCACTTAATGCAATCGCTCGGTTCGTGGAAACCATTGGTCCCGGCTGTCATTCAAAGATCTTTGACAGTCGTTACGGGAACCCAAAACTCTGACAACCAGTCTTACCAAGGAATATCATATTACCCAGTAACTGGGTTGTGTAGCCAGTCATTCCATGTAAAATTTTGGTATACAGCTGCAATCGGTTAGACTAGAACCAGACCCCAAAACAGTTGGCAAAATGCTAAACAGTTTAAAAAAAACAACTACTATGTAAAACTATAATTTTTCGTATTCATCGTTTCAATGAAGTTTATATATTTTCTTACTTAGAAATAAATGTGACATACCTTCAATATCCACGTTCTCTCCACTCGAAGAGTCTGAGGAATCATCTTCAATCTTCTTCTCCGAGACGATGGTGAGGCTGTTCTCACCACACTCATTGTTATGTGACCTCTTGTCTGTCACCGAGTGGAACTGTGGACAAAAATATATATAACGTTAGTATAATGATGTACAATAAAGTAGATTCTGTCTATATCAAAATATTAATATTAATAAAGTCTATCGTGAATCAGTCAATGAGGATGTTATTGTATAGTTAAAATTATTTATATGCTACATTGCCTGTAAGGATACCGAACAATAAATATAAATTTGCTCTCTGCTGGTTAATATTTTTTTTAAATAGACGACCGTCGATTTAAAATCATTTAGAGTAGATTTTTTTATCGTCAGATAACTTCTATTTGAGGAATAAATATAACAGTTAGACAGCTATTGTAGAATGTACAGCGTGAGCGATTAGGATGTTGGTTCAGCACCCTTAAATATGACCACACATTTCTGATGCAAGCTGTAAACATATCAAACTGTTACAACCCTTTTAAAAGAAACGAGTGTTTCTACTTTGAAATGTACTTAAAGAAACTCCTTCAAATGTTGAATTGGTAACTGTAGCAATCAGAACAGTGTAGTCTTATTGTTCCAGTATTACATAATTGTATATACGCACGTAAAGGTTTTAATTGAATTTGAGTTGAAGATCATTTCTATGAACACGCCTGTTACATAATAGTTCATTTCCTTATTGTAGTGACAATATTAATTACGTTATCTCATGATGACAGTACAAATGTTTATAAAGTTTATTACTACGTACTAAGACAGTTCTATCTACAGGTTGTCTGTGTGTTGAATTTTGAATAACATTAGTTTCATCCTAATATTATTCGTCTTTATTTGCATCATTATCTTTGCCATCTTCAACACCTTTGTTTCACCCTTGGTAGATAGCTGTTCTTCTTATGGTGTCATGTCCTGTATTTTATTTATCATTTTCAGGTTTTTTACCCAAATCTCTAATTTGTTCAACCATTCTTCCTTCTTTTACCATCCCATTTTCTCAAGCCTTTACAAAACCAACCAATCGAATGCATGATTTACAAAATTCACCTGATAACCTATTCGTTACGACTCATTACAACAGTTTAAACAATCGAAGTGGAACGTGTTTTGAAAATAATCGGTGGAATATTCCGTGAAACCAGTTCTGTTACAATTGTAGTAGGCTTTTGCACCTGCACAGTGAGTACTCAGTGTATTAACTGTCATAGAACGTTGTGGATTGGTAATTTAATATTGTCTTTCTAGTTCATAAAAATAGTCTGTTTTTCTTTTGTGTATACACCGTCGTTTGCCTTTTCAATTTGCAATGAAACTGCAGTACTTTGAAAGTTAATGTTAAGATATTGTACACTTTCATGTTTATCTAAAATCGTGTTCTCCGTATTATTGGAAGCATTTTCCTTTCTTGTTTCTAATAGTATATTTAGCTCATATGAAGAATTTTACTAAGGATTTATCGTATGTGCAGGCATTTAAGGAAAAGTTCCTCAGTAAGCCCCTTAGTCACTACGACCTACAAGTCTATTGTGAGAGGTCACGCCCCAGACCTAAAAAGCCATAGTTCATACCAATGATAAATGGCTCACTTGGCCAAGCTTTAAAAGTCGATGTTATGTCACGAACGTTTTTACAGCAAGACAAGTTTCTGTTAGTGTTGTCACTTACTAAACCGGCAACTTAACTTGAAACCAGTCGGCCATGACACACATCACAAAAAGGTTTAACCATTTCAGTTTAACACAGTTAAAGTTGTGTATCAAAACGTTTTCCTTAGTGCTCGAATCGGGAATTGAACCTCGATTGGTTGCCATTTACAGCAGTCATTGAACTGTTGCGCAGTGAGGGTAAAGATAGGTGCCTACTTTGAGAGATGCTATAAATATAGTTAAGATATTTTATTATAACTTAACATACATGCATTTTGGTCCTCCATTCCTTTATACAAAAAAATCAATCTGCCTAGCCTTTTCTCAACTATGTTGGGGTCAGTTTCCAGTCTAACCAGATGCAGCTGAATAACTGCTGCATCTGGTTGCTCATGGAGCAACTGCTTATCTGACCTCCACAACTCAGTTGCTTGGTAACACGATACCCCTTGATAAGACGATATTCCTTTAGTCCATAATACATGAAGTTTAACTCTATATTTCTACACGAGTATTCAAAAGCCGATAACACATCGTGAAGTCTAATATACCGGTTCATTATAGCTATAGATAGCAAACATGACATAACATCTGTTTTCTTAAGAAAACACGTTGAACATGCATAGCATTGGCGTTATAATACGGAACTTCTCACGACAGTTGACATCATCTTTTGCGAACTTGATTATGTTCATTAATCATTTACAATGGCGTGATTAATGAGTTATTTCGTTTAGTCTTTTTGTGATAATCAATAAAGATTTTTATCTTTATTGCTAAAATGACATTTAATCCGAATATTGCATACATGTGTCATCGTCTTCCTCAACCAATAAGTTCTGAGTTGAGTTACACCATTACTGACAAATACTTGCAGTAACTGGACAGGTCCTCTCAAATATGTGTGGTTCTTTCCTCAAAGGACCATTTTAGACACTAATCTACATGGTTCTCACATGATCTGACCACGATTATGTCTAGACTTGTGACCTCTGAGTTTGTTTCCGTCTTTCTTCTCAGAGTAGTATAGGAAACGCCAAACTCATTTAGTTCTAAAACATACATTATTATTGACGTGTAAAAGTGTTTGTACAAACCTACTTACAATAATAAAATCGTTTATAATTTATTATTTATCAATACGTTTATGAAAGCGATACTTTCTCGCTTCGTATCGCCTATCTTTCCCTGGAAGGTGCACCGTTCACTATGTTTTGAAACATCTCAGAATGAAATGAGAACGGTTGAATAAGCCGGTGTTTTTTGCACCTCATGGAGTAACTTCTGTAATACTGTAGTTCTGTAGGAAACCTACGGCGCTTGCATCCGCATTTATTATGGTAACATTATGATAAGTTACGGTACCTATGTTGGTATTTATATGGATGAGAGATTGAGGACGGTGGCTTAAGTTTTTGTTTGTGAGGTGACGTTGATGACGGGAATTAAAGAAATGTTTTTTTAAATAAAAGTTTGATTAATAAAAATGCGTATAAAGAATAACGTTTGTTTCAATATGATTAACTATTAATGAGGTTTTTATGGTAAAGGCAATAAAAACATACAAACAACTATGTTTGTCGCGAAAACTAATAGGTAATGATGTTTACTAAGATTCTTCGACAAAAAATAAATAATAGTCTGGTCATGTGACTCAATAAAACAAAACGAGTTTAGGTAAAAGGCATAAAATCATTAGACACATTTTTTTTGTTCTATGCAAAACTATTTTAATATTTAGATTTTATGTAACATATAGTTAATATATGTTAGAAAAACGGTGAAGGAAAACATCGTGAGGGAATCTCCTAGAATTTAAAATTCGAAGATATGTGACATCTACCAACCAGTACTGGGTTTACGTGGTGGATTACGGCCCACTCCCTCTCCAACACGCGTAGCATGACCACCGTAGAAACGAGTTTTGTCTACGGAAGAATAGACAAAATGACAGATTGTGATTGTTTATCTGTCATTTTGTCTATTCTTCCGTCGACAAAACTCGTTTCTACGGTGGTCATGCTACGCGTGCAGGAGAGGAAACCTGTGTCCCACCAGCGGGGACATTATAGATTGATTATGATATTTGATATAGGCGACACGTGATAATATATTTTGTAGCGGCCTTCGCATAAAGAAGAATATCACCGTCAGACCGGTTTTCGTCAGATTTCCTAAACGTAAGTAGGTAAATGATTATAGTATTTAAATAGTGATAATTTCATACAGATTACTCTAATCTTGTAAGTCACGAATACACAGATTTTTTAAACATTTGGAAACTTTTTTCTCACTATGTTTAAGCGTGATTGCTGGGTTCGCGTGTTTAAATACTGGAAACGGGTGGAATTGTTAATGAACGATAATTTTCTTCATGTATGATATATGTTGAATTACTGTCACTTAGTCTAGGAGTCGCGAGTAAAGTGGGGTTCATGGTTTTGATATTATAATGACGAATTAATTCAATAATCCTGTGACGGAAACAAATTAAAAGTGGACGTATTTTTAAGCTATTGCATAGCTTTTATCGCGGGCTTTGAGCGCGGTGACCGAATCAAGAAATTCCGTAACGTAACGAAAATAAAACCTAACACCCCCACTCAGCCTACCATGTAATGACGGTTCCCATAACAACATGATGTTGTCATGGGAAACGTAATGTTGTCATGGGAAACGTGATGTTGTCATGGGAACGCAATTTTTGTTTTATGTCATCACGTCATCATCCCAAGTGTAGCGTTGACAAATAGGAAGTATGGAGGTTACAAATGCTATGCAATAGCTTTACCGCGGCAGTCCCCGAGTGCCACACGTTTTTTTTTTATTTTAAGTATTAGCATCATTGGTGCCGATTCCCTTGTTCACAAACTAAACTAAATTTAAGTTCAGTGCATCTTTTTCTTTCTATTTCATTAAGAAAAGGACAAAAGATAAATTTTAGTTTAGTCCTGTCAAATTAATCAGCGCTTGACGTAAATTGACGTAATTTTAGTAGGCAAGTTTTTAATCACGTCTAAATTTGTATGGAGTAGTGACAGGCGCTGATTAATTTGACAGGACTTAACTAAAATTTATCTTCTTAATGAAATAGAACTTAAATTTAGTTTAGTTTGTGAACAAGGGAATCGGCACCATTATTGGTATCAATAAAGTTATGGGCACTATAAATTTGTTTTTTTTTAAATACTTTGAGATACATATAACGCTTTCAAAGAACCAGAAAACATGCGGAACCCAGGACCAAGTCTTGATTTAATCTAAGAGTACCCGTTTATTGCAGGTGCTAATTGCCTCACAGTTCAACGAGTTATTACACTTATCTTAAACTAATATTAGATGTTATATACTAGTTTATAGTTTACATATATGTACTTAGTTCACGCGATTGGAGCATGACAGAACCTTCGAGACGTGTAGTGTTACTTAGAGTTACTTTGGCTTTATGTAATGTATCAGTTACAGGAGATAAATATGAGTAGATAATTATATTTTTATTGCTGTTAATTTTAAACGTACTGTCATGTTGTTAGTTCATGGATAGATAGTAGATGGGAGACTGTTACAAAGAAAAGTGAATAAAAATAATATGCATGATATTTTTATTAGCTCGATTTTTTTTATTATGGAGGAGCTCGTGGCTAAGTAATAACAGCCGCACTGGTCGATCCATCAGGTTAAGCTACGCTTGCCGGGGTTGGTTAGTGGATGGGTGACCATCTTTACATACCGAGACTCCTCCGTGCCTCGGAAAGCACGTTAAGCCGTTGGTCCCGGCTGTCATTCGTGGATCTTTGACAGTCGTTACGGGTCGTCAGAAGCCCTAAAGTCTGTCAACCGGTCTTATCAAGGGGTATCGTATTACCCAGTTACTGGGTTGTGGAGGTCAGATATGCAGTCGCTCCATGTAAAATACTGGTATTCAGCTGCATCCGGTTAGACTGGAAGCCGACCCCAACATAGTTGGGAAAAGGCTAGGCAGATGATGATGATGCATGATATTTTTATTAAAAGAATAATAAGCGCCATTGTAACACGTTTCTACATAGGTACCTACTCTGTTTAGCAAAATTGTTAAGTATTGTTTATAAGTTGAAACTAATCATTTTTAAAATATATATTAGTGTCAACACTCAATAATATGTTGAACTACTAATAAATAGCAGTTTCGTTTTCAAGATTATTTGAAAAATTAAATTCGTAAGTTCTTAAATATATTTAAGTTTTCAAGAAAAAAATTTACATACACACCTTTTTAATTCGACATATTTTACTTATCTACACAAATTTTAAGATTATTTCAGCTCAAATATTTAGCACCTAATTATGAAGTTATGACTAAGAATGCAGACAAAATTTAGGCTTTGTTTTTAGCTTACTCAGTGTAAATTAGTCAGACGATTAAATTAAATGAGTTCATTTACGTGCATTCAACTTTTGATCAGATTTTTTTTCAAGAACATCAGGCTTGCCTTTTCCAACTATGTTGAAGTTGGCTTTCAGTCTAACCGGACGCAGCTGAATACCGGTACTTTGCCCAGGCGCGCACTAGCGGCCAGGCCGCAGCGGCCAGGTCGCAGTGACCAGCGAGATAGTCGGTGAGGCCACTGGCCGCGTGCGGCCTGGTGCACGTGCTCCATGGCGATTTCATATTATTGTATGTGTCTCGCTGCATGGCCGCTGCGACCTGGCCGCTAGTGCGCGCCTGGGCTTTATATCAACTGTCTATCTGACCTCCTCAACCCAGTTACTGGGTAATACGACACCCCTCGGTAAGACAAGAACAATGACATCATCTTCTTCGCTACTACTTCTCATATTAGCAAATCGAACAATTCTTATCCAATGTTACGCCAATCTTACGTTTGCCTTCTTCAATAAAAGAGACTCATAAAATTTCACGTCATGTACAGACGCCAGCACATCAAGCTACTACAATCTGTCAAATTTATTTAATAGGTTTTCAACTTTATCGCTGATGTCTAAGGTTCAAAGTTGATTGGGAAAATTTGACAGTTTCGGGTAGCTTGATGTGCTGGTGTCTGTACCTACAGTGACGTTACAAAACAAGAAAACAGTATCGTAACCGGCCGTATCAGACGCAAGGTCACTTGTGTACATTCACTTTAAGTCAAGTTGTTACTGACCGCCTCGCCTGTCCGGTGTGGCTCATGAAATTAATTTGACCATGTTTTGGTAGATGGAGTAGATAGATAAAACCTATACACACACTAACTTTCATGTTAAATTATTATTTTACACACTATTTTTAAGCTATTGCATAGCTTTTATCGCGGGCTTTGAGCGCGACGACCGAATCAAGAAATTCCGTAACGAAAAAAACCTAACACCCCCACTTCGCCTACCATGTAATGACGGTTCCGTAATACGTAATTTTTGTTTTATGTCATCACGTCATCATCCCAAGTGTAGCGTTAACAAATAGGAAGTATGGAGGTTACAAATGCTATGCAATAGCTTTACCGCGGCAGTCCCCGAGTGCCACACCCACACGTTTTTTTTGTTTCCTTTTTTATTTTTATCTTTTACTTGTGTTATAATTATGTTGTGTTGTGTGCCTTTTTGTCTGTGCTAAATAAATGTATTTTCTTTCTTTCTTTTCTATTTTGTACATGATTTTGGATTTAGATTTATAACATAACATCGAGCGTATAATCCCAGAAAGGTTAGGTGTTCCCTAGAATTATGCAGCACCTTAAGACGCAGAAATATGCCAGTGACCTTGAGTGGTTAGCTTGCGTGTTCTGTACTGAGCTCATGCAACGCGTCGTTCGTCCAGCCAGTAATAGGACTCGCCCATCAATGAGCGCTTTTCCAAATTAGACTCATTATTAATTTATTATACACAAAACAAAAGGTATTTTAAGAAAAATACATTTATTAAAAGATCAATAATTAAATTGTCTTTAAAATGATGAAGGTTTCAGAAAAGTACGCTTGATAGATTTTGCGTGATTCTCAGTTTTTTATCCGCGTTAGACATAACTTTACAAATTAATTTCACTATGTTATATAAACATAATCTAAAATATTCCTATATTAAGTTATTAAAAAATACTTGAATTCAACATAATTATGTTTTTTCCAAATCATTAACACTACTCGTTTAGACGTGATCTTCAGTATAAAATCATAAAAAGTCAGTTATCGTCACCTTAAATGGGTTAGGTCAAGCGACCTATTAATGACCGACTCTATGACTCTATTAATTAAATGCGAATACAGAATGTGTTGGTATGTTTTTCATTTCAATCGTTATAAATAAAAAGTAAATTTTTTGTAGATCTAAACTTGCCAACGCGTTTTATATTTAAAAAAAATGTGTTGCTATTGTAATAATTAATTTGACTGTTTTTTATATGAATAACAAAAAAACACTAAACAAAGTTCACTTACAATTAAACCAGTATAACAGGTTAATTACAAGAAAAACAAAAAAAACAGGCTCATTGTAATACAAAGGAAATAGATATGCCTAAATGTTTTATTTTGTTTATGTTACTCTGGAAACGAGTTATGGCCCTCTGTCTCAAATGTTGGCCAAACAATTTGATTTAAAATATGCTTTTCCATTATAAATTCTGATGAAGATAAGCTTGACGTATTGAGTTTAATTCTCTAAAGTGTCCCTTTAGTAAATTGGATGAATGATAGCTTTACCAATAAAATGAAGGATTACTTCAATTATTACAAAAACCAACTCTTCATAGATAAGTCCTTTAATTTGGATGAACACTTCAACAAACAGCCATATTACAACTATATTTAATTTCCAATCACCTGTCTATTTGTATTCTGTACAGATTCTGTGACACTGACAGCTGTCACTCACATTATATCTACAAATTCTCGGAAAATGAAGTACAGAAAAATATGTGCCTTTAAGATTTTTCCAGTTCGGTGACGTGGTCATCTTTGATCATGTCATTTCTCCATTCCACATTATTTACGTCTTCTTTTTTTTTACCTCAAATAATAATAATTTTTCTATTAGCCATCACGTCAAGTTCACTATTTTTCATCTATTCACAAGTCTCTTGGTGTTTTTTTTTTAGTTCGTTCTTGTTAACCAAAAGTCTGTCATTAATATTTCATATCGCAGATTAATATCGATGTTATTAAACAAAAAAATATTTATATCCAATAATTTATGTTTTTGTTCATCTTGTTTTTCTCTAGCCATCTATTAATTTAAATTTATTATCGATTGGTTTTTTTATAGCCGTTTATTTAATGATTTTTGTTATTTCTAACTTTATGTTAGGCACAAGGCAACAGAACAGTGCAACAGGTACCTATGTACAGACGCCAGCACATCAAGCTACCCGAAACTGTCTAATTTTCCCAATCAACTTTGAACCTTAGACATCAGCGATAAAGTTGAAAATCTATTAAATAAATTTGACAGATTGTAGTAGCTTGATGTGCTGGCGTCTGTACAATAAAAATACCATACTATAACCAGATCTTATTAAAATTTATTCTAAAGAACTTATAACACTATT
The DNA here is from genome assembly GCA_963680765.1 of Agrochola lychnidis. Classification (NCBI taxonomy): domain Eukaryota; kingdom Metazoa; phylum Arthropoda; class Insecta; order Lepidoptera; family Noctuidae; genus Agrochola; species Agrochola lychnidis. Next base: position 22,415,272 of record OY796866.1, read on the forward strand.
TTTACATTAGATACAGACTGTAAAATTTCTAAATTTATATCTGTAATTTTATGGTGTCGATATATAAATAAAGAGTATTATATTTTATTCTCATTTATTTCAATAGTCTTTATACACGTTTTGTAAATAATTTGTTATAAACAAAAAAAAAAAAAACAGAATGATTAAATCCATAATATTCCTAAATGTACTCGTATTTTTAAACATGATTAACTTATTTATTCTTCTCACGTGTGGATTTCATTACTTATCTAAGTGTTAAAAACAAAAACGTACATAAAACTTACCGAACGGCTAAGAATAACAATTTTGGATTCCCGCCTAAGTCGCCTATAGTTTCTGACGTCGTAAAAACAATCGTCTTTTTCGTCTGAACACGTCGTGTGGTAAACGTGTCGGCGCATTTTAATCACAATTTTGACTTAAGCCACTTCACCTTCGAACGGGAACAACCGCAGTTTGTAAAACAGGGGTAAGCCGGTTTTTTTTGCGCGATCGAATTATGTTATTTAAAAAGTCAAATACTTTTATAATTATTTGAATTTTATTTTAGAACACGACAATTTCAACCTGTATTCTCTAAGTTTAGAATTAAATCTAGAAAGTTACTCTATTCACGAAAAATCTAATTCAAACGTCCAACCAATTGTCACAATCGCAGTGAACTGACAAGCGGTTGTAAGTGTCTCAAGCGACTTTGTTAACGTTTTTTGCTTCCTTCTAAGTTTAGTTTATTTTGGCTGTTGATACCACGTGGTTGGTTCAGGAAACTCGAAACAATAAAACGGCGCTTCCTGAGATTTTCATTCAACAATTTGAATGTGAGTTAGTAAATATTGTGTGAAGTGGATACACTTCTGCAGAGACTGCCCCAGTAGAAAGATAATAAGAATAATTAACAGTTTCTGTACATACATATGAACAGATAAAAAAAGGAGCAGAAAAATGCGTTTGTAGATACTCGTATTATTAATTTTGTCTCCAAAAGCGTCCACGACTATTTTAAATATAAAACTGTTCAGACTGCTCAAATAGGCAAGATTAGTGTTATCAGCCATTTTCTGTCTAAATATTAAGTTATGCGTTTTTTCACATGCCTTATTAATCTACAGCAATGCGGTATAATCAGCTTTATTTATTCTATTTAATGAATTTAATCCTCTATTTTCCTTTAATTAATCCTCTACGTTACATGAAAACTGCCGCAGTTTATAAATAACAATTGTAAGAAGCCGCAAGACTTAAAAATCTTGGCCTAAAAAAGAAAAAGGCAGCATGACCAAAAAAGGTAAGTGAGAAAAAAATAAAAAGAAACCCGTTAATAAATACATTATTGACGTCACGTCGTGTCGACGTGCATTGACACAAGTTCGTGAAACATAATTTTTATTAAAATAGTCGACTTTCAAAGGTTTTTTTTATCACCTTGGATAGAACTCGGCTTTAAGCTGTAATTGTAAACATGATTATTAATATTATTCACGATCGAATTAGTATATATTAAGCAAAAAAAAAAGAAAAAAAAAATTATAAAGAGGTAAAATTTGTGAGTTTGTATGTAGTGGTATCTTCTAAACTACTGATCCGATTCTGAAACTTCTTTCACTAATGAGCTACAATATTGCCGAGTGTCATAGAATATATTTTAGGTATGTTAAAACAAGAAATTACATGCGGACGAAGTTGCGGGCAGAATTTAATCCTACTAATATATCACATTAATATTATGAAGGCGAAAGTTTGTGAGTGTGTGTATGTTTGTCTCTTCTTCACGCTCAAACGGCTGGACCAATTTGAATGAAATTTGGCAAACAGGTAGTTTCTAATCTGGATTAACACATAAGATACTTTTTATCCCGATATTCTCACAGGATTGAGACTTATGCGGGTGAAACCGCGGGGCGCATTAGTCTTTAAATCGTAAAAAAAGAGTTTTCCTACTTTAAGAAATAGGTATTTCCTGTGGTATCTTCGAATGTCTTATAAATACCCATATTTTTTTTTCATTTTAGGTTTCTTGGGTATTTTCCAATTAAACCTACCAATGACGCAATTCCCACGGAAAATTATTCAAGTAAGCCGAAACCTTTTATTGCTTTTTCAATCAAACGAAATCGATTCTAAATCGATTAGATACGATTATGATATCAATGTGGCTTTATTTAAGTATTATACTCAGTTTAAATTATTTAGTGTGTCAGTAATTTTTTATTGTTCTGATTTTAGGATTTAATTAATTTCATGAAAATCAATCATTTATGCGCTCACTTCTTCAATATACAAAGCTATATTATTTCCTCTTACTATAAAGAATTTTATTAATTTAATCGAAATTATTATTCGTTTGCCACGCCACTGTACCAGATATTTATTTACACAGTAAACTGTAACAAAATATTACAAGAACGAATATTTAATTAATTTAAATTATAAAACTATGTCCATCAAAACTTTGTGTAAAAGTAGATTTTGATGTCTGAGCCTTTCCTTAAATAAAACAATCAGGGTAATGCACACGTTGTAAATATTTTTTTACACTGGCAATAAAATCAAGGAAACGCGTACTATCAAAGAAGAGTGGTAGACAGTGAGTTGAATGACCTCAAAATATTAAATAACAAATCGGAGAAAACAGCTGTTTAAACGTTATTTTAGTCAATATTTTGTTACTTTTTCAGCGATGTTACGACATAATTTTGTACTGTGGTAAATCTAATTTTAAAATCTATATTTTAATTAAACCTAAGTACTCGAAAGTTATACAAGCAATCAATTAATTTTCTTAAATTCAGCATTAACCCAAAAATCAGTATAATTTCTGCTTACACTTTCCAGAAAACATTGGTATGTATAGGAATAGAACCTACTTTAAAATTTATTTAGAAGGGAAGTTCTGAGTTGGTGGTTTAAAAAAAACTAAATTGTAACCTAAAAAACTAAATTGTAACGTCAAGGTTACAATTTAGTTTTTTTTTTAAACCACTCCCTCCACACTTAGGACTTTGATATAAATTAAGCATATTTCTATACTAATCTATGCTAATATTATAAAAAGGTAAGATTTGTTTGTAAATTGTATGTAGGGGGTAATCTCCGGAAATACCAATCGGATTTGAAAAATTGTTTTTGCATTGGATAACCCCAATCTTGAGGAAGGTTACAGGCGGACAAAGTCGCGAACAGAAGCAAGTTTTCATTAATTAAGTGCATTCACACAAACCTATTTACCTTCACACAGGAATCTCTAAGTGCATGATAATACAGCGTCACTTATCGATAAAAGTCATTAACCCCTATGTCCATATCGTTATCAGTAAGATGTGTGTCAATATGCAACTAGCATTATTCTATGTTTACACTCTGATATTTTAGGCTATCAGCAATCATGTGGACTTGTGATAAGATTAGCCATGTAAACTATGCTGTATTATGTATTGGTAATAAAAATAATGCAGGTACCTAAGTTAGTTGTTAAATAGAACTTAGTTACGTATTTCGCATTTACTTTTTTTTAATCACTTTTTTTTATCTCAGTCTGCGCTTAGCGCTCGGTGTGGCAACACGCCGTGTTCGAGTTCGCGATTTGTCCATCGTCATCATGAGGATGCCTCGTTGAGAGGTGAAACACGTATCGATTTCTTTCAGGAGCTTTTTATGGCTCTTTAGAAATAGCTAAGCGGAACAGGTTACTAAATATATCTATCCACGTCTACTGTATTCACTTCACGAATTGTGGAACAAAATTTTTTCATCTCCTTTCAGTCAGACTAATACTAAAAGGTATTCTCAGTTCTTGACTGCAAGTTATTCCTAAGACTAAAGATTGTCATCTATAAAACGTTAAAATCTAGCCAAGAATTTTTCTGTTATCAATCTGAATACATGAAGGTACCTCATACTCTTCAATACATCCATGATCAACGATAAGGTGTTGTATTTCAATTCTATTTTGGTATTTATATCCAACTACTAAACTGTTAAGTTTTACAAGTAACATTGCGATTGTAGAGGACGCTAGTGATTGCGTCGAAAACATGGCATTTAAATATTTCGCAAAACTTCGAGAGAGAGTTCCAACCTATGGCAACTCTGTATTGTAACATGTTGCCTAATTACTTAGCTAATATCAATCTAAGTAAAGGGATTTTGAACTTTTATCGTTTGAGGTTTAGTGATTATTATTACACCATTGATATGATAGTGACACGAGTTAGCAAAAAAATTACCATCGTAAGCAAATTGATAGATACAATAGATGAAATTCGATATAACATAATTTACAAAAATGAATAACTCACTTCAATATTTGATCAATACTAATGTACCTACTGATAGTCATCTTTTATTTCACAAAAATCGGACGATATTTGTTAAAAAAACAGGAAAAACAAAAACGACAATCGAATATCAGCATCAACAAATCGCGATTACAATCATCGCAAATTCACAAGCTATCTGTCCTCTTTCTTTATCAAACACATAATCTGTCTTCCTAAAGTAGGTTAATAAGATAACGATATGTCTGTCAGACGCAGCAGACAATGTAGTACATCGCGCATGATAACGAGAACAAATATTTAATTCTACCTTTGATAAAGTTGGTTATATCTTACTCCTTATCGTGGGAACTGAACTGCGTATTATAAAGAGCTGTTAAGAATCGACTAGCAGTAATCCTTGAAAATGGTATACCTAACAGTAGCTAGAAAGTTACAGGTACTCTCGTGCTTGTGCGTTGAACATGGACAGTGGTAAGTGGGAGATCAAGTAAGGTAGATACGCCTCTTTAACTATATCTGGCTGAATTTGACTTTTGTCAAAAAGCAAAAAAAAAAACAGTTTGTTTAAAAAAAAAAATAACTAAAGGAAAACATTTTCTTTGTAAGTGAGAGTGACAGATGGGAATGCCCCTAAGCAAGGACAAATCGGCACACTGATCATATCGCTGATGTCCTTAAGGAAGGTCATTTAGGTACAACAACGCAAAACGTACGTATTGTTAATGATTCATATTACGAAAATAATCCATTATTGACGATAAAAAATGCAGAGATTTGCACGAGGTTTGCACGAATCTATTGCGTGTCTATATAACGCTCAATAGGTTGGCAATGCACTCGACTTCCCTCTTGCAAGTTATGCAATGTCTATGAGCATTGACGTGCATTTGCGTTAGTATTTCATAAGTTGTCTATTTTTATGATTTTGTGGGGGAATAAAATGTTATAATGAGGTGATCTTATTGCTGACATTATTAGTGATGTTCTTTTAAGGTCATTGTTTGTGAAAAGATTATTAAAGTACCAGAAGGTATCGAAGTCGCGGCAACACCTGGATGAGGAACGCACGGAACCGGAAAGTATGGCCGAAGAAAAGGGAAGGGCTATATCCAGCAGTGGCTGATTCTAAGTTGAAATGATGATGATGATGACGAGAAAGTATTCAAAAATTTCAGCCAGTGAGATTTTATCATTTGCGTCTGTCTTTGTCAAAGTGATTAGCCTCCCAATCATGAATTGAATTTCTTATCTTCATGTCCGTTTTAAAGGGTGAAGGAGTATCTACTGGTATCAGTAGTATTAATTTCAAATGTGTCAATATGATTGTAGATACTTGTGACTATTATTATATCCGCCCATAAACTTCCACTGACTTGAACTATATGTATATACATGACATATTATTATATTTTTAACCGACTTCCAAAAGGAGGAGGTTCTCAATTCGACTGTATGTATTTTTTTTGTATATTTGTGACGCGATTACTCCGTCAATTATGAATTGATTTTGATGATTCTTTTTGTTTGGTAGGTCATATTTCATAGATGGTCCCATATAAATTTTATTAACTTTGCTTGGGTAGTTTTTGAGTTAGCTTCAATAATACGTATTTTTTCTCACTTAGTATGTGGATGATATGATAACTTCCTGTCACTGTTATTTACCATAGCAGGTAGTGGTATTCGAATTTGTGTGGGGTAGGTATCACAACTAAAAAGTGAAAAATAAAAACTTTTTACAAAAATAAAAAAACATCCGACTTAAAAAAAACACTACAAAGTGAAAAATAACTTTAATTTCGGAAGTCGGTGACAAAGAACGAAAATTCAAAACCAAAGACACCGACTTCCGAAATTAAAGTTATTTTTCACTTTGTAGTGTTTTTTTTTTAAATCGGTTATTTTTTTTTTTTTGTTAGGTTTAGATTCCTACCGAGAAATGGTCCCATAGGAATGCAGGAATATCTATATTTGGATCCCTATTATTAGTTGTATGTTTAATTTATGTTAGGAATAGTTTTGTCGCTTGTGCCGTGTCTCTTACTTAGACCCTCTGCAATCAACGAGAAAATTGACAGAATAGATGATTGTTGTTTGTTTTTTTATCAAAAGACAGATTGAGTATCCACTTGAGTTTACGTCAGCTTACTTTGGGTGCTCTACAAAACTTACTAGGACTTTACTTGCCGGGAATTTATAGGAACTCATAAAGCAGTTGTTATTATAAAATTAAATATAACTGCGTCTTTGTTAATTCCACGAAATGGAGCATGCCCATATTTCACAGTTTAATTGAGTTGAATTAGCAAAGAATTCAGTATAAATAATTAAGTACTGTACGGTGACCATTTTAAATGCGTTCTTTTATAAGTTTCTGTATTTTCCCCAATGACACGGAAGCATGTTTTTTTATCAGATCCGTTTATGACAGTGAAACTGGAATAATAATATCCAGGTCTACCCTAGATAATTGTTTTTATTTGCTACAAGATTAGGATGCTTGGTTTTTTTTACTTCTAATGGGTCTTGTCAACATTTGCCGTTTTGGAAGTCGGTAGTTTTTCTGTAGGCTTTGTTTTAAGTAATTTTTGGCTGAAATAGGTCAGAATGTCCATATGAACGCCGTATTTTATATTATTTAAACTCCCGATTTTTTCTTCTACATAACATTTTATTCTTCAAACATCACAGAAAAATAATCAATAAATCACAAGCACGTGGTGAACATCACAAAAAGAAGCTAATTAGTCATAAAATCGTAATAAACCTCAGTTCTGTATATATAGCAACGCACAGACAGACGTACTATTTCGGGAACAAACGCCCGACGCGTGAGTCACTCCGGATGACTGTGTCATCACGCGAGTTTACCTATAATAACGTATTTTAAATGTTACGTAGTTCCCGGACTACGGGACTAACTTTTACGTTAATTGCATTTTTGGGAGTATCAACCATCTCATCTTATTATTTTGTTTGTCCATAGTTTTTGTAGTGTCACAAATAGCCTTTTGGAATGTGTAGTTTGTAAGAAGCTGCAAAGCTCTTGGTACCTCTTGATAGGTCAAAGTTTAGTTAAGTATAAATTACATATGTGGGTAAGCAGTTGAAGGGTTCCGTAGTTGGGATGAATTTATCCCAAAAACAAACAAAACTTTGTAGTTGAAAAATATGTTTTCCCATACGGAATGTATGAGAAAACATGTTTTTGCAACTGCAAAGTTAAGTTGGTCGATTATTACTCGTTAACCTGTAGAGCCTACTTAGCTGTGATAGTTTTCCTTTTAATTTCGTTATATAGACTACTGCTGTGATTTTTTTCACATACCCAAAACCAACCATTTAGCCGGCAGGGGGGGGAGACACTTGACTCTAACAAAAATGAGCACTTTAAAGCTGAATATTTCGCAAACGAATCCCTGAATCCAAAAATGGTTTTCACAAACTCGCAATATTTTTGAAGGACCTTTCCAATGATACCCCTCACCATGGGGTAAAAAAATAAACATCACCACTTTACGTGTATGAGAGGTACCCTAAAAAAAAAATGTTTTTCATAATTTTATTTACCACTTTGTCGGCGTAATTAATATGTATACCTATGCCAAATTACAGCTTTCTAGTACTAAGGGTCTCGGAGCTAGACCGCGGACAGACAGACAGACAGACAGACGGACATGACGAAACTATAAGGGTTCCTTGTTTACTACAGAACCCTAAAAAAAGACATAAGCAGTTAACAGTTCGTGATACTTTTCTTTTATTTTCGTATTCTTCAAGCAAGTATTCATGAGCCTTTTCTCTAGTTTAAATAATCGGATTGATGAAAGAAAGGTCAGTTACAGGTATAAGAATATTACAAAAGAATCAAGGGACTTAAAGTCCCCATAGGAGCCTTCAAGTACAGAAGCCATACAAATAATGCACCTCGCCAAGCAGGTGTTATTCCAAAGCAAATTACCTGGACCTTTACAGAAAGTAATCCAATCTTTAGTCATAGATGAGGAAAAAAAAACAACAGGTAAGCATCATGAACAAGAAGACACGACCATTGTTAGAATCTATTATGACGGTCAGTAGAGACGCGCAGGATTGCAATAAGTTCATAAACAAAAGTTACTGTCTTAAGGATATCTGCATGAGTCAGTTGTAAGGAATTTCTCTCTATTTCTTTGTCATTTTACAGTGCGGTATTTTAATTTCTTGCTTATTAATTTATTACACGTGGCTCATAAATATTTATTATTATATCCTTTTTCGAGTTATTTTTTGTGGTTAAAAATACCCACCCCATGCCTTGTGGAGACTATTATATTATATAAATGATATAGTTGTAGAACGATATAAATTCATCTTTAAATTTCTTGCATTTTACCTAAAAAAACTTTTGCAGAATTTGATTCTATACTAACTCTTATGTTTAAATTTCGCAATGCAGTAAGGTTAGTGAATGCGATATTCCTATTGCTTAAGTCCATAATCAGTAAGTCTGCTGTAAACAAATTAGCAAGTGATTGGTTGATAAACACAACAACAGCATTAACACGAGGTTAAATAGATAAGACTTTCTAACCCAATTAAAAACTTTTAACATAATTCGACGAAGAAGAAAATTGAAGACATAAAAGAAGGATAATGAACCAGTTTTCTTTTCTATCTTTTCTAAATACTGCAATTATAAAACTAAGCTGTTACAATACCTAGGACTTATGACACAAAAGTTAATGAAACAAGTTTTGCAGAAACTCGTTTAAACGTAAATACGAACCAATGACGCAAATACATGGAGCGAGCTACATCTGACACAATTTTATTTCCTTTTAGTTAAATTTTTGCGTAGGTACAACTAGGTGTTGCCTGCGACTACTGCCTGTATTTTGTATTTCATAATTTTCAAAACCATCCAGGATGAAAAGTAGCCAATGCCTTTCTCCAGGTTCCAAGGCTATCAACCTGTTAAATTTCATAACGGTCGGGTCAGTTGTATAGGCGTGAAAAGCTTGTTCATGCAGAGATAACTTCGCATTTTTAATATTAGTTTAGTATCATATGGATGTCATACGTTTTTTCCTATCGCATGGAACAGCGAGGGAAGTGATAATAATTATTCATTGTAACATTTTTTTTTATCAACTCTTATGAAATTGTGAATGTTATCGTATTTTATTTTAGTGTCTGGTTCATTTCCGCGATGTTCCAGAAATATGACATGTGATTGTGTTTTTGGGTGAAAGATAATAACTTTATAATTTTTTCTGCTGTATTAGGTTAGGTTAAGCATAAATAGATTTTTTTTTACGAATAGAGCTTGTTACCCGACTGCAGTGAAGCCAAAAAAGGAGAGTTATTTGAATTTAGTGTTAGAAGATGTTTTAAAAAGTATTTGTGTTTTTACGACCCCTGAAATCTTGAGGCAAATCTGCTTTGACTAAGTAATCTACACTAAAATGTGCGATGTAGGCGTCTGTTTACGTTGTCAAATTACCAAATGGCTTCAGAAATTCCCGATAAACACTTTTGTTTTTATCTTAGACGAAATTATTGGGTTTATTGGTCATGATAACCAATTCAACACGAGAACTGTCTTATGAACAGTCCAAAAACAAATGTTACCAGTAAATGGTGAACAATACATAGGTACATAACACGAAGACCTTCGGCTAATATTACTCTTGCCATTCATCTGTAACAACTATTCAATTTCAAGGCAAAAACTTTCGACTATCACTTTGACTTGACTTACCTTCAACCCGGTTTTATTGCCAAGGTTTTTATTTAGATCGTTTTATTTTAGGAGAATTGCCAGTTAAATGTCAGTTGAATTTAATAATTAAATTTTAATTGAATTTTGTTGAATTTAAATTTATTTAATTATTATCAGCCAGTCTTTTTATTATGACGACTTTTAGGTGGAGTATAATAATAATATATGTCGAGGATTTTCCAGTTAAAATAATTAAGCGGAAAACGTTCTGTTGCTATCACAATATTAGGTGTTATACGGAAAACAATAGTTTTTAGGGATACATTTAGCCACTACTGTATTTCTAGGTATAATTCCTCGCAGTTTAAAAAAATTTGACAGTGTCAAGTTTATAACTGTCAATGTCATAATCGTTGGACTGCTGGTACTAGGTGAATACTCTGTGGTCGTACTGTACTTTACATATGTTGTAGTAGGAACAGCTTTGTTTAAACTTCTGGAGATCTCACGCTTAAGGCTCCTGGCTGTGAATTCACTCCACAGAGTTTAGGTAAATTCTTGCGATGCTATGTTTGTGTGGACCGTTCACGCACACACGCTTAAACATCGAGCGTAGTGATCGCTTAAACAGTTTTGATCCTATAGACGGTATTTTGTTAAGTTACGTAGGTACGCTTATGAAATAAGTCTGGAATGTTTGTGTATATTCGTTTAGTATATTTATAACAATTCTGTTTTATATGGAATTTTATACTTTTTGTATGGAAAACATGAAAAATTATTACCTACATGTTGAGTTTTATGGGTTTATGGGTTTCATAAAGGGGGTCGAAATTTTCATTATTTTTGCGATAAGACACAATTTTCGAGATATAAGCAAAAGAACAGAAAAAAGATAAAGTACAGTTTTTGCAACTGAATGAGTTATTAATTTATTGAAAATGAAAAATTCGCTATTCTGAATTTGACTTTTTTCACCTAAAATTTTGATTGGTGCCGATTCTCTTATACACCGAACTAAACTAACTAAACTATCACTAAAATTTCTTACTTTTGACTATGAGAATCTCAAAGCTATTGGTGCCGATTCCCTTGTTCACAAACTAAACTAAATTTAAGTTCAGTGCATCTTTTTCTTACAATTTCATTAAGAAAAGAACAGAAGATAAATTTTAGTTTAGTCCTGTCAAATTAATCACCGCCTATCACTTTCCATACAAGTTTAGACGTGATTAAAAACTTGCCGACTAAAATTACGTCAATTAACGTCAAGCGCTGATTAATTTGACAGGACTAAACTAAAATTTATTTTCTGTCCTTTTTTTAATGAAATAGAAAGAAAAAGATGCACTTAAATTTAGTTTAGTTTGTGAACAAGGGAATCGGCACAATTATGCAAAATAAATTCTCTAAATTTAAGAAAATTTGTGACACATCTAAATCAAATTTGACAATCGCGACTCCACACGTGATACCTAACCATGTGAATCTTTTTAGAGCCGGAGGCGCGCACGCTCGACGTGTTTTATATGGAACTTTTCACTTTTTGTATGGAAAATAAGAAAAAATGTTACCTACATGTAGAGTATAAGGGGTTTAAGGGTTTTATAAAGGGAGACGAAATTTTCATTATTTTTGCGATTGGACACACCGTTTTCGAGATATAAGCAAAAGAAAAAAAAAAGATTCAGTACTGTTTTTGCATGTGAAATCGAGGTGTTGGTGTGAATTTAAAGTTCATGACAATCAATTTTATTCCACACGTTTTTAATCGCGAAAAATAGTCAGATTCGGTTAGAAAATCTAAATTTTAAGTGAAAAACGTCAAATTCAGAATAGTAAAATTGCTATTTTCACTAAATGAAAATCTCAGTTCCATCTTAGTGCTGTCAAACTAAAATCTAGTTAAGTTGTGTCACATTAGTCTATTTCAGAATGGGAAATCGTCGTTTGACAGGAATAAAACAAAATTTTGGTGATTTTTAGTCTAGTTTAGAGGCATTTGTGACAAGAGAATCGGCACCATGTCTAACTTAATCTGACTATTTTTAATCGCGATTAAAAAGGTGCGGAATAAAATTAGTTACTTGAACTAAAATTCACACCAACACCTCGCTTCAGGTGCAAAAAACAGTACTGTATCTTTTTTTTTCTTTTGCATATATCTCGCAAATGGTGCGTCCAATCGCAAAAATAATGAGAATTTCGATCCCCTTTATAAAACCCTTAAACCCCTGACACTCTACATGTAGGTAATATTTTTTCTTATTTTCCTTACAAAAAGTAAAAATTCTATATAAAACGTCAAGGCTGCCCCCTGTGCGCCTCCAGCTCTAAAAAAAATTCACGGGGTAGGGCAAACAAGTACCACGTGGACTCGCGATTGTCAAATATAATTTTAGTGTGTCAAAATATATTTAAATTTAGAGAATTTTTGTTGCAGAATAGCTTCAAGATTTTCATAGCCAAAAGTAAGGAATTTTAGTGATAGTTTAGTAAGTTTAGTTCGGTATACAAGAGAATCGGCACCATATTGCCATCTTAGTGCTGTCAAAATAAAATATATTCTATAATTATTTCACGATGGGAAATCATCGTTTGACAGGAATGAACGAAACTTTGGTGATTTTTAGTCTAGTTTTGAGGCATTAATTTGTGACAAGAGAATTGGCACCAGTATCCATAAAGGAATCTGAGACACTTGCGCAAAATACATTTTCGCGAAAGACACTTGCGCGAACCCACTTGCGCGAAAAAGTTGCGGAAATGAGATTTAAATTTGAAATTTAAATGAGATTTAGAAAGTGTTGGGCCCTTTGAAATTGATGGCGTGATGTTATGAAGAAATGTGAAAATTTTCGCAGCCGCCATCTTATATTTACGTTTTGACATCAAAATCTGCTTTAGAATCTTCAAAAACTATGAAAAAGACACCCATGACGAAAAATCTGAATATTGTCACAGCCGCCATCTTGGATTTATATTTTGACCTCACTATCAGCTTTAGCATCCTCGAAAACTATGAAAACGATACCCATGACGAAATATTTTTTAATGTTCGCAGCCGCCATCTTGGATCTTTATTTTGACTTAAAGTAGTCTTCAGTAGCGTTAAAGAAACTTCGTTCCAAAAACACTTCACTAATGCTACAACAGCATATAGGCGCGGGCATATCGGTGACGCGAACCCATAACTTTTTCCCCTACCAAAAATCACTCAAAACTATGAAATCTAAAGTCAAAATATAACTAGTGAACCCAGCAGGCAGATGTTGCCAGATGCAGGCAGATGTTGCCTGCGACAACAGCGCCACGCGAGTCCAACTATAGTTATGAACCATCCAAGTTACACAAAAAGAATTAAAAAAAAAAACATCTAAATCAGTCAAGCCGTTTAGGATAAGAAGAATTACGAAAACACGTACACCGGTATTTTATTTATTGCCAGGCATGCAAAATTTTAATGTTCTTCAAAAACAAGCAAAGTACTTTAAAATAAAATGCGGATCAAAATGTGGTAGTCGACGTACAATTTCTGGAATATGTTAACATCGGACACGTACGTGCGTGTGTGCGTGCTGCGACGCAAAGTGATACGTCCTCACGCTGGGAAGGCCCGTTCGCTACTGACGGAATAGATTTTCCGCGATCGTTTATATAGTTCACTTTGCCATTTATTTACGTAATTAAGTAATTGTTTATTTATAAAATAAAATTTAGATTCTATTAAACAATTAACTTAAAATTAATATATAATTTTTTAAATTTCTTAAAAGTGTTTCTAAGTATTAGAAAAAAATATTTATTTGGCTTGAAGTTTTGAGAAAGTTACGTTATTTCAACATTTTTTTTCTGCTATATTTTGTATGAAAGTTGAAAAAAGTGGTTCCCCTATGTACAAGTAGACCATATAATGATGTTGATGATATTTTTTAATTTTCAACATCAAAAGCAGTTTCTTCTAACGAAACGATCAAACGTCAGTCTCGCGTCATTTTTTGGAAAACTTGTTGCGAATTTTTGTGATTTCCCACGAATCCTTAATTTATTTCAAAAATCCCTTTCCCCTATGTACAAGACGAAGAATTGGACTTTTCAAATCATAAATAATTTTGTTTAAATTCTCGTCCCAGGTCTCACAACGAATAAACAAAATTGATCAAAATCAGTGATATCGTGCGGTGCGGCGGCACGGAGCCTTAACAGTAATGTTTTAAACAAAGATACTTAGCATACACATAAACAATATGTAACCGTAACATAACATCACCAATTTTCCAAATATATTTGAGAGATATCCGACTGCAAATACATTGAAGGTTTCTTTGTTTGATTGCTATGTACACTGTTATAACTGGTGTGAACCCAATGCCACTGACAAGGTCTTCTCTGTTAGATTCAAGTCGTGAAGAAGGAAGTGTGTTACACAACAGAACTGTGTACATGCATTCGTCGCTTATCGAATGACAATTAATTGTTTTACGATGAGTAATAGAATTGTTGGTTTGGTTTTGTTAGTCTGTCGTCCAATGAGGAGCAGCGATGATAGATTTATCAGTTTTGTAGTTAAGTGCAATCTATATTTTGTAACCAAAATGTTACATACATATTCAGTGTTTTGTAACATGGACGAAATAATAATTATGAATTAAATGATGGAGTGTTGAAGAAAGTTTAGCCAATCAAATGGTTTTAAATATTTTAATAATATTATACGCGAATGATTAATAATGATTGAAGGAATTTTTAATATTATTATAATAATAAAAGCCTTTCTAATTCAATTAAAATATTTGATGAATGCTTTCGCTTTTGCTCTGCAGGTATGACTATAACTAATGTAAGAAGTGTGATTTATTACCAAGCATTAAAATAAATAAGAACCCAAACATAATTTAATAAAAATGTCTTACCCACGACTTTTAGTATAATTGGATCACTGAAAAAAATTCGAATAAAGTGGTTCGGCACAAAAGTAGGAATTATGCAAAAATATTTTATTCGTATTTATGATAATCCAATAAATATGTCTCTTCTAAGTTGTTTTAGATTTTCTTTTGATATTTAGATCCTGTTTATGAAGAGGAAGCATCCAAAAAAGATCTTACTTATTTTTCTATCCATATTTAAATAATATTATGATGTTTTCGTTACTTGGTTGCCATCTTCAAAAGGCCACTTCAGTCAATTTTGAAATTTTCTCGTCAAATAACATAATTGCTTGCCTTTTGAGGTCTTGAGCAAACAGTATTATTTATTGTGACAAATGGTACTTGGTACCAACTAGCTAATTTACGTTGTGATGAAAGAAACAAGTCTTAAAACTATGATACCTTTAGATTTTACATGTTTGCATCATATATCATAGCTTAAAATAATGTTATAGGTAACGAGAAACTTAGTTTGTAAAAGAATGTATCATTGAAGATATTAATCCTAAGCGATTTCTGTGTTCAATAAAATAATTATGATCGTGGTTTTATCAAAATCGTTTATTTATTGTTATTTTATTCTGTACCTTTTAAAATCTCTAGTATGAACATAACCAGTAACACAACCGTTTCATCATCATCATCAGCCTATAATGTTCCCACTGCTGGGACACAGGCCTCCTCTCTGTGAGCTCCCATCTCACACTCTCCTGGGCCGTAATCCACCACGCGGGCCCAGTGCGGGTTGGTAGATAAAGGCAGAGTAAAGCGCTTGTCTGGGTACGAATCTTCGACGTACAACTCGTAAGTCGCGGCCGTTACCACTGGGCCACTACTGCTCACATAACCGTTTGAAAGGTTTCAAATAAATATTCATTTTATCGACCACCAACCACAACATATGGTAAGCCATGCTGCTATTCACAAATAAAAATATTATCTTGGTTACTTTTTTTTGTCATCTAAAGCAAAAAAAACCTGTGATCTTATACCACCTGTACCGGTATCCCATAGGACACGAGTAATTAACAATGCACGATGCATCCGCCTCGCATATGGATAACTTATAAAAAGTTACACAGCTTCGACTATCAAGCTGTTTTAAACTCATTTATACACAAAGGACAGTGAGTTTCATAGATTTCTATGATAATACAAGCAACGAGTATCAAATTATGTAGAAAACGATGTTTAAGTCTTATAAAGGTCACAGACAAATTAATGATGAGTCAATTTTGATATCAGTCTAATTAATTACTTTAATGACTTAAAGATTAATTTATATCACTGTATTATCTGTTATTAACCTATCAATTGTACCAATAATATTTTCAAATCTTTAGAACGTAGACAGATTTTAATTAAATAATAACAACAATTTCATGCATACAGTGCTGTCTTTTAAAATAATTTTGACGACCATAAAGCATCATACGCAATTTGGTGATTTGAAAACCCCAGAATTCGGGACATTTCAGTAGAAAATCATCAAACTTATGAATAAAATGAGAAAATCAGGACACCTTTACTTAAAAAAAAACAAACGATCAAAAATCAACTATCCAATCAATTTCTTGAATACACTTCAGACCAGTACCCTAATTGCGTAATACAACACAATCACAATCTTTTTCGATTTGAAACAAATTGCTAATCCATTGCTTCAAAAGTTGGAAAAAAAAATCTGATCAATAACATAAATAACGCAATGAATGTTGTTGAACTGTCAAAATGAAACAAATTAGGCAAAATTGTTTACGAAAATAAGTTACGCAATTGGACTACTGATTAATGTAGCAAAAACATATTGAACGCATTCAAAATGAGATAAGTTCAATTAAAAAAAATGTTCCATGCACAATTGATGAGTTCAATTTAATTGCATAAGGTTGTTTACTGATTTAAATTACAGAAAATGCAATGTTGATGTTGAAAGTGATGTACAATTTAAATTAAATGCGATTGTAGGTGAATATTTTGATTGGTAACATTTGTATTTTGTGGATAGTAACATGTTATCAACCAGGGGGCCTACCACCAGCTCAAAAGCAGTATTATTTTAATTTTACTTCAGTGGGAGAAAGAGATGGAGCTATACGTCCTGTAGAGCTTCATCTCTTTCCCACACTGAAGTAATATTAAAATAATACTGCTTTATGAGCTTGTGGTAGGCCCCCTGGTTGTTCGTTTTTAAGTTGATAGTAATTTTGGATGTCACAAAGGTTTTAATGATAATTCTACTCAACATCAACATGTAGTTATTGGGAAAAGGCTTGGTTTTTTTTTTGTAGCAGAAGAATAGATTACCATAGTTGACTCTGAAAGCTCTGTTGAAGAACTTTTTGGCCCTCAAGGTTTAGATAAGTTAGTAGATGTAAGTAATATTCTTAAAGCATCAACATATCAAATAAGTCAGGTATTTTAAAAGAAATAAACATATTAAAACATAATTTAAATATTTTGAATATGGATCGAATGTTTAACAACAGGATACAATGTTTCAAAGGAATGGCATTCTAACAATGTGATGTTTTATTTCCAATATCATTGTTTGGTTAAAAGGTAGTTAGTGAAGATATTGAAGCCATAACTGTCAGGATGCGGTAACCACACTTCCTTTTGACGATATAAGTTACCGGTAAAGGTAGAGTTACACTGTGGGATCTGAATGAGACATAAAAAAAAACAATAGGAAACGTGTGCTGGGACATTACTTCTCTCCAATTAACCAAATACAAGGGGGCACTTTTCGACAATCTTAGGGGAAACAGAGGATTTTTTGAATAAACAATGGTTACTGACTGATCCTATTACTTCTACTGATACATTTTTAGGTCAATTGAACGCTGTAAGGTAAATTTTTGAAGAGCAAATTACATGTTTGCTCATAATAAAAATCATAAGTAAGGTGAACTAATTATCAAAATAATTAAATGCTCTCATTGATAACAATGACAGTGATGTATTCAAACAAGGTGTTTCTTTATCGATTTCTAATTGATTCTTACGGTGGATGCAGTAATTAGGTACATAATGGACATTAGCTAAAGACTAAATTAGTGAAATAGTCAAGGAAGTAATTTTATATTCCGAATTAAAGGAAGTATGGATAATAATATAGAAGGAAATCGATTGAATATAATTTTAGTTAATTTTAAGTCATCGCCATCACGAATTTAATTGACTATAATTAGCTTAATATCAACCTAAGAAATTTAAATAATAATATTAAGAAAAACATTACGTAACATAACAATAGCATTTTGTATTCAAACAACGATTTTTGTAGATAAATTCAAAACTCGATTGGCATAGACGAGATGCAAATAATAATGAGTTTCTTATTCTCGGTGTTTGGAAACCTGTGTTTTTAATTTAAAGTTGGCTTTACTTCTACGTGAATTGGGAAGATTTTTTGAAGTTCTGAATTCGTGACAAGAATCACATAATATAGACATTTTTCTAGAGAGTGTAGCAATTTGTGATTTCTATAAAACTACATTTTTAGAACTGTTTGTAAGAAAAAGGTATATTGATTTGATTATATCTCCATGTGTTTAGGGAGAAACACGACCACCATTGACCCACTAAAGCATCAAAATTTTGTCTCGTTCAACTTTTACGTGGTGTCTTACAATTTCTGATTCTAAATTATTCTCGGTTTTTCCGAAACCTTCACATATATAAGAATTTGTTTCTTCTTCCATCACAATATCCTTCGCTGTTTCTACTATTTCAATACCAGTTACGATAGTTACGTAAGTTATATAGTATCAAGCATTTTTTTATTAAATAAAAAATATAACGTGCCAAGTTATCCAATTACCATTCCAAGGACAACGATGACGCACGAATGCATTCTCACGACTCGCGTTTTTATTATTTATCCGTTAGTAGATTTAATTATGGTTTATTTTACTTTTTATGATTTTATGGAGCGAGTTCTAATGGCGTGTAAACATTTTTTTATGGTTTAGGGATTGGTTGTGGTAAAAGATGGGTGTGTATGGAAATGATGGCTTAGTATTGAAAATATCGATGGAAAAAGTCAAAGCTTTGTTTTTACTAGCAGGTATCGCACGATATAACCTGTACCCTAATTGCGTAATACAACACAATCTGTTTCGATTTGAAACAGATTGCTAATCCATTGCTTCATAAGTTGGTAAAACAAATCTGCTCAACAACGTAAATAACGCAATGAAACATTCATTGTCTGATCAACTGTCAAAATTAAACAAATTTGGCAAAATTGTTTACGAAAATAAGTTACGCAATTAGGGTACAGGGTTACCTATCACGCTGGTAACAACAAAACTGTGTTACAATTTCATTTGATTTAATTACGAAAGGTTGCCTTTACCACGAATAATATAGATTACAGTTTTCAAGTGTATCAATGACATCACCATAGTTAACTTTATAAAACAAAATAAAAAAAATAACCTGTGATAATATTTACTGGTTTGACTACAAAAACCACAATGCATGACACTATTAGACCTTCATCTTGCTTATTGATACTGTCATTATAATAGAAGACTATTATTATTCAATCATCTATTTCCTCTCAACAGATTGATACTTTGATTTGATTGAGAATATCAGTATATGTATGTACATATCCACGTCACTAACATCTTATGACGAACATAGAGAATCTCTTGGATAAAGTATATCACGTGATGCTAGTGGAAAACTGGTATATTATCAGAAAATATACCTATGTACTAAGTACTGTATATGTTATTGAACACTATATTGATCTAGTTATACCTACTAGATCATATGAATGATCAATATAATTTGGATGGTTTTTGTGGAGATGGTTATGAAGGAGGTGAATACTGAGATGACGGCTAATGGATAATATACCTATATGTTTAGGTATGCAAGAAAGAGGGTCGTATTCTTGCCTAAGGACAAAAGAATGATGATGAATCCAAGTCACAAGCCCGACAATGACAAGCAAGCACAGCTAACTATAGCAGAGTTTTTAAAAGTTCTCAGTAGCAGTACAGAGTTAGGAATTTAGAGCAATTGGATCGTCTCCATGATAAAATAAATGTTGAATTAGATTTTGAACATCTAGAAATGAAAACACAGCATTTAGATTTCAATCTCACAGTTCCAATATTATGAGTGAATATCTTCAGTGACATGTATTTACACAAAATGCATTCTGTCTATTTCCATCAGTCCGATTAGTAAATATTTATTAACCATTTACGTCATGAAATTTTCAGAGATTTTATCAAACGCAATAACTCCGCTCACTTGATCCTATGCATCTTTAATGTCAATTACACACATTATAATTACTATGGCGTATACTGAACCAGTTTATATAATCCACAGCTGATTTTTGTTATTGCATGTGCTTCGTTCACAAAGATTATGTAACGTGATCTTACTTGCGTATGCCGTATTCAAAGTAGGTCGATTAATAACTGACTTATATTGCATTGATTGTAATTTGTATGGGCGTGTTATGAAATAGGTTCTTTGGTTGATCTTCTAAGTGCTTGAGTCTGTTTTCTGGCTCACTAAAGTACTTGTCAAATAGACTTGTGTTTCAAATCGACTTCAGAAATGGAATAGTGTTTTTAAAATGTTGTGTTAAATTAACTATACATTTATAATTTTATTCACAAGTCAAATAAATGTGATGTTTTTTATTATGTTTTCAGCTTTGCATCGACTAGTAAGATTCTATTTTTATAAAAAAATACTAGCTAATTCTCGGCATGCGTTGCAATGCCTTTTTCAATTATTTGGAATCTTCTCCAGCGCTCACACAACAACTTGCAAAAGTTTAATCACAATCCGTCGAGCAATTTTCAAGTTTTTGCGAAAGTATCGCACGGCAATTGATTTTATTTATAGATTTTGTGTATAATAATAACAAAGTCGTAAAGTAAATACAAGTAAAAAGAAAAAGCAATAAGGTTGGACTGCTTGCAACTGCGTTGTTCATGATATCGTCAGCAATAAAAACTATATTGACAATTCCGATATTATTTTCTTTTGTACTAAGCCAGACATTGTATAAAAAAACATTGCATTGCATACATTTTTTTAACACCTTGTAAAAAACTGATTATACATAGCACAGAAAAGTAAGTAAGTTAGTCAATTGGATACATGGAATCATATAATGAAGAAAATACTGTAGCTCTACAAAAGAAGTAAGAGAAAGATGATAATCCATTCAATTAAAAAAAAGCCTTCTTAAAAAAAAGCTACACTAGGTACTAATTAACATTTAATAGCTAATAAAGATCAACAAGAAACACATAAAAGGACAGTTCACCGTAGAAGTCAGTATCAAGAACATTTCCCGAATATTAACACAACATAGCGGTCCTCTATTAAAACAGAAGGAATCATTATACGACTGATAAACTTTTTCTAACAAAGAATTGTAATAGCTATTAGAGTTAATTTATTCTGTAACATAATTATCAACACGAATGGATTTCCTGTAAGGAAATTGCTTGTTTTGGATACAATACACGATATATCGATCGATAAAGTGTATATGGCGGCACCTAATGACGTAGAATTTGAGGGAGGTAGCACTAATGTAATTTCCCAAAGAAAATTGTTATGTGTGACCTTGAAAAACTGGTGACAACTACGCATTTTGTATCGAAAACAAACACAAACAGGTCTCCGATCAAACTTTGTATCATCAACATATCCTTCCATCATTGTAATTTTTAACCTTCACGTGTATTTTTTTTATATAAAACATTTACAGCTGTTTTCTGTTGGTCTACAAATAATTGCGTTGCTGTTCCGGTTGAATCTTATTTCAATGCAAATATTTAACAATGAAACTACTCAACAAATACTTAAAACACATGCTTGGGTTTGAAAATACTTATATCTATTTCCTATTGTCGTTGTTTTGCTGAAAATATTGCTTTGCTGCTCCTTTTTCCTAGCGCAAGTTCGACAGTTTGAGACATCACTATTTTATATTCTTTTAGCGGCGACGAATGTAGGTTCTATATACACATTATTATCTCCATTTTCACTAGTACTTACAGTACAAGCAATTTCAACATTTTCTTTGTCATTTTTATCATTTAGAACAACACACGGCTTAGGAAAAGGAAGAGCCATATTTATCATAAACACAAAGAGTAACATTTCTTTGTGATGTTTTCCTCCGACTAGTGACCTACATACTGAATTGACATAGATCTAGATTTCTGTGTGACGAGACATAAGAAATGAGTGTCAGGCGTAATAAAAATTATCTTCAAAGAGTTAGAATAACTAGATGATAATGAAAACATGACAGATATAATAAAAATAGATATAGGAATGCAGGCACAAAATCATCACATGGTATATCCATTTACTAAGCCAGACATTCGATTTGCAAGATTTCTCCCTAAAATTGGTCCTTAAGATCGCAATCAATGGTTATTGGATCTTAATTTTGCCTTTAGAACAATTTAATGAGATTTGATATCATTAGAGTAATATAGGATTTTAATTTTTAGTGCTTTCAAGCAGGGATTCTACAATTAAAATGATTATCGACTTACATTGACATTAAAGCAAGGTTTAAACTTATAGGTTGATCACATTATAAAGCTACCGTTGAGTTAATTTCGACGACATCCGATTAATAACGTTTTCTCATAAAACATTTAGAAGATATTTGAGTCACTCAAGCAATGACTCAGTGCTTTGTGACTAAGTGGCGAGCTATCTCTAAATTGTCTGGGTTTATTAAAGATTCCTTTGAACTTCATATAGGGGTTGGGGATACATTCATATTTTTATACATAATTTGAGGACTCGTATTATTTGATTCAGTTTTCTACATGAGGTGTTCCATGATGCCTTTTATCTGAATTAAAATCAAATAAGAACATTACTTATTTTTCAAAAGGTTAAGAAAAGCATTAGAACGCGTGTCATTACCCAAAAAGATTTTAAAATAATAAATAAATCCATTTATTTCAGGTAGAAAAAAAACACCCATAGCCAAACACGAATTAATAAATAAGATCAATAAAATAAAATACAATAAAGTCAAACATCAATTAAAATAAAATAAAATTAAATAAATTATGTTGAATCGAAACAAAAAAAATGTCAAGTAAGTGTCAAGTTGGTAAACTTAGCTTCTCCATTAAAAAAAACAAATTCCACAAATGCCTTTAATATCAATAGTGTACTTTGAGCGTCATAAAATTATTATTTATGTACCTTTTTGAACAGTGTTTGACTACCAAAACCTTTAATCTTTGTCTTCATGGATCAGGTAAATTCTACAGATTATCCCACAAAGAATATACAATTGAAGACTTAACGACTATTTTTTATAAGAGGAAAACTGATTCATTAGATTCATTGCAATGATTTGTTGTTATATCTTCTTTTTTAACTTAATTTACGTTGGGATTTTCTGATCAAGCAAGAAGACAAAGGAATCGATTAATGTTAAGTGTTGGATTATTATAATTGGCCATTATATTGTCTTGTATATAATCATCATCGGATTCGAGTCGGAAGTCTCTAGATAATGTTTTATAATGTCAATGTCAGGTTCAACGGCTTCACGCAGTCTGCCTT
Organism: Agrochola lychnidis; assembly: GCA_963680765.1. Lineage (NCBI taxonomy): Eukaryota > Metazoa > Arthropoda > Insecta > Lepidoptera > Noctuidae > Agrochola > Agrochola lychnidis. Next base: position 22,438,785 of record OY796866.1, read on the forward strand.
GGTAAGTTTAGTTCTAGGTCACCTCCTGTCGGAACTTCAAATGATTTAAATATTTTTTGTTACTTATTGACCAATGCAAGATATTTTAATTTTATTAATTGCTATGGCAATTGAATTGAATTCTCAGATACAATTAAATCTTTGATCTATACAAATTGTATGGAGCAACATTGTAAACTTCCTGCTCTATCAGTTTAATTTAAGTTATCGGTCATAACCGCCACTGTTACGATTCCAATCACGGCTGCTTTAATGAACGCATTTCCTCATGAATTATCATGTATAATATCTAGAGTAAGTGCGGTATTATTGTAAATATCTGCCTACGTGTTCAGCGCACGTGGTGTTTCGTTCAACCGTTTACTAAGGTGAAATCGTCAGAACGTGATCGACATTCCTAGACGCTAATTTGCAAGATCGATGTTATTAAATAGGTCATACTTATACGATAATCTATATATTACTATGATTCATTTGGGGTTTAACTTTCTAGTTGACTTATTTGGTGCATCCTTTCTTTTTAATGAGGTTAGACTATGACAATGGATAGAAAAATGGCTTCAACGAAGAGATTACTGAGCTTTGTCATTATTTTTCGGGGAAATTTTGGAACAAAAGCTGTTTTTAACTAGTGCAGCTTCATTAACGTTTCTAGTTAGTACCTCATTGTTTTTTCCTAAAACCGTTTTTTAAGGTACTTAATCCTGCTTAAATATTTCATGAATTCATGTTTTTGAGGCAAACTTTCCTGCTAATTTTGTATAAGTAACGCACTTTACACTTTTTCATTCGTTTTTTTGTTTCTGTTTTACTTGTAGTACGATATTTTGTATTGTGTGCTTTTAGTCTGTGCTAAGTATTTTCTTTCTTTACTTAAAAGTCTACCAGTCTTGGTCTTTAGTTCCATTTCTTTTGAAAAAATAATCCCACGACATTCTGCCTTGCACATCATACAAATAAAAATATCATCTCCTTCATTACCATAAAAAGTACAATTTGCAGTCTGGCCACTTAAACCTTGTTAATCGACCATATGGATTGCATGTGCATTGCGCATCCCGTTTGCCATAATGGCCATGGCTTGACATGCATCTTTCTTCTGGTCCAAAGACCTTGTTTTAAACCTAGTAAATTTTCTCGTTGAATAAATAAGTACTCTTAATATTGACAGACATGTCAAAGAAACTCAAACCCGTTCCGGAGAAGGTAAAGTTGTCTGGACTTGTTTAGGGTCTCCGGACGTCACATGTGGTATTTAAATGGTTTTTGGTAATTTACCTGAGTGTGACTGAACTTTCTCACGTTGTCTTTATTTTAATTTTATAATCAATAGATACCAACATGTTTATGGTTTCAGGTTTTGAATTTATGAATGTAGAGTTAAAGTAACAATAAGTTTAAATTTTAATTAATACGGAATAACAAATTGATACTGCGATTAATTTCATAATTAAATTCAAAACACGCTAAAAACTTCTTTTTACTCAAAAATAAAAAGTTGCCTCAATTCAATAAGTTAAAAAAAAACTTACAATGTTACTCACCAAGCCTTGAATCCTTGGAAACATTTTTGTAACTGAAAAACCACAGCACTTTAACACAAAGCACTATCAATAACACTCACTATCACAAACAGAATGCTTGCAATAACATCATACGGAAAAGTTAGAAAAAAATATATCGGAGTTGTCACCCTGTATATTAAAACTTGCGCGCGAGTGGATTCGTCGAGCGTTCGCGAGTTAGTGAAGCCGACCCACTCTTGCGTACGGTACGATGATTCATACATGTGTGTGTTACGGAGAGGGGGCAGCTATCTTTGTTTACCTGTTCATGCTAATTGGAGTTTTTTTTAAATAAATGTTCAGGTCCACTTATGGTTCGCGGTTTTTCTTTGTTTTTTTAAGAGAATTTATTGATGTTTAGACGTTTTGTTTGAAAGTTACTGGTTTGCACTTAAAGGTGTGATGGCAGCTGATTGTCTGAGTGCAAGTTAAGGTCAAAAACTGGAACTGGGGTTTTTTGAAGAGGTACCGGTCTCATGTGTCTGTTTTTACTCGACTACGGCAGAGAGAAAGGGTTTTTTCCAAAAGTATACTTTTTTGATGATTTGAGAACTGTTTTATTGGTTGTGGTCAATTTTTTTATTCGAATTAAGCTTGGGTTCAAAAGGTTAGAAGGTAGTACCCACGCGTTGCTACCTTCTCCAAAAAAGATTATCTTTTAATTGTGATCCCGATTTTAAAACTCTACTTTTTGAAAACTTAAGGTCATTCAAGCCAGTACTTGATACCATATATATATTTTATAGAAATTTTTAATAACTTAAACATATCAGCAATCCCGAATCGCGAAATTATTTCCAATTAATTGCTCACCGCAATTAAAGAGAATGTTCACAAGCGCTCGTCAAAACACTGAAGGCTTTTCCAAACAAAACGATATCAATAATGATTAATTTGTATATTGACAGCTGATAATGAAAATAATATTATTATGCGAATAGCTGTGATTTTCTATAGGTCATCATAGTCTGATGTTGTTTGAGTATTAAGTTAACGAAGCATCTAAAACTTGAAATGGACGCATTTTATGAATTAATGGTCATGTTGTTGTCATTATTATCATCGTCTTTCATCTGAAAGACGTCCACTGCTGGCCATAGTCTTCTCCCAATCATTGTCACAACGACCGGTCTTGTGCTTTTTACATCTAGCGGAATTATGCAACCTTTAAAAGACGGGTAATTCCTGTATTCCCTCATTTTAATCTCAGTCTCAATCTTTCAAAAATACCTCAAATTTTCGTTCATTTTTGACAAGTTTTTGACGTTGAGTGTCGCCAAGATGAAATTGCGACTATAATATTTTGAACGTTTTTATTTAGTTACGGGAATTGGCCTTCTGGTCGTCGAACCACATCGTAGGGGTCCTCAGGAGACGCCCTGGGCATCGAGAATCGCAGGCCGATTCCGAGCCACCGTAGGCGCGGGCTTGCGGACGGTGAGCAATGGGTAGCTCGCCGTCCGATAAGGACCAGGCCCGGGTCGACGGCGAGTTGTGTTCCACGCGCGCCTCAAAGAGATGACAGCAGAACTGACGGGGTGCGCTAGGGCCGATGGCTGCCGGGGTTGCGGAAAAATTCGAACGGGATACCATGACCCCTGGCAACATGGTAACTAAGTCAGCAAGAGTCTGACACGACCTCTCACTCCACCTAGAGCGGGAGATGTTATTTGATAATAACCAACCCAAAAAAAAACCTAGTAGGTACATTTATTTATCTTATTTTCATTGAAAATGTGACGAGACAATAGTCTGCGGTGAGGTGTATTTTTGGTTAATATTAATAATACCAACCAACCAAACCAAAGCTTTATTTGTAATTATTTTAGATATTTAAATTGGAATAGTTTCAAACGTCTAATAATACTATTACACCCACGTTGATTTAAAACAACAAAGATTTTAATTTGTAACAACCTCTAAAACACGTTATGATTTAAAATTCCCAAACAAAAACAAAAAGGGGACCAAGCAACGCTGCGCCATTTTAATGTAAAGTATTTAAATGAGTCAGTAGGTGAGCCCGTCACCATCCACTGCTGATTATTATAGCTAATTACAGGGCTTTACATATAATGAGGGTATTGTAGGTACTATAAACAGTTATAATGATAGACAATTACCATTATTGTCCTTCTTTGCAAATGAACTGGTAATTATCGTATGATTTTCATAATAATAAAATTATGTTCTCATAAAAGATAATAGAAGAAGAATGGTCACTCCATTCTTCTTTTATTATAGATACACTTTACTACAAAAGATGGCTTGGTTATCCAGATTCTATTATTCAGCAGGCTTATCACGTATATTACCTTCACAAATACTTGTCTCCCAAAATATTGTCACAACTCTCATACAAAAATTCAGCAAATTTAAAAGTGACACTTCTAAAAATATTCAAAAATTCATATATTAAATCAATCTATCTACATCTCCTGAATATAATGTCTAACCAAACGATTGGCTGGCCTACGTGACTGTAGGCAGCGCAGGTGAATGTTAGAATTCTGTTCAAGTTTTCAAACAAAGTCGGTTTGAAAAGGCACCTGAATTTAGAAATAGCGATGTTTATAGACGTGTCATGGATGGAAAAATAATAATTCAAATATCTTTTAACACATAAAGGTAAATAAAGAAAAAATGAAGAGAAATAGGTACACCTCCCTTTGTGAATTACAGACTTGGTGTTATGCGTCTATTTTGTGTTGTAAGTAAAGGAAGGATTGTCAATCTTTGTGGGCTTTATTATTTAAAAAACGATAAGCTAGAAAGCAGTGGTGGCCCAGTGTTAACAGCCGTGACTTACGAGTTGTAGGTCGTAGGTTCGAACCCAGACAGGCGCTTTACTTTGTGTAAATTATTTCATCACCACTGCTCTCAAAACGGTGAAGGAAAACATCGTAAGGAAACCAGCATGCCCTAGAACCGAAAATTCGAAGACATGTAATATCTACCAACCCGCACTGGGCCCGCGTGGTGGATTACGGCCACTCCCTCTCACAGAGAGGAGGCCTGTGTCCCAGCAGTGGGAACATTTATAGGCTGATGATGAAGCTAGAAAGTCTGTTAATTTAAATACCTAACACAAAAAGCCTAAAAACGAAACGGGCGAAAAATTATAATCTATGGAAAAATCTCAAAATACAAGTTACTTGGAATTTTTTGTCCAGTGTGCTTGATGAAGCCATCAATATTCATTATTCTTGTCTGTATGACTTCCGTTACTTTTAAATTTCTTCGACCACATAAAGAGTGTTAAAACTTCGAATTAGCTGTTTAATATTCACTGCAGAGTTTTTAGGTGGGAGCAAATTACTCATTATTACGGAGACTAATAGTCTTCTACTTAGATAATAATAATGAGTGTCGGCCAGGCAATAAGTGTCGCAACTAATTGCTACATTGTCAGCCTTTAGATTAATTTTCTTGTTATTTTTCTTACCAAAGGGCACTTTTCTTAATGACATGGAATTAATATTAATCACCACTCTTGCTGGCTTGTTGAAGAAAACATTAAACATTTTACTAGTTTAGACCTGTCCAGGTTTCCTCATGAAGTTTTCCTTTACCTAATCGGTGAAGAGTTCCACTTTAGTATGGATGTATGACGACATTACATGACGTAGTTTGGAAGACTGGCAAATATTTTAACCCAAAATTTGGTGCAACTGAAAGAATCCGAGTCACCACGACTGTTTACCTACTTATCATCAGGGCCGCGCCGCCCGTATGTGCGAAGTGTGCGGCACACACAGGCGCCAGGGCACTAGGGGCACCGGAGGGGACCCTAATGCCCATGCCCTTAATTAAATATCAGCGCCAAATATTGTTTTTTTTTTTACACTAGCTCCTCCGAGAAAAAAAAGACAGTCATATTGTAAATATCTTGAATATAGAATGTAAATAACTTAATTCGCGTTTTCCTTTTCTCAGTAATTGCCAAGCGGTAGCGATAAAACTAGAGAACACATTTATGTAAAAATTTGAAACAAAAAAAATTACGCGGCGAAACAGGACGACAAAAAGAGGCGCTTCATAGGTTTCGCACACAGGCGCTGCCGAGGGTCGGCGCGGCCCTGCTTATCATGGATGCTATCCAGATTTTGGAATCCGTAGCAGCTTCATCTATTCCTGTCTCAATCATAAGACCTATATTACGTCGCCATTCACATCTGTTTATTCACATTTACGTCATTCCGTATCAGCTGTTTACAATAGCAATAACAACTTCCTCAATGCGAAACCATTGCATTTCTTACCGCAGAATTTCGCCAGTCAGTTCTGCGAACAGCGTTAGTCATAACATCATTAGGCTTTACAGCCTCAATCTAGTCATTAAGTAAACAAACATTTTATCTTCGACGTAACCTGAATTTGAATTCGTGAAATGAGATAGAGCTAGGTTTATGTTTAGGTTGTCGTCATTGTATAATTTATGAAGATAAAATATAAAATGAGTGAGGTATTTCCTTTGGAATTTGTTACGTATTGGCCTTTGTGAAAATGTAAGCATATACATTACCCATCATCTTTCAAATAGTGTCGTAATAGATGAGTAAGTTATTTCCTATGCTACCTATGCAGATTATGCTGAAAACATCTATTGTTTTACTAGTGAAGGCTACGTATCAGTTGTTCCTTACTTGAGTGACCCAAGCCGACTGACTGTGCCGGGCGGCGACGCGATGCGGCCGCGCGGCCCTCGTCCCCCGCGTCCCGCAGGCTGCACAGTGGGTTCGCGGTATGCGCACAGTGCGCGTTAACAGCCTCCCACACCTTGATAGCTCAGCTATCAATCTTCATTTTGCTGCAGTTCTTGTCATCATCGTTAGGTATAATACAGAACTTATGAACTGCTCGCTTGATTGTTCCTCTCGATGTGTAGACATCAGCGACTCTGTTGACACCATCTCGTCCCGGATAAAGGGTTGTTATGCGGCCTAGACGCCAACATAATGGAGGTAGGTGGTCTTCCTTTAGTATGATTAAATCGCCTACTTTGGGTTCTTGTTGTGGTTTCCGCCACTTAGTTCTTTGTTGCAGTTCGGCCAGATACTCTCGACGCCACCTCTCCCAAAATTGCTGCCGCAGCTGCTCTATCCTCTCGTATCTGTTGGGTCTCGTTTTATCAATGGTTAGAGACGGCACCGATGTGAGTGGCCGCCCGATAAGAAAGTGTCCCGGAGTAAGGGGGAGGATATCTGATGGGTCCGATGAGAGAGGAGATAAGGGTCGTGAATTTAGAATAGCTTCTATTTGTATGAACAACGTCGAAAGTTCCTCGAACGTTAAGGCAGCGTTACCTGCTACTCTTTTTAGGTGGTGTTTGGATGACTTTACCCCAGCTTCCCAAATACCTCCAAAATGAGGTGAATATGCAGGGCTGAATTTGAATCGAATGCCTTCGGTGCTGCCATACTCTATCACAGCTTCGCGACTAGATTTAAGGACTCGACCCAATTCATTGTTTGCCCCTACAAATGTTTTACCATTGTCTGAGTAAATTTCGTAAGGTTTTCCTCTCCTTGCTACAAATCGCCGTAGGCACATTAGGAACGCTTCAGTAGTGAGGTCACTTACAAGCTCTAAGTGGACAGCTTTAGTTGTAAGACAGACAAATACACAAAGGTAACATTTAGTTACACGATTACCACGGCCTTTCTTACTCGATATCATAAATGGACCAGCAAAATCTGTTCCACACGTATAAAAGGGGAAACTGGGATTTGTTCTAACATTTGGAAGGTTACCCATTATAGGCTGTACCGTTTTACCTCTGAAACGTATACATACAATACAGTTTCTTAATATGCTACGAGCCAAGTTCCTGCCACCTATTGGCCAATACTCTTCCCGAATGGATGATAAAAGTAATTGTGGTCCGGCATGAAATAAACGTACATGCTCATACCTCATTAGTAAAATTATGTTTGGAATCAAGTAATATTGGGTGCCTTTTGTCAAAATTATAATTATGATTTTGTATACGACCACCCACCCTGAGTATACCATCTGAATCTATGAACGGGTTAAGTGGTAATATTTTAGATTTATGATGGAGCTCTTTGCTCCTTTTCATTGTATCTATTTCACTAGAAAATGATTGCACTTGGCAAAATTTAATTAATGTTTTTAAAGAATTACTAAGCTCATCGGTGTTAAGACAACCTGTTAACTTTTTATACGTTTTTTCCTTACTGTACTTGCAAATAAAATTGTTAATAAATCTATGGACATAGGCTATAATTCTTTTGAGTTTAGTAAAACTTGAATATCTAGAAAAATCTAAGAAATTAGTTTCTAAGCTAATCTGTAGAACTTTTAATTCTGGTAGTTCTACATTTGGCACACCTTGTTGTGGCCATTCGCTTGGTTCCCTTCCAAGGTACGCAGGTCCCTCCCACCACAGGGATGAGGACTGTAACTGTTGCGGAGTTACACCTCTTGAGGCCAAGTCAGCAGGATTACAATCTGTAGGCACATGTCGCCATGAATAGTCAGATGTAATTTCATTTATTTCATTTACCCTGTTACGAACAAAAGGTTTTAGTTGCTTATATTGAATATTAAGCCAACCGAGTACTACTGTTGAATCGGTCCAAATAGTTTTACTAGTAATGTTACAACGAAGTGACTGTAAGACCTTTGCACACAATCTGGCTCCGAGCAAAGCACCACACAACTCCAAACATGGTATAGTAGTTGGTTTTATGGGAGCTACCCGAGCTTTGGCACATAGTAGCTTAACTGTAACCTTATTATTAATATCAGTGGTACGCAAATATATACAGGCACTATATGCATTTTGTGAAGCATCAACGAAACAGTGTAACTCTATTGATATAGGCAAATCACAAATAACATTTCTTTCTAATTTTATACTGGATAGGCATGATAAGTTTTTCATAAACGTCATCCAAGAATTTTTTATATCGGTAGGTACTGGATCATCCCAGTCTATCTTGGCACTCCATAAACGTTGTAAAATTATTTTTGCAGTAATAATGCAAGCACATAAAATACCTAAAGGGGCAAAAATTTTGCAAGTCATTGAGATTATGGTTCTCTTAGTTATCTTTAAAGTAGATTCTATATTAATTGGAAATTGAAATGTGTCCATTTTAGGGGACCAATTGAGACCTAAAACACATGATTGCTTTGTAAGGTCTAATGTAGCATTTAACGTAGGTTCGTCTGCAAATATTTCAGGACAATTTGTCCGTATTTTGCGTAACGGAAAATGTGCTGACCCTAATATTTGTGTCACATTCTTATAAATATGCATCAGCTCTTCTTTAGTAGATGCTCCAGTGCTTATATCATCATAATAAAAGTCATTTTTAATTATATTAGAAATATGCTGATCTGTACATTCGTCTGCTAACTGAAGGAGACATCTAGTGCTTAGAAACGGCGCAGACGCTGTACCATATGTCACAGTGTTTAACTGCAAGACCTTGAGTGGCAGAGCTGGATCTTCTCTCCATAAAATTAATTGTAAATGACGTTGTGATTCCACAATAGAAATTTGTCTAAACATTTTCTCAATGTCGCCAGTTAGTACGAATTTATGAGTGCGAAAACGTAACATAATATTAAATAAATCGTTTTGCACAACTGGACCTATCATCTGGATATCATTTAGTGATTTTCCAGAGGATGTTTTCACTGAAGCATCAAAAACTACTCTAAGTTTTGTGGTTTCACTTTTTTCTCTTAGTACTGCATGGTGAGGCAAGTAATTACCAAACTTTGGACGCTCTATTTCTTCCAAATGACCAAGATCTGAATATTCTTTAATAAAATCACAATACTGTTTTTTAATATTTGGATTCTTAACTAACTTATTTTCTAAACAAAAAAAACGCCTTTTGGCAATATTATAAGAGTCTCCTAGTGATTCTTCTGGTGAATCCTTGAGTGGCATTTTAACATTAAATCTACCATTTGGCAAACGACTTGTATTTTCTATAAAACTGTTCTCACAAGCTTGTTCTTCAAGGGTGTAAGATATTTTGTTTGAAGGCAATTCATCAACCTCCCAAAATCTTTGTAATGATTCTTGAATATCATCCTGTTCGATATTAGAATATAAAACATTAATACTCGAGAGAGCATTTTTAGTGCAAATTGACTTAGAGTGTCCATTCCCTATAGGGCCTGACACTAACCAACCTAGTTTTGAATGTTGTAATACAGGTTGGTGTTTACCTAATCTTATTTGTTGGGTACCCACAATGTCCCAAAAAACGTCTGCCCCCAACAAGATATCTATGTCGGAGGGACTATGGAACCCAGGGTCTGCAAGATCCAAATCAGCAGGCAATCCTAGGCCTAAAACATTAACATTTAGTGTCGGCAATGTACTTGTAATTTGAGGCACTACTAAACACATAACTTGCAAATTAAATGTATTGTTAAAACGTGAGGACAATTTTAAACAGCAACGCTCCTTAATGTCACACTGCACATTATTGATGCCAGAAATTCTTATTGGTTCTGTACATTGAGTTTGTATTCCTATCTTTACTTTAAACTTTTCAGTAATAAAAGAAGATTGACTTCCTGTGTCCAAGAGAGCGCGCCCAAAGTACGTAGAATTATTTACAGGATTAACAATTTGAACAACTGCTGTACACAATAGGACCTGTCCCGCTGAGATAGCGGACAGTGTAACAGGTGATGTACTTGGAGGTAAATCATTATTATTTGTATTTAAATTGGAACTAATAGTACTACATCCTGCTGTAGTATCTTTATGCACTAAGCTATTATGTTTCTCATTGCAAAACTTACAAGAACCTTTAAGAAAGCATTTTTTGGCAATATGTCCACTGCGCAGACAGTTAAGACATAATTTCAGCTTTAAGGCTGTATCTAACCTAACTTCAGGTGACATATCCTTAAACTTAGAACACTTAAACAAGGGATGATTGTCGTTACAAACATCACATGAATTTTTGGAAGAGTTGGAACTCATAGAACTCACAAAAGCCTTAGTAAGATTCCTTTGCTCTTTGGAACCACCATGTGGCTTACCATGATCATTCCTACTTATATTTTGATTTTGTGTGGTTTCTAGAACATCTGCCCTGTTACGTAAGAAATAATTAAATTGATCCAATGTAGGCAATTCTGGTAATCCATTCTTATATTCTTCCCATTTTCTACTAGTGGTGGCATCAAGCTTTGTTGACACCATATATATAATTAAAGCATCCCATTTATCTGTAGGCTGCCCTAAAGTATTCAAAGCTCTTAAATTTTTTGAAACTAAATCAATAACATATCTCAAAGCCTTGTGAGATTCTCTTGTAAGTGATTCAATACTGAAAAGCGCTTTCAAATGATTATTCATAAGTAGATTTTTATTATTATATCGCTGACATATTAAATCCCAAGCTACTTTGTAATTGTTTGATGTAAACTCTATAGACTTTATTACTACTAAAGCTCCTCCTTCTAAGGATGACCTTAAATAGTGAAATTTGTTTATATTTGGGATTGCATCGTTAGAGTTTATCAAGGAATCAAAAGTATCCCGATACTCTAACCATTTCAGATAGTTACCATCAAATGAGGGCAATTTTATAGTAGGCAACTTAACAGAATTAAATTGATTATGAGTACAACGACTATTATTATTTGAACTACAGTCCGAGCCATCAGGCCTTTGTTGATCAGTTTTAGACACAATGGCCGATTCATTTAATTCTTGAGCCAATGATATACACGAAAAGAACTGATCCTCAATTAACTCTCTATCTCTTAATTGCTCATCCAAATCTAGACAATTCAGTTCAATGTTATTTTGTAACATATCGAACGTACTCAGTAAAGCTTGAAATTTTTCTATTTTCAAACTAATTTCTTTGGCTTGCAAGCTACTGAGCGGACTACACTTTGAAATTTGATGTAAATAATCTTTAAATTTAGTAAGTTGACCTTTAATGGCACTACGTTTTCTTAGTAAACCTTTAAATTCTTGTTGCTCCGCTTCACTCATTTCTTGTTTATTTAACTCTGTATCCATCTTATTATTTATTTTTAAGTACCTAGTTAAATCTATAATTTAACCTCTAGATAAGTAGGCAACAATGAATTGGGTAGGTACAATAAGTCAAATACCTAGGTAACTCAAAACCGCTAACTCACGGTACACTGAAGCTGTGACAGCACGAAGTATGCAGCACTCACCAGGCGCCTGCACTGCAACGCGTAGACAGGCAGGTGGCTAGCAGATCATCGAAAGTGAAGCTCAACTCATGCCATGCACACTCGCCGCACCTGGAATAGTCGGCAAGCTTTGGTGAAATAACTGTCAGTTTTTAGGTTGCACTATTTAGAAAACTAGAATTTAGTTAGCTATGTACCTAGGTATACAATGAGCAATAGGCATAAACTCCCAGTTAGACATTAATTAGGTACAGAAAACAATCTGTAACCTCTGCAACATAGGCTCTTATTGAGTTTGCATTAGGCGTACACGTGCTATAGGGTGCACAATAGTTTGAATTGCGATAGTTAGGATTTACTTAGTGCTTATATTGAAGCTTTAGGCAAATGTTTAGGCTCTTAAATAAGCTATTTAGACATCCACCAAACGAATTTAAGCAGACGCAACAGGCGCGCCAATCACACGCGCACAAACAAAATGGACTCGCCCACCACGTGCGGCAAGAAAATTAGGCAGGTACCTATCGTACCTATTTCGAATATTTTAAGCAAGCTGACCAAACTTGTTCGAGCAAAACAAACTAGGCTATCCACACAAATAGAAACAAGTAGATAGGTATCGTAGAATAGGTAGGAATACAGGAATTGGGCTCACTTCCCTCGGGTTAGACCTCCGGTGCCGGTGCCGTTCAGCTTGCGTAGTCCGTAGGCCCCGTGGGTGATTGAAATCTTGTTCTTGATACCCTTGTCCGTTTCCGTCTCCACGTGTTTTCTCGAATTTTTTCGGCCGTAAAATGGCCGTTGCTTGTAGGTTCGACAATAATTATCTTAGACGGTCGCCAATAATGTTCCTTACTTGAGTGACCCAAGCCGACTGACTGTGCCGGGCGGCGACGCGATGCGGCCGCGCGGCCCTCGTCCCCCGCGTCCCGCAGGCTGCACAGTGGGTTCGCGGTATGCGCACAGTGCGCGTTAACATCAGTCGTAGTCACTTCTCAGTTTGATAATGAATTTGGATTTCAGAAATGATTCACCTGCCAAGCCTTTTCTCAACTATATTGGGGTCGGCTTCCAGTCTAGTCGGATACAGCTGAATACCAGTGTTTTACATAGAGCGACTGCCTATCTAACCTCCACAACCTAGTTACTAGGTAACATGATATCCTTTGGTAAGACTGGTTGTCAGACTTTCGGGCTTCTGACGACCCGTAACGGCTGTCAAAGATCTACAAATGACAGCCGGGACCAACGGCTTAACGTACTTTCCGAGGCACGGAGGGGTCTTAGTATGTAAAGATGGTCACCCAGCCACGGACCAACCCCGGCAAAAAAATTACAACTAATAATTACTAAATTACTTGAAAAATAACATTGATCACAACAAACAACAACAACAAATAAACAACAACAAACAAACAAACATTACAACAATATCATCATCATATCTTATCATCATTTCATTATTTTATCGTTAATTATTTTGTTTTTTTATTGATTACTTGAATTACTTTCTTTTTAATTACTTGAAAATATACGGCCGCTGGATGCGGAAAGCACAGAATCGGTCAAAGTGGCGAAGCTTGGGGGAGGCCTATGTCCAGCAGTGGACGTCTTTCGGCTGAAATGATGATGATGATGATGATACGGCCTGTTGTTTGTAGTTTTCCACCTAAATATGCTTTTCTTTGTTCAATAGTTATAATAAATAATCCATTGGATGATTATGATCTATTATTTTATAAATTAACTAGCTGACCCCAGCAAACGTTGTTTTGCCAATTATTTGTTTGGGGTGGACAACTCTTATCACTTAGGGGTATGAAAAATAGATAGTAGCCGATTCTCAGACCTACTGAATATGCATATAAAATTGGTAAAAATCAGTAAAGCCGTTTCGGAGGAGTAAGGTAACAAACATTGTGACACGAGAATTTTATATATAAGATTTAAACAATAATCAGGAAAAAAATTTGTTGGTATGAGCCATTACTGTCGTGTCCAATGTCCATTGTGTTTAATTTAGGAAATTGCAAATACCTATCAATCAAAACATATCTACTAAATATTGATTATTGTTTGAAAACAATCAATCTACCTAGCCTTTTCCCAACTATGTTGGGGTCGATTTCCAGTCTAAACGGATGCAGCTGAATACCAGTATTTTACATGGAGCGACTGCCTATCTGACTTCCACAACCCAATAACTGGGTAATACGATACCCTTGGTAAGACTGGTTGTCCGACTTTTGGGCTTCTGGCGATCCGTAACGACTGTAAAAGATCCACGAATGACAGCCGGGACCCATTACTTCGTAAACATAGTTCATTAACCGACTTCCAAAAAGGAGGAGGTTATATGTTCGTCGCGTAAGTTTTTTTTTTTATTTCTCCGTCAATTGTAGACCGATTTTGAAAATTCTTTTTTTATTTGAAAGGGTATGCTCTCGAGGTGGTCCCATATAAATTTTATTAACTTTTCGATCGTTTTTGAGTTAGCTTCAATAATACGTACTTTTTCCCACTTAGTATGTGGATGATATGATAAGTTCCTGTCACTGTTTTACATAGCAGGTGGTGGTTTTCGAATTTGTGTGGGGTAGGTAGATACCACAATTTCGGAAGTCGGTAACAAAAAACGAACATTCAAAACCAAAGACACCGACTTCCGAAATTAAAGTTATTTTTCACTTTGTAGTGTTTTTTGGAAGTCGGTTGTTTTTTTTTTGTAAAAAGTTTTTATTTTCGCTTTATTTTGTAATTAATTCAACTAACTTAATTTTCTGCTAGTGCTGTACACTTCTGTAATTCACAATACCTAAAACTGTATGTTACTTTTGTTTGTGTATGTTTTAGTGAGTAAGTCGTTGTAGTGCCATATAAATAAATAAATTATACCTAACAAAATGCATCTAAGTCAAATCATTTATTTCAAATGTATAGCATTTTTAAACGTCAAAATTTACAAAATAATAGAACTGATTCTAGTAGCCCTTTCCAAAAGGTAGTTTTCGTATGGAGAAGAATGGGCAAGAAACTCCACCGTTACTCTTTTAAAATGTTTTACAATAGTTTTGGTATCTACATTCGTTAAATAATTATATGTAAAGACGATGCACCTAGAATAAAATTACTATACCACAATAGGTAAAAATAATTAAAAATGAAGCAACGACAGATAATTTAATAATGTGATAGGTACATGGTGCTCACATATTTACAAACATTGTAAAAGTAGACGATTTTCCTAAAATTTATAATTAATGTCAGTGTTTGAGGAAGTAATCACAGAATGTAAAACCAATGTCATTTAACATAAAATAATAAATTTTAAAATTAAAACAACCAGTTTTATTTTGTCTTGATCGGACCGCATCTTGGACGGTTTTGTCTCAAACCCGACCAATGACGCAAATTGCGTCTAAAGTTATTATTGCCAAACTTAAATATTTTCCTTGATGCGTCAAACTAATTTTGAGATTGTGGTAAAATATACTGGGTGGAATATTATGATTAGTGCCGGGAGTAGGTTTTTCTTGTGGGTTTTTCATAAATCTCTTGTCATACGAATGCAATGACTCTCAGATTTTGCGCTGTGCATTCTGTTTGTAGAGTAGACGCAATATATCCTATACTATTAAACGAGCAATATTTGTATATAGATTTACACTCACGTTCTCGAAATCGGCTGTAACGATTTCGATGAATGTTGCAATATAGAGGTTTACAAGGGCGAAAAATCGATCTAGCTAGGTCTCATATCTGGGAAAATTAGTTTTCTCCGTATTTTCACCCGAGCAGAGCTCGCAGCAAGAAAATGAATAATGAAATGACATTATTGACATTAGAATAATGATCGTGGCAGCATGGAATTAGTAAGTTCCTACTGTCATGGTAATGTGGAATTAGTAGGTACTATCCTTTATTATTAAATGAGCATTCTCTATTTTCACCAGAGCAGAGCTCGGTCGCCAAGGAACTTTGTGATTAATTCATATAGCAAAACATTAATTTATGTACAGTAAAATTTATTGAAGTAGCTTTACGAAAATGCCTATCAGAAAAGTGAGATGCCAATTTGATTAGCCCATACAAAAGATATAACGCCAGATTTTTTTTCCTTTTGCGCCATTATAGGAAACTGGTTTTCGGCTGCATTTGGATAGGCTAGAAGTTGACCCCAATATAGAAAAATTATGACTCGAACAATCGAACAATTGCTAGGTCTGTGTTATTTTCATATTTCTTCTAAAAGTAAATAATAAATTGGTTATTGAACAGACATCACTTCTCTCTGCAGTACCGTGGTGGAAACCAGCAAAATTACATTTAAAAAAAAAAATCTTAGATATTATTAGTCTGTCATCGCAGGTTTAAAAACAGGCCTATCCATCACCCCCAGCGTATTAAGGCAAATTTTATGATACCTAGAATAACTAGTGTAACCCGGTCAGAGTACTTAGTTATCTCTTAGATAACGTTCATATCTGCCTAATGTGATTTAGATATTCATAATGTTGCAGACATGTAGCTTAATCAGCTATTAAGAAAACGTCTAGGTTCCTAAAGCTACGGTTTCTTATAAGAGCGGTGGCCGCCATAAAGCGTCCGTAATTTACCGGCAAATGACTTCACTGACACGTTATTTATGAAAGTAAGTTGGTGAGTTTTCCTAGAGAACGTATTTTGTCACCGTAAAGTCAAAACGTCGCTGCCATCAATTAAAAAAAGCAAAATGCCGTAGCATAAATGGCTCCATATTGCCGCTCTATCAAATTATCCTGTTTACGATACCAAGTTAAGTTTATATTAAGACCATTAATTTGTCGTTAAGGAAAATTTATTCATTAATTAACGAAGTGACTTTTAATCATTGATTCAATTAGTAGGACATTTACGATTAAATGTTGATTAAATGTCATTTAGTCAACTTGTTTAGATAAATCATTAGGGTGGATTTTTGATAAGTAATTAATTTAGTTCGTTATGAAAGAGCTGTTCCGAAGAAACCTTGGATGTTTGCAAAAATAAGTACTATTGCTGTGCTTTGTTTAGGTAAATTTTTACAGCTACCTATATAACTTTACTTTCATCATTTCAGCCGAAAGACGTCCACTGCTGGACATAGAACTCCCCCAAGCACTTTACCAATTTTACTTTGCCTCTCGATAACTCGTGCAATGCAATGACGCGTAAGGTTCTTAAAAGACGTTATCAATTCTAACATTTGTGCAAACAGCTGGTTTGTACAGGAGTATTGAAAAATCTCTTATTTCGCTGGATGCCTGCAACATACATCTGACACACTTGCACCGGTAATTTGTCCTGGTTATCATTATCTTTTATCTTTCAATTTTTTATTGTGAACGTCGTTTGTACAAACAATCGAATTCTTCGCAGTTTTCATGACAAGGTATAGAGGGTTTTGGTCACTTTTTTCCGCATATTGAAATTTAATTCAAACATATTATTTGCTGATATTTTAATGAGAAAGGAAAACATACCATAATTTTCCTAGTATAGATTAAATATACATGGAATACAAGAGATAAAATTGCAAAAAAAAAAAACCCCGGTTAACACACATGTACAGTACTTACACATGCAATGTTTATCATGAAAAAAAATTCAATTTTATAATGGTGATTGTGAAAACCATAAGTTGCTTGCTCGGAAGTGCTCGGAAGAGCTCGTGGCTAAGTAATAACAGCCGCACGGGTCGATCCATGAGCTTAAGATACGCTTGCCGGGGTTGGTTCGTGGATGGGTGACCATTTTTACATACCAAGCCTCTGTGCCTTGGAAAGCACGTTAAGCCATTGGATCCCGGCTGTCATTCATGGATCTTTGACAGTCGTTACGGGTCGTCAGAAGTCTGATAACTAGTCTTACCAAGTGGTATCGTTTTACCTACATAGTTACTGGGATGTGAAGGTCACATAGGCAGTCGCTCCATGTAAAATACTGGTATTTGTTTGCATCCGGTTAGACTGAAAGCCGACCCCAACATAGTTGGGAAAAGTCTATGCAGATTGATTGCTTGCTCGAAAGTATGAGTCTATGGTTGTTTGGTTTGCTTCTGGTCGCAATCATAGACCACGAGAAGGAACTCCCTTGATTCTAAATAGTAATTTAAACATTTAGCAGCCGACGCAAAGGTCATCAACTTATTAGCTAGATATAAAACCTTTAAGCATACTCGTGGTTATTTATTGTGACATAATTTAAAACCAGTTTTCTCCTCATTATCTTGTTCATGTTGCTAACCGCATGGTTCGGACCTGCATCGAGTCACGCAGTAGACTCTTTTGACATCTGTAGACGATTTATGGTCGAATTTTTCCAATTTCCAAGTGCATTAGTCTTGTTGGGGTTTGATGCTTCGGTTTTTGCCCGGAGATTCTCTATGGTAGTCCGTAGTTTGGAATTGGGACAAAGAATGGCATAATAAGAACTTCATTGTATATGTCCAGAAAATCACAGTCCATTCCAAGGTTGCCTGGAAGAGATCGCAGTAAGCGATAAGGCCGCGATTTGTATGTTTTGTAGTATTTGCAGTCGATCCTTGATAAGCGAGAGTTTAAGGGACCGCGATTTCAATTTCGCTAATAGAGGTTTCTCACTAACTCGAGTTTCTAGCTTATAGAGGTACAGGAGCGGCCGTTCTCACTTATAGAGGTAGAGGCTGGTTGGGAAAGGTTGAGCTTGACAAAACAAATGATAATGATTAGAGCATCGCCGTGTCCTCGTGAAGGCGATCAGCGGCGGTGATCTCTCGCGGCCGGCCCTGATTCGGGCCATGGTACGGAGCGAGAGGAAATGGGAGGCCGTCACCTCCTTCTGCGAAGCAGTAATGCTCGCGAAATCGTGGCCCCGGCAACATGGCAACTGAAGGAACACGGGTGGGTTTTACGAGCGCGGAACACAACGCGCCGTCGACCCAGGCCTGGTCCTTATCGGTTGGCGAGCTACCCATTGCTCACCGTCCGCAAGCCCGCGCCTACGGTGGCTGGAAATCGGCCTGCGATTCCCGACGCCCAGGGCTTCTGCGGCGGTTAGGGGCGCGAGGGCGCAAAATTTGCCTCTCCCTCACGCGTTTCGCCACTTCACTTACACTTTCCTGTCTTTACATTTACGAAGTACCAAGCTATGTTAAAGCAAATATGCTCCAATATAACCAAAAAAATTTTAACAAATTCTTTGGGTTTTTGTGTAACCCAAAGAGTTTACGAAACAAAAATAAAATATGCGCAACACTACATAAAAAAAGCTATTTTCTATAAAAATCTTTTAGGTATGGCACCCAAATTTTACAATAAACTATCTAAACACATCATGGAAATTAAAGATCTATTTAAAACCAAAACAACGAATTTTTAGTTGCGAAATGTTATTATCATATTAATGACTATTTAAATGAAAGATGCTAGGCCTGCTACATCTGATTTACTATGTTAGGAAAATCATTATAACTTTGAACTTAATTAATATTAACTATTCTGAAATTAATTGTTAGGTATTATGTATTAATAATTAATTTAGTTTGCATACCCATGTAATGGTAAAATATGGAGAACTTTATTATAAGGAAAAATATCCATGTATCTCTGACCCATGTTTGCAAATAAATAAATGATTTATTATTTAAATCACGCTCGACTGTCGCTTATAGAGGTACAGGCAAGTAGCAGTCTCAGTTATAGAGGTCCATGAGCGAAAAACGATTATTTCTTATAGAGGTTGCGGTTCCTCACTTATAGAGGTTTTAGAGGGTTAAAATCACGGGACCTGGCGATTACTCTCATTTATAGAATTTTTTCGTTAACCTAGTTCTCACTTACTCAGGTTTGATTGTAATTTATTTTAAATGTAACTAGCGGACCCGACAGACGTTGTCCTGTCTACACGTCTTTAATTTGAAAATTTCAAACTTTTTTTTTTTTGTGAATCTAAACCATTCCCAGATCCCCTTGAACACACACAAAAAATTTCATCAAAATCGGTCCAGTCGTTTGAGAGAAGTTCAGTGACATACACACTCACAGAAGAATTATATATATAAAGAAAACGATTATTTCTTATAGAGGTTGCGGTTCCTCACTTATAGAGGTTTTAGAGGGTTAAAATCACGGGACCTGGCTATTACTCTCATTTATAGAATTTTTTCGTTAACCCAGTTCTCACTTACTCAGGTTTGATTGTAATTTATTTTATATGTAACTAGCGGACCCGACAGACGTTGTCCTGTCTACACGTCTTTAATTTGAAAATTTCAAACTTTTTTTTTTTTTTGTGAATCTAAACCATTCCCAGATCCCCTTGAACACACACAAAAAATTTCATCAAAATCGGTCCAGTCGTTTGAGAGAAGTTCAGTGACATACACACTCACAGAAGAATTATATATATAAAGATGTATCTGGTGTACAGTAAATTACCAATCTGCCTAGTCTTGTCTTATGTTGGGGTCGGCTTCCAGACTAATTGGATGCAGCTGAATACCAGTATTTTACATGGAGCGACTGCCGATACCCCTTGGTAAGACTGGTTGTCAGACTTTCGATCTTCTGATGACCCGTAACGACTGTCAAAGATCCACGAATGACAGCCGGGACCAACGAAGTAACGTGCTTTCCGAGGCACGGAGGTGTCTCGGTATATAAAGATAGTCATCCATGGACCAATACCGGCAAGCGCATCTTAACCTGATCGATCTACTCTTGTGGCTGTTATTACTTAGTCACGGGTCCCTCTCAGGGTGCTATAATATTTTTAAAAAAAACATTTCCCTCCTATTGAGCTTCGCTGTAATCGAGCATTTTCTCCCGAGCAGCGCTCGGCCACCCAAAGCTAAAAACAAGATGGCTACCTTAGAATAATGACATGGCAGCATGGAATTAGTAAGTACCAACTATCATGGCAGCATTAAATTAGTATGAACTTTCCTATACTATTAAATGAGCATTCTCTATTTTCATCAGAGCAGAGCTCGGTCTCCCAGGTACTATAATAGATTATTCTATTTAAATATTTTTTATCGTATACCGAAATAGCTCTACAGCTCTGTATTTAAGGATACGTCCATCTACATAACCTCAATACTCTTAAGTATAACAGTTAAACGAAATGTATCTAGAGAATCAGCGAGTTACTTACTTGTTATTCTGAACCAATAGTCCCGCCGATGATCCCTAGTGGGTAAGACTGAGGTCTGACCAATGTCACATTAATCTATTGTTCGCTAATAAAGGTAGTATAAGGTCTCCCATTGGCCTAAGGTTGAGAGCTAAATAACATGTAAAAAAAAAAAACGTGTGGCACTCGGGGACTGCCGCGGTAAAGCTATTGCATAGCATTTGTAACCTCCATACTTCCTATTTGTCAACGCTACACTTGGAATGATGACGTGATGATATAAAACAAAAATTACGTTCCCATGACAACATCACGTTTACATGGTAGGCGGAGTGGGGGGTGTTAGGTTTTATTTTCGTTACGTTACGGAATTTCTTGATTCAGTCGCCGCGCTCAAAGCCCGCGATAAAAGCTATGCAATAGCTTAAAAAAACCCTATTGGATTTCCAAATCTAAAAGAAAAGCAACACGGTAAATAATCTAGTACTTAATAAAAAAAAAACCAAATGCATTAGATTTAAATTACCTAATGTTAAAAGTAGCGAATGTGACATCATATTGAATGGAGAAAAACTGGAATTTATTAATCAAACGGTTTTCCTGGGAATCACGCTAGACGAGAAATTACAATGGGGACCTCATATAACATCTCTTGCGGGGCGGTTAAGCTCGGCCGCTTATGCTGTTAGAAAGATAAGACAGTTAACAGATGTAGAAACCGCGCGTTTGGTCTATTTTAGCTACTTCCACAGCATTATGTCATATGGCATTTTACTGTGGGGTCGGGCTGCTGACATTGAATCCATCTTTATTTTGCAAAAGAGAGCTGTCAGAGCCATTTATAATCTACGTCGCCGCGAATCTCTCAGGGAACTTTTTAAAAGGATTAATATTATGACGGTACCTTGCCAATTCATTTATGAAAATATTATGTATGTAAGGAAAAATCCACATCTCTTTAATAAAATAAGTGATAGACATAATTTTAATACTAGAAATAAAGATAAACTAGATCAACCATTTTTCAGGTTATCTAAAGTACATACATCTTTTATGGGGTACTGTGTTAAATGTTACAACAAAATACCTTGTGACATATTGCAATTAAATGAAAGAAAATTTAAAACTCATATAAAAAGTACACTTTGTAAACAAACATATTACAAATTAGAGGATTATATCCAAGATAAGAGTGCTTGGAAACATGCTGGTCCTGTTCCATAGGACAATTTAGAATCAAGACAAAATCAAACTGGTTGCTATTTAATTGTAAAATTTATTACTTTGTGTTTTAAGTATGACATTGATTTTACATTCTGTGATTACTTCCTTACACACTGACTTATTAATTGTAACATTTTAGGAAAATCGTCTACTTTTACAATGTTTGTAAATAAATATGTGAGAACCATGTATCTGTCACAAATTAAATTATCTATCGTTGCTTCATTTTTAATTTTTTTACCTATTGTGGTATAGTAATTTTATTCTAGGTGCATCGTCTTCACATATAATAATTATTTAACAAATGTACGTACATATACAAACAATATTGTAAAACATTTTAAAAGAGTAACGGTGGAGTTTCTTGCCCATTCTTCTCCATACGAAAACTACCTTTTGGAAGGGGCGACTAGAATCAATTTTATTATTTTGTAATTTTTGACGTTCAAAAGTGCCATACATGGGCCTATTTGAAATAAATGATTTGACTTTGAACAAACAAAACTAACCAGCGTAACTGGTAAATGCGTAGAGTGGTGTGACTATCGCTAAAATAAGGTTATCTATGCACTCAACCAAATAAAAATACAAACACATACCTAATCTATGACTTAACATAATCTTACAGCAATCTAAATAACATACTTGACACACAATCTTATCAATAAATTGTATTGTACGAAAATAAACGCCTTATCAACAAACAAAAGTAATTTCAATAAAAAAATAAGGTTTAATAAAAAAACTGTAACCCAACTACGGGAAAATAAAAATGATCTAAAAAGTACGAAACAAGCAAATATTTCAGACAGAAATCAAGACATAGGTACAAAAATGGTCCAGGTAAAGCCGTCGTCGCATGCCATTATAATTTTGTAGGTGTTTCTGGAACCCATATGGTATACAGGCATGCGACCACGGCTTTACCTTGACCATTTTTCATGATCATGATCATCCCATTTTAATTTTTTTCGAGGTTAGAAATTTACGTGTGAAGTCCACCAAATTAAATTTAGGGAAAAATTATATAGCCTTTGTCACCCGGACCATTATTACGAATCTATTGATACTTCATTCATCAAAATCGGTTTAGCAGTTTAGGCGCTACGGTGGAACACACGTAAAAGTAAACATACATACAAACATACATACATAGACTGCTAAAATCATAACCCTTCCTTTTGGCTTTGCCGTAGTCGGGTAAAAATGGAATTCACAACACAACACTGAACAAAACCTGCCAGTTTTTCTTTTGAAAGCGTTCGAAAATGTTTTCGAAAACGGAAGAACAAACAAAATAATTATCGTATTCATATCTGTTGACCTTAAATTCTATAATTTCTCTTACACAAACATAATGCTGTCACAAATGCTGTGATACTGTTATCGGAACTAGGTCAGCGACGTGACAAGCCTACATTTGAGGATATAACAAGTATGTGCAGTATTTGTGCAATGCTTTTTGAATTTTGAGTTTGTTTCCTTGGTGTATCTTATGTAGGAAAAGTTAGAGATAAAATCAAATTGTAATGCAATATTGGTAGTTAGGTACCCAATTTTTATAGAAACATTTTTATATTGTAAAAAAAGCGGCCAAGTGCGAGTTGGACTCGCCCATGAAGGGTTCCGTAGCAGCAAGTAACATTAAATGAAAGGTAAATTGCGGTTTACGATTTATGACGTATTAAAAAAAAACTACTTACTAGATCTCGTTCAAACCAATTTTTGGTGGAAGTTTACATGGTAATGTATATCATATTTTTTTTTAGTTTTATCATTCTCTTATTTTAGAAGTTACAGGGGGACACACATTTTACCACTTTGGAAGTGTCTCTCTCGCAAGCTATTCAGTTTAGAAAAAAATACATTAGAAACCTCAATATCATTTTTGAAGACCTATCCATAGATACCCCACACATATGGGTTTGATGAAAAAAAAAAATTGAGTTGCAGTTCTAAGTTTGGGAAACTCCCAAAATCTTAATGCGGTTCACAGAATACATCTACTTACCAAGTTTCAACAGCATAGTTCTTATAGTTTCGGAAAAAAGTGGCTGTGACATACGGACGGACAGACAGACAGACATAACGAATCCATAAGGGTTCCGTTTTTTGCCATTTGGCTACGGAACCCTAAAAAGTAATAATACGTTAATCCGTGTCGGTTAGTAAACAGGCCTTAGATACTCCGTCTGCCGGCTGTCGCTGATAACCAGCGCTGTGGCTCTGTCTTACTGGGTCACAGCATTATGCTAAGTGAAGGCAGTTTTGCGTCGATGTGATGCATATTTTCCCCATCTTGTTCTTTTTTGTGTTTGTTTTTCTATTTGTGTCATGTTTTACCGCAAATATACGTGTATTCTTTTTTTAGTTCCTGAAATCCCGTGCTGCACGCGTAGCATGAACACCGTAGAAACGAGTTTTGTCGACGGAAGAATAGACAAAATGACAGATAAACAATCACAATCTGTCATTTTGTCCATTCTTCCGTCGACAAAACTCGTTTCTACGGTGGTCATGCTACGCGTGCTGATAGTAAGGGCGTGATTAAAACCTCCGCCATCAGCTGAGCGCTTAAAAATAATCTGCAAAAATCTCATTGTGATTGGTAGTTCGAAAAAACAATTACTAATCATATTCAAGTAAGTTGACATACGATTTGACATTGGCAAACAATTTAAGGTTAGGATCAAGATCACTTTAGCCATTTTCCTCTTTAAGATTGATTCGGAGAACAACCATTCGTTGGTATCCATGTTAGTTTTTATGTGACATCATCACATTAAGCTGCGTTATAAGAACCTCCAACATCCTACTACTAATATATATATATATACAGGGTGTTTGGCAGAACGTTGAACATACGAAAATGGTGGATAGGTGGGGTCCTCTGCTACTTACTAGCCCTAATTTATTTGGCCCTGGCTCCCCTGGATATTTTTTTTTAAATGCAAGTTGAAATTAAGATTTAAGTATTTTTTACATCTTTCTGTAAGTTTGAGGACTCATAACTTTTTTTCTAGTTAACATCTGAATAAAGCAATAATTTTATAGAATTTGTCAACATTTAAGATATAAAAGAAAAACAAAAATATTGCCGGTTTTCCCCATTTTTCATAAAAAATACACTTTAAAGTTAAGAAAGTGGTGAAACTAGAAGAAAGAAAAACATTTTTTTTTTTTGGGCTTCTAACTAAATTTTTTTTTTTTTCGTATGTTCAACGTTCTGCCAAACACCCTGTATATAGGATGTTAATTAGGAACGCATTATAATTTTAAGAAATAAGCAAAAAGAACATGAATGCAGCGATGAGTGAATGAGAGTATGTGTGGGAGAGAGAGGGAAAGAAAGGAAGGAAGATGGCGAGCGAGCTATAAGATGTTAAGACGTATAAACGATTAATCATCTGCCTAGCCTTTTCCCAACTACGTTGGTGTTGGCTTCCAGTCTAACCGGATGCAGCTGAATACCAGTATTTTACATGGACTGTCTATATGACCTCCACAACCTAGTTACTAGGTAACACGATACCCCTTAGTAAGACTGGTTGTCAGACTTTTTTGGGCTTCTAACTACCCGTAACAACTGTCAAAGATCTACAAATGACAGTCGGGACCAACGGCTTAACGTGCTTTCCGAGGCACGGAGGGGTCTTGGTATGTAAAGATGGTCACCCATCCACGAACCAACCACGGCAAGCGTAGCTTAACCTGATCGATAGACCCGTGTGGCTGTTATTACTTAGCCACAAGCACAACGATTATAAGAAGTTTTAAAATAAATAAAGAAGTAGTTCAAGTTAAGAAGATGTTATTTCGGTCCATCACCACCCCCCTATATATATAATAATATATCTGTGGCCCTAGTGAAAAGGGGTATCATCATCATCATCAGCCTATAGCAGTCCACTGCTGGACATAGGCCTCTCCAATTGCACGCCATTCAGCTCGATTCTCGGCAACTCTCATCCAGCTGCTACCAGCCACCCTTCGAAGATCGTCACTCCACCTAGCCTGAGGGCGTCCTACCTTACGTTTGCCAATTCGCGGTCTCCACTCAAGAACACGTATACCCCAACGGTCATCGGTTCTACGGCTGATATGGCCGGCCCACTGCCACTTCAGCTTGCTAATTCTGTGAGCTATGTCGATAACTTTGGTTCTCTGCCGGATCACTTCGTTCCGGATTCGATCCCTCAGAGAGACTCCAAGCATAGCCCGCTCCATGGCTCGCTGAGCAACCTTAAATTTATGGATTAATAATCGTATTTTTTTTTTTTTTTTTTTTTTTTAAAAACGTTGCCCCACACTAGGAATTTCTCCTGTATCGTGGGTGCGATTACAAACATTTAAACAATAGATATTTTATTTATATTAGTAATCGGACTTATACCCCTTTTCACTAGGGCCACAGATATCTTTATATATATAATTCTTCTGTG
The DNA here is from genome assembly GCA_963680765.1 of Agrochola lychnidis. Classification (NCBI taxonomy): domain Eukaryota; kingdom Metazoa; phylum Arthropoda; class Insecta; order Lepidoptera; family Noctuidae; genus Agrochola; species Agrochola lychnidis. The sequence goes on from OY796866.1 coordinate 22,465,327, forward strand.
ATTGTGTATGTCACTGAACTCCTCCTAAACGGCTGAACCGATTTTGATGAAATTTTTGGTGTGTGTTTGAATGAGTCCCTGGGTGGTTTAGATTCACAATTGGACCAGGTAGGTGGCGCTGCGATCGAGTTATAGGAAACAGGACAACGTCTGTTCGGTCAGCTAGATTTATATTTATATTATTATACTAGCGGACCCGACAGACGTTGTCCTGTCAAAACATTGTCCAGCGGACAAAATTGTGAATCTAAACCATTCCCAGATCCCCTTGAACACACACAAAAAATTTCATCAAAATCGGTCCAGTCGTTTGAGAGAAGTTCAGTGACATACACACTCACAAAAGAATTATATATATAAAGATATATTTATTTATAACATAACATAACATCACGCCTTGTTTCCCCGAAGGGTTGGGCAGAGGTGTACTTGTAGTAGGTACACCCACATTTCGCCAGTTATGTTTAAGTCCCATGTAATAGGCGGCGAGGCTATTGCCATCAAACGAGCACAAATCCAGACTCCGGGCTGCTACTGAGAAATTTCAGATAGAAAAACCCAATAACACTTTGCCCGACCCGGGAATCGAACCCAGGACCTCATGCTCAGCAGTAGCGCTTGCGGCCACTAGACCAACGAGGCAGTCAATATTTATTTATATAATATTATGAACGCGAAAGTTTGTGAGGATGGATGGATGTTTGTTACTCTTTCACGCAAAAACTACTAAACGGATTTGGATGGGATTTGGCACACCGATAGTTTATAACCTGGATTATCACATTTTTATCGCGATATTCCCACGGGATCGAAACTTATGCGGTTGAAACCGCGGGGCGCTGCTAGTTCAAAATCAGTCGCATATACATTGATATTTTTGTCACGACTATCGACATTACATATGTATTTGTATAGTTCGTGACGAAACAAGACCAGTAGTAGTTGTTAATGGTATTCATCAATAAAAATCTAAGCCTTGTTTATATTAAGAAATCCTATGATTATTCGTAAAATCCCTTAAATCTTTCCAGTAAACTTAGAACCTAGCTGCCATGCAGCCTAAACCCATGACGTTTTCCACCACGAAAGACAAGGTGACCTAAGAGCTGTTCATTGAAAATTCTTGGCACTCGATATTTCTACGTTTGAACGTCAGCGATCCGAGTTTGACTGTCAACTGTTTTGAAAACGTTACGCACGTTTGTAAGTGCCACATGCAAGAAGACACGTAGGTAGGTTATCGAAGATCTTTTAAACAAAAAACAAAAACAAATAAACTTAATTTTAATGAACTACGTATACCAAAAATTCTCAAGGTCCTTTTATTTTCTTGTGGATGCTCAAAAGTCAAAATTTGAGTGTCAATGTCATATTATTTTTCCTTGTTCTGTGCGGTAATATTTGGGATTTATCATGATTATTTTTGGGCATGTATGACTACGAGTTCATGACATTTAATTATGTAATAGTAGCGTAGTTCTGAATGGGAAATCGTTTGGCCTGGTATGGGCATGTGATGAGGAGAGAAGAAACGCATGTGACTAAAAAACTTTTTACAAAAAAAAAAAACAACCGACCTCCAAAAAAAAAACACTACAAAGTGAAAAATAACTTTAATTTCGGAAGTCGGTGTCTTGGGTTTTGTATTTTCGTTTTTTGCCACCGACTTCCGAAATTAAAGTTATTTTTCACTTTGTAGTGTTTTTTTTGGAGGTCGGTTGTTTATTTTTGTAAAAAGTTTTTATTTTTCACTTTTTAGTTGTGGTACCTACACCACACATATTCGAATACCACTACCTGCTACCAGTGACAGAAACTTATCATATCATCTACATACTAAGTGGGAAAAAAATACGTATTTTGTAGCTAACTCAAAAACTATCCAAGCAAAGTTAATAAAATTTATATGGGACCAATTCGAGAGCACACCCTTTCAAAAAAAAAAATAATTTTTAAAATCGGTCCACAATTGACGGAGAAATCGGTGGACATACATAAAAAAAAAACAAACATACGCGACGAACATATAACCTCCTCCTTTTTGGAAGTCGGTTAAAAAGAGTAATGAATATAAATGTTGATGGATGGAGCGGGAGAGGAAGACCAAAGAAAAGATGGAAGGATTGTGTGAGGAATGATATGAAAGAGAAGAGAAAGAATGATAGTGTGACGGTTGACAGGGGAGAGTGGAAAAAGAAAACGTGTTGCGCCGATCACAAGTAACATGGGACAAGGGCAGGAAGATGATGATGACGAAAGAACTATTTCAATTACCGGAATTTGGCGAAACATCAAAAAAAATTAAAATATTAATGAATTAAGTTAAAAAGAATCAAAATCAGGCTGATCATATGGTGGTCCTTAGAGCCTAAATACAGCAATCGGTTTTGTTTACAATACTTAACAACTAGAACAGTTAGTTTCCATCAATTTCACCATGAAAGGAACACAGCTTAATCAATCATAAAACGGATACATTTTACAAGTCAAAGTAAAAACATGTCCTTCAGTCTAAATTCGGAATATACTCCAATTATGACTTGTAAGTCATAAGGATGTGAAAGTGGAACGTGTCGCGATGACCTATAGATGTGACGTCATCGCAATACCGATAATAGTTCGGTATGACAAGTGGGTGCCAGAATTCAATATTTAGTGAAACTGTTATCCTTAATTGTAAAAGTAGAGTGGATGGAGTAATAATAATAATTATTAAAGATAATGATTCGAATGTTTTTGATATATATGTTACGCAAAGAAATCATGAATGAAATGCACGATATGAAAGGAATCTTGAAGTCCTTTCCAGATAATATCTAGAAGTTGCGTACTGGACTGTCATAGAATTATTTGATAAGTATCATAATTAGTCAGCAAGGTAAAATTTGTAAAATATTTAAGGTTAAGTACCTGGGCGACCGAGCTCTGCTCTGGTGAAAATAGAGAATGCTCATTTAATAGTATAGGATAGTACTTACTAATTCCATACTGCCATGATAGTAGGCACTTACTAATTCCATGCTGCCATGATCATTATTCTAATGTCAATATTGTCATGTCATTATTCATTATCTTGTTCTCAACTTTGGGCGACCGAGCTCTGCTCGGGTGAAAATATGGAGAAGACTAATTTTCCCAGTCATATCTGGGAAAATTACCTAAATCGATTTTTCGCCCCTGTGAACCCCTATATTGCAACTTTCATCGAAATCGTTAGAGCCGATTTCGAGAACGTGGGTACAAATCTGTATGCAAACAAATATAGAAATATTGCTTGTTTAATAGTATAGGATAGGATTAATGGTTTCCTATGGAAGAATTGTACAATGGACATGTTTACCTACTACGAATGAATTTAGCACATCAATGACCGCAACCGTAAATTTCCTGCAAAAAATTTACAGTTGTTTCTATGACTGTTTACTTTTATGAACGTCATCATGACGTTTTTCTTAGAGCGTCATTAACCTCCACCTAGTCATTCATCATCAGTTTATCCCATAAACTTCCAGGGCTGGACACGAAACTTTTCCTTCTAGTGACGGCTACAGAGGTCATTGGCAAAATCATTATTACCCTTGCCGGATAAGTTGGTGCTTGTAATTTTTTTCTTAAAATTGTTTTTTTTTTTTAATTAGCAGAGAGGTCCATGGGCGGTTTTAAAACTGTGACACCAAGTTAGTCAATAACCATACGAAAAGAAGAAGATTAGCAGAGAAAAGCATGCTACTGTTCATCCTCTCTCTCTCGCCTCCTTGAAGCCTTATATGACACTACGTTTGACAAGGAACCAAAAAGCTCAAATTTAATTATAAAATTTAATTATTGGCTAATTATAACAAAAACCGGCCAAATGTGTGTCCGACCACGCACAATGAAGGGTTCCTTGGTTGGGATGAATTTATCCCAACAACAAATTTAACATTGTAGTTGAAAAATATGTTCTCCCAGACATTCCAACTGCAAATGTAAGTTTATACGCACAATATTGAGAGATTTACCATGTTATTTTAAGACCATGGACTTATAGGTTTTTCTGTGATCTATTTAGTTAAGAACCGTTCTCAGATTTTTTTAAAAATTTTTTGGTTCGGTAATTTCGGAGATAAGAGTCTAATCTAATTGTTTGTTTATGAAGAAAGGAATAATATTCCTTTCTTCATAAAAAAACAATTTACCTCAAAATATTCGTCTGATTGCCCCATTCATAATGACACGTGACGTCAATCCTCCGTAATAATCTAGGTATTGAGAAATACCACGCCCACATGGTGATTCCCTGCTTATTCATTATACTTCTTAGAAAACAACGTTTGATGCATTTCGATGAATCAGTGGTCACTTGTTTCTTTTTTACTGGGTGGCAAAAAACGAAAATATAAAACCAAGGACATCGACTTCCGAAATTAAAGTAATTTTTCACTTTTTAGTGTTTTATTTTTGAAGTCGATTTTTTTTTTTTGTAAAAATGTTTTTGTTACTTTCGTTTTATAATGGCTTTTTTATTTTTACGTGGCAATCTTATGAATCTTATCAAATAAATATAGAGAAATAAAAAATAGTCGCGAGGTGTCGTGGGAGACCAGTACCCTAATTGCGTAATGCAACACAATCACAATTTGTTTCGATTTAAAACAGATTGCTAATCCATTGCTTCATAAGTTGGAAAATAAATCTGCTCAACAACGTAAATAACGTAATGAATGTTGTTGAACTGTCAAAATGAAAGAAATTGGGCAAAATTGTTTACGAAAATAAGTTACGCAATTAGGGTACTGGTTGGAACGAAGTTCCATTTGCTGTATATCCAATACTATTAAATGAGCAATATTTGTATAATTGTATATACAAATATATAAATTTGTAATGACGTTCTCGAAAACGGCTTTAACGATTTCGATGAAAGTTGCAATAAAGGGGTTTACGGGGGCGAAAATCGATCTCGCTAGGTCTCGTATCTGGGAAAATTCGTTTGCTCCGTATTTTCACCCGAGCAGCGCTCAGTCGCCCAAAGTTTAGAACAAGATAGCTACCTTAGAATAATGACATGGCAGCATGGAATTAGTAAGTACCTACTATCATGGCCGCATGGAATTAGTACGTACCTACTATCATGGCAGCATGGAATTAGTATGAATATTCTCCATTTTCACCAGAACAGAGCTCGGTCGTCCAGGTATTTTTGTATTAAATAACAACCACAATGAAATAAATTAACAATGTTTGAGTATATGTAGTACCTATGTAGAGTACATGTTGTGTACTCAATGTACAATAAAAAGAGTGTACATTTTGACACTTTTGCTATATAGTATGTGTTTTTTTTTCCATTTATTAACTAAAGTAAGTAAGTGTCAAATGTTACCCTTTTTTCTTTCGGTCTAGCTCTCATTCGCCAAGTGTGCAGAGCATTCCGTGTGATAAAGTACTTCGTTCCAATAATATACCTACACTATGTTTTCCCCGTCTGGCACATGTGTAGGAAATTCTCAAATTGAGGAAAAATGCTTATTTTTTTTTCTATTCTATTGTTTTAGTATTTATCTAGTCCTCGTGTCAATTTCGCTACTTTATTTAAGTTGTCTCCTGCAAAAATAAAATTATCGAAACATGGTGCCAAACGTGACCTCATGACCAGCGATATCGATATCGAATGATTTAATCAATATGTATAATCGATGTTATCCTCCAATGAAATAAATGGTTATTAGATTAGAATATTCGATATACTGTTGAACTGTTGAATATTTTTTAGTGCAGTGTAATTATTGGGCATTAGTGATTGCAGAACGAAAAGTATGCACGCACGCGTATAGTAATGTATTGTATGTGTGTGTGGGGGAGGGGGGTGGAGATGTGTGTGTGTGTATGTTATGTGTGTTGTGTGTTTGTAGGTACCTAGTATCGTAGCTATCAGTAGTAAACAAAAACATTACTAATTTGCAAACATGACTGAGCTTTCTAGAACGCAGACAGGGTCAGAGATTCATAGCATAGTCATACCCAGTACCTACTCATGTCATGACACAGATGACATTGACCGGTACGTGGGTCAGTCAGGCGGGGTTTTTGTAATGACCAAGAAAATTCTGAATTAACGGAAAAAGTTGTTAATTATTTGACCTAGATATTTAAGGAAGATTTTTATCAGTTCTGTAATATAGTCCTGCAAACCGTATTCACTCTCTCTACCTACCCTCACTCTCATAATCCGACCAAAAATAACCATACATAGACTCACACACATCGACACATAGTACAATTACGAATAGAATTCGCATGAATTCCTCCGTCATGCTATTTTGATCATTAATAAAATTATACGAATTGATACTGCGTATTTATTCAGTTTAGTTCAGAAACGCCTTGTAAGTTTAGTATTATGCGCAGAAATAGTATTGCTAAGACAATTTTGTCTGGAGTTGTAAAGTGAAATATTAAGATCAACAAGTTATAGAATTGTGTATCCGATCGGGAAAATCCTGGAATGTAGAAATAATGAGTTGGTAGTGAGATGTTACACGATAAATCAAAATAATAAATATGCAAACAGTAGGTGAAATTTACTGCAGTAGGGAGATTACCTAGCTAGTGTTTCGCTTGACGCCTGCGGCTTATCCTATACTATTCAACGAGCAATATTTGTATATATATTTGTTTATATATAGATTTGTACTCACGTTCTCGAAGGCGGCTCTAACGATTTCGATGAAAGTTGCAATATAGAGGTTTACGGGGGCGAAAAATCGATCTAGCTAGTTCTCATATCTGGGAAAATTAGTTTTCTCCGTATTTTCACCTGAGCAGAGCTCGGTCGCCCAAAGTTTAGAACAAGATAATGAATACCTAATGACATGACAATAATGACATAAGAAAAATGATCATAGCAGCATGGAATTAGTAACTAAGTACCTACTACCATGGCAGTATGGAATTAGTAGGTACTATCCTATTCTCAAAACGGTGAAGGAAAACATCGTGAGGAAACCGGCATGTCCTAGAACCGAAAATTCGAAGACATGTGACATCTACCGACCCACACTGGGCCCGCGTGGTGGATTACGGCCCACTCCCTCTCACAGAGAGGAGGCCTGTGTCCCAGCAGTGGCAACATTTATAGGCTGATGATGATGATGATGATGATCCTATTCTGTTAAATGAGCATTCTCTATTTTCACTAGAGCAAAGTTCGGTCGACCAGGTACTGATTACATAATTCTTTTGTTTTTATCCAATTTGAATTATGAGTGAATAAGTTATGTATGTGACAGCACTTTAATATTAATTATAATTTTTAAAGAAAAAAATTTTTGATGGTTGTATTTTTTTTTTTGCTACCTCCTTTATGTAAATCAGTTTAAATTGTGCTAGGTTTGGGTTCATGTCAATTCTGCAACAAATAAGTCTCGAATGTCATAATTATGACCTGTTGCTCTACCGTTAATCGGTGGGCAGTTGTAGCTTTTGCAAAGTCGCCTGTTCATATGTCTACATAATGTAACAAAAGTAAAGTCTGTAACAGTAGGAGTACCTCACAAAAATATGCCAGCTAATTTTTGAAGTGCAAACTTCTTTAGGCGCGTTGGGCATTTTTGAGATGGAAAAAAATAATTGAACTCGCGACACCGTTACCGACACCTCATTTTTGTAAACGCGATTGTGCTCTTTATTTAAAGTACGTTACGGATCAATTTTCTATGCAAGTATTTTTACTTTAAAGGCTTTGGAAGTTTTTTTTTGTAAACGCGATTGTGCTCTTTATTTAGATAAGGTTACGGACCAATGTTCTATACAAGTATTTTTCGTCAACCAAAGCGATCTTGTTCAAGTTTTTACTTATGTCGGCACTCCCGGAGTGCCACTGTTTTTTTAAACCATACTGTGTTCTAGGTCATCAGGTTTAGGAAATTCAATAATGGACGCTAGATGTAGGTACAGTTGGGTGTGTATTTGTTCAACCAAAAAAACGTAATTTGAAGACCCGATTACTGAAGTGGATATAATCGATTCCTTTTCTGTGTTACATACGAGGCACGGATCAGATCTTCGTACGGAATCTAATATGTAGGTACTAACATATTCTTGTATTGCCTACCCTCGTTAGATACTGAAACTCGATATTTTGTACGTGTGTCATTTGTATCTCTGCAAAATATCTACCCAAAATAAATAAAATAGATGATGGCTACAGATAAATGGTACGTGCTAGTTACAAGTTGTAATATAACTCGATTTTTAGGGTTCCGTAGTTAACAAGGAACCCTTATAGTCTGTCTGTCCGTCTGTCTGTCCGCGGTGTAGCTCCGAGACCCTTAGTACTAGAAAGCTGTAATTTGGCATAGCTATACATATTAATTACGTCGACAAAGTGGTAAAACAAAATTATGAAAAACTTTTTTTTTAGGGTACCTCTCCTACACGTTAAGTGGTGATGTTTTATTTTTTATCGCATTGTGTGGGGTATCATTGAAAAGGTCCTTCAAAAACATTGTGAGTTTGTGAAAATCATTTTTGGATTCATTAATCCGTTTGCGAAATATTAAGCTTTAAAATGAGTTGATTTTGGGTATGTGATAAAAATCACAGCAGTAGTTTATATAACGAAATTAAAAGGAAAACTATCACAGCTAAGTAGGCTCTACAAGTTAACGAGTAATAATCGACCAACTTAACTTTGCAGTTGTAAAAACATGTTTTCCCATACATTCCGTATGGGAGAACATATTTTTCAACTACAAAATTTTATAACTGTGCGCTTGGAGCTGTCAAAGACGTACGTTGTTAGTATTGAATTCACCTGCCCGGTTACCTCCTCAGTGCCCCGACGCCTCTTAATACGGTCTACACAACTCGTGTCGTCTCCACAGCTCTGTCTTATTATTCATTAATTTGTTATTGTTATTATTTAAACCACGTAAACTGTAAAAAATTGAAGTAGTCCACTTAGAACACCCGTCCGAATAGCACCTGCGACTCAGCAGCCTACTGCTGGGATGTATTTGTTTTACAGGACGTTATTAAACGAAAGATTTCGATAAAAATCACTAGAATGTTTATTAATTACACATACTTACGTACATACGAAATTAGTTTTATTGATATCTTTCATTTAATAACGTCCTGTAAAACAAATACAGCAGTAGGCTGCTGAGTCGCAGGTGCTATTCGGACGGGTGCTCTAAGTGGACTATTTTGTAAAACAAATACAGCAGTAGGCTGCTGAGTCGCAGGTGCTATTCGGACGGGTGCTCTAAGTGGACTACTTCAAAAATTTACGTTGACAGGCACACAGTAAAAAAATCGGGTTATAGTGATAGAACGAACACTTTGTCTTTGATAAATCTACGTGATTTATGTTACAAAAAAGTTTTCATATTAGTAAGTAAGGCATCCATTAATAGGTATCTGTTTGACACGCAAGTCTAAAATTAGCCTACACGTTACTCAACTAATCAATAATTTTTCACTGGCAGTTATAAAAATACATGATCACCACATCATTGCAGAATAGACCTCTGTAAACTTCTTTATTTACGTGTACATCATCGGAAAGGGCAATGGAGATGGCTATGCTTGGAGTTTCCCTACGTGATCGAATCAGAAATGAGGAGATCCGCAGGAGAACCAAGGTAACCGACATAGCCCAAAGAATTGCCAAACTTAAGTGGCAATGGGCAGGGCACATTGCTCGCAGAACGGATGGTCGATGGGGCCGAAAGGTTCTGGAGCGGCGACCGCGTACTGGAAGACGTAGCGTTGGAAGGCCTCCCACAAGGTGGACCGATGACCTTGTGAAGGCCGCAGGAATCCGCTGGATGCGGGAAGCACAGAATCGGTCGAAGTGGAGGTGCTTGGGGGAGGCCTATGTTCAGCAGTGGACGTCTTTCGGCTGAAATGATGATGATGACATCATTGAAACAGCATAACATCTCTGTAATAATACTTTTTCGCTCTGTTGTGGATATCTATCTCGACAGGGTCAAATTAAATTAGATAGCAAAACTCAGTACACGTGACGGGTATCAATATCTTAACATGATAAAACAAAAAAAAAAAAATTTGTTGATGTTTTTTTTGGGGTCTTCAACTGCAGTGTAGTTAAAACATCATTTAAAAGAATCAGGTTTTTTGTGTAAACTTCACAGGCGACAAAACAAAAAAAAAAAACAGGTTTCTCAACTCATACTTCAAGTAACAGAGCAGTGGTGGTCCAGTCCAGTAACGGCCGCGACTTACGAGTTGTAGGTCATAGGTTCGAACCCAGACAGACGCTTTACTTTGTGTAAATTATTTCATCACCACTGCTCTCAAAACGGCGAAGGAAAACATCGTGAGGAAACCGGCATGTCCTAGAACCGAAAATTCGAAGACATGTGACATCTACCAACCCGCACTGGGCCCGCGTGGTGGATTACGGCCCACTCCCTCTCACAGAGAGGAGGCCTGTGTCCCAGCAGTGGAAACATTATAGGCTGATGATGATGATGACTTCAAGTAACAACACTAATAGCGGTCGATGATCGCAAAAAATCATCATATATGTAATATGTTGTGTGGTTAGGTGTTTACTTTTTATAAGGAAACAATAAGCCGAATCGTTGCTCTGTAATCAAGAGTATTTATTTTATTAAATACTAGCTGCGCCCCGCGGTTTCACCCGCATAAGTCTCGATCCCGTGGGAAAAAAAAAGTATCCTATGTTCTTTTTCAGGGTATCATCTATATATGTGCCAAATTTCATACAAATCCGTTCAGCCGTTTTAGCGTGAAGGCGTAACAAACAAACTTACTTTCGCATTTATAATATTAAGGACTAGCTGCGCCCTGCGGTTTCAGCCGCATAAGTCTCGATCCCGTGGGAAAAAAAAAAGTTTCCTATGTTCTTTTCCAGGGCATCATTACAGGGTTACTGGTAACTCGACGTATTCCTTGCAGGACGTCATAGTAGGGTTAAAATGCAACAAATTAAGCCACCAAATGTTCTACCGAAATTCAGTAGTTTTTGAATTAGTTAAGAGTTTTAGTTTTTTTTATGAAAAATCCCAGATTAAATCATTTGAAACCAATTTAAAAATGATTTACGGCGCGACTGTGCGCGACAACCAGTGTCAACTTGCCTGCTTCTTTGGACGCTGCCAGTTTCAGATATTCGCCGATAAGTCGATCCGAAGACACTAACGTGGGGGAGTTGGCGGTTGGGAAAGTGAAGTTGATATTCTCGCCGCGCCTCAGCAGCGTTGCCGTCACAAAGTCCGTAACAGTACATTATGTCAGCGTATTCAGGATTAGAATATGCAGCCATAGTCAGCGCTTATGAAGGCACAGCACAGCACAAGAGCAAGATACGCAGCAACAGTTAGGGAAATAGCCAGTAACAAAACACGAGCTTGCGCGACGTAGAGTTGAAACTAACTAACGCTGACGACCAAATTTTGCAAAATCGCACCCCCTGTCGTGCCGAGAGAACAATAGCGACCAATCACAAAGCTCCCCGAGTGTTTGGAGTTCAAGCGCAGGTAAAAACTACGAATAATACGAATACGAAACAATAGGTTGACCGTCTCGCAATTTTACCTGCCCCCCATAAAACTCTTCTCTTCCCTGGCACACATGCAAAAGTATTGACAATCATACCTTTCTGAATAACTGATAAGACAAGGATATTTTCCTAGTAATTTGTACACCAGGTGTAGTATTTTTTTTTTTTGCACTAGACTACATTTTTTATGAAGTAATAGCAAAAATTACAAAAAATTAAATGTTTGGTTAGTGATATTTGCCAAAGTTTTAGGCATTATTGAACTTTTAATTATTAACAAAGGTCTGCTACGGCGTCAACTATGATAATAACTTAAATTTCAGTACAGTCGCGCCGTAAATCATTTTTAAATTGGTTTCAAATGATTTAATCTGGGATTTTTCATAAAAAAACTAGAACTCTTAACTAATTCAAAAACTACTGAATTTCGGTAGAACATTTGGTGGCTTAATTTGTTGCATTTTAACCCTACTATGACGTCCTGCAAGGAATACGTCGAGTTACCCGTAACCCTGTATGTGCCAAATTTCATCCAAATCCGTTCAGCCGTTTTAGCGTGAAGGCGTAACAAACAAACTTACTTTCGCATTTAGGATTATGTTAGACCACAATATAAACAAAATAACTTCTTGTTACCTAACTTAATAATTACAGATTAAATACATACCTGTAATCAAGAGAAACAACATTTAAAGCTATTGCTTCACTTTATTCTTACTAGCGTAGATTATAAAGTTCTCAGTTATGAAGTCCAATAAGTCATACTGTTTCATATTCAATCCAGAATGTCTATACCACAGAGTTTAAAAGGAAAATAAATATTCTAAATGCATGGAGTTTATAAGCGAGAAATTCTAATGAAGGTTGTAATGATCTTCAGTTACATATACATAATTTTTTTTGTAGCTGTGAATGGCTTCATTGCATTGTCAACTAATTCTCCATCTGTCTATTATCTAAATGTCAAAGCACAATGACATTCGACGCCATTTGCAAAAATTATAGCACATTCACATTGTGACACTGCTTTCGCCCTTTTTTTTTTTTGGGGTGGGAAATCATCAAATAACTTCTCCCGCTCTGGGCGGAGCGGGAGGGCGTGTCAGACTCTTACTGACTAAAACCCACCCGTGTTCCTTCAGTTGCCGTATTGCCAGGGGGGCCACGATTTCCCTATCGGTTTTCTTCGAACCCCCGGCAGGCACTGGCCATAGCGGACCCCGTCAATTCTGCTGACATCTCTTTGAGGCGCGTGTGGAACACAACGCGCCGTCGACCCGGGCTTGGTCCTTATCGGACGGCGAGCTACCCATTGCTCACCGTCCGCAAGACTGCTTTTGCCCTACCTTGTAGATTAATCAGTCACAAAGTTAATTTAGAAAGACCAACACCACATTAGTACTACATCCCAAACCACAATTTTCGTAGGTATCAAAGAACTAAACACGAAAACTAATTGTCTGATCTTTTAATTTATAGCAGTAATGATAAGATTCACCTTCTGATTACCATAGCTCGCAAACTAGATTATTAATTTTCTCAAGGGAATGCATGAGCTGTAAATCTCGTCTAATATTTTTTTTTGCCTAAAGTAAACGGCCCAAAATAACTATGAATAATAATTAAGTATTATTAGAACAGTGTTTAGGCGTAAATAATTGTTTGAGGATGTTTAGCTTAATTTAGTTTTCTATTTGTAGAAAATAGACTGTTGAGTCTTCCGTGAAGTTCAATTTGTTTTGGTGTTTAATTGAATTTTGTGGTGACAGTTTTATTTTTACAATGTTGAGACTATTTTAAGTTCTATTTACATCTTGGTGATTGAAAAAAATACCCTGTAATTTTCTTTCTAAATAAAAAACCCGGCAAAGTGCGTGTCGGACTTCGCACTATGAAGGGTTCTATACTTGGGATGAATTTATCCCAAGAACAAACTTAACATTGTAGTTGAAAAACATGTTCTCCTATACATTCAAACTGCGACTTCTCCGATTATTACTCGTTAACTTGTAGAGCCTACTTAGGTGTGATAGTTTTCCTTTTAACTTCATTGTATATACTACTGCTGTGAATTTTTTCACGTATCCAAAAATAACCATTTAGCTGGCACAGGGGGACACTTGACTCTAACAAAAATTTGCACTTTAAAGCTTAATATTTCGCAAACGGATCCCTGAATCTAAAAATGCTTTTCACACACCCAAAATATTTTAGAACGACTTTTCCAACGACACCGCCACATCATGGGATAAACGAGAAAAAAAAAACATCCCCACTTTATGTGTAGGGAAAGTACCCTAAAAAAGTTATTTTGTTTATGATTTTGTCATTTTTTCTCACATGTCGAGCATGCATTGTATAGTAACCCCAAGGTCGTCTTTTGTAACATTCTACTGCGACCCTTTTGAACAATAGAAATCAAGCATCTTTTGCTCATAAGTTATAACTAATAAACTTATTTTCTTGTTTCAGGTAAAACGCTCAATAATGCTCAAAATGGCGGACGCTTGCGCCGACGCATCCAAGCAGACTCGTTTCCACGAGATGCACGTTCAGAGACACAACAACGTCAGCATCCTGTACGCTGACATCGTCAACTTCACGCCGCTGTCTGAGCGGCTCAGCGCTTCTGATCTCGTCAAGACACTCAATGAACTGTTTGGGCGTTTTGATCAGATTGCTCAGGTATGTGTTAAGATATATTTTTCTGTGAAATGAAATGTTGATATAAATAAAGTAAGCTAGAAATGCACTGTCAATGTTGAGCCTTACTTTAAAAAAAATTGCCTAGCCTTTTCCCAACTACGTCGAGGTCGGCTTCCAGTCTAACCGGATGCATCTGAATACCAGTATTTTACATGGAGCGACTGCCTATCTGACCTTCTACAACCCAGTAACTTGGTTATACCCCCTTGGTACTGGTTGTCAGACTTTCGGGTTTCTGACGACCCGTAACGACTGTCGCCCACGAAGATCCACTTGGTATGTCATGATGGTCCTATTCACGGACCAACCGTGGCAAGCTTAGCTTAACCTGATCGATCATCCCGTGCGGCTGTTATTACACGTCTTCTATACAACTTGTGAACATAAAAGTTATTTTCTTTGAGAGACACGACACGTAACCTTTCAACTGTCATTATCTCGACTTATTTCATGTTAATATAACTAACCCTAAAATGATGCATTTCAACGCATCTAGTCTGATCCAGACTGTTAAGTTGGTCAAAAGAATTGATGTTCAAATTCATCAGATCGCATAGCAATAAACATAATTATACCTATAACAATGTGTTAGCCAATTGTTTGCTAGATTTGTGCTATAGTAGCTATCTAGGCGACTGAGCTCTGCTCTGGTGAAAACAGAGAATGCTCATATAATATGTATAGGATAGTACCTACTAATAGGCCTGTGTCCAAATTTTTGTTTTTTAGTCCGTCTTTCAGATAATAAAAAATATTGGACACGTATTTTTTCTTTTTTGACGTAATCAAAAGATTACGGCGATTCATTGAGTTAAAATGTGGTATGACGTCACGCCTTGCTAGATTTTATACGACGTTGTGACGTAGCGAGCCCCCACTCCCCAACTTTAATGCGTGTTTTCTCAGTTATTTTTGATTAATATGATAAAGCAAAAAATACGTGTCTAATATTTTTTTATTATCTGAAAGACGGACTAAATAGAATTTCTTTATTTTACCTAGGAAACTACCCTATTCGATTCTGCTATGATAGTAGGTACTTACTAATTCCATTCTGCCATGATCATTATTCTAATGTCATGCAGTAATGTCATGTCATTATTCATTATCTTATTCTAAACTTTGGGCGACCGAGCTCTGCTCGGGTGAAAATACGGAGATGAATTTTGCCAGATATGAGACCTAGCTAAATCGATTTTTCGGCCCCGTAAACCCCAATAATGCAACTTTTATCGAAATTGTTAGAGCGTATTTCGAGAACGTGAATACAAGTCCATATGCAAACAAATATATATACAAATATTACTCGTTTAATAGTATAGGATACTATGCAAAGAATATCTTAACCGAATCGCGTATTTGATAAGATTCCTTAGGGAAAATCGCGTATTCTCTCTAACATAAAGCACTGCCCTTCAAGAACGAAGCAAGATTAGTATTCTTTAGACACGGTCTTTAGAACAATATGGTAAATAAGCATTGACGTCACCACTCCTTGCAGTTTTCCTTATGAATAACAAAGTTGAACAGAGTAATACTAACAACAATGTTAGAACAAGACTTGGGAAATATTAATTGTTTAGTAGAAAAGAAGATGTGAATAATAATCGTTAGAAGCATTCATGGCAATTATGACTTTACTGCTTAACTAAAAATAGAATATTTAATTAGTATTTATTAGTTACTTCAGAAATCTTAGAAATAATTTGAGAGCAAGTAAGTTGGTATGTAAGCTTAGCCCCAGAGTGATCTGAACTGGTCTGAAGCGTAATCTTGCTGTCTATACTGTGCGTGTGTGTGTATATAACATAATCAGCCTAATGATGTTCCCACTGCTGGGACACAGGTCTTCTCTCTTTTTGAGAAGAAGTGGGCCGTAATCCACTACGTGGGCCCAGTGTGGGTTGGTAGATGTCACATGTCTTCGAAGTTTTGGTTCTAGGCATGGGCGTACCCAGCATTTTTCAGGGGTGAGGCAGAAGTAAATAAACTCGACAAGTATTAGGAATTTCTCTCGATAAAACTCGATAACTAGGCATGCGCGCTTGATTCATCGATACTGCAATGTTTAGCGCGGTAATTTTGAATGTTGACAAATGGATAATTAATTTTGTTACATAATAAACCAACATTTTTAGCTTGTCAGAGACCAGGGTGGGGCAAATGCCCCACCGTGCCCCACCGTGGGTACGTCCATGGATCTAGGACATGCCGGTTTCCTCACGATGTTTTCCTTCACCGTTTTGGGAGCAGTGGTGATGAATTAAATTACACAAAGTAACGCGCCTGTCTGGATTTGAACCCACGATTTACAACTCGTAAGTCGGGGCTAATACTACTGGGTCATCACTGCTGTGTAATATAAAATCAATCAATATGGCAAGCATGGCGGTAGTGAACATTTTCAGTTTGACCGTGGACTTCTTCTTCCCAGCTAAAGGCACTAGGAAGTGGTGAAGGGTGGGCGTTTTGGGGAACTGTCTTATGTAATTTTGACGTTCGAAAAGTGCTAATTCTCAGCCTAGTTTGAATAAATGATTTTTGATTTTGATTGACTAAAGCGTTGATCGTCAATTCTGAAGTCCCCCAGGTTTTGTTACCTTTACTACAGATAATATACTTAATACTACGTCCTTTACTAATATTTCACCTTACCAATATCAATACTATAGAATAGCTAATGACCTGAAATCATCTCTCTCTCATAGTACACTTTCACTGTCCTTGCATTACAAGTAATGTACTGAAGATGTGGCCCTATACGTCCGTGCATGACATGTAATGCATTTTTGAAAATGATCGATTTGTAATGAAATAGTTATCTGCGTTGTGTTCCATGCGCGCCTCAAAGAGATGTCAGCAGAATTGACGGAGTCCGCTAGGGCCGATGCCTGCCGGGGTTGCGAATAAAACCGAAAGGTAGATCGTGGCCCCGGGCAACATGGCAACTGAAGAAACACGGGTGGGTTTTAGTCAGTAAGAGTCTGACACGCCCTCCCACTCCGCCCAGAGCGGGAGAAGTTATTTGATAAATTCCCACCCAAAAAAAAATATGGGTGTTAGACGAATTTTTGCTATTGTAGAATTAGTAAATTACCTTATAAAACATCATATTGCAATATTATTATTGGACGTATGGTAACAGGATTACCAACCTTGGGACAGTGAAAGGGATAAAATAAATAACTCGTTTCCACCCGCCATGCATGCCAACTAGTGCTGTTACCTGACACGTCGGAAATTTAACAAGTTTCATGCATAAAGAATGAAGGTGTTATGCTTAGTCTGTCTTGTTTGATGCAACCGAGTTTGATGTAAAGGTTTTGTGCTTTTTGAAGCTGCTAGATTGATGAAGGTTTCTGAAAGTATGAGTAAATCTTTGATTAATGAATCTGAATCTGTTGTCAGGACGTGTTGTGATTTTTTATGGTTTTAAAAGTAATTTAGGGTGTTTTGTATGTTAAAACATTAGTACCTGGGCGACCGAGCTCTGCTCTGGTGAAAATAGAGAATGCTCATTTAATAGTATAGGAAAGTTTGTACTAATTCCATGCTGCCATGATAGTAGGTACTTACTAATTCCATGCTGCCATGTCATTATTCTAAGGTAGCCATCTTGTTCTAAACTTTGGACGACAAAATAACACTTTGTTCGACCCGGGAATCGAAACCAGCAGTAGCGCTAATCGATTTTTAAATCGATTAGCTGCTGAGCTAAAACTTTAGCTTTAAACCTTTTGTGTAAGTACCGCTGTACCTAAATATTATTTGGAAAAATTATTCAGAACATTCAAATTAAAATTTGTTGGGGCGGAAAGTTTCCGTATCCCAATACTTTCATGCAAGTTATTAAAACTATAGCATAACATATAGATTTTGTCGCACATACATGAGCTTAATAATTATAAAAGCTTCACAAACTTCCCGTAATCATGAATACAACATCGCTGAACAAAAATATTGTGCATTTTGTTTTATAACCCAGTTTGTCAGTTCCTAACTATATAGTTTGTTAGTAGTAGTCGTTTAACTTTCGTAATTAAGTTTTTTAAAATTGTCTGCAACCTCGCTGTAGAGGGAAATTGTGGATTAGTAAATCGATTGCCTCTCAGTTTTCCATTTCAATCAGAAATAGCGAAGTAAAAAAAATGTGGATATTTAATCTACTCAACCTTTTTCTACAAAATTTGATAGTGCCTTCTTCTTGTACCTTTACTTATTTTTGCAATAAATCCGACATACGATTACGTTTAGTGAAATTGACAACCTTAAATGTTTAATTTTAAAGAATATTTTTATGTTATTTCCGATTCTAAAATTGTAGAAACAACTGTCTAGCTCAAAATAAAAAACATTGGTAAAAAACACATAAACCTACATGGCCACTAATGAAACGTCAGAACCGTCAGAAAGAAAAGAATGTATAAAAATAATAAAAATAAAAACCTATTATAACCAAATGACATGATTGCCAATACAACAGTAGAAATTTGAATAAATATCATGTCCACAAAAGCCACTAGTAAAGACTTGAAATTAGAATTGTATAAATAATCCTTAATATTATAAATGCGAAAGTAAGTTTGTTTGTTACGCTTTCACGCTAAAACGGCTGAACGGATTTGGATGAAATTTGGCACATATATAGATGATGCCCTGGAAAAGAACATAGGATACTTTTTTTTTCCCACGGGATCGAGACTTATGCGGGTGAAACCGCGGGGCGCAGCTAGTACTATATATATTGTAAAGGTTTATAAATATAGTGTCAAATAATGAGATGATTCTATCAAGAAAGAACGTAAAAAAAACAACCATTTAAAAAAAAAATACACTACAAAGTGAAAAATAACTTTAATTTTGGAAGTCGGTGTCTTGGATTTTGTATTTTCATATTTTGCCACCGACTTCCGAAATTAAAGTTATTTTTCACTTTGTAGTGTTTTTCTTGAAGTCGGTTGTTTTTTTTTTGTAAAAAGTTTTTATTTTTCACTTTCTATTTGTGGTACCTATCCCACACACATTCGAATACCACTACCTGCTACCAGTGACAGGAACTTATCATATCATCTACATACTAAGTGGGAAAAAATACGTATTTTGTAGCTAACTCAAACACTACCCAAGCAAAGTTAATAAAATTTATATGGGACCAATTTGAGAGCATACCCTTTCAAACAAAAGAAACATTTTCAAAATCGGTCTACAATTGACGGAGAAATCGGTGGCCATACATAAAAAAAACCTCCTCCTTTTTGGAAGTCGGTTAAAAATAAAAATAAACATCGTAATTTGGCAGCAGTTAATAGACACTTAAATAAATATGCTATAAATGTGCCAGGGAAGCTACGTCTAAAGAAGGAATTATTGCCAAACTTCCTTGTCTTCAACCTAGTCTTTCAATTTTATAATATGCTTTTTTGATAAGTACAGAACAAGGTAAGTGATAGCTCCTAACAATTTATTTACCAAACGCGGAATACCGATCACAATTCTAGAGCACTGCTAAAGGTGCTGATAAACTTGAACATTCACTTGTAACAAAACATCTAGCATTCGCCGTTTTTAAATTTGTCGAACTGAACAACGAACAAAGCCAAGCATAGAGCCAAACATCGCTCCGAACATTCTCACGATCATTCTAGCGAATGCTCTAGTCAATGCTGGTCAAAACAATATTCCTCACGAAGATGTCGGACTTGACGGTCGCGTGTGCAACAATGACAGAATGGCTCGGCTCGGCAAAAAGCTCGAAGCAAATTTACTGTCCTTTCGCTAGAATACTCACTAGAATACTCGCTAGAATGCTCGCTAAAATGATCCCGTTTATTTTTCTGTTTTATAATATTCGGTAGAATGCGCATTACAAGTGAAAGCTCAAGTTTATCAGCACCTTAACACTCTGTAGAAAATTCAATCTAAACTTATACGCGAGCAAAACACAATATTTTATGTAATATTGTGAGAATTTCGCTTTCTTTGTAATATTACAATTTTGTCACATTTTCTTTGTGAGGTATATAGGAATAGTGATAAGCCCCCGCAGGGTATTGTCTTTTGCAAGAAATGTTAGAGCTGTGATTTTTGCATGATTCGATACTAAATGTTTGGGAATATCATTTGCGTGACTTTATTTGATTTTCCGCCCTTTTTTCGGAGTTCGTGATACCAATACCTAAACCATAACCTCACGTTTTCTTCTTATGGGGGTAGGCAGAACTATAGAACGCCACCTGCTACGATCCTTACATACATCTGGTCATACTCGCACGCCGGTTGCGAGGACCACGCACCTGACCTTTCTGAAGACCATCATCAACGTCGCTATAATTTATTATGTCGCCTTAGGGCGTCCCGGCGTCTCCACTCACATAACATATCACAACATCACGCCTTGTTTCCCCAAAGGGTTGGGTAGAGGTACACCCACATTTCGCCAGTTATGTTTAAATCCCATGTAATAGGGGGCGAGCCTATTGCCATCAACTGGGAATAAATCCAGACTCCGGGCTGCTACTGAGAAATTTCATATTGAAAAACACAATAACACTGCTCGACCTGCCTTATAAATACCATATATGTAAGCAATATTCAGTAATCATTACATGAACAAATTCCAACACCTATAGCTTGGCTTTGGATCCAAAGGGGGCTATGAGGCTGCTGTACATGCCCTTTCCAGTTTTTAAATTCCGAATGAGATCATCTTTTTTTCTTGGCGTTCTTTAGAACGTCTTCAACTCTGTTAACATGGTACTGTTCACTTTGGTGGCTAGCTAAACTAAAAAAGGAGTTACGAAAATAGGAGTGAGTTAAACTGCAAGTTCTATGACGAAGATATTGTCACCAAGATTAGTGTAGGGTGAACTCGAATATCGTCACTAATGGAAGCTTTTTGAGTGCTCTCCATTGTTACTATCGCACAAAAAAGTATATTTTAAATGTTTTCACACCTGAGTTCACTATATAACAATAGTCTATTATATCGAGTTTATATGAAGTTACCGCAGTCTACCCACTTGAAGCCAAATAACAAGGCGGTTCCAACCTCCTCCAAAATCATTAGCTCCTGAGCATTAAGAGAACTTCAGACATTTTAAAACAGTCTCATAACAGTTCGCTGGAGTGTAAACCATTTGTAATATATCGAGATAAAGGAGCCTGGAGACAGTTGGGACCCAACAGAAAGGGCAGAAGATAAAGTTAAAATAATAGCCGAGAAAATTCATGAAGCAAGAAAGATAAATGAGCAGGCAAAATTCATACACCTGTAGAAATTGGAAACTTTTACTAACAATAGCAAGTTTTCATTAAAGGGGTAAGGCATTCTTTGCTGAAGTTATAAACAGTGAGATTCTGTCCACATAAATATACCACGATGAATATGATCAAATGTGTTTGCATACAGCTTTAAAAAGGAGGCACTGAATCGCAAATTCGAATTCAACTCATTGATTCAGAATGTATTAGAAATCAGCACTTAGAACGTCCACATTACAACAGATATACAGCTTTCTAAAACCTTTCCTCCACTGACAGATGTCTGACAAAGCATATCTAATAATCATTACAAAATCCTGGTCTGCAATTGTGCTGCGCTTAGCAATCTAGTCTTTGTTATAGGTATTCTGCATATTCCTACTCTGTGGCAAAGAAACTGAATTCAATTTACCCCCATAGAGTGGCAGGGTGCGCCAGGGAAACACAATCGCTGTCGGACCCTGGCAGAAAGCGTTCCTTCTCGTGTTGTACACAAATATTTAAACGCGCTTTCATTTGGTCTTGAGGATGCAATCTGTTCGCGGAACATGTCTGCTACTGAATGTTTATTTGTAGATATATGTATTTTACAATGTCGGTCTCACGTAGTCTGAGGAAGGTTGTGTGGATCCTTGTGATGCAATCTATTGATCGTCAGTATGTCTACCGAAGAGTGAAATAAATATTTTTGCTGGTATGAGGGTGCTACGTGTTCGTTTCTGCAGTATTTGTTGAACAACAAAGCCAACCCGAATCAATTACTGAACATATTCGGCTTTCATTCGGCTCATGCCGATCGGCAAACTTCGTTCGGAACTCTCGCTTAATCATATTTGGGTCGGCTCGGCACAACGCACGCTAAGCTGAGCGGCCTTTGTCCGAACATTATATCTACATAATTATATTTAATTTTGCCGCCCGGCTGTGCCGAATCAGACCGACCCGAACCCCCACACTTCACTCCAAATTCAAATTCAAATTCATTTATTGGTGTGATTTTTGGTACATTTTACATGAGATCTTAATAATAAATAATTCGCTCCTCAAAAAGCTACCTTTAAAGGTGTACACACTTTCACATAATAATTAGTTATTTATATTAAAAAGAATAATCAACATATTAAAATAAAATACGAAACGAAACACAACATAACTTAAGACAGAAAAAACAAGCGAAATATTAACAATTGAGTATACATGTAGATAATGAATGGAAATAAAGATAATAATACAATGTCAAAATTAAATAAATATCAATGTCAAATAACTAGCAATTTATCATTAAGGAATTCGTCAATAGTATAATAACATTTTTTCAATAATAGATGCTTAATTCCATTTGGCAATTTATTAAATATTTTCATCAAAGTATGCTTTTAGCCAACTTTATTTTCATCATCAAGGCGGTCTTTGATGGTCGAACGCATAATTCATGTCTATGTACTTGTCTAATCATTTTATAGCGATGTTCAGATGCTTTTCTGAATAGATGCATGTTCTTGTTCAGAGTGTTTTTGCGATTTTGAATGCTTTTGACAGTTTCGACTAGTAAATCATACTGATGATTAAACGCAGTTAAAATGCGATGCTGTCGGACCATATCGTATTTATACTCAGGAGGAATTGGAACAGTTTTTGAAAGTAGGGTTATGTTTTTCAACGCCCAATACGAAAACTTTTAGTTGATAGATAGATAGATAGATTCATTTATTTGCCTGAAATATGGTATTTTACAGATTTTATAACAAATACACAATAGTTCTACATATTCCGCCAACTAAATTCGGCATGCAAATTTTGTGACAATAACAATGATTCTAATTTAACAAAATAATTAAATTCCAATGTCAGAAAAAATAAGTACTAAATCAAGAATTGTTTAAATTATCAAATTACAAATTTAATGTCAAATAAAAATAACAATTACAAATTTTCTAAAAATCGACTTACAAAAATAAAAATTAAATTGGAAATTAAATTACAAAATATTATGTCAATAGCTTAAAATAAAAATGTCAAATGTAATTTACATGTCCTGCAATTTTCTAACAATTTTTTTTTCTTTTTTTTTTTTTTTTTCTAATTTTTTAACTATTGTTCATATTAGTTAACTAAAATGTGGCGGCTTGCTGACCACTAGAGCAATAAAAAAAATTACCATGCATTTTAAAAGCCGCACTACTACCGTAAGCTTTGGCTCCTGTTTATTTTCAAAACACAAAGGTTTGTCACAGGAATTTGTGTGTCGTTTGAAAGGACGCTGTGGCTACTAACTAGATGCAGTCACTCTCCGGCTTTCAGCTTCCAATATTGGTCAGGCGAAACATTTTCGTACATTTTTGGTACTTATCTGTATAGGTACCAGTCTGTGGTACACACGGCTACACATCAAGCCATACATTTTTAACCGACTTCCAAAAGGAGGAGGTTCTCAATTCGACTGTATGTTGTTTTTTTTTTTTGTATGTTTGTTACGCGATTACTCCGTCAATTATGAATTGATTTTGATGATTCTTTTTTTGTTTGGTAGATCATATTTCAGAGGTGGTCCCATATAAATTTTATTAACTTTGCTTGGGTAGTTTTTGAGTTAGCTTCAATAATACGTATTTTTACCTCACTTAGTATGTGGATGATATTATGATAACTTCCTTTCACTGTTATTTACATGTCAGTGGTATTCGAATTTGTGTGGGGTAGGTATCACAACTAAACAGTGCAAAATAAAATCTTTTAAAAAAAAAAAAAACATCCGACTTCGAAAAAAACACTACAAGGTGAAAAATAACTTTAATTTCGGAAGTCGGTGACAAAGAACGAAAATTCAAAACCAAAGACACCGACTTCCGAAATTAAAGTTATTTTTCACCTTGTAGTGTTTTTTTCGAAGTCGGTTGTTTTTTTTTTTTGTAAAAAGTTTTTTCAGTATAAGCTGACCTCGCATTGTACGGAAATCCTACACAATGCGAGATCAGCATAAACTGGAAATGTATAGCTTGATGTGTGGCCGTGTGTACCTTTGTATTTCGGGAAACGAAGGAAACGAGTTTTTACAGGGTTGTAAAGGTAATAGCCAGTAAAAAACTGAAAGAGAGTGAGTTGTATATTGATTTTAGAGAGTAAGTTTTATATGAATTCAGAAAGTTTCGTGGAAAAGTTGAATTGTTTAGTCAGCTATTGACAGTAGGGGAAAATTGCTGTAAAACTAACGTTACTATTATTTGTTGTTTTATGTTTACATTTAGTTGCTAAACAAACAAATGTCTACTAACTAAACAGTACGGTGTACAGCGTTCATAATATCAAAACGAAAACAGTTTATTTATTTTTGACTACAAATATGTGTTTAAACAGTAGGTACTTGTACCACCGCTGATTAACGAGAAGGGAGAAGAGTTGGCAACTAAATACGAGTTGCGATCTTGTGTTCGTTTAGTACAAAGCTTGAGTTTCTCAGCGAGAGTTATAACCGCAAATCGAGCATCGCTGAGCGAGTACTCTCTGGTCGCTTTAAAAAGCGCATACTCGCTGGCGGTGTGATCAGTCAGAAAAAACTATTAATATGTTTATCTACACCCATGCTATAAATCCTCAATAAAAGTTTCAGTTAACTTATTGCCAACATTAAAACAACCAATGTCATAGTAACCATAATATCATCCAAACGAGTGTTATAATGTTGTACTAAATTTCATTATGCAACTCAAATTTCAAAAAAGAACTTTGCCATGAACGCGCCACAGCGCAGTTATTAAAAAAAATCATAAAGGTTATTCGATTTCACGTCGTATCCCGCCATTTTTGTTCGATATTAGTATTGCAAAAATTTATTACTTTGTTGTTTACAAAAATGAGTGATACAAGCTTTGATAACACACTACCAGATATTTCCAATGCAGCAAAGGACATTTCTGATCAATTATTACCAGAAAAGTCGAGAAAACAATATTTGGCTTCAGAACTTTTTATAGAGGATTCATATCATGGCTGTAGATAAAGTCTTGTACGCGTACAAGACTTTATCTATACCCATGATATGTACATAATTAGGTATTAACACTCATGTGATACAATACCCCTTATTATACAACAGTTGCATAAATAACTATTATGTACCTATCTCTTTTACTTACATTGGACCTACAATCTTTTGTACGTTACATAAGCGAGAAAATCGTTGATAACTATACTCCATTTGAAATAAGATTAGACATTTAGTTAAACCTTCCCAACCAGCAAAGTAGTCCTGGAATGCGATTTTATAATGCTATGTGGACTTATATAGCTCCGATGATGGTTTTGGTATATGCTACTGCGCTTTTAACAGCATTAATGAATGCCGTTTTTACTTCAGTACGATTAATCCTATAATTTGAACTTATATCGGTATATAGGATCATATTTCGTGGCTCCTACTGGATTAAGAGTCCTATAAAAGCTAGGAACAAAACTAATTGCACTCAGGAGTAATTAATCCGGTAACTCAGACTTATATGCGCCTATAAGATAACATCTTAGGAGCATTTAAATCTTAAGACTCCTCGAGGAGCATCTACCAGGAATATATACACTGAGGCGCAATCACTCTTGTTATTTATACTTATAACCTCATATAAGCTAATATTTTATGGCCAATATAAGTAAATTCAAGTTAAACTACTGAAAAGCATTTATATTTCTGGTCTGGTTTTACATTACCTTAGAAGTGTATTTTATATCCGCGTTTCAAAGATAATAAAATCACTAAGATTATAACAGCACGCAGTAGGATAAAATGTTCCCTATATAGTTTTATCGTATGCCATTATAACCTTAGATACACTTATATAGGCATTCCATAGTAGTTTTATAATCTAAGTAATCTCAAACAATCCTGGTTAAAACTCTTATAAGGTCACTTTTGCTTGAAACGACCAATATAGGCTAAAACACGCTTTATATAGTTACGCAAATTCTATTATAGGATTTGACATCAGCCATTAAGATTGCAACTGTTTTTGTCTACGATATTGATAATGGATTTAAATAAGTGGAAGCGGTTAAAAAAAGTGGTTCTTATAAAAGAAAAGTTAAAAAAAACTACCAAGATATGTTAACCGCAGTGAGCACTGATGTATTAAATTTAACTGGTGAAGAGCGCATCGCGAATTCTGGTGAGGGTTCCGGACAAGATAACTGTAGTACTACTTTAGATGGAAGAGGTTCGGACTACGAAAGTTATAATGAAAAATCATTGAGCGATTCTGAAAGGGATAATGAGACAGAACTTTCAGATTACAACAAAAATTTAGAACTGCGTTATTCTATTAAAAACTGGGCTTTAAACTTCAATATTTCTCATGCTGCATTAAACTCTTTACTTGAAGTTATAAATGTGAGAATAAACGATGTTTTGCCTAAAGATGCACGAACACTACTAGATACAAATAAAGAAAACCTACACATTACTATTTCGCCCCCAGGGCACTATTGGCACAATGGTCTGACCAAATGTTTGAAAAGAATTTTTGAAAATGTTTCCTGTCTACCAAAGGAGGTTTCTCTGAATATTAATATTGATGGATTACCAGTCTTTGGCAGTTCGCGATACCAGTTTTGGCGTATATTATGTACCATCTTCGAAATACCAAATTTGGCACCGTTTGAGAAAAACGGCTGTGACAGACGGGACGGACAGACACCGAGGTGATCACATAAGTATTCCGTTTTTCCTTTTTGGTACTGAACACTAATAACAAAACTTGAATTGAAACTACTGAAATAAATAAAACTTAATACTGGTACCTACTTATAATAAAAAAATATTCACAAAAATTTCAACTAAGCACGAGACTACGTCCTCACTGTTCAACAGTTTCATTCATACTGCTCGCTCGCTCTAACATAACATAACACCAAATTAAAAGCGTGCGCGCGGTAATTCCCCGTATTGTGTCGTAGATAGATCCTTAAGATTTTATTTATTATTGCTCATATATCAGATACTTGAAGTCTTTTCAACTTATA
This sequence comes from Agrochola lychnidis, assembly GCA_963680765.1. Classification (NCBI taxonomy): domain Eukaryota; kingdom Metazoa; phylum Arthropoda; class Insecta; order Lepidoptera; family Noctuidae; genus Agrochola; species Agrochola lychnidis. The sequence continues at coordinate 22,492,838 of OY796866.1, forward strand.
CTGAATATTATGCTAGTTTCTAATAAATAACTAGGTAAAAATATAAGTAAGTATAGGTACTTTCATTTTTACTCACATAAAACTAGGTAATTATAAATATTGTGTTACGTAGTACATATTCAGTTAGGTACTAGTTACAAATTTCACACTCGTCTCTCGGGTAGTGATCATAAACTGCGTAGGTAGAACAATTATCACACCAAAACCAATCTTGATTCAGCAATGATTTGATGTCGTCTCGATTCTTGGTAAAATGAAAATCTCTAGTGTTAGTAGAAACCATGACTTGACAACCGGGACATGTCTCCGATAGCAAGAAATGTGTAACACTCCAAGGCCATTTTAAGTTCTTTAGAGATCGGAAATCATTTTTTGTTAAAAATCGATCGATATCCAGAAATACATACTTTTATTTCGATCGTTGGCAACCTGAATATAATAATTAGATATTAATTATAACATAACCATTAAATTAAATAAAAACAATGTTTAAACTAATGTTTAACCTAGCACGCACAACAAACCCTTACAATATTCCTATAACATGCTAATCTATGAATATCAATAGAGTTTGTTTTTATCTGGGCAATGTGGAACCCTAATTGGTAACAATATATAATAATATGGCGAATCTTCTTCGGTTTTAACACTCGCCAATTTAGAACCAATGTTACTTATATTGGCGCTAAGTCACACTTGGCAATGCTCACCGAAAAAAATGGTAACTGTTCATGATATTTTCATATTAAAATAAATAATATTAAAATGTAAATAAGTAAATTACAAGAAGCGCTTTAAATTTTTAATTAAAACCATGATAGAATTTTCAGAAAATTCACATTCCCCTACGAATATACACCAGACTAACAACAATAAGCTTTTGATTTTCTACTATGGTTGACATTTATTATTATTAAATTAAACTTAAGTAATATTTACATAAATACTATACTTACCCTTATTCAAAAAGTTTAAACAATTCCTGGACCGACACAACACAATTCGACTGTTCACTAAATGTGAGCTTAAAGAAGCATTGCGAGGCGCGTATTCATCTCAAATTTTCCTATAATTTACTTATATTGGCATTTGCAGGACTACTTGCATTGCCGTAATTCTATTACAGGAGCAATATAGGCGTAAACGGCATTGAAGCGGTCTATTATAAACACGATATAAGTAAAAGTTTACTTATAAAGTGGGCCCTTTTCCGGACTTATATGCGGATATAAGTCTCATATAGTCCTAGGGAAATGATCTCCTGGAGATAGTTTAAAAACTACTTTTTGTTGGTTGGGTTTTTTACAGTTCGTTCAACCGATTTTGACTTCTATTGCGTTAGTGGCATGACAAATGGCAGCTGCAGTAAACAGTTGGTTTGTAACCACTTTTTTTGCTTTTAATGCCATCCTTATGGCTACGTAAAAGAAGTCAAAATCGGTTGAACGGACTGTAAAAAAGGTTTGTTTAAATGTCTAATCTTATTTCAAACGGAGTATAGTCGCTTCGTCGTCGGCGGGCGGTAGGACAGTTGCCTAAAATTCTAGCCTAAAATCTTTCAAATGTCGAATAGAACACAACTAAACAATGCTTTTGGAAAGTTATTACAAAAATATTAATATTATATTTTAATCAGCTCCCATTATACAAGATAACACTGAAATTCAGGTTCAACGTACGCCCCACCTCTAGCTGTATGTACCAATAAAACTTTTATCTATTTCACAACATTGCATAAAATAACACAAGTTATGCGCATATCAATACAGCCAATCAGTAATTGCACTTTGTCTAATCAGTGGATGTTATTTTGTTTATCTTTTTTACGTATCTCGATTGTTTTTACTATCTCTTGTTCACCAGTTGAGAGGAGTTTCAAATTAGTTATGTTGGGCTTTGACCTCGGGATTTAAGTTATTCGAAAGATGATTGGATCAACTTTTATTCGACTTTTCGTAGTCAGATCTAATTCAGTTTAAGAAAGTTGCTTGTATATTATTTTCTCATGAGGAAATTCTATTGAATATTCTCCGAGTCGGGAAGTGATGGGGTACGTTGTATTCCTACTAACCAGCCATATTAAGGTAGCTTGTTCTTAGCATATATTAAGGATGGGAAACTCTGGTATTGATAGTGGAATGTACCAGTTCAATCCCGTAGGTTCTTTGAGTTTCATATACATAACTTTTGAAGGAAAATTCTAAAGCAATAAATACATAAATAATGCAAATAAATCCCCCTTAAAACCAGAAACCAATAATAAATTATTTTAAATACTCATCGATCTACGAGGAAAATATAATTTTGATTTCAATATTTTATCTTGTGAGAGGTGATTGTACTCGTAAACATAAACATCTTTTAGTTTTACAATATTCATAGTGCAGACTGTGAAACCAATTTTCATTTAGCTCATTCTTTATTAGACAGTATGAAGAAAAATTGTTTTCAAACTAAATAAAAGATTATTTTGTTTTTGTTAGTTTACTAGATTGAAAGGGCAAAGATATTAGATTTTGTGAGTAGTTTATAAATTATATTTACAGTCGAATGTGTTTTTGTGGACGTTTCAAAGATATTTGATATTATTTTCATTGACAAATCTTTAAAGTAGAAGACGGATTATTCTTTATTTTGAAACTCTTTCTCAAATGAACATGACATGCAGGTAATAGCTCCTTTTAAAATTATTCAGGGTGCCTTTGCGTCTACTTTTGGGAGTTGGTTGACGTCGTGTTGACGCCACGTAGACGCTACACTTGCGTTGCGTTTGGGCTTTAGAGATCATTCGTGAAACACCATAGTCAGCAATGATGCGAAGACTCAAAATCCTGCAAAAATAAAAACACCGTTCTCTATCAAATTACATCGCACGAAATAATTCAAAATTAAAAAGTAATTTATTCAAACTAGGCTGAGAATCAGCACTTTTCGAACGTCAAAATTACATAAGACAGTCCCCCAAAACGCCCACCCTTCACCACTTCCTAGTGCCTTTCGCTGGGAAGAAGAAGTGGTGCAACAAACTTCCCAGCAGCACAGCTGTCTGTTCAAGTTAGAAAAAAAAAAAGATTCTAAACAATAGTATGTAAAATTATTTACATTACGCAACACAAAACATAATTTAAATGATAAATTATTGGCCATATGCCGGCAGCTAGCACACGCCAATATACCAACCAAAAACATCGAGAACAATACTCAAGCAGAAATAAAAAATTAAAAAACTAAACGTAAACAGAACTAAATATCTAAATAAAAGCCTCCAGGCATAAAGGGCGTGCCCGCTTACAAAAAACTATTTAAAGCTGTAGTTGGAAGTTATAAATGATAAACTAGGACCATCGAGGTAAAATAAATCCCATCAAAAACATAAATGTGAAAATGGGAGCCAAATTCCATAAATATGGTTGTCGACTTCGCCGACAAAAGAATTGAAATCTAAATGGGTGCCAAGTTCTGTAGATAATCCTGAAATTTATTTATAAGAACATGCAACTTTCTAAAATAAAATTAAAACACAAATTCTTGTTTTTTCTGCTATAACAATGTTTGCTATTTAAAAATATTACTTCTTAAATTTGAACAGTCGAATTATTTACACAAAGCACTTAGGATAAATTGAAGCTCAAGATTTGACTTGGCTAGTTTTTACATACAAGTTATCTTATATTTGGCTAATCAATTTATCATCTTTATATTTGTCTACAGTGTCGCGGTGCAAAAGAACTAAAACAAACAGGGTAACTTTTTTATGCTGGTGTGCATTACAGCTACGTCTTACACTCGCGCCACGTCATTGTGCTGTAATTTTACTTTTTTAGTGTGCGTGCATTAAGCGGCTAACAGTTGGACGCTATTTTTTTATCGAGTTTACAGCTTTGACTGTCTACCTAGGCATATTTAATTATTATTATTTAATTTTAAGTAGGCACTCAACATCAAATAAGTAATTCATGATGTGCTTACCTGTAAGAAATTTGTACACTAGTCTATAAGTTTATTGCATGTATCTCATATCTTTGTATCGGTGTACTTAATTGTTGGTGAGCCAAATAAATAAAGTAAAATATTCATATCTTTGTTCTTTATGTTATGCGCAAGTTACTGTTTCTTATTGTAACTGTTTACAGCTTTGACTGTCTACCTAGGCGTATTTATATATTTGTTCTTTATGTTATGCGCAAGTTACTGTTTCTTATTGTAACTGTAAGGTCAAAATATCTTCTTTCTCTAAAATTTCAGCTTGCTGGTAAAAACTAGCCAAGTCAAATCTTGAGCTTCAATTTATCCTAAGTGCTTTGTGTAAATAATTCGACTGTTCAAATTTAAGAAGTAATATTTTTAAATAGCAAACATTGTTATAGCAGAAAAAACAAGAATTTGTGTTTTAATTTTATTTTAGAAAGTTGCATGTTCTTATAAATAAATTTCAGGATTATCTACAGAACTTGGCACCCATTTAGATTTCAATTCTTTTGTCGGCGAAGTCGACAACCATATTTATGGAATTTGGCTCCCATTTTCACATTTATGTTTTTGATGGGATATCATTACTTTTTGTAAAGAAATTATTATTATTCGTCAATCAAACGTGATCTATTAAATTCTTTTTGTAAATATGCGTAGCAATATTGTGTAAGAATGTAGGTATTTCTTTCGTAACAATTGTTACAATTTTCCGCAATGATGTCAGATCGCTGAGCCGGCGCGGCAAGTATTATTATTAAAAAAAACGTATGCAGTCGGGGAGCCTCATGTCGTATGGCATTTTACTGTGGGGTCGGGCTGCTGACATTGAATCCATCTTTATTTTGCAAAAGAGAGCTATCAGAGCCATTTATAATCTACGTCGCCGCGAATCTCTCACGAAACTTTTTAAAAGGATTAATATTATGACGGTACCTTGCCAATTCATTTATGAAAATATTATGTATGTAAGGAAAATCCACATGTCTTTAATAAAATAAGTGATAGACATAATTTTAATACTAGAAATAAAGATAAACTAGATCAACCATTTTTTAGATTATTTTAAGTACATACATCTTTTATGGGATACTGTGTTAAATGTTACAACAAAATACCTTGTGACATTTAGCAATTAAATGAAAGAAAATTTAAAACTCATATTAAAAATACACTTTGTAAACAAGCATATTACAAATTAGAGGATTATATCCAAGATAAGAGTGCTTGGAAACATGCTGGTCCTGCTCCATAGGACAATTTAGAATCAAGACAAAATCAAACTGTTTGCTAATTTAATTGTAAAATTTATTACTTTGTGTTTTATGACATTGATTTTACATTCTGTGATTACTTCCTCACACACTGACTTATTAATTGTAAAATTTTAGGAAAATCGTCTACTTTTACAATGTTTGTAAATATGTGAGCACCATGTATCTATCACATATTAAATTATCTGTCGTTGTTTCATTTTTAATTCTTTTTACCTATTGTGGTATAGTAATTTTATTCTAGGTGCACCGTCTTCACATATAATTATTATTTAACAAATGTACGTACATATACAAACAATTGTAAAACATTTTAAAAGAGTAACGGTGGAGTTTCTTGCCCATTCTTCTCCATACGAAAACTACCTTTTGGAAGGGGCGAATAGAATCAATTTTATTATTTTGTAATTTTTGACGTTCAAAAGTGCCATACATGGGCCTATTTGAAATTAATGATTTGACTTTGACTTTGACCCCGTCAGGAACAAAGTTCCTTCTCACGTATGATTTAATTATTTAATTTTTACAGCCGCCCCTTTTTTTTTTTAAGTATCTTCTCCCGCTCTGGACGGAGCGGGAGGGCGTATCAGACTCTTACTGACTAAAACCCACCCGTGCTCCTTCGGTTGCCCTGTTGCCGGGGGCCACGATTTCCCTATCGGTTTTTTTCGAACCCCCGGCAGGCATTGGCCCTAGCGGACCCCGTCAATTCTGCTGACATCTCTTTGAGGCGCGCGTGGAACACAACGCGCCGTCGACCCGGGCTTGGTCCTTATCGGACGGCGAGCTACCCATTGCTCACCGTTCGCAAGCCCGCGCCTACGGTGGCCGGAAATCGGCTCGCGATTCCCGCCCCGGGCGTCTCCTCCTGCAGCGGTTAGGGGCGTGAGGGCGCGAACTTTGCCTCTACCTCACGCGTTCCGCCTCCTCCTTCGCGAGCATTACCGCTTCGCAGAAGGTGGTGACGGCCTGCCATTTCCTCTCGCTCCGTACCATGGCCTGAACCAGGGCCGGACGCGAGAGATCACCGCCGCCGTTGCAGCCGCCCCTTGGATTTACATTTTGACCTCACTATGGACTTAACTATTCGTAAGTTTATATAAAAAATTAAACGACAATAGTCCCTAAAACAATAGTCATACGATCTATCAATTCAAAAACGTCTCAAGCATAGTACCAACCTACCAACTACCTTGAACATACCAACCTGACGTTTGTAACAACGTTTTTCGAGATCAGAGAATGAATGAAATGAATTCACTGCCGCCTAACATTAGGGACCAAGATTTTGACACGTGACACATCAGTTGACTCGACGGGGTGTTTTGAATTCAGTCATGAAATTCAGGAATTTACATCAACTTTTGGCATTCGAATCAAAAATGTATAGTTAGCTGTCAAATTATAAGACGCTGGAGATCAGCGCCATCTGAAGTGAGCAAGTGGCAGTTTTTAACCCCATTTGAAAATTTGTCGTCATGACTGTCATTTTCATGGTTTTCGGGAGATAGTGCTGATATCGAATTAGATGGACATTCTGGATTTTAAGATGGCGGCTATTCCAAATAATAATAATATTGTAGATCAATTGTTATAGACATCAATTTCATGCCAATACATGCCAAAACTTGATAATCAAAATCCGTAAAAAAACGGACCTCTTAATTTCGTCAAGTTCGTCTGTCCGTGCGTCCGGATGTCATACAGTCATTTAACATGGAGACTATTTACACTCTATCGATGAAAATTTTGAAAAAGGTTTATTTTTTGCACCGTTAAACAATGGTATAGTGAAATTACGATAAACATAATAGTGGGGGTGGCATTCTCCATACTTACATATAACCGAGAGATGAAAAAAATCTATGCATATAAAGCGTGTATTGTTGGATCTCATAATTAAAATGTTAAGATGTTTCTAAGTGACTTTGCTTTTGAAGTCAATAATTTTTGAGATACAGTTTATTTTCGGTTACAACCGCAGAATTAACTTTGTTTGTTATAGTTTTTTCGAGAAATACAAACTTATTTTTGCAGTCGATAAAATTGATACTATGCAATGTTTATGCGTAAATATTCATCCCAATTACGGAACCCTTCACTGTGCGTAGTCCGACATACACTTGGGCAGTTTTTTTTAAATTTCGTTTTGAAACTACCTCAAAAATAAACAATTTCTATTACTCGAGTAAGATTATCCTATTAAAAACAAATACTATCAAACTCATACAACTAAAAAAAAATGATTGTTGGTTTTATGAAACCACGGTAAAAGTGAAACTTTACACGGTCAGCTGCTGCGAACTATAGGCGCCGCCATATTGGCCTTGGCTGCTCTGACGATCGCCTTTCACTTTATCCCTACTCCGCGGCCGACCGACACGTGACATGCAACACACAGACGAAAAAGTTTGAGACGATGTAATAAAAGTTTCAATTTAAAAATATAGACGTCATTTAAAAGTGTTTGCGGAATACCTACCTAATTTATATAATTAATTTAACATCATTCCCAAACAAAATTTTCTTAAGCCTACCTAAAAAATGTATACTAGGCATTCTATATCAGAAAGTATCAAAAATAAAATCCACAGTAAATAATTGTCCAATAAATTAAAAATAATTTTGAACAACGTTCCGAATTTAAATTCAAATAAATAGAAACAATTCGGCGCGAAATTCAATAAATGAGGTAAGTATCTATCCTCGTTCTATGTGTTGACTCGTTTTATATTGAATGTCCTAAAAACGATTAAACACTAGAAAAGTATAAATAATTATTTTAAACAATGTTTATTGTATTTAATGCTTAAAACAATTTTATTTTAATTTTCAAGTATAGATTTCAGACATTCGACATAATTATAAATTAATCGAGACAATCAAAATTGAAAAAAAAAAAAAAACGTTTGGCATAATCGTTTTCGCACATCATAACAATAAAAAAAAAAAACAATGATCGACGATTTTTAACACAAATTGAGTAGTAGTAATGAATATTACGTGTTATTGAACATGTGTTCGTATAATAAGTAAAGATCTGGGCATTTTCTAGTTACTTATAATATTTTTAATCACATTTGTCACATTTAAAGTCGTATCAGATATGTGTATGTGTGTTAATTGTGAAAAGTTAAAATGTAAACACGCACGATTGGCGCGAATCTTCGACTTTTGATATCAAAAACTTCATTACTACTACTTATTTAACTTGAAAAATGGATGAATTCGTCAAATAATTAAATGTTGTAATAGTCGCTGTCCTTATGGTGGAGTTTGGATGTTCGCAATCCCCAATTTTTATGTTTTTTAGCCTCGACCTCGACTGTCATCAAAATGGCGATTATCGCATTTACAGACTTGAATTTTATAAAGGTAAATTAATAATCTTGCGCGCTAAATATGAAAGATTTAATGGCATAAACATTATTTTAGCCAACTCTCTTAATTAAAGATGAATAATCTCATTGGCAGCAGCATTTTCAGTGCTTCTATAGGAAGGTTTACTTTAACAAATAACACAACAATACCTAAATACTAAAAACATTTTATTTCTCATAGAATTTAAAACGGCTTCAGCTTCATTCTCATAACGTAGTCATGGTATGAAAGCAGCGTAGCCAGATTATTGTTTTGATCTATTATGGGTAAATCTTTTACACTCTAGGGTGGCTCTGTTTTTATCATCACTTGCTTGCCTATAAACATCTCTGGTAGCAGCCTCTCTCAGTAAGCATGACAAACTTTATCCAAATGTATACCTAACCTAGAAAGTAAGAAAATACTCTTATTGTTGTTTATTTACTTTTGTATAATAATTATATCACTCATAGTAATTCTGCCATTTTAAAAACACTAACCTGATGACTTCTGTGACTTGCAGTTGACATGCCACATACATAACATAATATGCTTAGATTTTGCTGAGCAAGTAATACTTGGGATAGAGTTGTAGATAATATAATCAATAATGTCAAGTCTTGCAATAACACACATGTCATCGTCATACCTGAAAAAGGTAAAAAAATTCAGTGTATTTACTTATCCTATATAATTACATCATACTATAGACATTTACAGCTGACGACGCGCGACGTACCCCTGACTGAACATAGGCCTTCTACTAATAGGCTGCTAAAATCAATGAGGTTATACAATACGACGGTGTTTATAAATATTTAGAGAACATAATAAACTTACCCAGGGCCATGGAAAGATAAGCAATAGTTCCTCTGGCTTCAATTTAAATTGACAGCATTAAATCGTAACGTAATATAAGTATAAAGTAAATACGGAAAAATAAATTCAAATCAACGTAAAACAAACAGCCAACAATGCCATTGATCTGACAGATTATTTTTGACAGTTTGACATTATGCATGGTGTCAGTGTTACCAGGTTTAATTATTTTGGTAATCGATTGACGAAATCGATTGGGTGATTATCAGTGATCGGAGTAGGTAGATTGATTTTACGTACTCGCATCATGAATAGTCATAGAAATCATAACATGGATAAGCCTTTTTTCCGGGATTTCATTTTGGTACTTACGGGATTGAATCAAATATTGTTAAAGTAAGGATTTTTAAACTACTATGTACATTAGAAATTTATAGAATGCGATAGATAAATATTTAAAATATATTATATTGTTTTATAGTATATCTATCCTTTTCTTGGAGTCCGATCACCTATATACTATTAAACAGACAGCAAAGGGGTTGAACATTTCTTATTCATATTGATGTATTCTTTATTCTACACATTACAACATTTGAAATTCCTTAAAAAATCTTAATAATTTCAAAATCCCGGAATCCCGGAGGCGTATCCATACTAATATACGTGCCAGTTCATTGACCTCAAATCAATCTACTTACTCTGATCACTGGTAGTTTATAAAATAACATTACTGCCTCGAAACACTTTTAAGTTGTTGAGTATATTCAGACCATATAATATTTTATTTATTGTAAAATCATAATTTTACAGTATTTGAGTATAATAAATAGCATTTAAAACATACTCGTGTAGTGGATACTCCACCTACTCCATGTGGGTTAGTATCGATATTTTCAATCGATTACAAATTATTTTATTGGATTAATCTGTCATCTGGCAACATTCAGGTTAGGATTGAATGGCGGATGTAGTTCTTTAAGTATCAACAAAATAAATATTTATTAGGTTCTCTAATGCTAGAAGAAATAAATTTTCATAAAACGACTTGAAAAAAATACGACATAATTTTTGATAAATAAGCTTTGACACAGTATCATACCATGGGCCTGCTTTCGGGAAATCTCTTTTCAACTTTCTAGGTCACCCGGAAATGGGTTAAATGTTTTTGATGTCTAGTGACGGGTCGTTGATAAAAATGCCGATTTTTATACGTTAATATCTCAATAACCGTTTGAGTTTTATTTATGAAATTTGGAGTTCTAGTTAATCTAAGGGGTTTTTATAAATAAACCAAATTTCATGAGTCTATGTTACATAGATTTTGAGTTATTAAGGGGTCAAAAGTGGCTCCAAATGGTTCGTGTAATATAACACACTGCAGCCGTGTCTTGCCTAGTACTTGGCTCGACACGCTGCCGCGTGTCTAGATAAACAGTTAATTACTAGTTACAATAACGAGTGCGAGGTAGTTACGAGTGCTGCTTGTGGTGACTGGTCGTCTTGCTGATCATGGTTCTCCATGATCAGCAAGACGACCAGTCTCCACAAGCAGCACTCGTTCACAAGCATAACGCAAAGATCAGCCATTACCCCCCTCGCCATATTTAAGGGAAGGAGGCAACCCGACCCCCGACGCTACCGCAAGCAGTGACATCTAAGGGAGCATGACGAACTTGCTGCCGATTGTAATAGTCCTTCAGACCGAATTTCGGCCATGGCGGCCAATCTCAGCGGACACTAGCCTTCGGCGCGGGAGATATTGTAGTGCACAAGTGTGTGCGCAGACACAAGTGCACTCTCTCTTCCTTCACTCTCATAGTCCGATGGAACAGCAATCCGACGAGACGAGAGCAGGCGCATACATAGTAAACAAAGTTAATTTTAGTATCACAGTACCTAATTAAACAAACTCCTCTTAGTGGTGCTCCATATGCTTTGCTTATGTTTACCTGTTTGTTTGTGTTGTTGTTTGTTTTAAGTTTTAACCTTTGCGTCTACTTCAAGTTTCACTGAGTAGTTTGCATGCGGGTGGGCGTGGTTTAGACCTGTGTTTGTTTATGGTCTAAGATCCGACCTAGATACGACCTTTACCCATCTGTTTAATGGATGAAAAGTATTTTATATCAGTATGTTATAAAATATATATCCCGAGTGGGTTGGATTAAAAAATGCGTTTAAAAATGACGCGTCGATAATTTTCCTTCCAGAAATCGGTACCCTAATTGCGTAACCGGTACCCTAATGATTTAACTAACATACGTACCTATACAAACTATTATAAAACATTTTAAAAGAGTAACGGTGGAGTTTCTTGCCCATTCTTCTCCATACGAAAATTACCTTTTGGAAGGGGCGACTAGTATCAATTTTGTTATTTTGTAAATTTTGACGTTCAAAAGTGCCATACATGAGCCTATTTGAAATAAATTATTTGACTTTGACTTTTAACTTCGTAACTTATTTTCGTAAACGATTATGACAAATTTGTTAAATTTTGACAGTTCTACAACATTCATTGCGTTATTTACGTTGTTGAGCAGATTTTTTTTTCCAACTTATGAAGTAATGGATTAGCAATCTGTTTCAAATCGAAACAAATTGTGATTGATTGTGTATTACGCAATTAGGGTACGGGTGATAGTCTCTTAAACATTAGGTCCATAAAATCCTTAATTTTACTTATTTCTACATCTCGATCATCCCATTCACACCCACTGCTAAAATATCATTGTGGAATATCCATAAATTTCAGTCTTCTGCTGTCCATAACCAGTAATTTTCCTATAACTTCAATACTTAACAAGCGGGTAATAACTAAACGGGGTATAAACTTGTTTACAACGATAAACAACAACTTTTAGTGATGCCAAATAGGAACTTTCAGTCATATTCAGCTCACTTTGGACGTAAACTTCTCTATTTGTAGTTCAGCTCGTAAAGCTTAGTAGTTTGCATACGTAATCAGCATGGTTTGTGCATGCATATGTATGATAATAATGCATAGCTACTGATGTATGAAACGTTAAAGAGTTATAGCCCATAATAGTATGAAGATGGATATTGTTTATGGGACGTAAATGCGTGTTTTATTATTGCTGAATGATGGCAAAAATGTTTTAAAAGCCCGTTAAGCATTTTGAAGTAATGTGACAAAAAAAAAAAACTTTGGCATTCCGGGAGTGCCGATAGAAGTGAAAACTTGAACAAAATCGCCTTGGTGGAAGAAAAATACTTGTATAGAACATTGGCCCGTAACCTTATCTAAATAAAGAGCACAATCACGTTTACAAAAAAAAAAAATACTTCCGAGCCTTTAAAGTAAAAATACTTGCGTAGAACATTGATCCGTAATATAATTATCAATAAAGAGCACAATCGCGTTTACAGAAATTAGGTGTTGGTAACGGTGTCACGAGTTCAATTGTTTTCCCATCTCAAAAATGCCCAACGCGCCTAAAGAAGTTTTTCACTTCAAAAGTCCGTCAAAATGCCTAACATTACACTCCTTTTTTGGGCAGTCGTGTAATAAGGCCTTAATCTTTCTCTATCCTAACTAATAATAAATATTAATGTGTTTATTTGTTTTGCTTTCACGCAAAAACGGCTGAACGGATTTGGATGAAATTTGGCACTTGGGTAGACCTTTATCTGTGTTAGGTCTAAGGATACTTTTTATCCTGGTGGTTCCCGTTCCCGTGGGATAATTTCGGAACATCACGCAGGCGCAGCCGCGGGCATAAGCTAGTTTAAATATGTATGTCGGAGACGGCTATGTGACTCTTTCGTTATTATCAGCGATATTTTAACTACTGTGGGCGTAGTGTGGGTAGTGTTGGTTAATGCGCAATAGAAAAACAGTTTGCAGATCAGATCACATTATAATTTACTATCAAATTAATCACACTAGCTAAATTATACACACACTGGGTGCGACGGCGTTTATTAAAATCACAAATTAACACAATGATCACAAATTACAATTAATACAATAACTGAGCACAACGAATCGAGAACAGTTCCGCGACGTCTTCCGACGATCCGAGGCTGAATCCCTCCTCGCCGTGGCCTTAAAACATCACAACTCTGTAGAAGCGCGCTTTTGGTGTAGGTAGATCACTTGATGTCGCCAGTGGCGCGCTTGCGATTCGTTTAGTGTCCGTACTAATGACCGGATCCGACACATATAATATCAGTTTGTGAAACTAAATAACTGGATTCAATCGCGTAGAAATAAAACACTCTTTGATTTAATTTTGTTTTCACAAAGATAATACTCGTAAAGCGAATTTATTATCTCATCAAACGTAATGGATAGTTGTTGTTTTGGAGATAAACGTTGACAGTACAAAGTGCCGTTTATGGAAAAAATATGATCATGATATACCTTGAAAACTCGAAACGGTGGATAGTATGTTACCGTTATTGTCACTTATATTCTTTGAGCTAGAGACAACAATTTTACTAAGAGAACGGTTATTTTCCAAATTATATTCTTGTTTTATATTGCTATAACGACAAGGGATTTTTTTTAAAGTGAAAACTTTTTTAGGTGTAATTGGGTATTTTTGAGATGGGACTAAACCATTGATTTCGCGATACTGTAACGCAATTTACCGACACCGTGGATTAAAAGACATCAACGCAATGATAACCGCGGTGCCGATTTTTTTTCAAGTTTTCACTTCTTTCGGCACTCCCGAAGTGCCACTGTTTTTTTTTTGTTTTTTTTTTGCCATGGCTTAGTAAAGGCATAGTACCTATCGCTGTTACCATTTTATTATATTTTCATCAGAACTACAATGCTGTTCATATTTTCAACTCAATTTGATTACGGGAAGTGGATAAAAATTTATCACAATATTTGACCGCACAGTCCGTCGAGAGAATGCGTTCTTGACACTGACACCTGTCAGTTTCATACTAACGAATATGTGTTTTGCGAATTTGATCCTTATTACTACCATACTAGAAATTATAATTGTTCAATGGCCAGGTGTCAGGAACGCATTTTCTCGACAGCCGGACTGTTATTTAATAATAAGACAGTTGTCAAATTGAATATTAATAAACAGGGTGACATCCCACATCGACGTGAAAACTGTTACCATGGATTCAGTACATGATTCTGAACCCCCCTGTGTTGAAATTATCTGTCGATTTTTTTTTTATCATCTGTTTCGTAGAAAAGTGCAATAACTACGCGGTCAAAATGAATGGAACAGCAATTTTTAAGCTATGGCGTAGCTTTTATCGCGGGCTTTGAGCGCGGCGACCGAATCAAGAAATTCCGTAACATAACGAAAATAAAAACCTAACACCCCCTACTCCGCCTACCATGTAATGACGGTTCCGTAATTTTTGTTTTATGTCATCACGTCATCATCCCAAGTGTAGCGTTGACAAATAGGAAGTATGGAGGTTACAAATGCTATGCAATAGCTTTACCGCGGCAGTCCCCGAGTGTCACACGTTTTTTTTTTTTAAATAAACTACGAAAAATTTCAACGCTGGGGGTTCAGAATCATGTACTGAATCCATGGTAACAGTTTTTGCTTCAATGTCCCTGCCACCCTGTATATATTTTTTGAACCTTTTGTTTTTTGCATAAAAATATTATAACTCGCCTCGTCTGATAATGCAGTGTAAACTGAAACTGTTAGCACATAATTTTTCACTTCAGCGAAAGGAATATTATCTTTCGTGTAAGGCTTGTCCTCGTTCAAAGAGATTGATGTCGTGCTGTTGTGGCTCTCAACCTTTCAGCAGAAACTAAGGAGAATGTTGGTGAATAAACCTATTAATAAACGCCCAGATAAATCACACTAATATTATAAAGGCGAAAGTTTGTGAGTGTGTGTGTGTATGTTTGTCTCTTCTTCACGCTCAAACGGCTGGACCAATTTGGATGAAATTTGGCACACAGATAGTTTATAACCTGGATTAACACATAGGATACTTTAGATCTCACACTAATATTACAAAGGCGAAAGTTTGTGAGTGTGTGTGTGCATGTTTGTCTCTTCTTCACGCTCAAACGGCTGGACCAATTTGGAAGAAAGGACATGTCCTAAAATGGTTTATTATTATTCAATAATTCTAACCAGAATAAGTTAAATATATTTGGATAGTTATCCCAAAAACTAGTAGTTCTAACTATATCAAACATTTTTAAAGACCTCCAATTTTGAGAAAAATCGTTTTTTATTTAAGTAAGAATTTACTCCTAAAACGAACAAACCTTTCTAATTATCTAGGATAATATAGTGAACACACCCCATAAAATAGTAAACTTGTCAAAATTGACACATGTTACTGTCATTACCGACAATTCATTTACAGTAATGTCAGTACTATGTGTCAATTTATGTCATATTGACATATTCAAATAGTAAACTTGTCAAAATTGACACATTTTACTGTCATCACTGTCAATTGATTGACAGTAATGACTGTACCAAGTGTCAATTTATATCATATTTATCATAGTTGCCATCAACAAATAAAATATTTGTACTTTAAATAGTTTATAATTTTTCTCTTAAATGGAGGGATCTAAAAATATTATTTCAGTGGTTCCTAGTTCCATATTTTGTCGTTTTTATTTAGATGTAGTTTGATGCTGGTTAGATTTTTCTCGGAATAAAAAACCAACGTCCCTACAAAAAGCGGACATCTCCTTTGGCACACAGATAGTTTATAACCTGGGTAAAACCGCGGGGCGCAGCTAGTAGTTTTATATTCTGAAAATGGCAGGGGTAGACATGAATAGGGGAGCCGTGTTAATTGATATCAGACTGCAACCCAGCTAGATGGACCGACGACCCTAAAAAGGTGTCTGGGGCAGACTGCATGAGGAAGGTGGAGGACAGGGTATTGTGGCGCAGCCTGGGAGAGGCCCATGTCCAGCAGTGGACTGTGATAGGCTGAGTTGATTGATTGACCTAGTGCTGAAGCAAGAATCATGCTCCTTATTTCCAATATCGTACTAATAAATAATTTAAGCATTCTTCTTCTTTTCGTGTGGTTAGTAAGACTAACTTAACTTTTGTTCTTTGGAGGAGCTCGTGGCTAAGTAATAAAAGCCGTACGGGTCGATTCATCCGGTTAAGCTACGCTTGCCGGAGTTGGTCTGTGGATGGGTGACCATCTTTACATACCAAGACTCCTCCGTGCCTCGGAAAGCACGTTAAGCCGTTGGTCCCGGCTGTCATGCGTGGATCTTTGACAATCGTTACGGGTCGTCGGAAGCCTGAAATTCTGACCACCAGTCTTATCAAGGGGTATCTTATAACCCAGTTACTGGGTTGTGGAGGTCAGATAGGTAGTCGCTCCATGTAAAATACTGGTATTCAGCTGCATCCGGTTAGACTGGAAGCCGACCCCAACATAGTTGGGAAAAGGCTAGGCAGATTGAGTAAGACTAACTTTGTGTCAGAGTTTTAAAGCCGCCCATGGGCCTCTGACTTGGCTTGGCCGAGAAATATCTCTCAGCCATGCCGATTTCATTACGATGTTTTCCTTCACCGGTTTTAAAGCAAGTGATAATTAGACAATACGCACATGAATCCGAAAAGTCAGAGGTGCGTGCCTTGAGTTCGAATTCGAGACCTATGACTTGGCAGTCCGACGGTCATAATCAGTGATCGGATAATCGGATGCATATTTACCTAAAGTTAATTTTTGGTTAGGAAATTGTGGAAGCGGCTTCTTAAAACATATATTTTTAAATATAAATCCCGGGATTCCAGAAAATTCGGGAATAAGAAACTAGTCTGTAACATGGTGAGGAAACGTCGTCTTTAGCATGTGGTATTTATTTTAAAAAAAAACAGGGGATTACATAATTATTAATATGTATTTACTTGAAGTTAATTTTATGCTCCCCATCAATTTATGACTATGTTGAGTGTAAGAGGAATAGTAGGTAATAGGTACCTACACACGATTTGACTCTATAATAAAAACAGTAAAGTTGATTCCGAAATCTCTGGATTTTTTCGATACAAAAGTGCATTCCATAATATTAGCCAACACCTTAAACTAAGTAAATATTCCTACACCCGATTTGATTCTATAGTAAAAAAAAAACTAAATTTGTCGTTTCCGAATTCCCGGGATTTTTTCGATACAAAAGTACATTCCATAATAGCCAACACCTACACTTTAGGTAAATATGCATCCGATTATCCGATTACTAGTCATAATACTAGACTATCACTGCTATTTAAGTATTGCTATAGGTTCTAATTATAAAAAAAAAATACAAAATTACACTGATACCCTCTCGCTTTACACATTGTTCATTTTTATATTTTATTCGTAGTAAAAAGTCTGAATACAAAATTAATCAAAAGTGAAAAATGATTTCATTAGTGAATCGATCTAACGACGCTGGATTTTGGCACTCGGCAGCATGTTTCATGCGCCTCCCGAATGATTGAAAAATTCAATGAAAGGAACAGATGAACGTTCATTCCTACGCTATTTTGTCGGTGTAATGTGAACGTGGAATTAAACATAAATGAATATTCACTCGCTTCTGTACTTAACACAAGACACTTAACGATACGACGTTTTGTCAAAAACCATTTTATAAAAGTATGTTTTTGAAGTGAAAATTTCTTTAGGTGCGTTGGGCATTTTTGAGATGGTTACCGACACCTCATTTTTATAAACGCGATTGGGCTCTTTATTTATATCACGTTACGGATCAATGTTCTATGCAAATATTTTTACTTTAAAGGTTTTGGAAGTATTTTTTTAAATTGTTCTAGTTTTCACTTCTATCGGCAGTGTCACTGTTTTTTTTTTAAAGATATTTCTGGTACCATTATTTTATCATTTCACATTCAACTTTGAGAAACGTCAGTTTAAATAATCGATGGATAGTTTTAAACTTAGTTGGGGTGGCTTGGTGATTGATAGAGCACTACCAAGGTCCTTATCGATTAATGTCGACATGATAAAGTGCATTGTATTGTAAGCTGAATAGATCAATCAATCTGCCTAGCCTTTTCCCAACTATGGTGGGGTTAGCTTTCAGTCTACCCGGATGCAGTAGAATACCAGTAGTTTACATGGAGCGACTGCCTATCTGATCTCCACAACCCAATTACTGGATAACAAGATACCTCTTGGTAATACTCGTTGTCAGACTTTTAGGCTTCTGACTACCCGTAACGACTGTCAAAGATCTACGAATGACCACCCTGCGACCGACAGCTTAACGTGCTTTCCGAAGTACGGAGTAGTCTCGAAATGTAATGGATGGTCACCCATCTACGAACCCACCGCGGCGAGCGTAGCTTAACCATCGATCGAACCGTGCAGCTATTATTATTTAACCACAAGCCCATTACAAGCGGCATATTTTAAGGAAAAAAATTGGGATCACACATTAACATCCCATAGCTAAAACAAAAATGCAGTATGAAACTGCCACGTGATTCCAAAATTATTCGGGAAAGCACTTACAAGAAAGAGTATAGCACTATCGTTATTAAAGTGAAACTTTTATTACATCGTCTCAAACTTTTTCGTCTGTGTGTTGCGTGTCGCGTGACGGTCGGCCGCGGAGTAGGGATAAAGTGAAAGGCGCTCGTCAGAGCAGCCAAGGCCAATATGGCGGCGCCTATAGAAGTTTCACTTTTATCGTGGTTTCATAAAACCACACAATCCTTTTTTATTATAAAATAATTAAAATATCTTACTGCTGCTAAAAATTACAACGTCAAAAATCATGAATTTCCGTAAAAAAATGTAATCGGACTCTTAAAGCTGGTGAACAAAGTCAGTTCATTCCTTTGAAGGAAAAAGGTTCGGAAATTAATTTCTACTGCAGCTCTGCTACAGAGGAACGTAACGTAATAATGCCCTTAACGTCGCTTCTACTGATTTTAATCTTACTCTGCTGACTTCATTTCTTCTAATTAATTTAATTGAGAATTTAATTATTTTTCTAGATTACAGTGCATTTTATTATGTCGAAAGATTTTTAATTTATCAACGTTTTAAAGGTTATAACAGTTGCTGTGGTTACTAAAATGTGAATGCCTCACAATATTTTGAATGTTTTACATGAATCCGCCAAATCCCCTTAGAAATTAGAATAAGTATATTTATTTGTTAGAATGACCTTGTCCTGACCTTGTGATAGTGTATTATTTTATTTTCATTCATTTTGTTATAGGAGAACCAGTGCATGCGTATCAAGATCCTGGGTGATTGCTACTACTGCGTGTCTGGTCTGCCGGTGTCCAGGCCCAACCATGCCTACAACTGTGTCAATATGGGCCTGCAAATGATCGATGCTATACGGTAAGGATTTAATCCTACTATGAATGTTTGGATGTTTGTTATATTCAATCACGCAAAAACGGCTGAACGGATTTGGATGAAGTTTGGCACATAGATAGTTTAAAACCTGGATTAACATAAAGTAATATTGCTTATTTTAACGTAGTATTTAAAATTGTTTGATATACTTAAACTGTTTAAACGTACCGGAGTTTGAAAAGAATCACTTTGAACTAGGCGACTTCACTCACGATTCCTCATATAAATGGTAGCCATCTCAGTAATTTTTCTTTCCTGTTTCCTTTTTTATTGACTGCTTCGTTGGTTTAGTGGTCGCAAACGCTACTGCTGAGCATGAGGCCCTGGGTTCGATTCCCGGGTCGGGCAAAGTGTTATTGGGTTTTTCTATCTAGAATTTCTCAGTAGTAGCACGGAGTCTGGATTTGTGCCTGGTTGATGGCAATAGGCTCGCCCCCTATTACATGGGACTTAAACATATCTTGCGAAATATGGGTGTACCTGCTACAGGGACACCTCTGCCCAACCCTTCGGGGAAACAAGGCTTGATGTTATGTTATGTGTTCTTTCCTGTAAAGCTTGAACCAAGCTACTCTTTGTATTTTCAAAGTTTGCATCTTGATAGCAAAAATTATTTTAAATGTAACTTATCCATATTACTCGTGGATTGTAGTACGTACATAAATAAATAATAACAGCTACATAATTAAATAAAAATCTGTTTCTTATCAGGTTCGTCCGCGAAGCAACGGGTTTCAACGTCGACATGCGCATAGGCATCCACACGGGTAACGTGTTGTGTGGCGTGCTCGGACTACGCAAGTGGCAGTTCGATGTCTGGAGTGATGACGTCACGCTGGCCAACCACATGGAGTCAGGTGGTATTGCTGGGTGAGTTGATCATAGAATTGTGTATTAGCTAAAATCTTTAACCAAAACCTATTAGACGAAACGCAATTCTGACGTTAATGTGTATTATTTTAATCTAATCAACGCCCGTGCAGGCAGTGTCTAGAGTAGGTTGCGGGGATGTCTGAAAAGGTTAACGTGGCCCCTGGCAACATGGCAACTGAAGGAACACGGGTGGGTATTAGTCAGTAAGAGACTGACACACCCTCCCGCTCCACCTAGAGTGGGAGAAGTTATTTGATAATTTCCCGACCAAAAAAACAAAAGTGTCTAGAGTCGGCAATACTTCGGCGCCGAAATTGTGTTAAGCGCACACATTCTGTTGCTGACCGTCTTCAAAGCTGTCTGCTTCTTTACGTCATAAGTGTCGTCATTATCATCATCATCATTTCAGCCGAAAGATGTCCACTGCTGGAAATAGGCCTCCCCCATTAACCGCCACTTCGACCGGTTCTGTGCTTCCCGCATCCAGCGGATTCCTGCGGCCTTTACAAGATCATAGATCCACCTTGTGGGAGGCCTTCCAACGCTACGTCTTCCGGTACGTGGTCGCCACTCCAGAACATTTCGGCCCCATCGACCATCTGTTCTGCGAGCAATATGCCCTGCACATTGCCACTTAATTTTGGCAATTTTTCGGGCTATGTCGGTTACCTTGGTTCTCCTGCGGACCTCTTCATTTCTGATTCGATCACGAAGGGAAATTCCAAGCAAAGCCCTCTCCATTGCCCTTTGGGTGACTTTGAGCTTTCTAATAAGGCCCATTGTGAGCGACCACGTTTCAGTGCCATAGGTCATCACTGGCAACATGCACTGATCAAACACTTTCGTCTTGAGACACTGCGGTAAGTGGGAGGAGAAGAAATTGCGTAGCTTCCCGAACGCTGCCCAGCCGAGTCGGATTCGACGATTGACCTCTTTTTCGAAGTTGGACCTACCTAGGACAGTTTATCCTAGGTCATAATCGTTCACAACTTCGAGTGTATCGTCTCCGATCTTCATGAGAGTGGGTGTTACATGGGCATTTGATACATAAGTGTCGTAATGCGACTAAACTGTGTCACGCTTGAATTGTATGAAAAGTGTTGAGAATGCCACCTCTAGCAGCCGTCGTCGTTGAGGCGTCTTTGTCCCTTGTGATCTAGTCTATCGATGCATAGTAGATCGGCTACGACAGCGTAGATAACGTAGAAAATAGTGACTCAACACTACGGGGATTGGTTATGTACGTAGCTGTCGTAGCTTTGCTACGTCGTAGCACGCTTCGTCTACGAATATCACACTTTTAGCAACGACTCGACAAATCGGATAAAATTGGATCAACCATCTGACTGTTGGTTCAAAATTTAAAACAAATTACTTCGAAGTTTTTTTACGGTCTACGTTTTTGTCCTGATAACCGTATGTTTCGATCTGTTTTTAAACCTTGTCGCGTTGACGTGATTATTATTTTCCTGAATCTCTTTTATTTAAAACTGAGCAGAATATTACGGGTCTAATTCAATTTTATCCCGAGCTTTAAACTATTTTCCATGCTCCTTTTCTAGGAACCACTAAATCCATTTAAGCTTTTACCGGCTTGCAAACAAAGCAAGTCTATTTTATAATAAAATGGCAGCACTATGCACTAATTACGCTTTCAGCATTAATTTTTCCATAATTTTTTCAACGAAGTTAAGGCTGAACAATGTAATTTTCAAGTTAAATGTTTATTACAAGGGGAATTTTAAAAATGGTATTTCGCTTGTGTGTTTTCTTTGCCAAAAGCCAGGCTCATTTGAAATTAATGTAGAAGAAATGCTAGAAAAAGTGAATTAATTTTCACTTTACATAGATTTATTGCAACATTTTAGTGATACCATTATGTCAATTAGAAGTTTCTAACAAAGGTTAATTAAAGCAGTCAAAGCAGTGCTAATCAAATACTACTAGCACTATTGTATCAATGTGGTAATTATTCGAATGTCTCTTTCCATCTTTCGAATACAGCAGACTGTTAGCCCGCGTCCTATTTATAAGCGATCGCCGCGGGAATATGCGTTCGTCGCGTGCATATGTCACTGTTTTGTTAGGAAAACCGGAAAACGCCCGCTGTCGGTGCAACCACGTGTTCAACTTTATCGAACAAAATATGACATTATGAGCGCGACGATCGCGTATTCGCGCGGCGCCGATGTGGCTTTTAAATAGGACGCAGCCTTAGAGCCTGTGCACACGATACTTTGCGGCGGCGGCGCGTCACCGGAGCGGTGTTGCTGCGGCTTCATACAAATATCCATGGTATGCCACACGGTGCATTCCGGCGTCGCACCGCACATACACAGGACTTGCACTCCGTGAGACGAGACGGGGAGGAGCATACGCGTTGCGACACCGGAGCCGCACCGCTCAGTTGTTTGTGCGTTGTCAAAAAGATAGATGTTTGACAGATGACAATTCACGCGATTTGTGGCGTGGTGCCACTGCGGCGTCGCACCGCTCGTGTGACCGCCAATGCGGCGAAATATTTTCGGTGCGGCGCCGCAATGCATCGTGTGTACAGGCTCTTAGACAGCTGTGCGTTATTTAATGATAGTAAAAAATTCAGTGAACAACAAAAAATGTTCTACGTTAAAGTACAGTGCGTCCATATTATAACTTGTCCCGTGACACGATTGGTAGCACTGTTCTGTCAGTCACCATTTTGAACTCTATTGGTATTGAAACTAAGCTTGACAAGCAATGGTGTCAATATGACGGCAAGGGACAAGTTACAGTGAACGGTCTGTAGTAGAATAGACTGCACGTTAGTGGTAAGCGGGCCTAGCGCGTTAATATAATATTTTCAATAGTATAAGAGGCCAGCTAAGCCGACGTTCGCAAGGACATAAAAATATCGAGGCGGGATTTTATCGCGTACTGGATTCTCAACTCTCGGCGCTATGCAAAGCGTTGAAAATCTAGTGCACGAAAAAAAATCGCCGCGATTTTATTACGTCCGTGCAAACGTGGGCTTATACTTGGCTTTGTTACCATTGACATGCGGCCTACCGTACTAACAAAAAAACTATAAGTAACTGGTATCAAAAGACCAACAATTAAACTTATAAAAAAGTTCAAACTAAACCCACAGTCGAACAGGAAAGATCTGTTGGGACAAAGTTTAAATAAAATTGAAGTATTAAATAACTTTTGGGCCAATATTCCACTTTATAAAACTTAAAATTGGATGGCGACCTTTGAAAGTAAACGTTAGATAAAGACAATTTATAAGAATAATGTTTGGTGTTGAATATGGAAAAGGAAAAAGTCTGAATGTGTGCCAAAAACATTCACTCGTTACAAATACTTCTTGGGTTTAGGTTGGTGTTAAAACACCTGCATAATCAGCCTACAATGTTCCCACTGCTGGGACACAGGCCTCTAGAGATTGGACCGTAATCTACCACACAGGCCTAGTAAAAGCTCTTAGGATGCTGAAAATATTCGTTACTACGACTATGTCGTACCTTTGTTCTACCTCCATACGATGACAAAACTGTATCAAATCCACACTGCCTCGTGCTAAAGTGACTATTCTTTGCCAGGAATAAATCAGAATATAAACAAAATAACCTATCAAAAACAAAAATACAAACAAAGTATAAAATTCTGTTTTCAAAAGATAGGATGGTGTTGCCGTCTATAATTTTCAAATTCCACCGTTTTTTTACTCTTGCAGACTTAGAAAGAAAGAAAGAAAGAAAAAGTATTTATTGAGACTCGCACAGGAAATCACAAATTAAACTAAACACCTTCAATAAGAACATTAATAAAAATAATAAAAAAAACAATAAAAAAAACAAAGTAAAATTAAAATAAAAGCAGAAGGTCCTGTACGAGGCCAAAAGGCTCCTATCTCAGCATATGCTGCGACATTTAAAAATAAATATATGTCGCAGCGCTGGTATTCTGATAGGGCCCGGCGACTTAGCGTGACTAGACTTAAATTTCCTCTTTATTTGTCTTGTCCCACTGTTGAGCAACGCTACGAGTCAAGCTTATATAAAATAAAACCTGCAAACTAATGATTTCAGACGGGTGCACATCACCAAACCTACGTTACTTCAACTGGGTGGAAGATTCGATGTGGAGCCAGGTGACGGCGCCTCGAGGGAAGGATACTTGGCTGATCATAAAGTGGAGACCTACCTTATAGTGCCACCGAGGGTATGTTATATGTTTTTCTTACTTACTGATGCGTTGTTGGTATATATTTCTGCAATTGTTTTGTGAAATGTATTAAAAAGCCGGCCAAGTGCGTGTCGGACTACGCACAATGAAGGGTTTCGTAGTTGAGATGAATTTATTTATCCCAAGAAAACAACATTGTAGTTGAAAAACATGTTCTCCCATACATTCTAACTGCAAATGTAAGTTTGTACGCACAATATTCAGAGATTTACCATGTTATTTTAAGACCATAGACTTCTTATAGGTTTTCCTGTAATCTATGAGTGAAGAACTTATTATCTGTATTTTTTTCAAAATTTTAGGCTCCGTAGTTTCGGATATAAGGGGGGGAATGGTAAATTTTCATCTATTTTCTTAAATATCTTTAAATTTTATAATAAAAAAAATTGTTAGAGATCCTTGTAATAACCCTCGTAACATCCCTTTCATTAGATATGTCACACAATAAAGTTAGAAAAACTTTATTTTTAATTTTCTTACTTGCCCCCCAAATGTGACCCCTACATTCAAAATTCATTTATTTACGTTACACATCCGTGTTTGGGTCACAGGAATACATAATTATGTGTACCAAATTTCAACTTAATCGGTCCATTAGATTCGGAGCAAACTGTTTTTTTTTTTTGGGTGGGAAATCATCAAATAACTTCTCCCGCTCTGGGCGGAGCGGGAGGGCGTGTCAGACTCTTACTGACTAAAACCCACCCGTGTTTCTTCAGTTGCCGTGTTGCCAGGGGGCCACGATGTCCCTATTGATTTTCTTCGAACCCCCGGCAGGCATTGGCCCTAGCGGACCCCGTCAATTCTGCTGACATCTCTTTGAGGCGCGCGTGGAACACAACGCGCCGTCGACCCGGGCTTGGTCCTTATCGGACGGCGAGCTGCCCATTGCTCACCATCCGCAAGCCCGCGCCTACGGTGGCCGGAAATCTGCCTGTGATTCCCGACGCCCATGGCGTCTCCTGCGGCGGTTAGGGGCGCGAGGGTGCGAAATTTGCCTCTCCCTCACGCGCTCCGTCTCCTCCTTCGCGAGCATTACAGCTTCGCAGAAGGAGGTGACGGCCTCCCATTTCCTCTCGCTCCGTAGCAGGAGCAAATTGGCTGTGATAGACGGACAGACAGACAGACACACGAGTGATCCTATAAGGGTTCCGTTTTTTCCTTTTGAGGTAGGGAACCCTAAAAACAAGATGGCGGCGAGTTTCGATTTTGGCTGTACGTGAAAAATACTCTTATACAGCTATACATTGCACACATACAGTATTGTACTTTTTAAAATGGTTTTTCAATCAAACTCAAACTCAAAGCATTTATTTCAAATAAACCAATTACAGGTACTTTTGAATTGTCAAGGGGTCGGTCAGTCTGAAAAATGAAGCTAGTTGCCCATTCCAAAGCGTAGTTGGTACCTATGGAGAAGAACGGGCAAGAAACTCCACGGGCACTCTTTTAAATCAAAATATTGTTACAAAATATTGGTTACATCATTCGTGTTGAACTTATACATGTGAGAACAATATATAATAAATCAAATCTTGGAAACCAAAACAAAAAGAATTGTCAGGAGAAACGTGTCAATGAAAGTTGTCTCCCCGTATAAAAACTCCATTCGTTTTGCTACACGTCACGTTAGATACGACACGCTG
This sequence comes from Agrochola lychnidis, assembly GCA_963680765.1. NCBI lineage: Eukaryota > Metazoa > Arthropoda > Insecta > Lepidoptera > Noctuidae > Agrochola > Agrochola lychnidis. Next base: position 22,519,344 of record OY796866.1, read on the forward strand.
TCTGGCTGTCAAGTCAAGACCGACGTCTTCATTACGTGTGGGCAAATGTGAGAAATATTGAGACCTACTTACGAAATAGTATCTTGAAAAACCTGTATTTCCCAAGATTTAAAGTGTACTTTAATATTCAAAAGTGGTGGGATGGAGTAGGTGATGCTAATGACTTAAAAGTAGTTGGATAGTGATTGTTGTCCAATCGATAATTGTCTTTGGGAATCAATAAATAAAGTTCAATGGAAGCTTAAAACGGATAGTTTGTTTAGTTAATTAGGGTGATAGAAAATAGAAATAAATATTTATTGCCATAAAACAATTTTACAGCCATGGATAGAATTCTCTGACTCCTGCGCTAGTTATAACTGTGTTACTGTGTGGAGCCAATGTCCTCTCGTAATAAAAAAAAGTGCCGACAGAAGTGAAAACTTGAACAATTTTATTGTGCAGGAAATAATTTTCTTTTTTGAAGTCGGTAAAAAAAAGGAATGTCAATCATGTCATTGTCATGTCTCAATGTTTGGAAAGTCATTAATCCCAAAGAAAATATATCGCGCGTTGATGTCTTTTTAATGGTCAAAAGCTGGTGTCGGTAACAGTGTCGCGAGTTCAATTATTTTTTCCCATCTCAAAAATTTCCAACGCGCCTAAAGAAGTTTTTACTTCAAAAATTGAAAATGATATCTGCACACCATTTGCTAACCTTATTGGTTGAAGTACCTAATGTCACAAAAGTAGTCTTCGAATAAGTCCGTATTCAGCAGTTGTGACAAAGACAATCACCTGGCTCCAGAATTGATAATTTGCAGTTCAGAACTTGTCAAAATCTTACTTAAAGTGATTCCTTCAATGTAGCTCGCGAAATACAAAAAAAACGTGTGGCACTCGGGGACTGCCGCGGTAAAGCTATTGCATAACATTTGTAACTTCCATACTTCCTGTTTGTCAACGCTACACTTGGGATGATGACGTGATGACATAAAACAAAAATTACGTTCCCATGACAACATCACGTTGTCATGAGAACCGTCATTACATGGTAGGCGGAGTGGGGGGTGTTAGGTTTTATTTTCGTTACGGAATTTCTTGATTCGGTCGCCGCGCTCAAATCCCGCGATAAAAGCTATGCAATAGCTTAAAAATATGTTTCAACTTTAAATAATTTTCAATTTAAAAACTGGGTGATTTTGAATTAACTGATAACTAGATACATTTACATATAAACCTATCCTTATTAACCCTTCAGTATTGTTCATCAATTATTCAGCAAGTACTATTATCATGACATGACGAAATACGCAGAAACAGCACATGTTCTATCCTCCTGGTTAATCTAGGGTAAGGAGCGCTCATAATGATAGAAATAATCCACATAGAACCTTCTCACTTCACAAACACGTTACTGAAAACGTCTTCAGCATCCCTGAAAGGTGTCTTTGTCAAAGATTGATGATAACATTGAACAATGCTCTTGAGTCTAGTGCTAAGTGTTAGAGCCGGTATGAAAGATGATGAATCGCTTCTTTTCAGCGCCACGATTGTTATAATTTGAAAATAAGTGTGGATAATTTTCCTGAGTGATTTTGTGCGGGATTCGGATGTACGTTTTTTTTTCTCTCGCTTTCCTGCAATTAAAACAAAATCTAAATAATTCAATGTGGGAGTGATTTCGTGACAAGGGACTGAAGTGTGTCACAGGAAGTCGGGGAAGCGCACGCTATTTCATTTGCTAGTGTTGGCCGACAGAAACGACCTTGAGGCTCCGCCCCTTTAATGTTGCTTATTACCAAGGTGAGATGTCAGATTTTACACATCATTATTATATGCTCGTTTTTTTTTATATAAATTATTGTAATGCATTGAATTAATGTCACCTCTGCCAAACCCTTCAGGAAATTATGTAGGTACAAGAAACAATCTCTTAGAGAATCCCTGAATAATACTTATTTGGTATTTTGAAATGCCAAAGAAAACATTGTTTGTTTTTTTTTGCTTGCTCGCCTTAAAAACTCGTCTTGATCTTTTTGGAAAACAGGAAAACTATTTTTATCCAAGTCAAAATTAATAGTAGGTAGTCTCTAAAATAAAACAACGCCAAACAACAATTTATAAAAGAGTAGGTAACAGTGGAGTGTTGCCGGACAAACATGCCCATGTAGATTGTGAAATGAAATATTTTATTTAGATTTTTTTGATTTTGAACGATAAAAAGCCACCTTTAATAAATAATATCTTGAAACACTACAATGTGTCTTACAATTTATTCTAGCTGCTTATCAATGCCAAGTTTTGACAGTATCTATTTATCATTAACGCGACTTTTCCGATTTTTACTTTCCAACTTACTGCTCAGTTTCTTAGAAAATATTTTTTCCTTCCCTTTATTCGTTAAAAATTAACGAGAAACCACCAAGGCGTCAGATATCTGAGATTTTTCGCTTTACCAAAATATGTTGAATTTGATCGACTGTCTGAATCATTCTTGCTCAGATGTCGAGCACGGTTGCGTATTCTCAATTATTTATATAATATTTTAGTTAAATAGAATTGTAGAAAAACTGGCCTTTAAAAGATAAATTACAAATGTGTTTTTTTTTTGTAAAAAAGCACTATAGAAAACAATTTAAACAATAATTATTTATTTACTTAATAAGGCACCAAATCCCAATATACTAATCACCAGAGGTCGGAATTAGGTAGAGTTATTTATGTACTTGCATCAAAATGTTGATATTAATATGGATCTTCCCGGGATTTCTAATAGACAATCCCGTGTGACCAACAATATTACAAATAAATAATAATAAAAACCTCAGAGATAGATAAGACAAATAAAACAAAGATAATTAATATACAATTTTTATTAGTATTAAATTCACAATACAAATTATTAATAGTCTTAAGCAAATTCTCATACTTATATTTCTTAAATACTTTTGCTTCTAGCCTAGACTCGTAGGTTTTGCTTTAAATTGTGTAAAAGTAAATAACTTTTTATTAAATAGATCACGGGATTTTTCTGCTCTTCAAAATTAATCCCAGGATTTGGGGCATATCCACTTTATTCTTTCGTTGTATAAAATCAGTGTAAGTACATAAATAACTCTACCTAATTCCGACCTCTGATAATCACAAATACATACAGTTAATTAAATTCATTACATAATAAAATAAGTACATTACAATTCATTAGATCATTAAAATAATATATATGTACATTAAAATTCAAATTTAAAATTCCATACAATCACAAAATAAATTATAATAAATCTGAGTAGTCATTAAAATAAAATTTCATTACATTACATCATTACTATCTAACAAAAACAAACCAAAATATCACAATCTTCATCGTCTGTTTCAAAACTTCGAGCCAATACCTGTGGATCGGATTAGTTTAGCTCTTTTCCCTCATCCCTCAGTTCAGTTTTCCTCCAAGATCAAACAAAATTACTCAAATAAATGAACAGACAAAATTAGCCTTGATTACGAATAATATCTAACAAATTTTCTTTTATCAAAAATCGTTTCCGTCTTTCACCAAAAAGAAAATTGTCGCAATTCTCACACAAATAAATCAGTCGTAAATTCCGTTCCAATTGATTGATACCCGTTTTTGGATCTCTCCAATTACGGTTCAAATTCATCCTTCATCAAAAAAGTTTGAAAAATGATTGCTTCCCAAACGAACTATTCATGGCGGAACTCAATCATGCAAACCCAACTAGTCGCAGTTTCATTGAATTGTAAATCAGTCGCGTTCAGATCAGTGGGTAACATAAAATGAAGATGATCTTGTATTGAAAATAAATTGCTTTGGTGAATGAGCGCATCTTTAATAATAAAAAATAATAAAAGCATAGTTCGAGATATTGGATTCTCATTTCGTAATTTTTATTACCTTCAGTGTTATGAACGAAATGTTTTTGATATTCACAAAACCTACCTATTTCATTTTATAATTTCTAAGCCCTAGGGATTTAGTTTGCGTTTCATTTATTATTTAAAAGTCTGTGATGGTGTAGACTACTTTAAGCATCTTTTGGGGCTCGAAAGACGTCGTATGGGGGCGCTGTTGGTAAACATTTGTGTAATTATTTTGTTAAATGTGTCTTGAAACGTATTTAAAAAAATACCGGCCAAGTGCGTGTCGGGTCACGCATAATGAAGGGTTCCGTAGTTGCGATGAATTTATCCTAAATGAAAACTTTACATTGTAGTTAAAATACATGTCCTCCCATTACCAATTTATTTGAAAATTTTAAAATAAAATTATTTGCCCTTTTCACAGTAAGCCCTTTCATTTAAAATATTACAGTATAGTTTGTAAAATTTTTAAAGTTTTTATTTGCCTCCCAAAAGTCACCACCATATTCAAAATTCATTTATTTACGTTACACGTTTGTCTTTGGGTCACAGAAATTCACATATGTGTACCAAATTTCAACTTGGTCCATTAGATTCGGAACAAATTGTCTGTGACAGACGAACAGACACACAAGTGATCCTATAAGGGTTCCGTTTTAAAGTGAAACTTTTATTACATCGTCTCAAACTTTTTCGTCTGTGTGCTGCATGTCGTGTGACGGTCGGCCGCGGAGTAGGGATAAAGTGAAAGGCGCTCGTCAGAGCAGCCAAGGCCAATATGGCGGCGCCTATAGTTCGCTTAAAAGTTTCACTTTTACCGTGGTTTCAACCACACAATCCTTTATTTTTCCTTTTGAGGTACGGAACCCTAAAAACAAGATGGCGGCGTCACTTCTGATTATGGCCACGCGCCTTATAGCGGTAACCTTATTGATGCCAACAACCCCTATATCTTTTTCATACGTTAAAAAAACAAGAAGTACAACTGCTACCAATTGCTGTCACAACTCCTACTCAATCAAGTTACACGATAAACCTCCTATCGAGTGCATATAGTTCAATCAGGCGTGCTGCGATGTCATTGGTGTCGAATATTGCCAATATCCGTGTATCACTGCAAATGGGATCGTGTATGTCGATGTTATTGTGTCATGTTATTATGCATGTGAAATTGGATATGAATACTATAATTGGGACTGGTATTCCTCTGTGGAGGTAGGCGTAATGATTTGGCTGGAAAGATAACATAGTTTAGCGGTGTGTAATATTGTGTGGAGACCTTTGCCAAGCACTAGTAAAATATGGTGATTCTAATGACAAGTCCCATTGCACGGACGCAGGTAGCAGCTGTCAAAAAAAAAAAAACCAGGCTATTTTTTTCCATTTCTAGAAATGGCCTACCGATGATTTGTTCCTATATTTTTTTTCCTCTGTATATAGTTAGTTGTATTTACTTGGACAATAACACTGTATATTTTAGTAAAGTTTCTGGAAATCGATTATCACGTATTGTCAAGCTCCGTTTTTAGACACTAAACCATTAAGGCGACGATAACCGACTTTTGATTTTATACTGAAGATCACGTCTAAACGAGTAGTGTCAATGATTTGAAAAAAAAATATGTTAAATTGCAGCATTTTCTTATTAACTTAATATATGAATATTTTAGATTATGTTTATATTACATAGTGAAATTAATTTGTAAAGTTATGTCTAACGCGGATAAAAATTGGAAATCACGCAAAATCTATCAAGCGTATTTTTCTTAAGCCTTCACCATTTTAAAGATAATTTAATTATTGATTTTTAGTATACATGTTTTATTCAAATACATTTTGTTTTATGTATAATAAATTAATAATGCGTCTAATTTGGGACAGCGCTCCTTGACGGGCGAGTCCTATTAGTGGCTGGACGTACGACGCGTTGCGTGAGCTCAGTATAGAAAACGCAAGCTAACCATTCAAGGTCACTAGCATATATCTGCGTCTTAAGGCGTTGGTCACAAATTGATATTTCTCAATTGTAAAGGTTACATTACTTACATTCATACACTCATAATTCGTCTTTAAATGTGTAATGAATTGTTACTATCATTACTATTACCTATAGATTCATTAATCTCACTTCAGACTACTTATTGAATTATTTCTTACAATTTGAAGTAAATGTTGTCGCTTTTACTTACCAAATTGCAGAATAATTCTGAGAAATCTCTCGCCGTATTGTTGACTGTTGGTTCAACCAATGTAATTGTTAGCCTAAGGCACGTGGCCGGGATTTGGTTTTGTTTTCCAAGTAATAACGTTCACGACCTTATTTTGTTGGTTTTATAATTTACTGTTTTTGTTTACATTTTATATATCTCTAAATAATTTTCATCAATTTGTGTTGTTGGTGTCTCGAGTTGCTTAGGTATAGGTAATTCTTCACTGTCTTCAACTCTGGAACTTATATACATACATAAACTGTCGCCTTCGTCCTACGGGGGTAGGCAGAAACTACAGAACGCGACCTGCTACGATCCTTACATACTCCTTTTGCTTCGTTTACGTTCATACATCTGGTCACACTACAAAAATTACGTTTGGTAATTAAACCATTCGTTTTAAGATGTAAGAACTGAAAGGGAGGATCCTCCGACCAGACGGGTGTCGTGTCTTACGGGCAACTGCCCAACGGTTGAACTCGGGATCTTGTACAAACGAGTATGTCGATCGCGCTGTAAACTCTTATTTCGCGATGCAGGATTTGTGTGACGTCAGGATTTTTACAACTTAAAATTGTTGAATTAACTTAAATTAATATTAGGTTTTATATGTGTGTGGGTTTGTATTTTAGTTATTAGTTATCTCGTCTTAATAACAGATACAAATTGAACATTTTTAGGTTTTTTTTTTTTTTCTTACTTGTTTTTTTTATCTTTCTTTGCGTCATGTTTACCGCAAATAAACGTATTTTCTTGATTTTCTAAAAGATACCCATAAGTTATTCGGTTTTCAGCGACCACTTGAAATGTCTCTGGAGATGATATTAACTCGGAACGTGAACTTGATCCAATAATGAAGTTATTGGAAACACTTCATACCCGGAGGTATCACTTCATCGTAAGAGTTATTAGTGATATGCGTACCTAACTACACATTTTCAATAAGAGGTTATAAACTTAAAGGTCTCTTTAATTAATTTTACCAAATAGTTGACCGAATTTAACAAACTTTCAATATTGTTTCGTTCAAAATGAACCAAAATACCTAAGTGTTTTATTAACGTATTGGTTATAAACGACAACCCTAAAACATACCTCCTCCTTCATTCATTCGAAAATAGCTAACCCGATAGACGTTGTCCTGTCAACATTTCCCCATGCAGGGTCAGCCTTTTCGTATGCCCTGTTTTTTTATTAATAGTAATTTAAGTAGGAAACTGGTTGTTATATACTCGCTCATAGACTCAGATCTGGACACATTCCATGTAATAAGTTTGCATTCATGATGAAAAAAATTAACCCGCCTAATTGTGTGGAGTGTGTAATTGTGGAAGACTTACATCACTTATTGATGGACTGTGTTCGATATGAGTCTGATAGAAATGATGTGTTTGGGGCCTTCAGGTTGAGCCGACTTGATTTAGGCACATTTCATAAAATTCTATCACAACCAAATGGTGATGATGCGAAGAGTTTGTTCAGGTTTATGGCACAAATGTAATCCATAGCAGTGTAATTTGTTATTATTTGTTTAGGGTATGATGGGGCTGTCATACGCATTGCGGTTATAAAAGTCCCAAATTAAAGTAGAGAAAAAAATAAAAAACATTTCAATATGATCTTCAGTTCATAGAAAAATTCCATAGAAAGAAGCACTTTCCGTTTTTCCCGAATTTTTCAATGTTCCAGGAAACTTTTTCAATTGCTTTTTCCATAAAAACCTAATTCAGACTAGAACGAAAATTTTGAAATAAAAATGGTCAAATCTGTTGAGCCGTTGTCAAGTGATGCGCTTATCAACGAAAAGCATTTAATTTAAATTTATACTGATATAGGTACCTGAATCTAGCTGTAGAAATACCTATATTTACATTACAAGATACTACATACAAAAGACTATTAAGTTAAGAGCGTTTATTCTAAAAGTTGGCAACGTTGCAAGTAGCTGTCAAATATTTACCTGTATTGATTAATTTGGCTATATTACTGTACGGAAATATGAAATGTGGCTAACTAGAATATTGATTATGAAATGCAATAACACTGGATATTTAGTTGAAGACGTAAAAAAGTATTTGGAAACTTTCCAAATGCTCTGTTACACCTAAAACGGTTACAACATCAAATTCAGTGTTATAATTGCAATTCTTTATTAATATTTTAGTTTGCTAGTTAGCCACATTTCTTATTTCCATACAGTAATATTGCCAAATTAATCAAAACAGCTGAAAGACGTCCACTGCTGGACATAGGCCTCCCCCAAGCACCGCCATTTCGACCGGTTCTGTGCTTTCTGCATCCAGCGGATTCCTGCGGCCTTCACAAGATCATCGGTCCATCTTGTGGGAGGCCTTCCAGCAGTGGACGTCTTTCGGCTGAAATGATGATGATGATGATGAATCAAAACAGTGATATTGTTTGATATTTATTTGCGACGTTGCCCACTTTCAGAAAAACGCTCTTAACAACAAAGAATAAAATTACGTCTTACTAATCAAATCTAGCCAACTTGTAACTAAATGAAACAAACTGAAATTGTTTTATCACCAACAATTACTTGAAAGTTTCAGCCTCTGGCGACAGAAGTTACTGAAACTAGTCAACTTCAGTGATAAACTTAATTACTGGACACTTGCTCCACTTTCACGTTAATATAATTTTTGATGTTCCGACTAGATTTAGACTGAAATTGAAAGTTGTATTCAGTCTGAGACTGATAACTGTTTACAAGGACCAAAACGTAAGTTATAAACAAAATGTTGGATTAATTGTTGAATTTCAATATGATTTACAAAGCTACTGAAACCATTTCATTTTTTTTTTTAAGTGAAAACTTCTTTAGGCACGTTAGGAATTTTTGAGATGGGAAAAGACAATTGAACTTGCGACATCGTTACTGACACCACATTTTTGTAAACGTGATTGTGCTCTTTATTTAGATAAGGTTACGGATCAATGTTCTATGCAAGTATTTTTACTTTAAAGGTTTTGGAAGTTTTTTTTTGTAAACTCGATTGTGCTCTTTATTTAGGTTACGGACCAATGTTCTTTACAAGTATTTTTCTTCCACCAGGGCGATCTTGTTCAAGTTTTCACTTCTGTCGGCACTCCCGGAGTGCCACTGTTTTTTTTACCCACGACGGAACGGAGACGGTATATGCGTTTGGGGTGAGAGGATGTTTGTGCAAATCCTAGGACTTTTCAAAATAAGAAGCGATTTCCATAATATAAATACACGTAGTAAACATGAAATTGTGATACCCAAATTTAGATTAACTAAAACTAGTAAGTCATTTCTTATAAACGGTATCCGCTTTTATAACAAGTTGCCAAAGTCTGTTACAGAACTAAGCGATGGAAAGTTCAAAACCCACATCAAACGTGTCCTTATCAAAAAAGCATATTATAAGATTAAAGACTACGTTGAAGACAAGGAAGTCTGGCAATAATTCCTTCTGCACATGTGGCTTCCCTGGTACCTCATTAACGGCATAATAATGTAAATGTTTATTAACTGCTCCCAAATTACGATGATTATTTTATTTTACTTTTTTTTTTACCTACTTCATTGACATAATCTTTTCAGTATTTGACATAATATACCTACAATTTTCTATATTTTTTTTTTTATCAAATTAGATTTGTTACAGCTGACTACAGCTGTATCATGCCACTAGGCAATCATGTCATTTGGTTTAAATAGGTCCTTATTTTTATTATTTTGTTTATCTTTTATATAGATTCTTTTCTTTTAGATTTTGTGAATGTGAGAACGTTGTAGGCTGTAGACTTGTGGACCATTTTCTATTTTACTAAGTACCTGGTACTTGTTGATAGGCCTACACTGTCCTCCCATACCTATTAACACTGTAATTTGAAAACATTGTAGAAACAATTTATTTTGAAAAGAGTAACCGTGGAGTTTCTTGCCGGCTCTTCTCCATAGGAAGCGACCAATTGGAACCGTGCACCTAGCTTCTGACGTTTCATAAGTGCCCTTGTAGGTTTATGTGAAATAAAATATTTTGATTTTGATTTTGAATCCATGTTGCCATTTTCCTCCAAAACTACTAGTCCGATTTTGATGCAGTTTTCAGTTATGGGTTCGAGTTTGATTGGTGCATGTTCTTAGTTAGGTGTTACGGTGACAATTCACCAGGGGGCGCTGCAGCAAACATTTTTTGTGCAAATCCATGTTGCCATTTTTCTCCAAGACTACTAGCTCGATTTTGATGTAGTTTTCAGTGATGGGTTTGGGTTTGATTGGTGCATGTTCTTAGATAAGTGTTACGGTGACAACTTACCAGGGGGCGCTGCAGTAAACATTTATTTGTGCAAAACTTTTACCCTTTTTCAATTACTTTAAAAACGTCGTGGGTTTTTTCAAAATATTTAATTTTGCTTTTTATTTATCAAAACAGTAATTGCTTCAAATAAAATTTTCTAGGAGAACGCAAATAACAGCTTACTGGCTAGGTTTTGATATGGTCAAAGTGACTTACTATCTTTTTTGTTGGTTTTTACATAGTAAATACTTACTTCTCTGTTATTGTTAAGATTTTTACGCAGATGTTTTTACACCGGTGGGATTTATTAAGAAAGGAAAAATTATGTGAATAAGTTTAACTATGGGAAAATAAAAATGATCTAAAAAAGTACGAAACAAGAATATATTTCAGACAGAAATTACAAACATACATACATACATAGACTGCTAAAATCATAACCCTTCCTCTTTTGGCTTTGCCGTAGCCCGGTAAAAAACGCTGTTCATTCATTACATTTGTCCCTTACTGAGTTTTAATATGGTGCAACCGAATAATTATCAAGTTCAGGAATTGTATTGATCGCGTTTCCAAGCGGTAACTAAATAGCAATATAATTCGTCCTCTGGTCAAAACTTAGATCAATGTTACTTCCTAAGACGTTAACATAAATAATATTCAAGCGAGACTAATGTTATTAGCCACTTGACTGAAGACCACAGCCGGTAACGCAAAGGCAATTGTCAAATCACTGAAGCAGGTTCTGGACCAGAGAGCTTATCTGCAACAGATGCTACCTTCCACTAGGGACTAACCAATCAGTTGCAGCACGATTACTAGACATAGGTCCGCTTGCATCACAAGTCACTAAATGCGTTAAACATTATTGAAATCATAAACGGATCAGCATAAACCGAAATTACACCAAGTTATATTTTATTGTAAGAATTGATTTTAGCTTTCCTTAAATTAGTTCATTTGTTTGTATATGTATTTAGTTTCGTAGTCTCGATGAGACTAACTAGCTTAAGAGGCCTGCGAACACGGCTCGAAACTACAAATCGAGATGTTCGCAAAATGCAATTCCAAGCACGTTGCGTTAGTATGAGTGCCTGTCGGAGCGATATACACCTACAGTGAGCAATACTACCACGCACACATTGACAATTATTGCTTGACGCGATAGTACTAGCTTTTGAAAATTTATGACAAATTTGGATGTGTTCCGTAATACCAAAAATGATGAATGTAAACTTAATATTTTTCCATTTTTTTTTTTCGATAATTTGTAACTTGATAATATAGCTATGCTTCTGCAGAAACAATATTATAAATATTGTTTTTATAATACAGAAAAAACAATATGAAGACATGTAAAAGAGTAACGGTGGAGTTTCTTGCCCATTCTTCTACATACGAAAACTACCTTTTGGAAGGGGCGACTAGAATCAATTCTATTAAGCTATTGCATAGCTTTTATCGCGAGCTTTGAGTGCGGCGACCGAATCAAGAAATTCCGTAACGTAACGAAAATAAAACCTAACGCCCCCCACTCCGCCTACCATGTAATGACGGTTCAACATATTCGCCACGGTCAATAAAAAACCGATAGGTCTCGAGGCACTACGGTGGATCGACATTTCTTGTCCTCGGGTTCGATCCCGGCCACAGGGATTTCTTTTTGTATTTGTTCAAAGATATTTTATTGCATGTTGTTTACTTTTATTTTGTTTTTCATTGTTATGGTTAATTTTCCGTTAAAGATTTTGTTAGTTTTTCGTTTCCGATGAAGATTTGTAGTTGTTAAGGTGTTAGTTTGTATTTAGATTTTAAAATTAAATTGTTTGTGCCACCTATTCCTATTCCTATTCCTATTCTATTACACCTATTCTTTCATTAGGTAGTCAGTTTACTTGGAACCCCGGTCGACACGTTGTCATGGGAACGTATTTTTTGTTTTATGTCATCACGTCATCATCCCAAGTGTAGCGTTGACAAATAGGAAGTATGGAGGTTACAAATGCTATGCAATAGCTTTACCGCGGCAGTCGCCGAGTGCCACACGTTTTTTATTTTTTGTAAATTTTGACTTCAAAATTTACAAAAAAAAAAAACGTGTGGCACTTTTGAACGTTCAAAAGTGCCTTTTTGTGCCTAATTGAAATAAATTATTTGACTTTGACTTTGTCATTTACGCTGTAATTAAATTCGTTTAAACTTCATTTTAGAAAAGTTTTTTAAAATAAAAAAGATGTAGAAGCCTAGATAAACACTGTCTAAATCTGAACAACAATATAATATCGTGGAAATATGCCCAAATTGCAAATGATTTAGGTATTACGTTTGTATGGACAATTCATGCGTCGCCGCGTTCTTAACTTAAGCCAATTTCAAATTTTATTTTATTTAAAAATTACCAAAACGTTGTACCTACATATTGTACCTATAATAGTGAATACAGGCTGGGTCTAGTTTGGGACCAACAAGACTGCCAAATTGTAATTTTGAATTTTGAACTTAAACGATTTTTTTAAACTTTTTTTTATCACCTTTCTGAATTATAATTGTGTTGTAGATACCAGCTCTAGATAGATATCATAATTGGAGAATAAAGTCACTTTATTCAGAAAGAGCAAACTCACAACTTTAAATAAATACAATTTTAACAGTTAAAATTTAAAAAACCCCTGACAAAAATTTCCTCATTTCTTTTTCCTACTCCATCACCAGACCACTATCTATAGATAACCTATTCATTGCGACCATTCCAATGAGCGCAAACACGATACCTGTGCTGTAAGTAGATAAGGAAGTTGGTTATCCTGCAAATTCCAGGTGATGCTGCAGCATCAGTTCAAGGTTACCTTGTTCTTCTAATATCATTGAAGTAACAGAATACTAAATTTCAAATCGATCAGACCTGTGGAAGATACTCACATCCATTCATCAACTAGAAAAGAGCTGACGATAATCTTCAAATGGATTAACCGATTTTGATAAAAACATCACTAGAAAACCTGCTTACAAATAAAAAAAACCGCATTCAAATTGGTTCACTTGTTTAAGAGCTAGGGTGCCACAAACATTGACGGGGTCCACTAGGGTCGATGCCTGCCGGGGTTGCAAATAAGGCCGAAAGGGGCATCGAGGCCCCCCGGCAACATGGCAACTGAAGGAATACGGGTGGGTTTTAGTCAGTAAGAGTCTGACACGACCCTCCCGCTCCACCCAGAGCGGGAGAAGTTATTTGATAATTATTCACCCAAAAAAAAGGTGCCACAGACAGAAACACATAGCGGTTAAACTATAACACTCCCTCTTTTTGCGTCGGGAGTTAATTAAAAATGAGTGATGAAAGAAGTAAGTCGATAATCCGACAATTTTCAAACAGTCGCACAGTCGTGGCGACTAATCGGAAAGTTCTCAGACTCGAGATAGGTACACTGGATAACGTCGCAAGTTTAATTGAAGGATTAGGTTCTACTGTTGATTGCAGTTCTAATCTCACTTGTAGTCTGACTGATGAGAGTTGAGATTACTTTTGTCTTTATCTTTCTTCATCTTTGTTGTTTTTACGACTGGTTTTAATTTAAAAAGGACTAGAACGTGATTGTGCACCTCAATTGTTTAATGATTAGGTCTTGCAACTGTTCGCGCCAGTTTGAACACCTCAATAGTTGGCACAATAGGCGCGAACACAATTTCATCCCGCATGGGAGTCGCCTCAATGTGGCCAGAGCTTGAATCTTGTAAACATTGTACAAAAGTGGAACAAATACTCTAATTTTCTTTGTAGTTCATAAAGAAAGTGCTGAATTAATTAATAATTGTAAAATGTTTACTGGCCGTCACTACGAGATAAACAACAATTTTTGAAGTGAAAACTTCTTTAGGCACGTTAGGAATTAAAATTGATATGGGAAAACACAATTGAACTCGCGACACCGTTACCGCCACCTCGTTTTTGTAAACGCGATTGTGCTCTTTATTTATATTTTGTTACGGATCAATATTCTATGAAAGCATTTTTACTTTAAAGGTTTTGGAAGTATGTTTTTTTTGTAAACGCGATTGTTTTCTTCTGACCAATGTTCTATACAATTATTTTTCTTCCACTAAGGCGATCTTGTTCAAGTTTTCACTTCTATCGGCACTCCCGGAGTGCCACTGTTTTTATTTCTCTCATCATCAGTTTGTCCTAGATTTTATCTTTTCTCATTACGTTGAAACAAAAAATTCTTGGTCGAAATGTTATTTTTGATTCTCAACCCGGTGATAATAGTGTTATTCTAGGCCTCTGTTAGTTGTGTCGCTTAGGTAATATTGGCTATCTCTGAGATGGAGATAGTGGTACCTAATTTTGTTTATTCTTACTTTATATTAGTTTTTACATAAATATTCGTTTGGAATGATCTTGGAAAGGTTGAAAAGGCTATTATTTGATACTTAGTAAACGATCCCGTTCTACTGTTTTATAGATTTGCAAACAGGATTTTAACAAACAGACAGATTTTTTTTTTCAAAGGAAAAGTCCGAAAATTATTAATTTGTAGTTCTATCACATTTTTTTTTTACTATTACAAACTTACATTTGCAGTTGGAGAATTGACCGTGGCCTATATCGATGTATTAGAGAGCATGTTTTGCAACTACAATGTTAAGTTTGTTTCTGAGATAAATTCATCTCAACTACGGAACCCTTCATTGTGGGTGATCCGACTCACACTTGGCCGGTTTTTTTTTATCATCATTCTTGATGTCAATATCAATTTTTAATTTGTGGTAACCGTTTTGTTATCAAGTTACGTCGACATGTTACTCGTAGAATTAGATTATTTTATCCTTGTACAATTTTTTTACATATGTTTTTTCTCGCGTAAATGTTCACGTATTTTGATTTTTACAAAGTTATTCATATTTACCTTGCCATAGTTAACTTTTTCAATCATTTTGGTCCTTTGCTCCGTTAAGTTTCAGATGAAAGTATTCTTTAATTTTGATCGCAGAAACCTTCAGAAAACGGCCGTCTCTCAGTCTGCACAGTGGACCGGAAAGCAAGCATCGCATCTTCACTATACCAGGACATATCTCCCACCAAGCCAAGAGATAACATCAGCCCTGCACCGTCACAGAACAGCTTCAATGAAATGGAAACCTTCCCTAGCAGAGTGTTGAGGACTGAGTCTCTTAGGACTACCGGAGGTAAGTACCAACAGACACTTTTTTGACATTGGTCTTACATACATACATAATATCACGCCTCCTTCCCATGGGGGTAGGCACAAACTACAAAACGCCACCTGCTACGATTCTTATATACTCCCTTTGCCTCGTTTACGTTCATGAATAAGGTCATACACGCACGCCGGTTGCGAGTACTACGCACCTGACCTTTCTGAAGAACATCACCAATAAGGTCACTTGTTATGTCCCCCTAGCGTTCCCTCCCGGCGTTTTCACTCACAAACAACAACATTGGTGTTGTGGTTGCAATATTCAGAGTTGACAGCCAACCTTCATTAATTGGAGAGGCACCAAAGGAAGAAGACGTGTTTGCAAGCGGGAACTGCTGATAATTGACCGAGCGAGCGCAGCGTCTCTGCATCAAGTCTGGAAAAATTTGCTTTCGTGTGTCGTATTTTATAACTGATCTAGACGAAACTTGGAAACAGGTTTTACGACTTTATAGATTTTTTCACGCTTGTTACAGTCAAATTATTTAGATACAATTTGAGGAAAGTGCGTATTGATGATTCAAGAAAGTATTCAAACTAAGACTTAAGAAAGTTTATTCACTATGGAGATTTAGATATAAAAATATTTACATTCCATGTCAATCTGTACAACAAACGCATACACACCAAAGAAAAAAAAAAAAATAACATAACATAACATCACGCCTTGTTTCCCCGAAGGGTTGGGCAGAGGTGTCCCTGTAGCAGGTACACCCACATTTCGCCAGTTATGTTTAAGTCCCATGTAATAGGGGGCGAGCCTATTGCCATCAACTGGGCACAAATCCAGACTCCGAGCTGCTACTGAGAAATTTCAGATAGAAAAACCCAATAACACTTTGCCCGACCCGGGAATCGAACCCAGTACCTCATGCTCAGCAGTAGCGCTTGCGACCACTAGACCAACGAGGCAAAACAATAATAATATTAGTTATAAATACGCTAATTTCTAACACAAATCTTCTATTTTTTTCAGGTGCATGAATAGTGCACTATTTAACGTAATTATATAAAATACCGATGATGCCAACCTGCTCACTAAACAATTGCTCTTTTAGTGATTTTTTTAGGTTATGATCATATTTCTCAGTTAGATAAAGTATAATTATCACTACCACTGTAATCTAGAGATCATAGGGAACAAAATAATCAACATGAGTTTCATTAACGTTAATAGACGCCACAATTTTTGGTGGGCCTAAACGCCGAACAAAATCACTATCTCCTTAATCCCTTGGAATTCACAAAATAGGTGGTAGGTACTGCTGTTACACTGCCAACCGACTCCGTCCCGCCCGCCAGCTTTAAACTTTCTTTAGACTTAGTACTACTTACCTGAGCTAATTTTACGTTCTTTTAACCTAAGCCGCAGTCGGGTTTTTAAGTCGGGTTTCATATTAGGATTTTAAACTGACTTGGTTATTTTGACTACTAAAGTTATTTAAAACGGGATATTAATCATGTTTAAAAAACATAAAACATGGTAAATATCCCATTTTAAATAACTTTAGTGGTATTATTAATTGTTGCAAAAAGTTTGTGCTCGCGAGGTTTACTGTTCGCAAAACTACTAATATATAGGACCCTCGGTTCGATCCCTGGATAAGCCAAAAACTTTGTAGTAGACACGTAGACTGACTACATAGTTCTTCGTCTAGCCGTTTAGGTGACACTACACTAGTAGTGTGTTTTTCCATCAAGAAATTTAGCCTATTTTCATTATGATTTGTGTTCGGCTCATACCAATTAATCGCCATTAGGATTTTATCTACTCTCATAGCGTAATATTCGAATTACGAACTTCAAAAAGGGTTTATATTGACATACTTTATAAACAGAATACCGAAATTTAAAAATAGAATCATATTATAATACTTTTTTTCTAACAAAATAATACTATAAAACAATTTTCTATTACGATACAGCGCTAATCCAAGAAGTTAATATCACCAAAGAGTTTCCATCAACTTTTGGCGGGGGACAGCAGCACCCACTGTAGCGCATGTGCGGTGATGTGCTGGTGCAGGCGACATTCATTTGTTTTGTAGTACTTACTGAATTTCGTGGGATTTTTAACTTTATTCTTGATCTTTAACTTTGATCTTTTATTTAGTATTTGTTTCAATCCCAATATTTGAGAGTAGATAAAATAGTGTATGAAACTGCACATAACTAGGTATTAAAACATTCGTGTGATACTATTAAAAAACCTAGCCGTTTGAACACCCCTGCTTACGTCTTTCGGGATTACAGGCATGATGCCATGTTTATGTATTACCTAGAAATAATAATAATAAAGAAAAAAGAAACGAATTTTGAAATTATAATTAATAAAAAACTTTTTACAAAAAAAAAACAACCGACCTCCAAAAAAAAACACAACAAAGTGAAAAATAACTTTAATTTCGGAAGTCGGTGTCTTGGGTTTTGTATTTTCGTTTTTTGCCACCGACTTCCGAAATTAAAGTTATTTTTCACTTTGTTGTGTTTTTTTTTGGAGGTCGGTTGTTTTTTTTTTGTAAAAAGTTTTTATGTTTCACTTTTTAGTTGTGGTACCTACCCCACAGACATTCGAATACTACTACCTGCTACCAGTGACAGAAACTTATCATATCATCTACAAAGTGGGAAAAAAAAACGTATTTTGTAGCTAACTCACAAACTATCCAAGCAACGTTAATAGAAGCGTTTTACCTGAAATAAAACGCATATTAAAATACTTACCTCACTGGAAGCTTTAATATTGAGAGAGCATATCCGTTTCCGTCGATTTCTTAGCAATTTTAGTACTTGTTTAACCTACTCAGTGGCGCCACCTGGTGTTTGCTTGCCATTTTAGTTTCGTAAAATGTAACGAGCTACTTTTTCTTCATTGGCTCAATAAAACCAGGCAGAAGTAAACTTAAAGCTTCCAGTGAGGTAAGTATTTTAATATGCGTTTTATTTCAGGTAAAACGCTTCTATTAAATTACTTGACCGTCACTGGAAGCTTTAATATTGAGACCTGTTTGTTATCGCCTGGTGTCGCCACTAATATGATAAGTAATGATAACGCCAATGTGATAGGGAAATTTAGTTTATTAAAACATAAAATAAGTCATCAGAAAGTACATTTATTATTTTACATACATGTGCAGAAGTACTTATGGGTACACATTTATTGAAATAAAATCAGTTGCCTTATTACAAAAAATACAATAACAAAATAATAACAGTTACTATTAAGAGTTAATTAATCGGATTAAACAATTGTGTGACATTTAGATTTGAATCAACACTTCTTATAACTTCTCTTCTGTAGAAATTCTGGAATGTATTAGCCGATTGCCAATTTCCTCGAGATAAAATTTCGTCAAGGGGATGATTTTCTAGCCAACTTTTAGAGGCTACTGCAGATCGTGTACTTCCTGGAGTTGCTGTAATACCAGCTTCATTGAATAGGGTTTTTACCCAGCTTGCGATGACGGTGCGTGAAGCGGGCTTCGGCACACCTCTAACTGTAATAAACAAATAAAATGATTTTGCAGCATTACGTCTTTCATTTAGTAATTGTTTAGTTCTTTCTATCCAGAATATAGGATTTAGGTTACAATTGTTGGGATTTACAAGAAGTTTCCAGCCGGACTGTCTGTGATTATTGCAATCTGTTTTCGAACCAAATTCAGGCCATAATATAACACTATCATCTGATCTGATGTAATGATCAGGATCAACTCTAAGCAGCGTTAAGTCATGTATGCGCCTACCTGAGCAAAGCAGTAATATAGTTGCAGTATGGCGTGATATTTGAAAATTGCTATCCATATCTACAGAGTAATTGCTTAGAAAGGTAATTAATTTACTAACATCCCAAATTGGTGGCTTAGAAGACTTAGGTTTTTCCAGAGCAATTGATTTTAAAATATGTTTTACAAGTACATGTGAACTTAATTGTCTTGATCTTTCAACATTACACAAAGTGGAAACTACAGATTTATGTAAAAGAATTGTATTATACGATAATTTATTAATTAGATGTAAATCAGATAAAAATTGAGCTAATTGCGGACCTGTAGGATTATTCGTGTCAATGTTTTTAGAAATAGACCAGGAAGTCCAACGTTTCCAAGCCACCTCATATGTTTTCAAAGTAGACTTACGCCAGGAATTTTTGAGCAATAACTGTTGTTCAGCGGTCCATGTTTCTATTGCCTCGGACCACCCCCACATTTCCAGACTTCGAGGATGATTTCGTCCACTTGTGGTGGTGGAAGTCCTGTTGATGTGTCGACCAGGTGCGTCTGCAAGTTTTTCAGAGTTAGAGGTGGTGCTAGCGCTCGGACTTTGAGGTCTGCCCGCCAAAATACCTTTTCCCAACGAGGTACTACTATTAAAAATATTCCTGTTGATTGATTGAGGTGTGTTAGAACTTTTGGGATTAAGAACGGAGGTGGGAACACCCATGCGAGTGGATAGTTCCATGGGACACTGAATGCATCGTGAAATAGTGCTTGTCGGTCTCTTAGGTCTCGGGATACATAATTGTAAACTACGTGAGCTGTCGCTGAGGCAAACAAATCTATTATTGGGGTTCCCCACTTTGCAAACACTATTTCCGTACAGGCTGGCATTAGGTGCCACTCCGGAGGTCGGCGAAAGCGTGATAGGTGATCGGCATGATTGTTGTACTTGCCTGGGAGATGGTGTATGCTGAAGTGTATTTGAAATTGGTCCAATAAATTCAGAATTTGATAGGTTAGTTCTATTAGTGGTAATGATTTCGTACCTCCTTCGTTCCTTAAATAACTGACAGCAGTCCTGTTGTCGCATTGTATCAGGATCGAGCTGTTGCAGAGCAGTTGAGCGTTGTCTCGAAGGGCGCGATATATGGCTAACATTTCTTTTTGATTGCAGTGCAGTGCCTGTTCCTCTTGCGACCAACTGCCTGATATAGCCAGATTGTTTAGTTGTGCTCCCCAACCCTGGTTTGAGGCATCTGTTGTCAGGAAGTTTACTGGCGGAGGGTAATGTAGAGGTGTTGATGACTGACAATTCAGAGTCCACCATTCCAGTTCCTTTCGAACATTTTGTGGTAGTGGGTAGGATTTCGATAAAAGGTCGGGTAGCGAGTTCATGAATATTAATAATTGCCGGTGATTGAGCCGGCCTCGCGGAACAACATAACTGGCAAAGTTCAAGAGTCCTATTATTCTCTGCAATTCCTTTAGAGTTATTATTCCTCGCTCGAGAATTTGACTCACTTTTTTGACCAATGAGAAAATCTTTTCTTTTGGCAGGGATTTTAAATTGTCCCAGGGATTCCACAATATTCCTAAATATGTAATATTCTTTTGAGGACAAAGAACAGATTTCTCGAAATTTACTTGCCAACCAAGATTTTGTAAGGTGTCTAATGTGAGCTCGACATGATCTCGAAGAACGTGTACATTTTGATGTACTATTATGTAGTCGTCGAGATACACTATGATTCGAATGTTCCAGCGTTCTCGTAATATTTGGGCAACCCAATTCGTTAGTATTGAAAAGGTTTTGGGAGCAGTGCTCAAACCGAACGGCAGGCAGGTCATCTCTAACAGTTCTTGGTTGTATACAAGGCGAAGGAAGCGCCTGTGTGACTTTGTAATTTTTAGGTGGAAATATGCCTGTAATAGGTCTATTTTGCACATCCAGTCTTGTGGTTGCAGAAAGTCCGGGATGCGATACATGTTTATTAAGTGAAATGGTTGGGTATTTACAAATTCGTTCAATGCTTTTAGGTTGAATATGGGACGGGCTGATCCGTCGGGTTTTGGTATCAAAAATAGAGGGGAAATAAAACTCGGTGAGAGTTGAACAACTTTTAGAATGCCCTGAGCTTTCATTTTGTTTATTATTACAGACATTTCTTCTGTGACAAGAGTTTGAAAGGGACCGTTGGTTACATTTGGGTATATCAGAGGAGGTTTGTGGATAAATGGTATGCGGTACCCTTGAATTAATTTTAGTATAATTTCTGATGCTCCCATTTCCTTCCATTTCGAGTGGTAGTGCGCTAACTGACCTGCTCGAAAACGATTCGAGTCATTGTTTATACCGTTTTTGGTTCGGTCGAGAGCTTTTTGGAGGGTTTGAACATCCTCGACTTCGGTTACTTCCACGATCGGGCCGCGAGCCTCGGTTGCGAAATGAACCTCTACCATTGGTATATTTATCGGATTGAAAGGATGGTAGATCTTGACTTTTGTTTGTATAATTGGTGCGAAAATATCCACCCCGCGAGGGTGAGTTGTCATAGGCATGCGTGTGCATTGCTTTGCCTGGTTCATGGCAAAAATATTGAGTTTCACGCGATGGAACTACTGGTTTATGTACGCCTTGCCCCCGCGAGGGGCGGCGGTTAGTTCGATTAGATCTAGTATGTGACTCAGTTTTTGGAGGCCAAAAGGCTTTGCGTACACCGCCGGCCTTTTCTAATGCTGTCGTGAAAGATTCGGAACTAAATAAGTAGGTAGATGATGGCGGAATTCTGTTCAAAGATGCTTTAACTAATGGATCTCGAATTTGACTAGTAATTGTCTCTCGGCGCATTTCTATACTTTCGGCTCGATGACCACAAGCTAATTGTAACAGGTCTGAAGAGATTTTATGTAAATCACCTTTTTGAAATAATTCTTCAACCTTCCCGCTTAAATTATCGAAATTGACTTCAGTATTTTTAGCCCACGAAAGGAGATTACGAATAGCTTCTTGTAACGATTCTTTTTGTTTTAGGATGCAAAAAGTAATTGCTGCATATGATTTATCAGCATGTGCCAAGTGATGTAAGGTATCATACATTTTTACCTCTTCGTTTGTGTCTAAGTCTATGAAACCTGGTGTGTGATTATAAAGCTTTTGAGTATCAGAATACCGTACCTCGGACCAAGATGTGCTACCTAAACGTTGGACATCGAGTAGCATTTTTAAGAAACTATCAGGAGTTTTCGGAACTGATGGTTCCTTAAGCTTTGTCTCGATATCAAAAGTGAAGTCTAAAGATTTTAGACCTTCAACATCAGGGCACTGTTCGTCAATATTATGTTGGTCATATAGTTCCCCACTGACCCCAGAACAAACTGATACCCCATCATAGCCAGCAGTATGCATATTATTTGCAAAAACTTGTTGGCGTAGCTCACTGACTTCCTTTATAAGCTTGTCCAATGTCGGGTTAGACTGTTGGGCGCGCTTATTTTTCTTGCGGCGTGTGCGGCGCGACCGCTTGCTACGTTTTGGAGAAGACGAGCTTGAAGAGCTGCTGCTCGTCGTGCTACTGCTAGAGCAGCTAACGTTCCTTTTCCGGGTCATTCCACTCGGGCCGGCCAAAGCTTGCGGCTCGGCAGCCGAAATAATTACGTGGTCATCCATTATCCCAGTAAAAGTTATGTTATGTAGACCGTATCAACAATTATTAAAAATCAAACGAACTTACCAAGTGAAGTTCGATGATAATTATGTGAACAGCTTCATTCGAAGCGATTTATTGTTAACGTATTTTTTTTTTTAAAGTAGTTTACTTTCATTTCACTGGCAACACTGTATCCGTTTACCCCTACTTTGCCCCCACTATACTATTTCTCTACAACGGTTCACAGCCATTTTAATATCATTTTGTTGAAAGCTAATAAATATTTCACATTTTTATTTATCTAGGGTAGGGTAAGTAACTTTTCTAGGGAGGGTATAAATCGCTTCGAATGAAGCTGTTCACATAATTATCATCGAACTTCACTTGGTAAGTTCGTTTGATTTTTAATTATGTGTCACAGCTTCATTCGAAGCGATTTATTGTTAACGTATTGTAGATGTTCAGAGACAAAAATGTGAAATTAAACAAAACAGGTGAGTAATCACAATTGTCTTTTATTAAATCTAGATAACATTGATTTTACTTTATTTTACATTGATTTAGTTAAATTCTTAATCTTATATTAAATATTTGTTACAGATTATGACCACCAGTAAGTACTGTAGTGGCAAAGAGATGTGAATCAGTAACAACCTGCCTATTATAATGTTTTGCGAAGACAGAAGATGACACACTCCATCCGGCAGTTTTTCTGATTAGGTCAATATTGACTCCAAGTCTATTGGCTGAGGATGTGGCTGCATGACGAGTGCTATGAGCACTAAATATAGACGTATCTATACCGCTACTGTAAAGTGTATCTTTTATCCAGTGACTAAGTGTATGTGATGAAACTTTTGAGTGTGGTTTTTTGTAGCTTACAAATAAATAATCATTTTTGCGAAGCGGTTGAGTCTTATTTATATAAACCTCTAAGCATTTAGCGGGACAGATCTGAGGACGTTCGTCGAAAAAAGGTAATCTTAAAACTGGTTGTGAAGAATTAGGTTTGGAAGTTTTTATCAAACCAGGTATTGTTATAGTTATGTCAATTGCAGAGTTTACTTGAACATAGCCTAATTTTATTAATGAAAATGTTTGAACGCGATGTGCAGTCACCAAAGCCAATAGAGTTATAGTCTTTTTGGAAAGAGTTTCCAAGTCAAGGTCTGTGTTAGGCCATTTTTGTGCTAAATAATTTAGAACGGTGGTTGGATCCCACGTCAAATTATATTTTGGATTACTAGGCCTTAATCTGTAAACTCCTTTCATAAATCGCTTAATTCGATCATCGTTTGCCACATTACTTAATAACAAGGATAATGCGGATTTATATGAATTGATAGTACCGTACTTTGCCCCTTTTTCAAAAATTGTGGTAAGAAAATGAATGACTACAGGAACTGAAACCGAGGAATAATCATAACCTTGTTTATTACAATAATTTAACCAAGATTTTATACAAACATCGTATTGTTTATAAGTGGAATCAGATAATGATGATAACATAATTTCAATGGATTTATTAGATAAACATCTTTTTAATAATGTTTGCCTGAAAGCTTCGCGGCAACCAATTTCAGGGTGCGGTGCAGATTGTGAGGCGTTCTGAAAGGAGAAGTTAACAAATTTACGTTTGGTTCAAAATAGATTGGTTTGGAACAAATTAATTTTTGGAAAACAGGGAACCAGGGTTGTGTTGGCCAATATGGTACAACTACTATGCCATTAGCTTTGTCATTAATTATTTTTTGCATTGTTTTTGTAATAAGTGAAAACGGTGGAAATGCGTAGAATAGTTTATTTTTCCATGGAACGGTGAAAGCATCGATTGCATAAGCATCAGGGTCGCTTTTCCAAGTTATGTACCTGGGACACTTAGCATTACACCTACTCGCGAAAAGGTCTATTTCAGGGTATCCATACTATGTGTTATTTGACTAAATGCATCGTCATTGAGTTCCCATTCAGTGTCCTGAAATTTCATGCGCGATAATTGATCTGCTTCATAATTATCTTTAGTGTTTATGTAAGACGCAAAAATAGTTATCCTACGCCTTTCACACCACTGCCAAAGTTCTTTAGTGATGTTATGCAAGTGTTCAAACTGTATGCTGCCCATGCGATTTATACAAGATATAGCAGTTACATTATCAATTCGTAATAGTATTTTTAAATTATACGATTCGTGGGCAAAACATTTAAGTGCGAGAAAAGCGGCTTTTAACTCTAACTCGTTAATATGTACGATTCTTTCACTATCTTTCCAATAGCCAAAACATTCACCTGTGTTGCAATAAGCTCCCCAACCCGTACGTGACGCATCAGAAAAGATTTCTAAATCATATCGATCACAAGTTAAAGAAAATGCACCATGATCAATATGATCTAACCACCACAACATATCACTATGTAAGCTGTTGGGGAGCCGGACTAACTGTTCGTAACTAGGATTGGTAAGTAAACAGGAATATTTAAATTGTTCAAAAACTTTAGTGTAAAGCCATGCATATTGAATTGCAGGACAAGCTGAGATTAATAAACCTATGAACCGAGCAAATTCACGAAGTTTACATTTACGCTTTTTCAAAAAGCTAGAAATGTATTCTTTTATTTTTGACTTTTTTGTACCAGGTAATTTTAGTAACATGTTTTTCGAGTCGAATTCGAAACCTAAAAACTTGCATACTGTTTGCGGTTCTAAGCTGCTTTTTTCTGTATTTATTATAAAACCTAAGTTTTTAAGTAATGTTATTGTTAAGTCAACGTTATTTTGACATTCACGAAAAGTAGTTCCAATACAAAAGGTATCGTCGATATATATAACTGATATCATGCCATGGGTTCTTAGATATTCCATAACTGGCTTTAATAATTTTGTAAACACATATGGTGCAGTGCATAAACCAAACGGTAGACAGTTAAATTCATAAAGGGTATTATTGTATTTAAAACGGAGGTATTTTCGGTGAGATTTATGTACGGAAATTAAGAAGTAAGCATCTTTTAGATCAATTGATGCCATATAACAGTTCTTTGTTATAAGCTTTGAGGCTGTACGATAATCCTCCATCTTGAAATGTTTGGTCTCTACGAATTTGTTTAAACATTTAAGGTTCAATATGAATCTCTTGTCGCCATTTGGTTTTGGCACTAAAAACACAGTCGAAATAAATTCTCCTTTAACAGAATTACAATGAGATATTGCATTAATATCTAAGAGGTTTTTGATTGATTTATCAAAATCTTGAGCTTCTTGAATATTCTTAGGAAACACATTAGGAGAATCGGTACGATAAGGTGAACATTTAAACGGTATTTGGTACCCTTTGATCCAGGATAGAATTGTTTTGTCAGTAGTGATAATTGACCACTTTTTGAAAAAATACTGGAGCCTGCCAGCGGTTAGTACCTGATCAGTTACTTTCGATGCGGTGGCCTCGTCGGGGACGAGTAGCGACGC
Organism: Agrochola lychnidis; assembly: GCA_963680765.1. Classification (NCBI taxonomy): domain Eukaryota; kingdom Metazoa; phylum Arthropoda; class Insecta; order Lepidoptera; family Noctuidae; genus Agrochola; species Agrochola lychnidis. The sequence goes on from OY796866.1 coordinate 22,545,743, forward strand.
GAACTGCCGCTGGTTTGCGGCGGTGGCGGCGGCCGATATACAGGGCGAGCAGCTCCTCGCCTCGTATTGTTCGGCTTGTTGTCCGCCTTGCGGTGCTGAGGGTTGAAGTTTAAATGGCCCTTATTTGGACCTTTTGGGACACCTTTGGGCTTGTTAAATTTTGGTCTTAGGGCGTGTTTCAAGGCATCTCCTGATTGCTGTATTGTCTTAGCGGCTTTAACTTTGTCAGTAACATTTTCCCCAAATAAGAAACTGCCCCTTTTTGTTTCAAGCAAGGCGTCCTTTAAATTTATATTAATGGATGAAATGACAAAGTTACGTCTTGTTTTTGTCTCCCAAAAATGGCTGTCGCATAATATACGACAAGCGTCACTGATAGGTTTCAAGAGTTTTTGTTTGGACGTTTCATTTGAAATTATCATGTCAGTAGCGGATGCTAAGGCTGACAATGCAATGCCAAGCTGATTTTGCTTGTACATAAGCGCCGAATCTCTTTTTACCAGAGTATCCTGCAGAGCTGCCTTTACTTCCGGGTTGAGAGCTGGCGCTAGCAGTAGGTCACAATTTTTTGGGATGAAATAACTTTTTAAAAGTTTTTCCTTTACATCCTTAGCCAAGCCCTTAGTAAGGATGTCTTGCCAACGATTGGCAATGTCCTTATGAACAGACGGACCCATAGTTATGTCCGTCTTTGGAGCATCGCCGAGTAACTGCAGAGTGTCTTCATCTAAGTCTTGATCTTCCATCACTTCTGGCTGTGCTTCTGCTGAGGTACCGGGTTTAGGCGACAAAGGCGCGGTGCACAGCGGTGGTGGAGCTGGTGGTAGTGAAGCCGGGCACGGAGAACAAGCACGTGGCGAGTCATGTGGCGAAGCACGTGGCGATGGGGAGGCACTAAGCGGCGACGCAGAAAGTGGTGAAGCTTGAAACAAGCAGGCTTCCTCATTTTGTAACATACCACAGTCCACATCTAGTTGGTGTGAAAAATCTGCGAAAAACGTTTCTTTTTAGAATACGTTATAACGAGACAGAGGAAACCCAAGCTTGGTAGCCTCGCATCCCTTAGGCAAGAAAATATTATCTTAAAGATTATGTGACAGTATCAGCCCAAGTATGGCAGTACGCATCACTCTTAATAATGACAGAGGAGACCCAAACTTGGTAACCTCGCATCACTGATAATAGTTTTATAATAATTGTGTAACTTACTGTGTAAGTCTTCTTCGGATGAAGAATTAATACGGCGATCAGTCGTTGCCTGCAATTTATTTTGCAATTTTTGTATTTTTCGCCGTATTTCTTCTTCAGTTTTTTCTACCTTCCTTTTCTTTCCCATTTTGAGGAGCTGGATCTATTTGTAGGCGCGGAGACGTGCGAAGGCTTGAGCACGGAAACGCGGAATGATATTAAAATGGCTGTGAACCGTTGTAGAGAAATAGTATAGTGGGGGCAAAGTAGGGGTAAACGGATACAGTGTTGCCAGTGAAATGAAAGTAAACTACTTTAAAAAAAAAAATACGTTAACAATAAATCGCTTCGAATGAAGCTGTGACACATAATAGGCCTTCTTGACTCACAATAAAATACTAAGCACACAAAAAAAATAAAAAATACCTGGGAATTAATAAATCTAAGTAGTGATCTGATCGGAAAACCGTTCAAAATAATGATCACTTACTTTTTTAAAGTAGGGTAGGTACTTACAAGTTTTCTTCAAAAATAACTCACCATCAAATAACACTATATTTTTTAATTTTAAAATGAAATACTTATTCAATTTACTAACTGGTAATTTACTAGACAGTGATCCGAACGGAAAAAACCGTTAAAAGTATGATCACGTACTTTTCTATAAATAAAATTTTGAATTAAGTTTCGAATTTTAGAAAAAATATAGTGCAGTTTTCGGCATCGGTCGTGAACCGATGCACACAAGTTGCTTCGACGGAGAACGAAACGCCAATGAAGAAAAAGTAGCTCGTTACATTTTACGAAACTAAAATGGCAAGCAAACACCAGGTGGCGCCACTGAGTAGGTTAAACAAGTACTAAAATTGCTAAGAAATCGACGGAAACGGATATGCTCTCTCAATATTAAAGCTTCCAGTGACGGTCAAGTAATTTAATAAAATTTATATGGGACCAATTCCAGAGCACACCCTTTCAAACAAAAAAAGAATTTTCAAAATCGGTCCACAATTGACGGAGAAATCGGTGGACATACATAAAAAAAAAAAAAAAAACAAACATACGCGACGAACGTATAACCTCCTCCTTTTTGGAAGTCGGTTAAAAATTATTTTAAAAATGTTTTTCCAGATCTAAGCAGAAGAACATCAATGAAAGTAGTTGCTTTCGACAACAATCAGGCGACAAGTCCTGGTGAAGGACTTGGCAATGGAACAGTGGTTACTGCAAAACCTAAGAGTCGCAGTGGATCTATCATTGGAGCCATCAGTCCTATTATGGGTACAGGTAAGTGGTTCTTCAACGATGATAAAGAAAAGAAAGGAAAGGAAATATATTTATTTAGCACAGACACACGACATATTTTGCAAAATAAAACACTACTTACTCATTACTTATGAGGAGTATATTATTGGGGTTTCTGCATCAACGGAAATCAATAAGTCCAGTTATATAGAACCTGCAGTTTTTGAAAAGTAGATATACAAAAACTTACACGTAAACTTTTCAAAAACTGCAGATTTTTAATTTGATATTACTCTTTTCAATAACCACTGTTTTCGTCTATTTGATTAGATGGTAGGTGAATGGTATTAGTTCTATATAACTGGACTTATTGATTTCCGTTGATCCAGAAACCCCAATAATATACTACTCTTATGATAAAAGTTTAATCTAGGATAAATATAATATAAATGTATTAATGTTACTGAATATTGTTTAAATCAGAAAGACATATTTTGTGGGATAGTGATAAAAACGAAATTAAATACTTAAGTCATTAAAAAAATAAAAATGTATCGTTTTCACGATTTGAATAATAAGCTATCGATAAAGTTTACAAATTAACCCCTGTACTTTTTTATCCAGATCATTCTAGTAGCTACAGTGATCAAACAACTCCCACTAGGGCTTCAACGTCATCTGGGCCTTTGACGCCTTCTAGAGATATGACGCCAATACGGGCAATGATGTTTATTGGGGGTTTGACACCGACTGGGGGATTAACGCCGACTGGGGCATTAACGCCAACTGAGCCATTGACGCCCACTGATCTGTTGACGCCGACTGAGCTATTAGCGCCCTTATTCCTTAGGTTGATAAGTACAATGTCGACGGAATCATTATGTTAGTGCCTTTATTTTGGATCTTTACCGTCGTTGCTAACAGTTTTGAGTAGCATCCTAACATGGCCGTAGGTTTTAGTTTGTTTTTGTGTCCATAGTTCGTATGTGTCAAAAGGAATCTTAGTTTATTGGTCGTCATGATAATTTTGGTATTATATTCGACCTGCCATAAATTTTTACATAAAACATCAAAATTTTAATCTTCTATCAGCTTATGAACTAAAGCCATTACTCTCATTTGTTCTACAGTGCATAGTGATCATAAAAGTAGGTCTATTTAATAAAAGTTCTCTCGTTCTTAGTTCCCATTAGACAACTACGCATGAAAATCTAGAATTTGTTTTATTGTAATATAATCAGTTGTTTATACATCGTGCTAATGGAGTGATATATTTAGTTTAGAACCATACAGCAAGATTCAAATGTGCAAATCCATTGTCAAATTTCATGAAATTGTGTTCTATTTATAATGCATCATCTTACATTAATTTTTCATCAATAACATTGTTAACTTTTCCAGCGACTCCTGGCGTACCATCGCGATCTCGTCCTTCAAGCAAGATGACTAAATATGTGGAGTGTTGGGGCGCAGACAAACCTTTTGCTAACATTACTGACTCAACTCTTGCCAAGAATATTGGAATTTCTGTAAGTTAATTAGCTATTTACTTTCTCTTACCTCTTTTCTTTTTTATTTTGTTTAGTTTTCTTCATTCTATTTGTTTCCAGCTTTCGTGTTCTCTTTCTACAATTATGATTGCTTTTCCAATATTTTCTTTTTAACTTAGTTTTAATGATTTATCTTTGTTTCAGAGTTTAGCAATGATAGAACAGAATCTTCTACCACAAAGGACTACTTGTTGTGACTGCAGGTTAATAATTATTTTATTTATCTTGGAAGCGTTCCAGAGGCCAACATCATTCAACAAAATATATCTATCTATCTAAGGCCCCTTTTCCACAAATTTCTGTACTTTGCTATTGTGGGCAAGTTTTTTCTGTAGTAGTCAAACACAAAATGAGTGATTTAAACCTTATTTTTTGTGGTTTCCAGTACCAACTCCGAAGGCATGAACCGCGTCACACTCTGGTTCAAGAGCAGTACTCAGGAGCGTCAGTACCGCAACCAAGCTGATGCACAGTTCAAGTATAACGTCGCCTGCGCAGCAGCGTTGTTCGCTTTATTGGCGTTTATACAGCTACTGACTGTTCCTAAGTAAGTGTACTTAAATCGTAGATCTATGACTTAAATCGTGTGATGTTAATGTGATTGCGTACCTTGGGAGCATTTTCTGTTATCAACTCTCTCGTCTCTGGTACTTCATGGTAGAATGTTTCGTATAAAGTTACAAAAAGAAAAGATAATTTCTTTTTTAATGAGTTAACTATTATCCTAATCCTAACTTAAAGTGACTTTGTTTGTTTGTTTATTTGTATGTTACACTTTCACGCTTAAATGGCTGAATGGATTTAGATGAAATTTTACACATGGATAGACCATGACCTGGGTTAGTACATAAGATACTTGTTGTCCCGATATTCCCACGGGATCAAGACTTATGCGGGTGAAACCGCGGGGTGCACCTAGTCTAAATATAATTTCTAAAGCGGGGTTCTACGACACATTCCTTGGACAACCTCAATTAAGCCAATTAATTCCTTTTTCCTGATGTCTAAATAAATCTTTACAGCATACGTGCTTCACAGACTAATTTATCACCCACTATCTGTTTCAGAGGCGTAGTACTATACGCATCCTTCGGTCCCACACTCTTCACATTGCTAGTATTCGTTTACCTATCTTGGTACGATGGCAGCATGAGGTCGCGAGGACTGCGGCCGATATCTGATGTGCCTGACGACTTGTGTGCTGATAACTGCACTAAGCCTGGACAGGTTTGTTGACGTGATAACGTCTTATAAATCAATGAACGCCGGCTGCATGCACAAAAAAGTGTCACGTTCCGCCTGAGCCGAGCGTGCAAGCGAGAGCGCAGAACAAGCGACAGAGAGGCACGATCGGCCTAAGCATTCGGCTTGTGACGTTATCACGTAAAATTATCGTCCCTATATCGACTTTATAGAAAACCAATTTCATATTTTCAAATCAACTAGGTTCTTTTAACTAAATACTACGATACTTACTTTTACGAGTGTTTATCGAAGCCTTTTTCATCCTGAAAGCAGAATTGAGTTTTAAAATAAGTTTTACAGAATCCGGAAGTAAAAAATTAAGAAAAAGATCTTCTTTTCGTGTGGTTAGTGACTAACCTGGTGTCAGAGTTTTAAAGCCGCCCATGGGCTTCTGACTTGACTTCACAAGCCGTCGAGAAATATCTCTCAGGCATGCCGCCAGTTTCTTCACGATGTTTTCCTTCACCGTTTTTGAAGCAAGTGATAATTATACAACACGCACATGAATCTGAAAAGTCAGAGGCCTTGGGTTCGAACTCGAGACTTATGACTTGGAAGTCAGACTGTCACACCACTAGGTTATCACTGCTATGTATCTAAGTAAAAGATGTTATGGATAGAAAAAACATCACTTTTATCCAAAACATCTCGATAGTGGGGATTACAACCGTGGTGGTTAAAAAGGTATGAACAGAAAAGACATGCTTTGCTGACCTGGAGTAACTTGGATGGGGCTGAAGAACGATAGTAATGTGGAAATAATAATTAATAAAATTAATATAGCTAACAATCTACCAAGCCTTTTCCCAACTATGTTGAGGTCGGCTTCCAGTCTAACCGGATGCACCCGAATACCAGTATTTTACATGGAGCGACTGCCTATCTGACCTCCACAACCCAGTTACTGAGCAATACCATACCCCTTGGTAAGACTAAATGTCATACTTTCGGGCTTCTGACGACCCGTAACAACTGTCAAAGAGCCGGGACCAACGGCAAAACATGCTTTACGAGGCACGGAGGTGTGTTGGAATGTAAAGATGGTCACTTATCCACGGACCAACCCCAGCAAGCGTAGCTTAACCTGATGGATCGTCCCGTGCGGCTGGCATTACTTAGCCACTAGCTTCCCCAATAAAACCTTCAATAAAATTAAAATAGCTAATACTTTGTTCAATATTTTTTCAGGTGGTGGCCAATAATCGGTTTATAAGGCTAACGATGTTCACGGTGTCTGTGCTTCTAATAGGTGCATGTGCAGTTATTAATTTGGTGAGATATTTCATGTTATTAAGTACAAAATATTTGACATTCTACGGTAAGTTTTCTACCTATGATAATTAGACAACTACCGTGTCTATCACGTCAGTGTCTGAAATTACGTGAGTGTCTAACGTAGTGTCTGAGATAGGTTATGCGCACTTCGTCCCATTTGCACTTCGTTCCGCATTCGCAGTTGGTCCTATTCGCGGTTGGTCCCATTCGCGGTTGGTCCCATTCGCATTTGGTCCCCATTTGCGGTTGGTCCCATTCGTGTGTCTAGATGTGTTCACGTGAAAAAAAAAAACATTTAAAAAAGTCCTTAGCCTAAAACATGAGGATAGAAAAGGGTTAACAATAATTTTCTTAAGTAACTTAGATCCTTATAGTAATTAGACTAATTACATGCACGAATTTGTGAAACTCCTGACACCCAAACTAGGACAAGTCCTGTAGCCCAGGTGTTACAAAATCATGATTCAATTTTATCATGATTTAGATATTCTTCTCCAAGAGCCGTAATGTTTTCCCAGAAGAAACTTTTCAAAATGACCAAATTTTTCTTGAAAAGAATTCGCAGTCAGTAAAAAACAGAAAGATTTTGATTTGAAGTTGATCAAAATTCCTTTAAAACCAGGATTATATTAATAATATATTCATAAAATAATGAATTGTTATGTCGTTTATTCATCTAGATTCTTATTAATTAACATTTTAAATATGAAAATAATAATTATATTTTATTATTTTATATTTTTTATAATTTTATTATATTTTTAATTACATATTTTTCTTTTCCAGTTCCAATCGTTCGTAATAATAGACTACCCGATGTACCTGCGCAGTAACGGCAGCTTGAACTGGACTGAATACAACTACACTGAAGACAACGGCATGGGAGGTTTTCATATCCACAACGATGTCGATTCTGCTCCAGTAAGTTCTTTTGTAAGTGAGGAAGTTTAGATCAAAGTTAATGCTAACAAGATGAATAAATCACAATACAGTGAATCAAAATGTCAAGACTAACCTATGAGAGTTTGTGCACTGCATCTTATCCGAATCTGAGAAATGTCATTCCGAAGTGGTTGTAGAGAAGGTAGGTAAAGTCAGGAAAATTAATATTGTTTATCTAATTGACTACCAACTTAAGAGCGTTTAAACAGAAAGTAGGCAACGTCGCAAACAGCTGTCAAATATTTCACTGTTTTGATTAATTTGGCAATATTACTGTATGGAAATAAAAAATATGGCTACCTAGTGAACTAATATATTGATTATGAAATGCAATAATTAATATCGTAACACCGAATATTGCGTTTTAGATGTAAAAAAAAGTATTTATAAACTTTCCAAATGCCTTTTTTACTCCTAAAACGGTTACAATATCAAATTTTATAATTGCAATTCATTATTAATATTCTAGTTCGCTAGTTGGCCACATTTCTTATTTCCATACAGTAATATTGCCAAATTAATTAAAACAGCGAAATATTTGATATTTATTTGCGACGTTGCCAACTTTTAATTTTCATGACAGTATTATTTGTGTGAGGGGTTGTGAACTGTATTCTAATTATTTCAGTCCGAGTTTAGAAAGAACATTAACAATTTAAATTGACATCAAATGTCAAATTCGGATTCAGATCGGATGCAATGCGTAAATGCATTGACTTGGAGTAGAACGAATGATATTTTAGTAGCAAAGATTATCCTAGCAAAGGCCAGAAACACTGCTAAGTTGATAAAATTGAATAAAATACTCTACTGGGTGATTTTTATTATCGTCTCTAAATTTTTACAGGGTGTTCTACCCATGAATATAAACAACTTTCACTATGGGAGCAACTCTGAGATCACGAAAAAAAAATCAACTGTTTCATACATTTTGGTCAAGTAGGTATTGAACTTTTGTATAGATAGCAGATTTTTTTTTTCGTGATTTCAGAGTTGCTACCATACTGAAAGTTGTTTATATTCATGGGTAAAACACCCTGTAAAAATTTAGAGACGGTAAAAAAAATCATCCGGTATATTTACAACAAATAAATTACAGATATAAATGTAGAAATTTTACGTAGGGGACACAATGGGCGGTCTTATCGCTAAAAGCGATATTTAAAAAAAAACGATAGAATAAAAGCCAAGAAAAAGAGACTAGAGACCAGTACCCTAATGGCGTAACTTATTTTCGTAAACAATTTTGCCTAATTTGTTTCATTTTGACAGTTCAACAACATTCATTGCGTTATTTACGTTGTTGAGTAGATTATTTTTTTCCAACTTATGATGCAATGAATTAGCAATCTGATTCGAATCGAAACAAACTGTGATTGTGTTGTATTACACAATTAGGGTACAGTTTAAAATTAAAGTAAAAGCTGTAAATCATCTGTTTCATCATGTTTTTATTTAATTATTTCCAGAGTTACCTCTACAGCTCAGTCTTAACCTTGGCCTCAATATCAGTGTTCCTTCGAGTCGGCTTCGTACTGAAACTAGTACTGATGCTGGTCACGTTAGTCTCACATATCACGCTATTTGCATCCGCGGAGCTGTTCTACGAATACCAGAAGAAGGATTTGGAGAATGAGTAAGTAAAACTTTAATTATTTTGTATTATATTAGGCCCAGTGGTTAAGAGGCCTGCGAACACGGCTCGCAACTACAAATCGAGATGTTTGCAAAATTCAATTCCAAGCGCGTTGCGCTAGTGTGAGTGCCTGTCGGAGCGATATACATCTACAGTGAGCAATACTACCATGCACACATTGACAATTATTGCTTGACGTGATAGCACTACTAACTTTCGAAAATTTATGATAAATTTGGATGTGTTCCGTAATACCAAAAATGATGAATGAAAATTTAATATTATTCCATTTTTTTTTCGATAATTTGTAACTTGATAATATAAGCTATGCTTCTGCAGAAACAATATTATAAATATTGTTGTTAATAATACAGAAAAAAACATATAAATACATGTCATTTACGCTGTAAAAATGTGCGAAATTAAATTCGTTTAAACTTCATTTTAGAAAAGTTTTTTGAAAAAAAAAAAGATGTAGGAGCCTAGAATTACAACATAATATGGTGTAAATATGCCCAAATTTCAAATGATTTAGGTATTACGTTTGTATGGACAATTCATGCGTCACCGCGTTCTTAAGGCCTCGCCTCTCTTGAACGAGGTTCAATTCATATGTACTTTCTTAGTTTATCTTGAACATTACTGATATTGGTGAAGGAAAACATCATGAGAAGACCTGGACTTAGAGTTAATAAAAGTCTGAAATCGCCAACCCATCTTGAGCAAGCGTGGTGATCAATGCTTGTACCTTCTCTGTATGAGAAGTCTTTTGCTCTGCAGTGGGACCGTTACAGAATAAAAAAGTGATACAAGCCAATAACTGATTACAAGGGTGGTAGTACGGTCAACCCGCAACTTGGTAGTAACCGAACGACGAACACTACTCTGTTACAAAATTTTGCTGTCAAATTCAAGCTGTTAGGGTAGAGGGTATATGAAGGAAAGTAGATTCTGACTGTTTTTAATTTTGATCCTATTATGTTATTTTTATGTTTCGCTAATCAAAAGCAACTTTGTAGCGACAATCTGTTATGTCGATTGAGTTCAATAGTAGATTGTTTATACGAGGGGCTAAAATAACTCATTCTATCGAGGTAGAAATAGAAACCGAGTTATAATGGGTTTTAGCGCCGTGTGTTACACTCTACTTTTCATTACAATTGCGAGAAAATAAAATAATCCAATACAATTTTAAATAGTTTAATTTATTTAAAAAAATGTACAATTTGTTCTATCTGAATTTTTAAGGAAACTTTTTGTCCCGGTATGCGGTAGTAAAAAGCTAGTTTTACATAAGAATAAAGACTTTTCGTTTTTGTAGGCTCATTGGTTACAGATAAAAATTACTTTTTCCCCTAGAGCAAGATATACTATTTTTTCCCCGCTCTGGTACGTTACAATGACGGACTTTTTGAGCAAGAGAGTGAAAAATGTTTTGTTTTTCTTTCAGAATGTACCATCTTACGTACGTCAAATTGAAGTGTTTTTTTGTTTTAATTTTGGTCGTTAGAAAAAACACTAGAATATCTCTTATATTATATTAACAATAAATACATAAACATAATTATCATTATTTTGCCCTTTCTTTAATTTATTTGTGGTCGGCGTAACATGTCCCTTTCTTCCACACTTCTCTATTAGGCGTGGCGCCCACTATCGGTGGGCATCGGTGCGGCTCGGTACAACTCGGGTGGCTTACGGCGGCTTCGGATGCCTGAGGGCTGCTTCGGGCGGCTTCAGGCGCCTTATAGCTGCCTCGGCAGTCGTAAGCATACCTAAAGACGCCTAGGCTGGTTTCGGGCAACTCGGGTGGCATTTTCGTGGCCAGACAAGTTGCAGAACAGTCATAACGTTCACCGCGAGCACCTCCATTAGCTTGGCAACACCCAGAAAAAAATAAAAGGCAACAGCCTCATTAATTACACGAATAGGTTCGGTTTATTTGACGATGACAGAAGAAAAGTTGATTATTCTATAAAATCTTCTTTTTTGCCTTAAGGCTCTAAGTTTCTCTTCTTCTTCAGCAAGATAAACAATGAGAACTAAGTCCCAATCCACCATTATAAATACAAACGCACAATTGTTTTCACGTAACGTTACAACTGTTATGCGACGTGTCTGCAACCCGAACTATTCTTAGTTTTGCCGAAGCTACCCGAAACCAGCCTAGGCGTCCTTAGGTATGCTTACGACTGCCGAGACAGCTCTCAGGCGCCCGAAGCCGCCCGAAGCAGCCCTCAGGCGCCCGAAGCCACCCCGATGCCAACCGATAGTGGGTGCTGCGCCTTAATCGTCATCTCGGTAGTCACTCCCTTTCTATCCATATCATCTTCCACACAGTCCATCCATCATTTGTTTGGTCTTCCCCTACTCTTATAGCCATCGACATTCATATTTAAAACTTTCTTCACGACATTTTCCTCATTCCTCCGCATCACATGTCCATACCATGACCATGACAACCGATCTCCACACAACTTTTCAGTCACCGATGCCACTTTTAGATTTCCTCGTGTGTACTCATGTCTTATTCCATCCATTCAATACTCATAAGCTTACAAAATATACTTTAACAACATTCAAATTTTTCTAGATTCACAATGCTAGCCTACGCCACAAAAGCTGGAATGGTGCTGGTATTCCTAGCTGCATTACTGCACATCCTGGACAGGCAAATAGAGTTCACATCTCGTACTGACTTCTTATGGAAGGACAAGCTCAAGTTTGAACAGGAAGAAGTGGAGACTATGCGAGGGATCAATAAGGTTAGTTGAATTTTGTCACAGTTTTAAAATATGGCCCTGTCCTGGAACATGGGCGAACAAGCCTTACACGTATATTTAATGATTAAAAGAGTAGAGCACATGATTGACCCTGAAATCTTTTACCCATGTTACCCATGTTAGTTACTAAAAATTCCATCTTTCATGAAAAACAGTACGGTTTCACCAAAGGGCGTTGTACCACTGACGCCGGCGTCACCCTAATAAAGAACATTTTTAATGCCTGAGAAGAAGCACAAGATGCCATTGGAATCTTTTGCGACCTCTCGAAGGCGTTCGATTGTGTAGACCATGAGACACTTCTGCTGAAACAAGAGCACTATGGGATTAGGAATACAGCTCTTGATTTACTTAGATCATACTTGAAAGATAGAAAAGTTAAAATTAAGGTAAATGGCGTAAACTCATAAGGGTCTGAAATGGCAATGGGCGTTCCTCAAGGTTCGATATTGGGTCCATTCCTCTTTTTAGTTTACATTAATGATTTACCCCAATTACTTCAAAATCAACCGAACATGGTGTTATTTGCAGATGACACATCATTAATCTTTAAAATAAACCGACGGTCACAAAATCTTGACGACATGAATAGCTCTATTCTGCAAGTCCAAGATTGGTTTACGGTAAATAATCTGGTACTTAATAAAAAAAAACCAAATGCATTAGATTTAAATTACCTAATGTTAAAAATAGCGAATGTGACATCATATTGAATGGAGAAAAACTGGAATTTATTAATCAAACGGTTTTCCTAGGAATCACGCTGGACGAGAAATTACAATGGGGACCAAAAAGCACGCTGTCTCACCTGGCATCGTGTCTGACAGAGACAGTATCAGTGATGAGTAGTTAGACGCTAGTCTACATGCACAACGTCTAGTTCGCATGCACACAAACACCGTTCCGAACTATTTTAGTAAAACAAGCGCGTACAAAATTACGAAAAGTCCTTAGGAAAATCGAGTTTTATAAAAAAAACACTGCATAAATCAATAACAAATATAGTTTATTGAACACTTCGCTAATAAAATTAAAGCTTTGTTGGTGCCGACTTTGTTTTGGAGATTTTATACTTTATTACTTATCGACGCCCAAAGTTGATTTGTTTTGTTTGTTTGATTTATTTTTTGTTATGTATTTTTGTGGTGTATAATAAAGTATATATATATAAATAAATAAAGTTGCGTAAATATTTGCAAGAAAAACGAATCTTTGTGGGCTCATAACTTTTAAATGGCTTTTTATTTTACTATTCTGTTTCCGTTTCTCAGACAAAATTAATAAGAAAAAAATGATTTACAATGTCAAACAGTGTAGTAAAACCCCCCCCGAAATTCGTTTGGAAAAAGTATCAACTAATTCCACCATATCAAGTCCATGTTTTTGTTCATTTCAAGTATCAATTCCATCACTGTATTATCACGGTATATTTTGAGGGACTTACATGAAACTAGACCAATTTTTTCTTTTTTACAGATTCTTCTAGAAAACATACTACCGGCTCACGTTGCAGAACATTTCCTGACAAATGTGGCATCTGAGGTTAGTCTTGTCTTTAAATCAAATCAGTTAGCAATAATGTAATTTACAGTTTATTGCCAACTTTTAGTACAGAGGTCGAAATAAAGCCACTGTCACTCTGTAAGGATACTGTAAAACAAAACTGAAGTGCCCTTCATATCTCTAATTTTTAACCCCCAACGCAAAAAGAGGGGTGTTATAAGTTTGACCGCTATGTTTGTCTGGCTGTGGTACCGTAGCTCTTAAACGGATGAACCGATTTGAAAGCGGTTTTTTTATTTGAAAGCAGGTTTTCTAGCAATGGTTCGCAATGTTTTGTTAAAATGGGTTAAGCCATTTGAAGATTATCAGCTCATTTCTAGTTGATGAATGAATGTGAGATCTTCCACAGGTCTGATCGATTCGAAATTTTTGTATTCTGTTGCTTCAGTGATATTAGAAGAACATAGTAACCTTGAACTGATGCTGCAGCATCACCTGGAATTTGTAGGATACCCAACTCCCTTACCAACTATACTATAGGTACTACTATAGGTATCGTGTTTGGGCTCATTGGAATGGTCTCAATGAATAGGTTATAGATAGATGGTGAACAGGGTCTGGTGATGGAGTAGGAAAGAGAAATGAGGAAATGTTTGTGTCGGGGGTTTAAAATTTTTAACTGTTAAAATTGTACTTGTTACCAGGACAATTTAAATTCAAATTCAATTCAAAATATTTTATTTCACATAAACCTACATGGGCACTTATGAAACGTCAGAAGCTAGGTGCACGGTTCCAATTGGTCGTTTTCTATGGAGAAGAGCCGGCAAGAAACTCCACGGTTACTCTTTTAAAAATAATTGGCTTTTACAATACTTTCAAATAACAGTGTTTCTAGGTATGGGAGGACAGTGTAGGTCTTTCAATAAGTACTAAGTACTTAACAAAATAGAAAATGGTCAACAGGTCTACAATCCACTAAGCCTGCAGCGTTCTCACATTCACAAAATAGAAAAGAATTTATCCAAAAGATAAATCTTATATATAAAATTCTCGTGTCACAATGTAAGTTACCTTACTCCTCCGAAACGGTTTTACTGATTTTTACCAAATTTTATATGCATATTCAGTAGGTCTGAGAATCGGCTACTATCTATTTTTCATACCCCTAAGTGATAAGGGTTGTCCACCCCAAACAAATAATTGGCAAAACAACGTTTGCCGGGGTCAGCTAGTAAATTAGTAAAAGTAAAAACCTATTTTAATAAAACGTAATTATATGATTGCCACTACAACTGTAATCAATCTGAATAATTATCATGTCCACAAAAGTCACTAATAAAGAGTTGAAATTAATTAAAATCTTACATCCTAAATTATTTCTACTTTCAGGCCGAGTTGTACCACGAGAGATATTCAACCATAGCAGTGATGTTTGCGTCGATACCAAACTATAAAGAGTTCTACGATGAGACTGACGTCAACAAGCAAGGCTTGGAGTGTTTGCGACTGCTCAATGAAATTATTTGTGATTTTGATAAGGTAAGCCTTCAAAAACATCGTGAGGAAACCTGGACCTGGAATCTAAGTCTGAAATCACCAACCCGTCTTGAGCAAGCATGGTGATCAATGCTCGTGCCTTCTCTGTATGAGAAGATACCTTTGTCCTGCTGTGGGACAATATAACATTATGAGAGTCGTGGGTTTGAACCCAGAAAGGCGCTTTTATTTGCTTAAATAATTACATCACTACAGCTCTCAAAACGGTGAAGGAAAACATCGTGAGGAAACCGGCATGTCCTAGAACCGAAAATTCGAAGACATGTGACATCTACCAACCCGCACTGGGCCCGCGTGGTGGATTACGGCCCGCTCCCTCTCACAGAGAGGAGGCCTGTGTCCCAGCAGTGGGAACATTATAGGCTGATTATGCTATAGTACCTATGCGACCGAGCTCTGCTCTGGTGAAAATAGAGAATGCTCATTTAATAGTATAGGATAGTACCTACTAATTCCATATTGCCATGGTAGTAGGTGCTTACTAATTCCATGCTGCCATGATCATTCTTCTAATGTCATGTCATTATTCATTATCTTGTTCTAAACTTTGGTCGACCGAGCTCTGCTCGGGTGAAAATACGGAGAAAACAAATTTTCCCAGATATGAGACCTATCTAGATCAATTTTTCGCCCCCGTAAACCCCTATGTTACAAGTTTCATCGAAATCGTTAGAGCCGATTTCGAGAACGTGAGTACAAATATATGTAAAAAAATATACAAAGATTGCTCATTTAATAATATAAGAATAGGATTATTATTATAAGCCTCCGATTTATAAATCTTGGTGAGGTAGGTAAGTAAGACGAGATGATTTTTAGGGTTCCGTTGCCAAATGGCAAAAAACGGAACCCTTATAGATTCGTCATGTCTGTCTCTGTCCGTCCGTATGTCATAGCCACTTTTTTCCGAAACTATAAGAGCTATGCTGTTGAAACTTGGTAAATAGATGTATTCTGTAAACCGCATTAAGATTTTCACACAAAAATAGAAAAATAACAAATAATTTTGGAGTTCCCCATACTTAGAACTGAAACTCAAAAAAAATTTTTTCATCAATCCCATACGTGTGGGGTATATATGGATAGGTCTTCAAAAATGATACTGAGGTTTCTAATATAATTTTTTTCTAAACTGAATAGTTTGCGCGAGAGACACTTCCAAAGTGGTAAAATGTGTGTCCCCCCCTGTAACTTCTAAAATAAGAGAATGATAAAACTAAAAAAAAATATATGATGTACATTACCATGTAAACTTCCACCGAAAATTGGTTTGAACGAGATCTAGCTCGTAGTCTTTTTATAATACGTCATAAATCGTAAACCGCAATTTACCTTTCATTCAATGTTAATTGCTGCTACGGAACCCTTCATGGGCGAGTACGACTCGCATTTGGCCGCTTTTTTTATTCTAAATTAAATTGTATATTCAGGAAAATTGATTATCAACTTAAATTGTCCGTATATTCAAATCACAGCTGTCATTGGCTATAACACGACTATACACACACGGCTACACATCGAGCATTTCCAGTTTATGCTGATCTCGCATTGTATAGGATTTCCGTACAATGCGAGGTCAGTTTATACTGAAATTGTCTAGCTTGATGTGTAGCCGTGTGTACCTAATTGAATGTAATTCGATTTCTATAGAAATGTGCATAGTTGTTATGGAAGAAAATTATTATCTACTTCGGACGAAAACTTTGTCAAGCTTTTGTAAAATCACTTTTAGATCATTAGAAGTACTTATTGCCAAAATAAAGAGTTCTTCTTATTTTCGTGTGGTTAGTGACTAAACTGGTCTCAGAGTTTTAAAGTCGCCCGTGATGGGCCTCCGTCGAGAAATAAAGGGTTTATTGTACAAGAGAGAATGATTAGTGCATTAATAGTTTACATTTCGTCTTTTTCAGCTACTCCTTAAGCCCAAGTTCAGCTGTATAGAGAAAATAAAGACAATAGGAAGCACGTACATGATTGCTTCAGGACTGCGGCCAGGAAAGGAGGAACAAAACGTAAGTTACTAATGGAAAGTGTCGTCCACGAAGACGCGCCCCTCTCTGCGATGACTGTTCTGTCAGCTGTACTTTAGTACGGAGCGGAGCGGAGTGGGGCGCGTCTTCGTGTTTTTTTTTAGGTAGGGTATCTCGTAGTTAACCTCTGAGATCATGACTACTTAACCGGGCTTTCCTGTGAATGTCTTAAGGTACTACACTTAAAACCTCCAGCCAGGTGTTATTCAACTATGCTAATTAAAACTAGGTGAACGCTCGCTAAGGGCACCCCTGTGGGGTACGAACCTCGGCTTAGGGCATCGCTGATGGGAGGACAGCAAGAAGGGACAGGCTGGATCAAAGTTAGATTTTCATCATGATTATTATGCGGGGTATTTAAAGCTACGTGCTCAGCTGCAACAACTGCTGGCACCTCGTTTACGAGCAAGGGTCGGGGGATGAGCCGCGTCTTCGTGGATGGCATTATTTATACTAATAGTACAATGTGCAAAAGGTATTCAACTGAGAAATAAGGCATTACTCTGTATTATCAGTAACCAATGAACATTAAAGGAGGCTTTTTAAATACAGGGTGGCAGGGACATCGACGCGAAAACTGTTACCATGTACTAAACCGACGAAAAGTTTCAACGAACAGGGGTTCAGAATCATGATTCTGAACACCCTGCGTTGAAATTTTTCGTCGTTTTTTTTTTAATTTGCTTGTTCATAGAAAAGTGCAATACCTACGCGGTCAAAATGTATGAAACAGCAGATTAAAAAAAATTACCGACGAATAATTTCAACGCGGGTGTTTAGAATCATGTACTGAATCCATGGTAACAGTTTTCGCGTTGATGTCCCTGCCACCCTGTATAAAGGTAGTTTTTGGACTAAATTGTGCTTATATTGAAATGTAAGCTTCTGTAATGTACGGATGCTTTTATTTGGGTAGTAATAAAAGCTCAGAAAAAAAAGTATGTGCATACTCAAAATATGAAATTTACTGCTATAAATACTAATTTTCCGCCAACTAAAGAAACGACCGAATAAAATACTGAAAATTCCGAAAAATCAACACAGAATTTGCTGACGTAATATTTTTCAAACATGCAAACAAGCATACACTATGCATGCAGCTTGCAAGCGAGCATGCAATATGCAGCAGGCATGGTTTCTGTCATGGCTCCGGCGCTGCGAGGCTCCTGGGCGGTCCCACGCGAGCTTATCGTCGCAGATGGTTTTAACGCTCACCACCGCAGCTTCAGCTGCCTCGCCCCTCCGCGCCTACGCGGGCTTAAATTACACTCTAGGGGTAGGGCAGACAAGACTACGTGGAGTCAGTTTTGCAATGATTCGTTTCTGTCACTAATTTTGCAGCATAACATAATTGATTTTTCGGAAACTTTGTATTTTTTTTCGGAAGTTTAGATATTTTTTTGGAAATTTTGTATTACAGTCAACCACAGATCTTCGGAAGTAATTTTTTTTCGGAAGCTTTATTATTTCTCCTTTTATTTTCAGGATGCGACAAGCAAAGAGGAGCACACGGTAGCTATCCTAGTGGAGTTCGCGATCGCTCTCATGACAATACTGGACCAGATCAACAGGGAATCCTTCCAGAGGTTCAAACTTAGGATAGGTAAGGAAAAATTGATATTTGTTATCTGCAAAATATTGACTGCCTCATTGGTCTAGTGGTCGCAAGCGCTACTGCTGAGTATGAGGTCCTGGGTTCGATTCCTGGGTCGGGCAAAGTGTTATTGAGGTCTTGGGTTTTCCATCTGGAATTTCTCAGTAGCATCCCGGAGTCTGGATTTGGGCCCGGTTGATGGCAATAGGCTCGCCCCCTATTACATGGGACTTAAACATAACTGGCGAAATGTGGGTGTACTATAGGTACACCCACATTCAGGATTACAGGCGTAATGTTATGTAAAATATTGGCTATTTTCAAGGTTTTTGAATTTTTTATCGTATTTCCCAGTAACTGGGTTGTTGAGGTCAGATAGGCCGTCGTTCCATTTAAAATACTAGCATTCAATTTGCTTTCATTTAGACTGGAAGCCGACCCCTACATAGTCAGGAAAGGCTAAGCAGATGATGATATATCCAACTCAGAGCGACATCTCATAGATCTTTTAGTAACTAAATTTTACAGTCCTCAACCTGCTTTTAACTAGCCTTCCTTAGTAAACCTTTTAATTAAAATGTAGGATTTTTATGGTTTAAAGGTTTATTTTGCCAAAAAAATTCCTCAAAAGTAAATAAATTTATAACAATAAGCGCCAAAACGCCATTACGTTATATTTTAGAACTTTGAAGACGGGAGCTTTCCTCACTTTGTGTCCGTTTCTTCTCGGTCGCAACAGATGGCACTAGCGCTTGCACGCAAAGTACACCACCTTCCTTAGTAAATACATTATCTTCGCATAGATGGCGTTTTATTACGATGGCATACCTTTACCATTTTCAAAACTTTTGATGCTTTTTTTTTTCAAGGGTGCCTACTAACGTAATTAAGTGCACGATAAAGAATGGCATAAGGATGTGCTAAGTAAAAAATTGATTTTTAATCATTTAAAAATAATATCTTAATTTTAAGATTCCAGTGCAAATGGTTAAGACAGTCGTTACGTGTACTTAGAAGCACAAAAGCCTGATAATCAGTCTTACAAAGAGGTATCGTGTTACCCAGTAACTGAGTTGTGGAAGTCAGATAGGCACTTCATAATCAGCCTATAATGTTCCTGCTAGGACACAGTCCTCCTCTCTTCAAGAGAGAGTGGGCCATAATCCACCACGCGGGCCCAGTGCGGGTTGGTAGATGTCACATGTCTTCGAATTTTTGGTTCTTGGACATACTGGTTTCCTCACGATGTTTTCTTCACCGTTTTGAGAGCAGTGGTGATGAAATAATTTACACAAAGTAAAGCGCCTCTCTGGGTTCGAACCTACGATCTACAACTCGTAAGTTGTGGCCGTTACCACTAGGGCACCACTGCTCGCAGATAGGCACTCGCTCCATGTAAAATACTGATATTTCAGCTGCATCTGGTTATACTGGAAGCCATTATAGTTGAGAACAGGCTAGGCAGATTGATTCAATTGTTAAAATTAATGTACAATTAAATTAATTATTTTAAATAAATGATTTTGTCTTTGACACTTTAGGACTGAACCACGGTCCCGTGATAGCTGGCGTGGTTGGTGCTCAGAAGCCTCAGTACGACATTTGGGGCAACACCGTCAATGTGGCCTCGAGAATGGATTCCACCGGGATTATGGGCAGGATACAGGTCACCGAAGATACTGCTAAGTAAGTACATTGTGACTTTTTTTCTACTATTAAGTAAGTAGCACTCGAGTGAAAGAATCAAAATAAATAGTAACAACTCGAAGGACCAAAATTAATAGTATCCGTCTCGAAGGACCAAAATAAATGGGTTCGACTCGAAGGACCAAAGTAAATAGGTTTCGACTCGAAGGACCAAAATAAATTGTTCAAAATTGCCTGCGTACTTGAAAAGGAGGGGCGAGCAATTTTAAATTAGACGATCGATACAATTTATATGAGGATTTAGATTCAAAAAAGAGGCCTATTCCTTGGCTAAAACGTCTTCAATTATTTACCACAATTGCCGCAATAAATTATTATGATGAAAAAAAAATTATCTTCTTATTCTCACACACTATTGTCTACATTTCTTTCTCATTTCTCCTTTCGCAGGTCTGCTGGAAGATGTTTCTTAAGAAATATGCAGTTCTTTTGTACTTTAAATTATAATTATGTCGTTTCTCTATGTATTTTACTGTGTGTAGATAAATAATAAAATAAATAAATAAACAAATATTTTCTTTTACAGGGTACTAATGAATGCGGGCTACACTTGCGAATGTCGGGGTCCAACTTACGTCAAAGGCAAGGGCACACTAATAACATATTTTGTGAAAACACCCAACGTTGGTGGAGGAATGTAAGTTGGGTCAGTTGACCTGTGACCTCAGTGACCTCATGGCAGATTGAAAACCTAGAAACGTCTCTGGGGAGAGCAAAGGTCAAAAACAGAACGTCGAGGAAGAGAATGGAACGCAGTTAATGAGAAAGATAGCATCGAAAATCAGGGTTTTCAAGAATGTTCAAGGGAAAACGAAACCAAGGTTGATTGAGTTATTTGATGATGAAAAGTTTTATGGAAATGATAAAGATAATATTTTAAAACAATAAATTGACATAAAAATAAATAATATTTGAAATTTTTTAATAATCAATATAATCCCAATAAAATATGAAATCGCCGCCCCCGCAGAATAAACGCGCAAGTGTAAAAAGTCAATTTTACAGGAAAAATAAAAAACCTAAATTGATCCATAACTTTATGACTACACCGAATAGAAGTTTGTTTTTTTTTGTAGATAATCTAATTAATGTTAAGTGTTAAACAGGTACTGTTTTTGAGTCATTGATAAAAAAAAACATTTTTACAGAAATGTTTTACTTTTTTTTAACGTTAATGTTACTTTGACAAATTTTTTCTTATCAGCTATTGTTTTTTTTTTGTTTTGCAATGTAATATTACTTGCATTTTTCGCAGTACAGTGATACCGTTAATGGGCTATTACGCGTTTATTCTGGTGCAGTCGAAAAAATTCTGATAATGTAATAGGTAATTAAGTTTTTATATCATCAAGGTCGGAATTATAACATTATGTTACGGTATATCGTGTGTATGTAACTTCGTAAATAATTGATGTAAAAATCTGGAAAAAATTGAGGTGATGTATTTTGACCTATACATAACGAATATGGATTAACATCAAAACCGCCTCAATAGCACTTACGCGTTTATTCTGCGGGGGCGGCGAAATAATTAAGTAATTACGATTGATTTGAAATTGAAGTATTAATATTTAAGACAGGAATGTTATGCAGTAGATGATAAATAATAAAATATTGATAATTTTTATTAGAAAGAATTTGAACAGGTTGGTGAGACATAATATGTATGGTAGGTATACCACATAATTTTTTATAATATTTATGTACTATAAAACCTAGCAGATTTTTTATATAAAGCAGCATTACCAAAAAAAACACCTAACCTAATTCAATGTGATTTATTGAATAAAATATGATTGACGTGTAAAAGTGTTTGTACAAACCTACTTACAGAAATAAAATCATTTATCATTTATCAATAAATACCTACGTTTTTAAGTCAAAAAGATTTAGATCATTTTATGAAATTAATCATTATAAAAGGAGACGGTATTGTTGTAAATGTTAGGCCTAAATCAATAATAATATTTAAAACATACTGTTGGAAATAAGTGTAGAAAAAATATGTTTTATAATAATCAATAGCTGAATAGTCTGTCTTGTCTGTATATTTTGTCAATAAACATTATTGTGGTATAACATAAACATATTAAATTTTTTGTATGTCAAAATATTTTTACTTCACAATAGATTCTAGTATAATATTATTATATAATCATCTTTTCGCAGAAAAAATGAAACGCCTGATAAATTAAATTGTACACGTGTGGTTTGCTGAATGTTTTCACACAGTTGTTATTTTTATTCAACTTAAATATCCAAAAAGCAAAATAATAACTATAACTATTTATTTCATTTTGACATAGAATATTTTATTTTTCATATTATTTATTCTTATACTTAGTAACCCGTACGTAGAGAATGCATTACATATTTCTAAGAGAAATATTTCATAAATTATAATTAATATTATTTATAGGTAGTTTTTTGTAAATATTTAATTAAGTAGGTACATTTATTATAATTTATGTTTGAAACATAATTGTTAGTGTTGTGTAGTATAAAGTGTGATAAACCAGAGAATTATTATTATTTAACATGAAACAAATGCGACTCCTAATAATTAGTTTTTAATTTGCATTTAATAAGAATACCATAATTTTAAGTTCCATAATTGTTGTTGATTTCAATACTCTTTAGTGTTATGGTGCTAAATCTATGTTAGATTAAAAATAGAAAAAAATGCATATCCCACCAATTTAGGCGACTGCAATTTTGGTAAAGATTAAACAAATTGTAAAAAATATTTTTAAATATCAATATTTTTAGTATTTTTTTTGTAAAACTCCAACATTTTTTAGTATTTTTTATAAAAACAATTTTCGACGGCCTCTTTAAATGAAGTAGACTTCTTTATAACCCTATGTATAATCCTAGATATAGTTAATATGCTCATTATTATGTTAAATATTTTCCACAGCGCAGTCTTATAAAAAATATTTTATGATGTATTTATAATCTGTGTGTACCATTTAGGTACTTAAATATTGCTGTTAGCGGCCGTTTACACTTGCAACAAATCTCGAATCGCAATCGCGATACGACTCACATTACTGTACCCACTATCAAATTGCTATCTTACAGTATTAGATGTTTATCAAGATTTCTAGCTCGTGGAAACATGGTCTTAGATACACAGAAATATAAGACCTGAATTATTAAACCATATTGTATGTCTAGTTAAATTAGATAACGTGGAAATCGAGCCTAAATGTAATTTATGGATATCGTTTTAGAAAATATTATGTAGTATTGTAATTTATTTTTAGGTCTGAGATTTTATTTTGAAAAATTAACGATTTTAATAAAAAGTATCGTTGGAATTAACATCTTGTTTTATTTCGTCAATTTTGAATATTGGAACTTGCACGACCGAACCAATCTGAAATTAATACTACGAAAAAAAAATGGCGCACCGATTTCACGCCACCATTTTAAGACGTGTGTCTCGTTCGACGGGGTATGACCGAATGAATTTGAATTTTGAATTTCGAACATGAATATAACGCGAGGTTAATTGGTAATTGCGGGTTGCGCCTGCACTGGCCACCTACGCACAGAGTTTGATTTATTTCGAGTGAACCGCCCAGGAATATAGAGTATTGTTTATCTATATGTTTTGTATTAATCATTACGTTCATACAGTATATTCACTTAATTGAGGTGCGTTCAGAAAAATGGTAGACATTTTTCAAGGGAAGTTCCATTTATATAAAATAACTGTAAAATAATGAGTGTGGTTTTGTGGTGAAAGTTTATATTATAAAGTTATTGATTGAGAGGCGTTGATACTGAACTAAATTTTTGCAGTGAATATTATTTTGGGCTTCAGAGTTCATTCGTTACTACTCGTTCCTTGTTAAATCCTCTTAGCAACATTTAACGAATGGATACTTGCTATGAACTTTTGTGCTTGAATTTTTGTAGCGTCCACATAATATAGATTACTGTCATAATTAGAATGGCATAAGTAAATGAATCCTGACACAGAATAATACCTATATACTGACAAAATTGTATTTTCAATTTTAGTCAGTAACCTAAGTCGAACAGTTTCGTATGATCCATTATTATTCTGAGAGTGGTTTTCACAAAAACGAAAAAAAATAACCAAATATAAGTAGGTATTCTGTTGTTTTTTTCTGTTGTCTTACTTACTGTTTCTTACTTTGCACCTTAGGAAGGAACACGGTTTGCGATTCTCCATACAATTTTTTTTCATCCTAAAAAAAAATTTCTAAAATGTTTCTATTTAAAAAAAAAAAAAACTAATATAATATAACTTATTAATTTTGTCTCTAGAGCAAACATTTTTTTCCATAAAATCAAAGTGCTGTGTATCAGCAACTGGAAAAATGCAATGGGAGATTTTTGTTATTTTTGGGGGGTCATATTTTCTTTACCAATGTAAAGAAAATATGACCCCCAAAAATAACAAAAATCCCCCATTTTTACTGCCGTGATTAGAGGACTGCCAGACTAATTCGAAAAGATTTAACATTATAGAAAAAAAATAGGAACATAAGCATAATTTTTCTTAAAATTTTAATGTAAAAAATCATTGAATCGGTTCAGTTTTCCAGGAGAAAAAAGGGGAATCAAAAACGTTGATCTCGTCAAAACTTTTGTAATATAATCGGTCTGAGCTGCAGCTGTCCCTATCGAACTCTACATGGGCAGACTTGAGGTAAGACGTCGGCAATAGTTACGGCGCGGTACGGTGACGGCAGATGATTCTGCCTAGCCTTTTCCCAACTATGTTGGGGTCAGCTTCCAGTCTAACCGGATGCAGCTGAATACCAGTATTTTACATGGAGCGACTGCCTATCTGACCTCCACAACCTAGTGACTAGGTAACACGATACCCCTTGGTAAGACTGGTTGTCAGACTTTTGGACTTCTAACTACCCGCAACGATTGTCAAAGATCTACAAACGACAGCCGGGACCAACGTCTTAACGTGCTTTCCGAGGCACGGAGGGGACTTGGTATGTAAAGATGGTCACCCATCCACGGCCCAATAGCGGCAAGCGTAGCTTAACCTGATCGATCAACCCGTGTGGCTGTTATTACTTAGCTACAGGCCCCAGCTTTCTTCAAATACCAATTTGTCAAATTTCTCGCAGGCCCTTTTCCCTCTTAAGGTTGAACTAGTCGCGGGCTCGAACTCATTGGTGGGCTTGGTCAAAAAGCACGCTATCTCACCTGGCATCGTGTCCGACAGAGATAGTATCAGTGATGAGCAGTTAGACGCTGGTCTACATGCACAAACTCTAGTTCACACGCACACAAACACCGTTCAGAACGATATTAGTAAAATGAGCGCGTAAAAAATTACGAAAAGTCCTTTGGAAGGTGGAGTTTTATGAAAAAACTACTGCATAAATCAATTACAAATAAAGTTTATTATAATTTTCGACAATTGAGCTTTGTCGGAACGAGCTTTGTTTTGGAGATTTTATACTTCTTTTATTACTTATTTACTCCCAAAGTTGCGTTAAAATTAGCAGGAAAAACGAATCTTTGTTGGCTCATAACTTTTTAATTGCTTTTTTTTACTATTCTGCTTCTGTACAGACAAAACTAATAATAAGACAAAACGATTTCATGTTTTACTTTGGATGTACAATGTGTAACAGTGGAGTAAAACCCCCCCGAAATTTGTATGGAAAAAGTATCGGCTAGTTGCGCCTTAAGGACCAAAACAATACTCAGGATGCACTATTTTTTACAGCATAACAAATAGTTATAAGCTTTCTCCCTCTTCATCTAGCCCGTCTCTCGCTCATATCTCACAAAATAGTCTACCCGTCAGAATATAGATTAATCATTACAATTAAAACTCTAACGTGAGAACGTTCACATTGATTCTAATCATAGCTTTGTGGTTATTAATTAGATCAAAGTTAATTATTGGTTCAATTCCAGTTAGATTTGATATACAAGTTGTTGTGATACTGTCAGTGAAACCCATAATTTAGTAATCGGTACTAGAAATATAGGTATACTTTATGCCGTCGGCGCTATACTCTATGAGAAACAAAAGGATCAGATCGATTTCTTTAAAGATTTTGAATACTTGCAATGGATGAATTAACGACTTGCAATGAACAATCATTCAGCTAGCAGTGAGTGAGTCAGCTAAGCATGAATGTACAGACGGCAGCATATCAAGCTACCCGAAACATTCAAATTTTCCCAATCAACTTTGAACCTTACACTTCAGCGATAAAGTTGAAAATCTATTAAATAAATTTGACAGATTGTAGTAGCTTGATGTGCTGGCGTCTGTACCTAGACCATCCGCCAGAGTTCTAAATTATAGACCTTTCTCAATCAAATCCAGTCGAAACAAATACGGATATAATGCGCCCCTTTCTTACATTCTCAGAAGATGTTTTCGGTGATAAATTGTGTATATTTAAGAAAAATATATTTGATAAAATGTAAAGTGTTATTATAAAAATCCCAGCTTTTGTACCTAAGTTATACCGTAATATCCATAGTATTCAGCATTATTATTATTTTTTCAATTGTTTTTGCAATTGTCTTATTATTATTTGAAAATGTTATATTATTATTTTAAATTATTTTATTATTATTATATTATTTGATGTTTTTAAACTTATTTAGGCGCGTTGAGCGGTTTGTGTTTAATGTTCAAGTATGCTAATTGATAGTGTCGTTTTTTCCTGTAATTTAGATACATGCGAGATCTACATTATGACAGAGACTTTGGGTTAATGCTGTGTATGTGTTTAGTTGGTAAGCCTTTAAATAAATAAACAATAGATACACAAAACTTTTTACGGATCTTAGTTTCTGTTAGTGTACTAACAAGGCAGTAAATACAGTTGCAAGTATTAGGCGAGCACTAATACTTGCAAGTCCGTGATATTGATTTAAAATGGCAACAAACGGAACTCTTTTCTTTAAACTATACCGTTTATCATTTCATTCCGAACACAAAACTGAAAATTATATTATTTATCAGTGGTGCCGATTCCCTTGTTCACAAACTAAACTAAATTTAAGTTCAGTATTAAAAGCCTGTTTATTCCCATTGCAGGGTTTCCCTACAGTTTCTCATTTTTTTCTATGCAATGTGAACCCAATATTTTGTCTGCGTAAATCATGGCGTCAAATATTTCTGTAAACATAACACTTAGTAGGTTGTCAACCTACTAAGTGTTATGTTTACAGAAATATTGAAATACAATTAATGTAATGAGCATTAAAATCATGTTTTTTTTTTAGGTAGGGCATCTCGTAGTTGACCTCTGAGATCATGACTACTTAACCGGGCTTTCCTGTGTGTGCCTTAAGCACTTAAAACCTCCAGCCAGGGGTAGTTATTCAACTATGCTCATTAAGACTAGGTGAAGGCTCGCTAAGGGTACCCCTTTGGGGTACGAACCTCGGCTTAGGGCGTCAACCGAAGGAAGGACATCAAGGATGGGTCGGGCTGGCATTAAAATCTTGTCAGATTTCATTCTAGTACTAAAGTTGTTACAAAATAACACAAAGTTGAACTATTTCATGATCTGTAGGATTAATTTGACAGGACTAAACTAAAATTTATCTTCTGTCCTTTTCTTAATGAAATAGAAAGAAAGAGATGCATTGAACTTAAATTTAGTTTAGTTTGTGGACAAGGGAATCGCCACCACTGTCTGATATTGCGACTAGTTCGCGTCTCTATTGTCCATTGCAAAATATTGAATTATTTCAAATGTCACGGTCACTGATAGAAGTTGTATCAAATACCTTATGATCTGTCGTAAAAGGAAGAATTGTTACTATCTTTAATGTTGTTTCAATTTTGATTCATGCAATAAAATAAAATACTCTTCCTTGGTCTAGGTTCTTTGAGCAGTGACGACATTTTGAGACGAAAATTTCCATGATATTATTACAATCGAGCACTACAACTGAAAAATGTAAGATAAAAGAAATTACTGTGTAAAATAGATCGTAGCAAAAATATATTCAGAGAAAATTTATAGAGTGACAGACCATTTTACATTATTATGTAAAATGGTCTGTCACTCTATAAATTTTCTCTAAAAATTGAATTGAATTTAAAATGAATAGGTTCTTCGAGTACTTTTATTAAAGTACTCGAAGAACCTATTCATTTTAAATTCAAATTTACTTCATAAGCACGTCATATACACAAAGTTTGTATATCCAATAAAAAAACACCCTTGAGAAGACCAAGTTTTAATGGTATATCTTCATTTGATAAATGATAAGTAATCACAACAGCAGGAGGCAACAATGGCCTCCAACCAGTCCACAAAAAACGAGATGATCCATTTACAAAACCAACTGACATATTGGTATTAGGTAGAGTCGAGCACTTCATGGATGGATTCGTGTTGTCTATAGACAACACCAATGAGAACACAAATCATAATGACAAAACACTATATCTTAACCTACAGTACCCACAGTAGGAGGTGGCAAAGACCTCCAGTTCGCAAGAAATGAGGTGACCCATTCAAGGACCAACCGACATATTTCACTCCTCACGATACAAATCCTCATTCCAGAGCGTTCTAAATATTCCCACAGTAAACCCAAGATAACAATAGTAATATCTCATCTTAAGATAAGCCACATGACAGAGTTGCCGCCGTTGACCGGAAGTCGTAAGTTTAGCGACACAATACACGGTATAAAATATTACCAACTACTTATTCGGTTAAGATAAATCGTCTCATATATTATTTAGCGTAATAATGGACACAGAATATTTTTTATGTGGTTTTTGTAGATGCGACAGTTTGAAGGTGCGGTTCACTATCGATTATTATTATATCCTGCCACGAATCTGGTAAACCAGTACCCTAATTACGTTATACATGATCAATCACAATCTGAATCGATTTGAAACAGATTGCTAATCCATTGCTTCATAAGTTGAAAAAAAAAAAAACTCAGCAACGTAAACAACGCAATGAATGTTGTTGAACTATCAAAATGAAATATATTGATCAAAATCGTTTACAAAAATTAGTTATGTAATTAGGGTATATAGATCATGAAATACTTCAACTTAGTGTTATTTTGTACTCAATAACAACTTTAGTACTAGAACGAAACCTGACAAGATTTTAATGCCAGCCCGACCCATCCTTGATGTCCTTCCTCCGGTTGACGCCCTAAGCCGATGTTCGTACCCCACAGGGGGTGCCCGTAGCGAGCGTTCACCTAGTTTTAATTAGCATAATTAAGTAGTTGAATAACCTCTGGCTGGAGGTTTTAAGTGTAGTAGCTTAAGGCACCAACAGGAAAGCCCGGTTAAGTAGTCATGATCTCAAAGGTCAACTACGAGACGCCTTAGGTAAAAAAAAAAAAAAATTGTTAGAAATTTTGTACAAATTGACTTAGATAATAATTTCACTGAAGTACAGAGCAATTTACCTTCTCAGAATAATAACTAGAATCTCACCTTGGTTCACACCCATAAGATTCTGAAAATATCAGGAACTAACCAGAGAAAATTAAATTTAAAAACCTTAATAACAATGATTGGACAAGCCAACACTAGTTCAGTCAGCTCTATGAATTTATTTTAGCCCTTGAATAACTTTAATATCGACAGCACACAAACTGTTCTTGACTAAAAAACATGTCATAAATCATCGTCACCTATGTTCATAATATTCTTTGGATTATATTCTTATCCTCTACGAAAACACTCGCAAATAGGCACAAACCTTTCTCAAAACGTCCTCCCCTACTCTTTGCCCCTCCCTGGGAGTTCAGGACAAAGAGATAGTGCATCTAAGCGCGCAGTAATCTGTGATTAATGTAGCGCCCTACCGGCTACCAGTGTTGCTTATGACTTTATTATACACTGCCAGTACTGCCAGCTACCGTGACTTGCTAATTGGATTATATAGTTTACTGCTTTAGGCTTAGAAGTTGGGAGCAGGAGGCAATGTGGCTTTTTTTGTAATGTTGATCAGAAATTGGTGCTAGTTGGTTAAGATCACACTTTTGGGAATTAGGACCAATGCTTATAATAATAATTTACCAAAAAATATTAACACTACTTATCAACCATATTGCTTAAAAATAAATTTGTAGGCTATAATGAAAATAATACAACATAGGAGCATCTGCAGCCGAACTAGGTGAAAAACCTGTGTCTCGGCCATACAGCGCCAAACCTCTCTGATAATAGACTGGAAAAATTTTAGCCAACATTTACAATTTTGTTAAATCTTACAGAATAGTATTATGGAAGGACCAATTGGTTTATTCATGAAATATATTGCTTTGAATTTTAATAGCCTATTTACAAAAAAAAGCGACTGAATTGTTTTTTTATTTTGATAATATATATGTGAGAGTGGCGCTAGTGGACCATTGGGCGCCCTCTAAGGCTGAAGAATATGGCATAATAATTTGGAACGAGATGGTTCTTCTGGGATCTTAGCAAAACTTAAATATCTTGAAGGCTAACGGGATAAATGGTAACTCGGCAACTTATTACGTGTTTAGTTCGAGTGAGTTACGTCGAAAAGACCATCTGCAAGAGCTGATGGAAGCGGAATTAGGCATGACAGTCAGTCGATACAGTAGATACAGTCTACCACGTTACCAACAGTTCAAGAGAGAGTTAAACGATGAAGATGAAGTACGTAAGGCTCTGTAATCCGATATGCTTGTAAAACAAATATTATCTCTTCAATTTCTCCTCAAAAAGCGTGGGTATTAAAACAACATCCCAGAATTCCCAGTAGTAACCGCAATGGTATTACTTCACCAATAATTTGTGGGTGTTTCCGAAAATTCAATTACGAACGTTTTGGTACGGTCGTAAATACAATTTGCGAGGTTATCAATATTATTTATTATTTTCGTGTGTCGAGGAGTGTCCGTTTGTATGATATGTGGGGTGAGGTGATGTATAATGTCTTGCTTAAGAGATACATTATGGGTTAAACATTGTTGTTAAACTGGTTATTTAAATAATTCTTAGAATTTTCCAAACAGTATGACTTTTTATTTTATTTTATTTTTTAGTTAGAGCATCTCGTAGTTGACCTCTGAGATCATGACTACTTAACCGGGCTTTCCTGTGGGTGCCTTAAGCTACTACATATGCTTAAAACCTCCAGCCAGGGGTTATTCAACTATGCTAATTAAATCTAGGTGAACGCTCGCTAAGGGCACCCCCTGTGGGGTACGAACTTCGGCTTAGGATGTCAACCAGAGGGAGGACATCAAGGATGGGACGGGCTGGATCAAAGTTTTGATCATGATTATTAGTCGGGGAATTTAAAGCTACGTGCTCAGTATGACATCTGTCAGTTTACCACCCTTTTCTTTCCTCTCTTTTCACAAAAATAAACAGCACCACAACGTAACACACTTCCAATCACAATCCGCAAGATTTTGGAGGTTATTGTTTATCCGTTCCTACATATCCTACTAATATTATAAATGTGAATGTGTGTATTTGGATGAAATTTGGCACATAGATACTTTATAAACTGGATTAACACAGGATACTTTTTATCCCGGTATGTTTCCGTGGGATAATTTCAGACCTCCACTTGGGCGAAGCCGCGGGCGAGAGTTAGTCTTATAAAAATTCGTCTGCTCAACAAGGTAAATATGTTACGCAATTACCCCGCAGCCCGCAAGTGAAGAATCCCAGGACGACAGAGTGTTTATTGTGATTAATTTAATTAATATTATGTAGGATCCTCTACATAGGATCGATATTAGATATACTGTTAGATATACCTACCTACTGTGGACGCAGAATCGGGATACGGGTAAACTAAAGAAATAACTCCTTGTTATAACGTCCACACTGTTAATTGTAATTGTGTAGAGTGTAATTACAAGGAATATTACTTACCACTAGAGAACTAATGCCTCTGAACTTAAAAAGGAAACACTGAGCAGTGCCTAGGTCAGTATGTATTGCGACCATGTCTCAACGATTACACTGTCCCTCCATGGTTCATATCGACATCATATCATACCCCCTAGAGTCGGCACAACGCCAAACAAAGGCGTTTGTGTCTCGTTTTTAAGTGCATACTCATCATAATATATCCGACACATATATATTCACAAAAAATATCAACAAAAGCCAAAATGCATCATGATAAAAAGAAAGAAAGAAAACAAGAAAGAAAAGAAAGCAAGAAAGAAAGAATAATATTTTATTTGGGACACGTACATGAAGTACAAACAATATGACGCAATTCATGCAAAAAAAAAACAGCTTCAAATGATCGTGTCTTTAAATAGAGACCAAAATATCAATGAAAATAATTCAAGTATAATAAATTAATTATCATTCAACTGCAGTTAATATCTACCGCATTGAACCACAAATTATTTCAGGGAACCGTTTCAACCAGATCAAGCGTTTATAATTTTATTGCTTGCATCATTTCTTTACCGTTTAAAAGGTCTTTAGGTGATTGGTGGTCGAATTTACTGTCCGTTTCGGGAGTAAGTATGATCAATGGGAATTTTAGCCTCTATATTAACGCCACGAATGGAATTTTTATTAGTTTTTGGAAAACTATTGGGGGAAATTAGAATTCTTACTGATGTGGAGTTTTTTTAACTAAAAGTCTAGTAGTTAATACCTATAATCGAGCCTAAAAGATTTTTTGCCAGTGTATAGCATTACAAAATTGTTTACTTTTTATTCTATAGCATGCTTATCAATATACATTGGTACAGTTTAATTGCTAATCCATATCCATAACTTTTGACTCCTTTTAAAGCAATCACTTAGCCTTTTCCCGACTATATTGGGGTTGGCTTCCAGTCTAACCGGATGCAGCTGAATACCAGTATTTTACATGGAGCGACTGCCTATCTGACCTCCACAACACAGTAACTGGGTAATACGATACCCCTTGGTAAGACTGGTTGTCAGACTTTTGGGCTTCTGACGACCCGTAACGACTGTCAAAGATCCACGAATGACAGCCGAAACCAACGGCTTAACGTGCTTTCCGAGGCACAGAGGAGTCTCGGTATGTAGAAATGGTCACCCATCCACGGACCAACCCCGGCAAGCGTAGCTTAACCTGACAGATCGACCCGAGCGGCTGTTAGTATTTAGCCACGAGCTTCTCCTCCTCTTTGACTCCTTTTAAAGCAATTACATAATATTAAAAAAGAATGACATCAAAATTCTTCATCATTTGTTTCATCTTCTTCATTTGAACCTTTACCACAGTTATACACATTTAAAAAAAACCGACAAATAACTCGGAACTCGGCGAGTTAAGACGTACGATTGCCGTTTCCTAGCAATCTGTATTTTGACACGATTTAACTCCTTCCACGAAAGTACCGATAAAGATGTATGTAAGCGTATTGGTTAGACTATTAATACTGTGGACTATGGAGGCAAGCAAGGGGAATGTGTGTATGTGGTAAATACTGGTATTCAGCTGCATCCAATTAGATTGCAAGTCGACCCCAATATAATCGGAATCAATGTGGGCTTGTTCATGATATAGAATTTTTCAATTTAGTGCTGTTTTTTGTATTTTATGCGATCATGAATAATTAATCTGGTTTGAAATGTTTTACAAGGAAAGGTACCCAACTGTCCGGCTCCGATTTTATCTATTTTGATATATGTTAGAGAGTAGTCTAAAATAACAGACACGTATTTTTTTAGCTGCCCAATTTCAACCTATTGGGAGAAATTGTCCTCCAAAGTACTGAAAAGTAAGTAAACCCACACGTGTCACATGTCTTACAAAAATGGTCAAGGTAAAGCCGTGGTCGCATGCCTGTATACCATGTGGGTGCCAGGGACAACTACAAAATTGTAATGGCATGCGACGACGGCTTTTACCTTGACTATTTTTGTACCTATGTCTTGATTTCTGTCTGAAATATTTTCTTGATTCATACTTTTTAGATCATTTTATTTTCCCGTAGTCGGGTGACATTTTTTCATTCAACTTAATTTTTTTTAAACTAAACTCTAACATATATCAAAATAAATTAAATCGGAGCCGGCAGTTGAATACCTTTCCTTGTTAGTGAAACTTTAGAGGCATGAGGAGGGTGAAAAGTTCCCTCATCCTCTATAGCTCTATAGCTTTCTGAGGCTTTTATTTAGATATTTAGTTCTTTTTATGTTTAGTTTTTATTTTTTTAATTCTGCTTGAGTATAGTTCTCGATGTTTTTGGTTGGTATATTGGCGTGTGCTAGCTGACATATGGCCAATAATTTATACTTAATTAAAATAATGTTTTGTGTTGCATAATAATTTTGCATACTATTGTATAGAGTCATTTTTTTTTTTCTAACTTGAACAGACAGCTGTACTACTGGGGAGTTTGTTGCGCCACTTCTTCTTCCCAGCTAAAGGCACTAGGAACTGGTGAAGGGTGGGCGTTTTTGGGGGACTGTCTTATGTAATTTTGACGTTCGAAAAGTGCTGATTCTCAGCCTAATTTGAATAAATGACTTTTGAATTTGAATTTTGAATAGAAAAGGGAGGATCCTCTGACTAGACAGGTGTCGTGTCTGGCGGGCAACTGCCCAACAATTGATGTCAGATAATCATATATATGTCGTACGAGCGGTAAACTCTGATTGCGTGATGCAGGATTTGTGTGACGTCAAGTCTTTAATGCGTAGTTCACATGTGGCGGTAGATGCCGCCATAACACCAAAAAGCGTTTCCAATCTTGCGACGATGTCTATCGGTCTTAATAGGGACAAAATTCCCAAGTTACTGTCACAATAAAATAGCACAAAGTGATGGGTTCTAACTACGTTTTTGTAAAACATCTGTTCTCAAAGTCTTGTGTTTTCTGTTTTCCTTTGAAAATAGAAAACTAGCCAAACTTCACTATCTTTATAGTGAAGTTTGGCTTGGCTTGTGGCTGGCGAAACGAGGTTCCTGGAAGAATAGGAAGCGTTCTAATAGCGGAATTATGGACTTCAAACAATGCTTCTTGTTCTTTTCATGTGGTTAGTGACTAACCTGATGTCAGAGTTTATCAATGCTGTTATCCAGCGCCGGCCCGAGAATTCCTGGCACCTTAGGCGAAAGGCTGGCCCTTTTAAGAAAATTCGTGACAAAATAAAACAATGTTCTTTCTTTTTCGTGTGGTTTGTGACTTAGAGTTTTAAAGCCGCGCATAGGCCTCTGAGTTCGCTTCATATGCTATCGAGAAATATATCTTAGGCGCGATTGGTACAGCGCGGTCAAACTATAATAGTCAAATTAATTTTGAACAAAATATTATACCATACAAAAAGAGAAGCAATATATTTGAAATCGCGAATTTTTAACAATGGATAGACCTCAACTCGCTTTTGATTTCCAGATGAACCGTACCGATGCGATGGTTTCGTAAATGTCTATGAGCGCATTTTGCTAGAAAAATGGGTAAAAAATTGGGAGTATTTTCAAGTTGTAGTTAAATAAAAAATAAATGTAATGTATAATTTTTTTATTTTGATGCCGCCGATTGCCGCCCCCCTGATACGAGCGCCCTAGGCCGTCGCCTAGTTCGCCTATATGAACGGGCCGGCCCTGCTACAACAGTCATGCAATAAAAACATCCCGAAAACTGTATTTTTTTGCAGAAGTCTCCAGTTTCAGTAGCCACCATAATACTGATTTGTTATCACCCTTGGTACAATTATTACAAATTAGCACGAGTGATATTATTGCACTCGTAAATAAGGCTTGAAATATTTTAATTCGTATCTATAGGGGGCGATGTAATCGTTCCGTGATATACGGCATGTGAGAGGTTGGGTTCGGTGCCAGTTTGAGATATGAAGTTACAATGGCTGCTTTTAATGCTTTCTTCATTCTCCGCTTTTATTAACCGACTTACAAAAAGGAGGAGGTTATATGTTCGTCGCATATGTTTATTTTTTTGTTTTTTTTTATGTATGTCCACCGATTTCTCCGTCAATTGTGGACCGATTTTGGAAAATTCTTTTTTTGTTTGAAAGCGTGTGCTCTCGAATTGGTCCCATATAAATTTTATTAACTTTGCTTGGATAGTTTTTGAGTTAGCTACAAAATACGTATTTTTTTCCCACTTAGTATGTAGATGATATGATAAGTTTCTGTCACTGGTAGCAGGTAGTGGTATTCGAATGTGTGTGGGGTA
Organism: Agrochola lychnidis; assembly: GCA_963680765.1. Lineage (NCBI taxonomy): Eukaryota > Metazoa > Arthropoda > Insecta > Lepidoptera > Noctuidae > Agrochola > Agrochola lychnidis. The sequence goes on from OY796866.1 coordinate 22,582,153, forward strand.
GGTACCACAACTAAAAAGCGAAAAATAAAAACTTTTTACAAAAAAAAACAACCGACCTCCAAAAAAACACTACAAAGTGAAAAATAACTTTAATTTCGGAAGTCGGTGGCAAAAAACGAAAATACAAAACCCAAGACACCGACTTCCGAAATTAAAGTTATTTTTCACTTTGTAGTGTTTTTTTGGAGGTCGGTTGTTTTTTTTTGTAAAAAGTTTTTAATCTTAGCTTTTTCCAAATTGTATGTTGAGACATGTTAAATTAATGCAGATGTGAAAGGAAACGCCCGAAGAGGAGCTAAATAATAACAGCCGCACGGGTCGATCCACCTAGTTAAGCTAAGCTTGCCGAGGTTAGTCCGTGGATGGGTGACCATCTTTTCATACCGAGACTCCCTCATACCTCGGAAAGCACGTTAAACCGTTGGTCTCGGCTGTCATTCGTGGATCTTCGACAGTCGTTACGAATCGTCAGAAGCCCGAAAGTCTGACACCAGCCTTACCAAGGGGTATCGTAATACCCAGTTACTGGGTTGTGGAGGTCAGATAAGCAGTCGCTCCATGTAAAATACTGGTATTCAGCTGCATCCGGTTAGACTAGAAGCTGACCCCAAAGATTGAGTGGAAACGTCGGGAGGGGATGGCCTAGGAGGACATAATAGTGACATTATTGGTGACGTTCTTCAGAAAGTCAGGTGCGTAGTACTCTTGACCAGCGTGCGTGTATGACCAGAGGGACAATTCCCGTATTTTTAAAAAAGTTTTCAATATCGGTCCAGCCGTTTTGGAGATTAGCTGGCAGAAACAGAAAGACAAACGGACAGACAGATTAAAAAAAATGTTTTTGTTATATGTACCGTATAAACTTTCATATGCATAGTAAAAAGCTGTTATTTTGACGTTGCACACAGACACTTAAATTTTATTTGTATGTATAGATACAGATTTCAACGGGTTTTAATTTATTTGCGCGGAACCCTAAGTATTTTCCGAAAACAAAAGTAGCCTATGTTATTCCTTATAACATCAGGTATCTTTCAATGAAAGTCCCGTCAAAATTGGACTAGCCGTTTCGGAGATTAGCCGGAACAAACAGACAGGCATACAGACAAAAATTAAAAAATTGTGTTTTTGTTGTATGTACTGTATATACTTTCATACGCATTTAGTAAAAAGCAGTTATTTTTAACATGACAAACATACACATACACGATGTAGCAAGCTGAAAGCTGAACCAAGCTTCCACCTTGCAATTGACTTAATAATAAAAGAGGTTTCCTTGTCCTATAAAAAGTACGACTTTTATCATGAATGGAATCCGGAAACTGTTTTCGAAGTGGGTCTTTAAATTGGACCACCTCAAAAATGATACAACAAAACACCTCTACGGGTCCATTTACACTACAACAATACTTATCAGGCCACTTTGTCGGCAATACTACTCGATACATTTGTGAAGGCGTCAATTTGTACATGATAAATGCCGGTAACAAGAATAATAAATAACAATAACTTTAACTTTTAACGCTCCAATAAGTGGTCGCACCTTACTGTACTGTTATGTCGGTGCCTTTAAAATGATTTATGTTCAGTGAAAATAAATAAGAATGTAGGAATATCAGGTCACTAGTACACACTGGGTCTGGGTCCGCAACTGCGGATCATCCGCATAAATTTTGATATCCGCAAAACATCCGCTTCCTCAAGTTTTTAACCGATTTCCAAAAGGAGGAGGTTCTCAATTCGACGGTGTTTTTTTTTTTTTTGTATGTTTGTTACGCGATTACTCCGCCAATTATGAATTGATTTCGATAATTCTTTTTTTGTTTGGTAGATCATACTTCAGAAGTGGTCCCATATAAATTTTATTAACTTTGCTTGGGTAGTCTTTGAGTTAGCTTCAGTAATACGTATTTTTTCCCACTTAGTATGTGGATGATATGTTAGGTTCCTCTCACTGTTATTTACATAGCAAGTAGTGGTATTCGAATTTGTGAGGGGGAAATACCACAACTAAAAAGTGAAAAATAAAAACTTTTTACAAAAAAAAAAACAACCGACTTCTAAAAAAACGCTACAAAGTGAAAAATTACTTTAATTTCGGAAGTCGGTGTCTTTGGTTTGAATTTTCATTTTTTGCCACCGACTTCCGTACCGACTTCGTAGTGTTTTTTAGAAGTCGGTTGTTTTTTTTTTGTAAAAAGTTTTTGATTTTAAAAGCTCCGCATTCTTATCCGCATCCTCATAATTTCTATGGGGATGTGACCCAACTTACGTTGTTCGCTCAAATAGTGTTTTTTTTTTTAATCGCTCCGAGCTAACGTGCGGGCCGGAGTGTGAGTGATGCGTTCTGTTGCCTGAATTCGCAGTGTCCCTGTCCTGTGACAGACGATCAGCCGCACGTGACAGTGGTGGCACGATTGTATCAGGTGTCAAATACAAGGGCCATTTTTCATACGACATCTGCTTCCGCACCCTCATTTGCATCCTCAATAAGGAATTTCCAATATCCGTATCCTCATCCGCATCCTCAAACCCGATTATCTCGATGTCCTCATCCGCATCCTCATCCGTTATACGACATCCATCTTACAGCAAAATAGCCCTAGCTTTCGTAACTATTAGTTTTGTTTTTGTTTTTATATTTTATTACGGACGCTTTTAAGATGCACGTCTTACTACATTATTCTGAGGAGCTTGTGGCTAAGTACTAACAGCCGCACGTGTCGATCCATCGAATTAGGCTACGCTTGCCGGGGTTGGTCCGTGGATGGGTGACCATTTCTACATACCGAGACTCTTCCGTGTCCCGGAAAGCACGTTAAGCCGTTGGTCCCGGCTGTCATTCGTGTATCTTTGACAGTCGTTACGGGTCGTCAGAAGCTCGAAAGTCTGACAATCAGTTTTACCAAGGGGTATCGTATTACCTAGTTACTAGGTTGTGGAGGTCAGACGGGCAGTCGCTTCATGTAAAATACTGGTATTAAGCTGCCTTTGGTTAGACTGAAAATCGACCCCAACATGATTGGGAAAAGGCTGGGTGGATTGATTGTCTTTCTACATTGTTCTCACGTGTATAATTTCAACATGAATAATGTAAACAATATTTTGTAACAATAATCTTATTTAAAAGAGTGCCCGTGGAGTTTCTTGCCCGTTCTTCTCCATAGGAACCTACTACGCTTTGGCAACTAACTTCATCTTTCTGACTGACCGACCCCTTGACAATTCAAAATTCCTGTAATTGGTTTATTTGAAATAAATTGTATGAGTTTGAGTTTGAATTAGCTAAGCATGAATCGTTGTTAAAGAAATATATATTGATCAGATGTTTCAGTGACAGATTTTTTTAATAGTTACTATAAGGTTTGTCTTGAACGTCGTTAAAAGCGACCTTCCAATTCTATCAATAATTAATAAGAATAAATATCTTTATAACACACGTTTTACTGCTGTCTATGGCATTATTAGAGATTTACTTACTATTATACGTATTTATTTTTCTACCCTTTTCTTTATCATTAGATAGTGCGATGTTATCTGAATACGTTTGTGGCCTAGTGGTAACGGCCGCGACTTACGAGTTGTAGGTCGTAGATTCGAACCCAGACAGGCTCTTTACTTTGTGTAAATTATTTCATTACCACTGCACTCAAAACGGTGAAGGAAAACATCGTGAGGAAACCGGCATGTCCTAGAAAATTCGAAGACATGTGACATCTACCAACCCGCACTGGGCCCGCGTGGTGGATTACGGCCCACTCACTCTCACAGAGAGGAGACCTGTATCCCAGCAGTGGGAACATTTATAGGCTGATGATGATGATGACGTTTATCTACATTTTAACCTTTCTCTGAGATTTGGTGTCCGATACCACAAAATAAAATTAAGGAAAGTAAATCACAATTAACATTCGATTAATTAACATCATGGACACCTATACATTACAAGCTTACACTATGTAATAATTGTAGTGTCCGAAATACTCATGAAATGTAATTTCTGATTGTCTCGATTTCCGATCACGGATATAAAGAATCTCAAGAAATTACACTGCGACCCTCAGGTTCATATCTCGCATATTTTGGGACCTTATTTAAAAGTACAAAAGAAAAATTAAAATATTATTTATTGGATACGTAATGTCACCTGACTGTATAAATCATGATAAAGGTCGGCGGTATCGAGAGGACTTGAATAAAAACCATTTTTGTTTTAATTCTTTTAAGGTGGGTGCAGACGGTCGATAAACGCATCTTCTTTCATTGAGGTTTTTGTTGCTTATCATATTTGGTGTGGAATAAATTAATAGTTATTTATGCAACTGTTGTATAATAAGGGTATTAAAACACGAATGTGAGTTTAATAGTATCACATGAGTGTTTTAATACCTAATTATAAACAGTTGCATACAAGACTTTATCTACACCCATGATATGAATTCTCTATAAAAGTTTCTGAAATCATTGGGTGTTTGTAATTCAAGATTAAGAATGAAAAAAAAAACCCACGAAATTCAGTACAATTGCACGTATGAATGTCGCCTGCAGCAGAATATCACCGCACATACGTGCAGCGCTTAGACGTTGAAACGAGTTGCATAATGAAATTTTGTACAACATTATAACACTCATTTGGATGATATGGTTACTATGACACTGGCTGTTTTAATGTTGGCAATAAGCTAACTGTTTCTGGAACTTTTATAATGGTTTTATAGCATGGGGGTAGATAAAGCATGTTTATAACACATCCCGAGTGGCAGCCATCTATGAAATCAATGAAATTGTAAAAACTAACTACGTAGGTACCTATTTATCTATCTTTTTATAACTAACGTGTTCAATAATAAAATTGTATCGGCGTAGCTGTCAGATTTATTACTGGCTAGCTGCGCCTCGTGGTTTCATCCGAATCTTCTCGATCCCATGTAAATATCGGGATAAATTAAATCATATGTCATAACCCAAGTCATGATCTACCCATGTGCCAAATTTCATCCAAATCTGTTCAGCCATTTTAGCGTGAAAGCGTAACATACGAACAAACAAACTCACTATCGCATTTATAATATTAAGTTAGTATTTTCTTCTAATTTTACTGTCTTAAAACATTTTATTTTATTTTTCCTAGGCTTTGCTACCACAAAATTCATTAAAAATGTATGTCAATTCAATTCATTTATTCACAAATAATTTACATTGTGTTTGAAATATTCTAAATGACACAAAAATAAAATTACGTTCATAATATTAATAGCACATTTTAAAATTAACATCATGCATAATAAACATAAAAATTACTTACAATAAAAAATTTCAATGTTAATTCAAATAAATAATAGGAATAATAATAATACATTTGTTAATGAAGGTAATGTCATTAAAATCTTTTAAAAGACTTTTACTCACGCCTTTATCTAATTAATTAGGTACGTAATTAGTACCTGACATAATTATAACTCTAACAAAAAAAGAACATAATCTGCCATCACAAATGACCTCACGTGTGCTATCAACCCAACATTAAAAAGTACAATTGTACCTCCAATATATTGTTGTTTCCACAATTTAAACAAGACACGTTATTATCTCGTATGAGGTTCGACTTAACTGAATTTATTTGTCCATTCAGTTATAAAGTTGAACGCTCTCTTCGTTTTTCTTTATTCTAAAATATTGGGTCGAGTTTCGTAAGTGTAGCGTCAAAGATTCGTTGTGCAGGATAAGAAAATTGCCAATAAAAAGATTAATAATAGTCAGTTCAAAATTAAAGTAAGTACCATTATTAAATTTCTTTATTTCAGCTGTTGTCTTAGATAAAGTAGATAACTACTTTATGCAACCAGCACGAATAGATTTAACAAAAACCACGACTAAATGTTTTTTAACAATTGAATTAACTTTCTTAGTTTAAGGGCGTTAATCCACTGCAGTCGTCACCGGGACGTCACCAAGAAACGAGATTATTCAAACCGAACGTGACGTCCCAGTGACAGTGATGTTGTGTCCACCGAAAACAAACTCGGCGGTTTATTATGTTATGATAGATAAAACAAAAACCGAGCGTACGGCGACGGCAGTGTGTGGACAAGATCAAACCTGTTTTGTATTGCCGGTACATCACCCGTTCACAATTTCGGGCCGAGTTCTAGCGGTTGTGCCGAACTACTCAAAACTTTGGCAGCCGGGATGACGGTGCAAGGGTGACGGACGTGCGGTGGACCGCGGCCATAGTAAATGTCATCTCGTTCTTGGTGACGTCCCGGTGACGGCTGCTATGGACAAACGCATAACCAAGAGACTTGATACTCCAGGCACAGCTACCTTTAAACAAACGAGTCAAGGTTCACATTGATGGCTTTGGTTTTCGATACTCTAGGAGCTTAACATTTAAAATCAAAGATACTCTTCCTCAAACAAACAACCTTAAGGCCAACAACTTTCCACGTCTACACAAAAATAGTCCACAGATTGCTACACAATGTCCATCCATATCCACCCACTCTTGATCCTTTAAGGGTAGGGTTGATCTCGTTCCGTCCTTAACATAATGCAGCTGATCACGATCATATTTACGATGTCCGATGCTTACGCGCACTTAAAACCGCCGCAACTTATCTGTTTCGACGCTACAAATAATTGGGAGACGAAAAAATGTTGCGGGAAAATTATGATGCGTGTTTCTTTTGTTTTTTGCGTGTTCACTTTTTGGAGTTTTCGATATTTTTGATAATTAATTGACATTGTTAAATTTTTGTGTTAAAAAATATTTACGAAAAGGTGGGCTGGTTATGTTAGGAGTTATTAATTAAGAAAACAAGTCTATTCCCAACAAAATCATTTTAATTTACTTCATTGGAAACACTTAGGTATTGTAATAAAATTTATTCGACTCGGTATACATTGTGTTTTGAACAAGCCTGAATAGTTTAGCAATTACTTGGCGGGATGTCAACAATGTAGTACTTATGTAGGTGTTAGGGCATCTACTCGCCTCTTAAAACTTCACGGTACTTATACAACGACATTCCGTTCTTCTGAGGTTTTAAATTCGTTTAGAAACCATCTTCTTGAATGACTCTCAATTAGATTTTTTCTACGAAAACGACTCTGCATCATAGTTGCAACAAACAAATACACGACAAATGTTAGGGCAATAGTCATCCTACCATTTGTCGAGAAAACAATCAGTTCCACTAACGTACGTCGAGCTGATGTGCTGTCGCACTAATGACGGTCGACATATCGTACTGTCGCTCTAAAATTTGTCGTGTATTTGTTGTCCCATCTACGATGCGGAGTCTATGAAAACAATGTCACTCAAGTTCGTGAAGTATCATATTCATTGTACAAAAGAAAAACATGAATTACATAGGGTAGGTATATAGGGTAGGTATCCATATCATAGACGGATATAGGGTTAGAGTCATAGACGAATCCTAGATTTATGACACAAAGGACAACACTTTTTTAGAGTGCAGTTTTACTAAGTACACAATGGCAATGCTGCCAGCCTTTTGGGTACTTTTCCCACTGACAGCGATGTGGACGAATTATTTGACGCCCAATGAGCTCTTGTCTTTATTTTTAACTTTTTCCTTCACGTACTTGTACATAATATATATAGTAGTTAGTTGTAAATATGTTTGTGTATATTATATGTTAACATAGTAAACGTGTTGCTAGTAATAAAAAGTACACATAATTTATTTAAAAAAAAAACCGGTCGAGTGCGTGTCGGACCACGCATGATAAATTCATCCCAACTACGGACCCTCCGTAGTTGGGATGAATTTATCTCAAAAACAAACTTAACTTTGTAGTTGAAAAACATGTTCACTCACAAACATGTAATACGGAATGTATGGGAAAACATGTTTTTGCAACTGCAATTATAAGTTGGTCGATTATTACTCGTTAACTTGTAGAGCCTACTTAGCTGTGATAGTTTTCCTTTTAATTTCGTTATATAAACTACTGCTGTGATTTTTTTCATGCATTTAAAACAAAGCATTTAGCTGGCAGGGGCCCCCCTGCGTAGAGTAGTCAGATAGGAAACGCCAACCTCATCTAGTTTTTAAAATATGATTGACGTGTAAAAGTCAAAATTCAAAAGTCATTTATTCAAACTAGGCTGAGAATCAGCACTTTTCGAACGTCAAAATTACATAAGACAGTCCCCCAAAACGCCCACCCTTCACCACTTCCTAGTGCCTTTAGCTGGGAAGAAGAAGTGGCGCAACAAACTCCCCAGCAGCACAGGTGTCTGTTCAAGTTAGAAAAATGATTCTGTACAATAGTATGCAAAATAACTTACATTATGCAACACAAAACATAATTTAAATGATAAATTATTCGCCATATGTCAGCTAGCACACGCCAATATTTCAGTATCAATATTTTCAGTAAGTGTTTGTACAAACCTACTTACTGAAATAAAATCATTTATTATTTAACGGCAAAGACTTCGCCGAGAGCCTTTAAAATCAAATCATTCACAAAAATGGAAGAAAGTACAAGAAAAGAATTTGATTAGATTCATCGACCTCATTGTGACTCTGCCCTTAGTCTTAATTTGTGGTCTTTTGTGTTACGATAACAAAAAAAAAATGATTGTGTGGTTTTATAAAACCACGGTAAAAGTGAAACTTTACACGGTCAGCTGCTGCGAACAATAGGCGCCGCCATATTGGCCTTGGCTGCTCTGACGAGCGCCTTTCACTTTGTCCCTACTCCGCGGCCGACCGTCACGCGACATGCAACACACAGACGAAAAAGTTTGAGACGAAGTAATAAAAGTTTCACTTTAAAAATACATTAATTTTGAAAACGACCCAAATAAGTATTTAATATGCAGATTGCTGCTGCAACGAGTTCTAGTTAGTTAAAAACAAATCCTATTAGATTACAACTCCATATTCAAGCGTCATAAAAACACACAACCACCTTCCTTTTATGGCCCAAAAATATTAACCCCAAACCTCAAAAGGATGCCTTAATTTAGTTCCACAGCCCATAAATTTGGCCAAACCTTGCACAATGCTATTGACCAAAGTATTGGTACTTTCATATACATCATGTTACGGCTTTAATAAATCATTTGGAACGAGGTCCAAAAATTGAGACATCGATATTTTATGGCCGACAGAATGGGACTTACTGGTTTGTTTATATCTACTAATAATAAGGGCTGTGTTCTTTTATTTTTTAACAACAATGTTTTTGGAGACTAATTTATTTTTTCTTATCTGGGTTGGCCTGTTTTCATGTTGGGACATAATTTTTGGGTGACGGGTTTTGAAGAATTTTAATCAGTAGGTACCAGGTTGACTTTTCGAATCGACAGAAGTTTGTTACTTATTATATAATACCTACATTGACTGGCAAGTTTTCTGTTTCCGATTATTAGGTATATTTCGGCAATACTGATATTTTATTTGTCATAGGATACCTAACCTACGGACAGTTTAAACTCCCTTATGCAATATGACAATGAAATATTTATGAAAGTGCTGATAATGAAAAATAGACATACTATGGTAAATTGTATAAAATTATATACAATTATATATAAGAATCATCCTTACTATAAAATAACTAATTTAATTCCGAATATAATTATTTAACCTCAAAATAGATACTATAATCCCCAAATGAATCTTAAAGTCGTTACCCCAATATCATAATTTAAAACTGTTTAATGAAACTACATATTTACAATATTTCAGGGATAAGGAAAATAATATGAAACACCAAGATATTTTGTCAGTCATTTATATTTCTTTGCCAACATCAAATTCAATATTCTATACCATTCCATCACATCTCCTATTCCCCACATTATCTCACAATTCAGTCAGTATTCTAATATTTACCATAAAACTAATAAGTTACCTTAATTTACAGTAGATCTCCCACCAATACTATGCCAATCTATTTTTTTAACTACACAGCCCCGACCCAGTCCGACGTGCCCGCGCTACTTTTGACATATCGAATCTTTGGGTGTTGCCAGCACAATATCCAACAATTACGTATTAATCAATTGAAACCTAACATGACGAACTAAATAACAAGGCACATCCACAGACAAACATTAGTATAAATAATAAGACTATGATTTATGATTTAAACCTGTATTTTAATAAATGATAACTGGCCCACAAGTCAAATGGACTAATAATAAAATTGTACCAAAACAGTGATTATTAAGGACGGACGATTGTAAATCAATCCCTTTTAATCGGATTTGGTACGTCATCGGCAGGTTGTTGTTGTAAACTAAAGACTACACTGCGACACTGCTACAGTTTCTCTCAATGTTATCTTCATTTATTTTCTTCCATTTCAAAGACTGCTTAACTGGTAAGACCACGATGATTTGGTTCCGAAAACCATGACAACCAAAATAAAATTTTGGGAGGTGTCGTGGGACAACCGGTTGGAACTAAGTTCCTTTCTCTGAATATTATGTATCAATACAGAGCCATCTAGTAAAAGTTTTTAGCCTGCAAAAAAAAATATATGAAACTGACTTTTTCGGGCAAAGGTAACGCTTTTTTGTTACGTGACGATTTCTACCAGTATTCCTACCACAAACCACGTTAAAGAACTTCGTCGACCCAAAAATATTTATAGTTTTCTCTGGGAAAAATGGGCAATCATAGTTACAGTTCCTAGGAAAGCAGAAATAGTCAAAGTTTTATAAAAGGAATGGTGGTGTTCCTGCTACCAAGCAACAGCGATGCTTTGGGAAGAAAGTTATAAAATGGAGAAAGGTAGATTAGACTTGTTTTTCTCTTCCTGTTTCTCGAGAAATCAGTATCATCACGTCTGTTTTCCACGAAGGATTACAATAAAAGGTCTACCTACATAATGGTACACCCACATTTCAGTTCATCAATGGCCAGTGGCTAATAATATTTGTACCTACTTGATACTGATATCAAAAGTCAACGTCGTACTTCGATTGTGTGTGCCAGGCCTTACTTATACTAATGAGATTAGTGATGTGAATAAATTAATCGATTTATTGAAGAGTCCGATTAGGAGCGCGTGTAATTTGTAACGATTTGTTGATGTTTATTTTTATTTTGGCTTCGCTCCATGTCGACGGTCCATTGTTAGTTTAACCGTTGATATCAGCTGAGATTTGGCTACCTAATTTTATTAATACAATATGAAAAAACCATCCAAGTGCATGTCGGACCACGCACAATGTAGGGTTCCGTAGTTGGAATGAATTTATACCAAGAACAAACTTAACTCTGTAGTTGAGAAACATGTTCTCCCATACATTCTGTATGGGAGAACATGTTTTTACAACCGCAAATCTAAGTTGGTCGACTATTACTCGTTAATTTGTAAAGCCTACTCAGCTGTGATAGTTTTCCTTTTAAATTCGTTATATAAGCTACTGTTGTGAATTTTTTCACATATGTGAAACCAACCATTTAGCTGGCAGGGGGGGGGGACACACTTGATTCTAACAAAAAATTTCACCTTAAAGCTTAATATTTCACAAACGGATCTCTGAATTCAAAAATGGTTTTAACATACTCACAATGTTTTTAAAAGACCTTTCCAATGATTCCACACATGGTGGGATAAAAAAAAAAAAAAAAAAAACATCATCACTTTACGTGTATGGGAGGTACCCTAAAAAAAATGTTTTTCATAATTTTGTTTTACCACTTTGTCGGCATAATTAATATGTATACCTATGCCAAATTACAGCTTTCTAGTACTAAGGGTCTCGGAGCTAGACCGCGGACAGACAGACAGACAGACAGACAGACGGACATGACGAAACTATAAGGGTTCCTTGTTTACTACGGAACCCAAAAAAACCATTAAAAAAAATGGTATTTAATTTTTTTTCTTAACGACCGCGACTTACTGAGCTGTAGGATATAGGTTCAAACCCTGACAGGCGTTTTACTTTGTGTAAATTATTTCATCACCACTACTCTCAAAACGGTGGACGAAAACTTCGTGAGGAAACCTGGACTAATAGTTATTATAAGTCTGAAATCGCTAACCCGTCTCGAGCAAGCATGGTGATCAATGCTCGTGCCTTCTCTGTATGAGAAGATACCTTTGTCCTGCTGTGGAACAATATAATATTATGAGAGCAGTGGTTTGAACCCAGACAGGCGCTTTTCTTTGTATTAATAATTTCATCACCACTGTTCTCAAAACGGTGAACGAAAACATCGTGAGGAAACCGGCATGTCCTAGAACCGAAAATTCGAAGACATGTGACATCTACCAAACCGCACTGGACCCATGTGGTAGATTACGACCCACTCCCTCGGACAGAGAGGAGGCCTGTATCCCAGCAGTGGGAATATTATAGGCTGATTAAATGAACAAAAAAATACATCCCATCACTAAAAAGTTTTTTAACGGAATGAAAATAATAAACTGTCCCATCGAACCGCATTTCTTTTCAAAATTTTGTTTCAATACGGTTAGTGGAACAGCTCTGGTGCCATTCGGTAAAAATAAAACTGAAATCAGTACACTGAGTGGAATACCTCAATTTCAACGGGTTTTGTCAAAACAGGGATTTGCACATGAAATCATCCTCATAGACCCTGCATCCTGGGTGACAATGATAACCGAGATTGCATAGATAAATAGTACGTAAAATGAGTAGCAAGAGCTGGAATGGTACCTAAGTTATATCTAAAGCCAACACAAATTTTATTAGCTTCTTATTTTATTTATTTAATTTATGTAATTTTGCATGCTAGTTTTAGTGAATTGTTTTATAACTTGTTAAAAAACCCGACCAACTGTAATGTACTACAATTCTTGCAAATAAAATTTAATTTCATTCATTTCATTTCAACACGAATGGTGATCCATCAGTTGGTAAGTCCAGCTGACTGACTCAAGTGACTGACAAAACTTTTGACCGAGAACACACAAATGAAGATTACGTTATCATACCTTTTAATTAGGTCATCTTTCTCTAGACAGTCTGTTACAATAATATTGCCGTTAACATCGGAAATTGGTCATAACCCGCCTTTTTAGGGTTCCGTTGTAAACAAGGAACCCTTATAGTTTCGTTAAGTCCGTCTGTCTGTCTGTCCGCGGCTTAGCTCAGAGACGCTTAGGACTAGGAAGCTGTAATTTGGCGTTGGTATACATATTAATCACGGCGACAAAGTGGTAAAATAAAATCATTAAAAAAATCAGTTACCTCCCCTAGAAGTAAAGTGAGGATGATTTTTTTTTCTCTCAATAATCCCAAAGTGTGGGGTGTCGTTGGAAAGGTTGTTCAAAAATATTGTGAGTTTGCGAAGACCATTTTTGGATTAGGGATTCGTTTTCGAAATATTAAGCTTTAAATTGCAAATTTTTGTTAGAGTCAAGTGTCCCCCCTGCAAGCTTAATGGTTGGTTTTGGGTATGTGAAAAAATTTACGGGAATTTACGGAACGAAATTAAAAGGAAAACTATCACAGCTAAGTAGGCTTTACAAGTTAACGAGTAATAATCGATCAACTTACATTTGCGGTTGCAAAAACATGTTCTCTCATACAGAATGTATGGGAGAACATGTTTTTCAACTACAAAGTTAAGTTTGTTCTTATAAATTCATCCCAACTACGGAACCCTTCATTGTGCGTGGTCTGACACGCACTTGACCGGTTTTTTGTAATAAACGATATAATGCAGGATACTGCCCAACATCCTGATTATATACTAATTATTAATCTTATTGCGTCTATTTAGCAGGAAATTAAAGGCTAAGTTTAGTCCTAATTAAATAAGATTTAATTTGAATGGCAACATAATTGTGGGTCAGTTTTTGGGTCAACGGTACGGGCTCTAAATGCTCTACGTGTGCAATGTAATAATGGCTTCAGGGTGCTGTTGAGGTTGTCCCTTCTGCAGCGTGTCTAGCATGTTTTTTGTAGCACAAACTGACAACTTTTATGCCATTATGAGGAAGAAGGTCGCATCCTTAATAAACAGAATGAGGGCGAGCAGCAACAGTATTTTGAAAACCCTAGCTGAACAGCATGATGCACCACTACTAAGATACTCTGTCAGGTTGCTAGTGCGGCAGGGATGAACAATAATATTTAACTGTCTGTCTACTTCGTGGGCAAAGGAAACGCGTGAAGTAATCAGTCTAACTAGAAAAGGCTACAAGTAACTTATAATCAACGCTTTTCTTAAATAAGTTAAAAGGGCGTAACGAGTCCGCGGGTCGCGCACAGTCGATCTCGCGGTCTCAATGGAACTGACTGCCTGATCCAGGCTACTCTGATGCTAAACTCTTATCGTCTTAAAACGTTCTCACGAGAAAATGCAAGCCGACCCCCGGCCGCGTTCGACGCAATCAGATTTACGTCGTCGCCTTTCATATCGGAAACAATTATTCATTATTTAATATCAATAAGCACTAAGAGCTAACAAAGACCACCATGGTCTGGAGAGTTAGACGAGGTGTGAACGACACCTTCGTCTCACGCTGTTATGAACTGGACGAGGTGTGAGTTGACACCATCGTCTCGCGCCGACATATATAAAATTCTCGTGTCACAGTGTTAGTTGCCATACTCCTCCGAAACCGCTTGATAAATTTTTATAAAATTTTATATGTATATTTGGTAAATCTGAGAATCAGTCGTAATCTATTTTTCATACCCCTAAGTGATAAGGGTTGTCCACCCCAAAAATAAATAATTTATGTGGCAAAACAATGTTTGCCGGGTTGGCTATAAATGTACTAATTTTACCGTAGGTACAATTACAGGATCACCCTTTAGTTGTCCTACTATTATTATTTATTTTAAAATAGTAATACTAACTGTGAACCATTAGTCTTTTCAAATAAGTTCAAGGTAGTTTATGATGTCGCCTGTAATGTTCCGCTGGTCCATATTTTAGTAGACCGTACAGGCCTACGTTTTTTAATAGCACCACTATTAATATTTTTGATAAGATCCTGTTCCAAAGTTTTGCAGGAGAGAATGCTGGTTTCTAAAGGTGCTCCCTCACCGGCAACATTCGCTTGTAATATAACTTTACAGATTCGATTTTGAGCATTACGTTACAATACTGCCTCGTCGTGAGGAAACCGGCATATCCTAGAACCGAAAATTCGAAGACATGTGACATCTACCAACCCGCACTGGGCCCGCGTGGTGAATTACGGACCACTTCCTATCACAGAGAGGAGGCCTGTGTCCCAGCAGTGGGAACATTATAGGCTGATGATGATAATGATGATGACTGCCTCTCTGACTGCAGACCATTTGCCTGTAATGTAACATTTCAGATTGAATATTAATACAGATAATGCCTTACTGATGTAATGCTTGAATTGAATCATTCAGGTTGCGCATTGTACCTAATGCTCGGTTCTCCTTCCTCACTGATGTAATGCACCTGTGTATTTTATTTTGTACATCTTCACGTACAGCTAAATCCTTCGGTTTTAGAGAGCTAGGAATATCAACGATACTTAAACAAATTATCAAATTATAGTGAACACTAAGTGCAGTTTACACGCCCAGTGATCACATTTTGCAGGCTTTGCATAAGACGATTATACCAAGAGACACTATAAAAGTAATTACAGAAGGTCCATAAAATTACGTTCCTAAGACGTAACGTAACGTACCTACAGAGCATTGATAGCCTATATTCCATTTGAAATAAGATTAGACATTTAAACAAACCTTTTTTACAGTCCGTTCAACCGATTTTGACTTCTGTACCTTAGGCATAAGGATGGCATTAAAAGCAAAAAAAGTGGTTACAATACCGACTGTTTACTGCAGCTGCCATTTGTCATGCCACCAACGCAATAGAAGTCAAAATCGGTTGAACGAACTGTAAAAAAGATTTAGTTAAATGTCTAATCTCATTTCAAATGGAGTATAGTGGTGTGACTGTCGGACTGCCAAGTCATAGGTCCCGAGTTCGAACCCAAGGCACGCACCTCTGACTTTTCGGATTCATGTGCGAATTGTGTAAATTATCCTTGCTTCAAAAATGGTGAGGGAAAACATCGTGAAGAAACCGGCATGCCTGAGAGATATCTCTCGACGGCATGTGGAGCCAAGTCAGAGGCCCATGAGCGGCTTTAAAACTCTGACACCTGGTTGGTCACTAATCACACGAGAACAAGAAGGACGTAATGTGGTTTGTTTCGTATGTAGAAGGACACTATAGAGGTTTTTTACGAAACGTCATCCCGTGATATTATTATGTTAATTTAAAATGAGGGGTTGGAGCTATGGGCTTACGGACGGTGAGCAATGGGTAGCTCACCGTCTGATAAGGACCAGGCCTAAGTCGATGGCGCGTTGTGTTCCACGCGTGCCTCAAAGAGATTTCAGCAGAACTGACGGGGTCCGCTAAGGTCGATGCCTGCCGGGGTAGCGAAAAAGTCCGAAAGGGATGCCGTGGCCCCTACCAATATGGCAACTGAAGGAACACGGGTGGGTTTTAGTCAGCAAGAATCTGACACGCCCTCCCGCTCCACCCAGAGCGGGAGAAGTAATTTGATAATTTTTCACCCAAAAAAAAGGGATTGGAGCTGTCTGGTATTAATTTTGTAGGTTTTTCTACTTCATTACATATGTAGTGAAAATGTGATAATTATGAAACTTTTGACAAATAAGTCTCATTGTAAGGAATATTAAATAGAGCCGTGGATGAATGTACAGTTTTAAATTATTGATAGAAATAAAGGAGGCTTTTGCCTAGCAGAAACAATGTAACATGGCATAGAAAAAAATTGCAGCGCTTTATGTTTATGTTGCGTGGATCGGATCTTCTGTGCCTTCCTACATTGTGAATGAAGATATTGTAGGTATAAGTATGTACGTCGAAAACTTACTACGTGTTTGTCATCTGCGTAGTGCGTAGTGTAGGCTATGAATTTGTGGATTGTCATCCAACATATTTAGATGTGCATTAATTGATGTTCTGTTTACCCAATTCGTAGATATGAGTAATGTGCCAAATTACTTTTATACCCGTTTCTAAGTAGGTACCTAGTCCAAATAGCAAATAATCTAACCTAAAGATCAATAGTCCGATTAGAGATTAAGTCTTACTTAGCTGTAAACTTTCTGGAATTTATATTTGAAACGAAGTTCCTTAACGCATGTTTTACTGTTCATACTTGGGGAGTGAGAACTAGACCGAAAAACGTGTAACATTTTGACCGTTACGACACTTTTGTAACAAAAGTTACTTTTTTGGGGTTCCGTACCTCAAAAGAAAAAACAGAACCCTTATAGGATCACTTGTGTGTCTGTCTGTCTGCCTGTCCGTTTGTCACAGCCAATTTGCTCCGTATCTAATGGACCGATTAACACGAACATGTAACGTAAATAAACGAATTTTGAATATAGGGGTCACTTTTGGGGGGCAAACAAGAAAATTAAAAACGAAGTTTTGCTTACAGTAGCATGTGACATAATAATATCAAATGAAAGGGTTTGTTGCGAGGATCTTAAACATTTATATTTTTTTAATTTTGAAATAAATGTTTTTAAAGATATTTAAGAAACTCGATAAAAATTGCCCTTATCTTCGAAACTACTGGACCTAAAATAAAAATAAAAAATACATAGTATGGCTCTTTACTCATAGATTACAGGAAAACCTATAAGAAGTCTAACCTATAAGGTCTTAAAATAACATGGTAAATCTCTCAATACTGTGCGTACAAATTTACATTTGCAGTTGGAATGTATGGGAGAACATATTTTCAACTACAATGTTAAGTTTATTCTTGGGATAAATATATTCATCTCAAATACGGAACTCTTCATTGTGCGTAGTTCGACACGCACTTGGGAGGTTTATTTATTTATATATATATACTTAAATCAATTTTGAAGACCGTAGGAATCCACTGGATGCGGGAAGCACAGAACCGGTCGAAGTGACGGTGATTGGGGGAGGACTATGTCCAGCAGTGGACGTCTTTCGGCTGAATGATGATGAAATAAATTTTTATTGAGACCTTGTTAATAGGCATTGAGATGGTAATAACTTTGATCGGTACCTAGCAGTATAATTATAAGAAAATACAAAATAAAATGAAATCTCAGCGCCCACCAAGAATTTGTCATCCACACTTATAGGCTCTAAATTCTATTATTTAATATCATTTACATATTTATATTTTGATGAATAAATGGAAGATATATTAATATTTATGTATTATTTATGAAAAAAATAATTGGAATGACTTCTGCGGCCATTAACATATTATTAGCGTTTTATTGACGGTCGTAAATTGTTACTGCAATTAGTAACAACTTGAAATATAAATCGGAGGACGTTTATTGTATAAGTGATGAATGGAAATGTACAGGATATGGCCATTCATCAATCAATAAAAACTCTACTTATCTTATAAAAATTCAAATATATAAAATGATAAAATATTATCATTTAAAAATAAAGGTAAACTGCACAGGAGAAAGCAAGAATTTTCCAAAAAAAATATGTAAAATTATTACTATTATTACTTCCTAGTTTTTGCCCGCGGCTTCGCCCGCGTGGATGTTGGAAAATATCCCACAGGAATGTACTACCGAAATTAAAAGTAGTTAAGTAGTAGTTAATCCAGGCAAACAATGTATTCATTCCGTAAATTATATCAGAGCCTTAATGCCAGTGCCTTAATGTGGCAAAAAACAAATAATAATAAACATTAAGATTTACAAGGCACTTTTAAATGAATTTCACACCAAAATTACATAACAGAAAGAAACAGTAATCAATCAGTTTTTGCGAACCATTTTATTGCATAAACCGTATTAAGGTGTGGTCCCATTAAAACTGACGAGCGGACATTAAAACGAGAGTTTCGAGTCTATCGGGCCAATGGGATCGCCCTTTATTCTTTTTTTAAACTGAACCCATAAATATAAGACCTTTTTAGTAAAATTGAAAGTTGTAAAGGAAATTCGGAGCTTAAGGTGTTGATGCATTGATGTGGATGGAAAGTGATTTCGAAATTGCATTTTTTTTAATAAAATTATCTGGGATTGACGCTCAATAAAACCATTATTAATACCTAGACTTTTTTTCAATTTTTTATAGGCCCTTATTCTGAACCTTACAGGGTCCTTACCTTTATGGGTGCATACCAAGTCCCCTCCGTGTCTCGGAAAGTCGTTATAGGTCGTCAGAAGCCCGAAAGTCTGACAACCAGTCTTACCAAGGGGTATTGTGTTACCCAGTAACTGGGTTGTGGAGGTCAGATTGGCAGTCGCTTCATGTAAAATACTGGTATTCAGCTACATCCTATTAGACTGGAAGCCGACCCCAACATAGTTGAGAAAAGGCTCGGTAGATTGCTTGATTCTGTACCTTACAGAAGTATTTAAATTATTGTAAAAGCCTTCCTAAGTATATGAACATAACTAGTCAACTAAGTCGTTCTGTACCTAATAGGTAGGTACTTAATGTTTATAAGAAAGAACTCAAATGGATGATAACAAAATTCTGGCACTGTTTTCAATCGTTTCGTAGTTTAAAAATTAGTTCGCATAATTAGGTTGATTTTATTAAGAAGAGACCTAACGAATACTGTGTATAAAAATACTTAGCTCGTTATTTGTATATAATTAATTAAATTAATTTAATTTTTAAATAAATAAAAATAAAATATTTTTATAAATCTTACACTCGTTAATTGTATATCAACGAGTCTAGTGAACACAGAGCACAGTGCTCTGGTTTTCAAAACAATTAGTAAATGAGATTATTATGTAGTAACACGCGAACTATGTACATTGGACGTAGTGTTAAAATGTTGAACTGGAATTTTGTCGGAGATCCGTATAGAATTCGACGAATAAAAACCTTTTTGGCCAGCATCAAACCCGAAAATCAGCTTATTAATATGCATGGTATTTTTATTCAAAATGAACGCCCTTTGACCACCACACCTCATAAATTCAAATATTATGTAGATGGACAAACATGTCAATCTCATCGGTCATAATTTTTAACATAACAATTTATTCCTAATTGCCTACCATTATGAATAATAATGCGAGGCATTGAAGGAGTACCTAAATCTATAAGGCATTTTCAAAGAATAACTATCGATTTTCTTGCTCATTCTCCTCCATAAGAAACTACCTTTTGGAAGGGGCAACTAGAATAAATTATTTTTTCTTGTTTTTGACATTTAAAAGTGCCTAATTAAAATAAATAATTTGACGTTTGACTTCATTCCTAGAGAGTTTTATTTTTTCAGAAAAAAAAACAATTCTTTGGGATATTTAAAAAAAAAAAAGAAAAAAAAATAGTTTTGTTATCTACTCTTCATCCTATAATTTAAAGCTAAAACAATTAAAAAAACTAATTTTAAAATGATTTCTACCCTATACGGAACCCCTTAACAACACAGGTGCACAACTCGCTTCAACCAGAAATAAAGTCGGGCGCACATTGTCGTTAATTCAAAAGAGAAATGTCGTAATTAGTCGACATAATTGTTTTTCAGAATTGACGGGTTTATTTCGTCGCTATGTTGATGTTCACGCCGCTCCACTTGGAGGATAAGCTGGGTTAATGGTGCCTTGTTTTGTTTTTTGTATAGCCAGCTTATAATCGACACTCTTAAGTCCCGGACTCCACTAAATCGGAGATGTACGGAGATGTTCGAAGCGGAGACGACTGTGCGGAGATGCGTAGGTACTGGCTAGAGTGGAGCGGAGATCTCGTCGCCCTCCCCGCTAACTGTCGTAACTAGCAATTAATATTTTTCCAAGGCAACAGTTTTTCGGTCGGGCGCTACAATCATGTTAATATAGTTGCGTTAGCTGTGGCTTTATTAATGAATTAATAACTTTTTATAAATAGCTCTTGACTTAATCTTTAACTCACTAACTGTAGATGTGTGCATATAAGACAGGTGGTGAGAATATTTTTTCCCTCAAGCAAAACTCACGCAAAACAAAATACGTGATTATCTTCTAAACGGTAAACGACATAGACACGACGTAATGTCAGTGCAGATACGTCAGTTTGTGAGATACGACAGTTAGCGGGGCGGGCGGGTTATGCGACACGAGGGAAACTAGTGGCCACTGCAGGCCGCTTGCATTTCTTCTCGTCTCCGCTGCGCGCCGTCGCCAGCTTGCGAGGCACAGCTCACATCTCCGCTTCGGTCCCGCCATACAAATATGATACATCTCCGCTCAAGCTCCGCTCGAAGCTGAGTGGAAACGAGATGTGTGAATAACGAAATTCTATTGGTTGTTTAAAAGACATCTCTCCGGACTATATATCAACTGAACGGTAAAAAGCTTCATGTACTAAAACAAATGAAGGAACAAAAATTGATCACTGCACCAGCACAATGTTATTGGTGATTACGGTGATTTCAGAGTAAAATAAACCTACAGGCCAGCGATGATCCTTCTGATGATTGTTATAAGGTTCACTTTACTTTGTGTGGGATTTGAATGAGAAAAGACGCGTGTCTGAATACAAGTGTATTGAGCGACTAGCTTTTGTTTAAAGTAACACCTATTAAATATATCTGTATGACATATATACATAGCTATTACTACGCAGCCATGAGCGTTGAACGCTATACGTCACAACACCTTTAATATTGTTAAAGTGAAACTTTTATTACATCGTCTCAAACTTTTTCGTCTGTGTGTTGCATGTCGCGTGACGGTCGGCCGCGGAGTAGGGATAAAGTGAGAGGCGCTCGTTAGAGCAGTCAAGGCCAATATGGCGGCGCCTATAGAAGTTTCACTTTTACCGTGGTTTCATAAAACCACACAATCCTTATTTTTTTTTTCTTACAGTTTATTGTTTTTAAAAAGGAGAAGTTTAAAAAAATATATTAATGTCATGATAAGATAATCATTTATTTGCTCACAATAAATTGTCAGTATGTAAGAAATGTTAAAAGTAGAGATAAAAACATATTATCACGTTTGACTTTAACAATGGCATGCAAATAATAATAAAATAAGGTATAATGTCACTCCGAGTCTAATTATTTAAAAATGTCATGATAATATAGATCATTAATAAAAAAATAAAGTTTAATAAAAAACTGTAACCCGACTACGGGAAAATAAAAATGATCTAAAAAGTACGAAACAAGCAAATATTTCAGACAGAAATCAAGACATAGATACAAAAATGGTCAAGGTAAAGCCGTCGTCGCATGCCATTATAATTTTGTATGTGTTACTGGCACCCACATGGCATACAGGCATGCGACCACGGCTTTACCTTGACCATTTTTGTACCTATGTCTTGATTTCTGTCTGAAATATTTGCTTGTTTCGTACTTTTTAGATCATTTTTATTTTCCCGTAGTCGGGTTACAGTTTTTTATTAAACTTTATTTTTTTATTTTATACTTTTCCGTTTTTACGCTTGCTAAACGTTCCGACAACGTAAATAAGAGTAATGCAATAGGTCAGTAACTAACCTATTTTACGTTCCAATAGCAATGCATAGTGCTTTAGACGAAACCATAGCGCGATTTATTTCGACGCCAACACCATACTCAGAAAGTTTTACGACTAACAGTTTTTGTCTATGGGACACTGGCTAGTTTTGATAACGATTAAAACTATGACTCTTTATTTTTTTTTAAACTCAACATTCCAAATTCGAAATTCCCTCCACATTTTTTATGAGCAAAATCAAAATACTCTGTCTCACTGAAAATTTAATTTACAACGAGAATATTTTCGCGCGATGATTTTGTACGATTTCAAATGTCGACTAAAACCAAAAGAGTCATTTGAAAGACTTCGAATGGTGTTCATAGACAAAAGCCCTTCTAAAGCGACTGTTTTCTGCTAGTTCAACGAATTTAAGTGTGGGCAAGTAACTTTGGCGGACGAATAAAGAAGTGGCCGTCATAGGGCTATGACGACTGTTACATAAGAAAACGTGCTGGCTGTGAAAAATTTAATTTAAGAGAATAGTTGAATTACATATGAAGAGATTCAGCATATACTGCAGATTGGATCGGGAAGTGTGCCTGAAATTCTACACGGGCATCTTCGGGTAAGGAAGATACTTTCATGCTGGGTACCGCACAATCTAACGCAGGCTCAGAAGGAGGTTCGGGTAGAACGGTGCCGAGACATGATAGCAACATTTGAAGCAGGCTCGTTTCGACGCGTTTACGATTTCATTACGGGTGAAAATCATGAATTTATCATTTTTGTTCCCCAAAATAAAAAAAACAACTCAAGGGAAAACAGTTTTCATCACCGGAAGATGCACTGGCTGCATTTGATACCGCACAATCGTACTGGAAAATGTGTAATGAAAATTGGTTTAGACGCATGAAACTGTGTATAGACGCCAATGGAGAGTTATTTGAAAAGATTTAATAATAAAACATAACTTGTAGTATATTTTTTTTTAGTACCTATCGCAAAATTTTCTGAGTGCCCCATGTTTATCGATATCGAGCTTCGAAGAAATCCAAAATACAAATATTTCGTTGTACTTGTTTTTCTTCATAAAAGTGGAATTACAAATCGTTACTATTTATTATATACACACATAGACTGCTAAAATCTTAACCCTTTCTTTTGCCTTTGCCATAGTCAGGTAAAAAGTGGAATTACAAATCGTTACTATTTATTAAGATTTGATTAACTGCACGTTAGTATCATCTTGCGATACTACGTAGCGCAGTCTCACTTTTGCTTGTTTTTAACAATTTAAACATATTTATTTACTTTAAAATTATAACATTATACACATATTTGTAATGTGCTCATCAAGACCTTTCTTTTGATACCAAACATGTCATGATCATATCATTTTAATTTTTTTCGAGGTTAGAAATTTACGTGTAAAGTCCACCATATTAAATTTAGGGAAAATTTATGTAGCCTATGTCACCCGGACTATTATTACGAATGTATTGATGCCTCATTCATCAAAATCGGTTCAGTAGTTTAGGCGCTACGGTGGAACACACGTAAAAGCAAACATACATACATACATACATACAAACATACAAACATATAAACATACATACATAGACTGCTAAAATCATAACCCTTCCTTTTGGCTTTGCCGTAGTCGGGTAAAAATAATAAATTAATAAAAAATGATCAAAATCTCTCATCTAAAAACTCATTAAAATTATAATAATAATAATTAATACCCCACCGCCGTATCTTCACGTTGACGTCGTGGTGGGGCTTGCGCGCTCCAAATTCTGGGCCTGTGCCGGTAGATTTTACTTTGCCGGAACAGGTCTAGGATGAGGAGCCAGACCAAGAGAGATACAAAAACCTGCAGGGCAACATGTGACGAGCTGTTGGGCAGTAGCGACCCCACGGACCCTATCTCCCGGGAGAAGTCTTGTTCCTCACCTCTGGCTTGCCTTTATTGGCCGGCTGGAGTGAGCACTGACGAGGAACAGAGCTCCCACCTCATTCTCGCCTTTATTGCCCGGCTTGAGTAGAGATTCGCAAGAGCAAACGTGCTCGGAGGAAGGAAGTATTCCAGTAAGATACTGGTAGGGATCTTGGCCGTACTTCCGGGATTGTCCTGATAGCCGTGGAATACCTCTCCACTCCTCATAAGCACCTCAGGACATATTGCCCCCTTGTCGCTATGACACTTTGTGCTAGCGACCGTTTTCGGGGGCCCATTATTGAGTGTGCAAGTCACCCCCTGCCATTTTATCCGTGTATACCACAACATTGATCAGGCAAGGGCCATAGTCCTTCCATAGTCCCAGGTCACCAGTCAACTTAAGCTATCCAAACCCATAGTCCAATAGATTTGTTTCCAGATTCTGCAATAGTCCTACACCAACCGGAGGTTGTCCTTGGGTGCACTTGCATAGTGCATACTGGGATAATCGTCGGTTGGTGCTTCATTCCATATAAAATTGTCTAAGGGGCCTCTGCGAGTTGGCTTCGGCCCCTCGTACGCCTTCCAAAGGTCCGGGACCCCAGGGTCCCGAGATGTGTCAAAGACATATGAAAAAAATTAATAATAATTAATTATAAAATTTGTTTTCATTTTTTTTTAACGCTACCTCACTGAACTGCTTCCAAGTTTTAGGCAGTTTATTATAATTTTTTGGGCGTTAGTTTTAACGAAAGACCTAAGGTTCATTGCACGAAAATGGATTACTTTTACCAGATTATTACGAGCAAACAATATGTAACTGACCACAAACTGAGCCTGATATTAATAAATTATATTAATTGTTTTAGTGTCAAATAAATCCTTTCCGCTTTTTCTCGAATCCACACGAACATTTATAACATGCAATACCGAGCAAAGATAACTGAATATGGGCTTCCCCTATATACTGCTACCTTGAAAAATCTCAGGATATAATGGCGTATTGACCATGCTGTTTGGACCAGCAGATTCCTGCCCGTAGTAAGATATTATCAATACCGTTTAATCCTAGATTCTCTTGAATAAATCCTTGGAACAGTGTAACTTGCCCATACCATACTTTTTTCTAAACCTTTTTGCGACACTTCTGCTGGCCCCCGATGAATGTAAGTGATATCATACAAAAAGCATCCGGCAAATACATCGTTATCACTAATTATAATTACGCGGAAAATAGTAAAAAAATATTAATCTGTATCGATACTAATATGCCTTGTAGGGTCATCAACTCATCACTTTTTGAAGTGAAAACTTCTTTAGGCGCGTTGGGCATTTTTGGGATGGGAAAAAACAATTGAACTCGCGACACCGTTACCGACACCTTTTTTTTTGGGTGGGAAATTATCAAATAACTTCTCCCGCTCTGGGCGGAGCGGGAGGGCGTGTCAGACTCTTACTGACTAAAACCCACCCGTGTTCCTTCGGTTGCCCTGTTGCCGGGGGCCACGATGTCCCTATCGGTTTTCTTCGAACCCCCGGCAGGCATTGGCCCTAGCGGACCCCGTCAATTCTGCTGACATCTCTTTGAGGCGCCCGTGGAACACAACGTGCCGTCGACCCGGGCTTGGTCTTTATCGGACGGCGAGCTACCCATTGCACACCGTCCGCAAGCCCGCGCCTACGGTGGCCGGAAATCGGCTCACGATTCCCGCCCCGGGCGTCTCCTCCTGCGGCGGTTAGGGGCGTGAGGGCGCGAAATTTGCCTCTCCCTCACGCGTTCCGCCTCCTCTTTCGCGAGCATTACCGCTTCGCAGAAGGAGGTGACGGCCTGCCATTTCCTCTCGCTCCGTACCATGGCCTGAACCAGGGCCGGACGCGAGAGATCACCGCCGCCGTTACCGACACCTCATATTTGTAAATGCGATTGTGCTCTTCATTTATATTACATTACGGATCAAATGTTCTATGCAAGTATTTTAACTTTAAAGGGTATGGATTTTTTTTTTTTTGTAAACGCGACTGTGCTCTTTATTTAGATAAGGTTACTAATGTTCCCTCACTCTCACTCTTACTCACACACACTCGCATGCCTGCGTGCGTGCTGCATGTTTAGCTTTAATTCTCTCTTTTTCTTAATATTATTATTTCGTAGTAAGTACCTACATTTGTATGAGACAAGTAAATGATACTTATTCAAGTTATGGAAGAGCGGAGTCTCCTAACACTGGCTTATTTGCTTAAAAGGAGGCTCTAATCACTGGTTGTTAAGGTTTACTTGTTAAAATAATAAACTATTTTCATTTTTTTTTCCAATATTTGAAATTACTAATGTTCTATACAAGTATTTTACTTCCACCAAGGCGATCTTTTTAAAGTTTTCACTGCTGTCGGCCCTCCCGGAGTGCCACTGTTTTTTTTTTTTTTATTAAGATTTCTGTGTCATGTTTGGTTTGATTTCTAATTGTCTTTATCATGGATGGCTACAAGAGTGGCTAGAAAGGGGGAGACTACCGAGGTGATGATTAATAGAGAAGTATAAAAGAGGAGAATGATGATGAATGAATGAGATTAAAAATTCGGGTCCAAGTTTCGGTAAACTTATGCCTAAGGTCTTTGGTGAATATTGCTTGTCCAGAGACTGAAATTGGCCTTAATTCTGTCTAAAAGCAATAGGAAGATGTCTGGGAACAAAAAAGAAATTCTATTAAGGCCGTCAGTCAGATAATAAAAAAATATTAGACACGTATTTTTTGCTTTATAATTTTTAAATATTTTTATAAAAACAAAAAACAAATAAAAAAACACTTAAAAATATTAAAAATAGTAGCCCATAGCTTTATAATATTATTAAAAAATTACTTAGATAAGACACTTTAAAGTTGGGGAGTGGTGGTCGCTACGTCACAAGTAAGTATAAATCTACATACTCGTGACGTCATGGCACATTTAAACTCAATGTATCGCCGTAATCTTTTGATTACATGAAAAAAAAAAATAAGTGTTCAATATTTTTTAATAATCAACCTGACGAACTTGAAAAAAAAAACATCATCCCTTGTTATGATATTTGGTGGTCTAAATTTCGTTATCATTCAGAGAAAATCTGCATTCTCTTGTGGAATTATGTAGGTACGTATTAAGGTGGCGGACACGCGGTTATTTTCAAATTCATTTATTCACATTGGCTTATAAATCGTCCTAACAGGTATCCATCATCACATACAACGAACAGGTGTATTTAATACAATACAGGTTTACAATTAAAATGTAAGTCACCACATATTCAAAGAATGACAACAAGCGCCCCCTGTGACGTTTAACGTGAACTACAGTTGTGACGTAGAATGTATATCGAGTGCCAATGATTCCTGGCAGCCTATCAAAATCTCCAGGGGGTGATTTGCTTGTTATATTTGTTTCTAGGAGTGTCAGTTGACAGAGAGAACGAATAGCTATTTTTGATCGAAATAATATGCTTAAATCAATATTGGTGCCGATTCCCTTGTTCACAAACTAAACTAAATTTAAGTTCAGAGCATCTTTCTCTTTCTATTTTATTAAGAAAAGGACAGAAGATATATTTTAGTTTAGTCCTGTCAAATTAATCAGCGCCTGTCACTACTACATACAAGTTTAGACATGATTAAAAACTTGCCTACTAAAATTACGTCAAGCGCTGATTAATTTGACAGGACTAAACTAAAATTTATCTTCTGTCCTTTTCTTAATGAAATAGAAAGAAAAAGATGCACTGAACTTAAATTTAGTTTAGTTTGTGAACAAGGGAATTGGTCTGCCTCTGTTAGCACGTAGATCAATGAAAGAGTGGACTATATTTTAGGCAATGGTTTAATGCTGAGCTTATTACAAAATCCTAACTTTCCTGGACAAATAGTAAGTAATTATACAAGAGAGATAGATCTATCTAACCATCTATCTATCTATTATACAAGAGAGGATTATCGTCCGTCGTGGTGGAGTCCGTGGAAGCGAGTGGTCGTCGGGCCGAGTCATGTCGCCGTCGTCACCAGGTTTTCTTAATCAAACTAGAACATTGAGTTATTGGACTTTGACAGAATTAATTAGTATCTAATTTAATCTATTCCTTGCACCCTGAACAGTTAGCGCCATTACGAACCTTAATTAGGTTAGCGACTAAATCTATTCGTCAAAGTAGGAGCTATACTCGTTCAAGAAAATAAGAAAAGTGCTGCAAAATCTTCCAAAATGAGATTATAAATATATTAGAAATTCAACTGTATGAGTAAATCTCACAACAATAATTTAGTACACACGGCTGCACATCAAGCTATAGATTTCCAGTTTATGCTGATCTCGCATTGTATAGGATTTCCGTACAATGCGAGGTCAGCTTAAACTGGAAATGTATAGCCGTGTGTACATACCAGTACCGACTTTTTAGGCTGCCTTGCCTGTCTAAACTCCGCTCCTATTGGTTAATTATTGGCACATTTCTCCGCTCCGCTGCCTTACTCCGCTCCAGTGGACAGGCAGTTTTTTTTGTATATTAGCCATCATTTAAGAGTTACACACCATTTTCCTGGTACTGCCTGGTAGATGACAGAAACTTACCTAATCTGTATATTTGTCAATATAATGTGCTTGTATTGTTACAAACAAATATTATCCTTATACTTATTTTTCCAATTATTTCCTCAAAGTGACAACCCTTACAACAAATACCATCACGACTAGTCATCTGGTCACTGCCAGTGTAATAGCCAACGTGCGCGCGCGCAGGACGCACTAATGAGCTGTTCATTTAGACGTCTGTCTAATAACTAGATAGCTTTAATATCTGTAATTTGATATAGAAACTATGATGATAAGGCTACCGGGATTGGAAGAATGAGGTACTGTTAGTTGAGTGTAGGTTGGATCAATCTTCTGTAACCGTGTCTGGACCAGATTATCACATATTATCTAGGTACGAAAACTACGTATAACTAAAATAAAATAAAAGAAAAAATATTCAAGTATAAAGTAAAATTATGATTTACATTAATTACAATCAAGGAAAATTTGCGCGTACCCCTGGAAACTGTAGCGTGGTACCTACCAATTTTATTCTGTGACCATATTCCCAAAAAATAAAGGTACCTACAAGCCTTTATCAGTCTGTCTGTGGCAATGTTTCTCTCAAACGGATGAGCTCATTCTAATGCAGCTTTTTACAGTTTTCAACAATCATACTTATTTAGATCTTGAATGAAATGAGACACAGTGTAGAAATGTCACACCCCAGCACGTACAATAAAAACCAAAAATACTGATACCTATCTCTGCAACACCTTTTTCCTCATGACGCATAGGTACCATCATGTACTAGGTTACCTTCGTTTATAGTTCATGGAATACCTTCCTACAGTCACGTATAAAGACATTTTTTATTTGTGTGAGGAAACAATAAAGTTTGTGGTGAAATTTTTGTGACTGATGTATTTTGATAGTCGTAAATTGTGGTGAAGATACGGGACAAAGGTATTTTTATGATTTTGGTACTTTTTCTGTAATTTCCTGTTCCAATTTTGTGTGATGTCGCTTTCTATTGTTTAAATCTTTCTACATATTACACCTACATTAAGTCATCAACTCTATATTCATTTTGTTCTTACACTCTTACCTAATCCAGTACCTTAAAGGCTCCTACAAACAGGCGCGACACGCGACGCTACACAAAGGCACCGCTCGTCCCGCGACGAGCGGTGCCTTTGTGTCGCGTCTCGTGTCGCGCCTCTTTGAAGGAGCCTTAATTGCGTAACTTATTTTCATAAACAATTTCGCCTAATTTGTTTCATTTTGACAGTTCAACAACATTCATTGCGTTATTTACGTTGTTGAGCAGATTGTTTTTTCCAACTTATCAAATCAAACCTTATTTGTCAACATAGGGTACAAAACGGTCTTAAAATATACATTTTAGCGTGATCTCAATGTTCTACCAATGCAATTGGTTTACAAATAATTTGTTATTTTAATAAATACTATAACATGCAATAATAATAATCAAAATAATTAATTAAGATTAAAGCATGAGCAGTGGTGGCCCAGTGGTAACGGCCGCGACTTACGAGTTATAGGTCGTAGGTTCGAACCCAGACAGGCGCTTTACTTTGTGTAAATTATTTCATCACCACTGCTCTCAAAACGGTGAAAGAAAATATCGTGAGGAAACCGGGATGTCCTAGAACCGAAAATTCGAAGACATGTGATATCTACCAACCCGCACTGGGCCCGCGTGGTGGATTACGGCCCACTTCCTTTCACAGAGAGGAGGCCTGTGTCCCAGCAGTGGGCACATTTATAGGCTGATGATGATGATGATGAAAGCATGAAGCAATGAATTAGCAATCTGTTTCAAATCGAAACAAATTGTGATTGTGTTGTATTACGCAGTTAGGGTACACAGGTCAAGTAATGGTCTTTAATACGAGATTATCAGTCGAGAAATCACCTCGTGCGATAAGGTTTAGTCTATTTTATATATTATTTTCATTATGTGATCTACAATAAAGCATTTTCTAAATAAATCAGTAAGAGCTATTATTACTTGAATTAGGTAGGTACCTAATCCATAAAGCGAGAGATACGCCACGCAAGAATCAACGAGATCGCTCGTACTAGAACATTCGTATCATATGAAGAATTTTGAGTCAATGTTGAATTGATCAAACATTCTCTAGCTATATGTGAATGATCCCCTATGATACCCATTGCAGAAGAAAAGTTCATCTTTTGAAGTCTATTGGTTGTCGGGAACCTCAAAGACAAAGCAAGGTTAGCATTAGCATAGCTACTTTTAATAAATTAAAATCTAGAAGCTTACAGAATGCATATCATTGCATAACTATTGTTAAACCGTCTACACATCGTACATCCATGCTCAATACATTATTAAACATGTTCCTATCTGAAAGTCTAATGCACGTGGGATCGGATACTGATCTTCAAGATAAACATCAGTCAGCATCCACCTGTTTCGTCAGTCATTTGTCATCGTTTGTCAGTCCTGCTTGTCAGTTCATACTGAAGTGAAAAAATTCTGACAAGTCAATGATTTTGAATGAATTGACCGTATCTATGTTTGTGCAGTTTTTCCGTATGAAAAAATATTGCTGGAATTTTTATTAGAGCTAGAATCCTTTTATTGGTGACCGATGCTTTAAATCATTCTTTCCAGGGCAGGCAGAGATGTTTCATAGTGTCATTCATAGTGATGGATGTTGGATGTTGATAGACTTATCATGCCCGACTATGGTTTGTGGATTATAAAATAGGAATAGGTATAATTCATGAATAATGTACAAATTGTAGAGAGGTAATAAAGTCATGGAGTATTTTTATAGTTAAAAATAATAGATACTTCGCTATATTCGGAGGGGCTTGTGGCTAAGTAATAACAGCCGAACGGTTCGATCGATCAGGTTAAGCTACGATTGCTGCGGTTGGTCCGTGGATGGGTGACCATCTTTACATACCAAGACCCCTCCGTGCCTCGGAAAGCACGTTAAACCGTTGGTCCCGGCTGTCATTTGTAGATCTTTGACAGTCGTTACGGGTAGTTAGAAGCCCAAAAGTCTGACAACCAGTCTTACCAAGGGGTATCATGTTACCTAGTAACTAGGTTGTGGAGGTCAAATAGGCAGTCGCTCCATGTAAAATACTGGTATTCAGCTGCATCCGGTTAGACTGGAAGCCGACCCCTACACAGTTGGGAAAAAGGCTAGGCAGATGATGATATACTTCGCTATATTCTTTTTCTTAAACTGCAAATGTCAACATTCCTAAAGTATTTCAAAATCTGGTTACGCATACGTATTACCACAAATGAATTTAACTAATCTATACTAGCGCCATTGACATACAAGTGTCGTTATTTGGAACTAAAGCTCTATATTTATTTGACGTAAAGAGGGACAGTGCGGGGCGCATCGATTCGATTTAAATCGACAATCGAATGCGCTCGAATGAACGACTCGATTCTAGGTCGATCGTAAACTACATTAGTGTAGCGGGTTACTGTGAGAATGCTTGGAAACTTGACTACTAGTTCTACAAAGTAAGCGACATTTTTGTATGTAAATCTATTTTTAGTTCGGTTTGCTGGTGGATTATATTTTTATGATTTTTCGTAGATCTGTATTGAAATTAAATGACTAAAATCTCTCGAAAGTATGGAGGTCAATTTGATCTTCTAACGTAATAAGGTCTTACATACCAAGTAGCTTCCCGTTGCTTCGAGAGGTTAGATAAAGAACCTACTGTGTACACCCAGATTCAGTAATCTCAATATTGTTTTATTTCAATACTATTTTAGGATGATTTTCAAATCTTACTATAGCAAAAGAGACTGGGAAAAGAATCTATAGTTTTAGAAAATGGTTCTAATATATAAATTACGTTCCGACAGACGTTGTCCTGTCTACACGTCTTTAATTTGAAAATTTCAAACTTTTTTTTTTTTTTTGTGAATCTAAACCATTCCCAGATCCCCTTGAACACACACAAAAAATTTCATCAAAATCGGTCCAGTCGTTTGAGAGAAGTTCAGTGACATACACACTCACAGAAGAATTATATATATAAAGATATAAATAAAATATTAATTATTATAATACGACCCGCCCTGGCTTCGCACGGGTATAAACTTCGCACGGGTATAAACCGGGTTATTATACATATAAACCTTTCTCTTCAATCACTCTATCTATTTAAAAAAACCGCATCAAAATCCGTTGCGTAGTTTTAAAGATTTAAGCATACATAGGGACAGAAAAAGCTACTTTGTTTTATACTATGTAGTGATGTCGCAATACTAAGACATGTTTTTTATTATTATACAGCTGTAGTGCTGGCCCAGTTGTATCGGCCACGACTTATGAGATGTAGGTCCTGAGTTCGAACCCAGGCACTACTCTATTTTGTGTATTTAATTTCATCACCACTGCTCTCAAAATGATGAAGAAAAACATCGTGAGGAAACCACCTGAACCTAGAACCAAAAAAATTTGAAGACACGTGACATCTACCAAACCGCACTGGGCCTGCGTGGTGGATTACAGCTCATTCCCTCTCACAGAAATGAGGCCTGTGCCCCAGAGTCGATAAAACCTAGAGCAATTAGCTCAGACCTCTGAATATTTTTAATTACCATCCACATTTGCTCATTTACGATGTGACCATCATCGCCGACAGTAAGATGTACAATACTATACATTAAGTACGCGATTACCATATCAATAAGCGCACGGAAGCACTGACGTTGTTCGGATCGATTTATTTATGAATCGCATTCACACATTCCTGTCTAACGTGTATGGTGATTGTAAGGGTGCTGGTTGATTTACGCGAGCATGGTGAATCAACGCGAGCGTGTTCGCTTGCGTATATTTGATTCGAGATTCGAAAAAGTCATATCTGTTCTTATTATTTTCAGGATAGCCTCGCTTCTGTAGTGCATCGGGGATGTTTGTGCTGTATCGCACTGATGGCTTGCATCCGCAAGAAAATTGTATCCCTGATCTGCAGAATGCGTGGCAGCTGCATCGGAATTGTGAAGACTGTAGCGGATAGAATCTCTTCTCTGTTATGGACATTCCTTTGTTAAGTTAATTCATATTTTAATTTTTTGCGAACTGTATGGATTAAGTTATCTGAATTACATTTATTTTATTTATTAAATGAATTAACTTGACTGATCATTTGACAATAAAATACGATTTATATTTAGGAAACAAGTATCTAAGATTTGCTGCGCATGCTAGCAGACATCATCACTGATAATAACATCTGTCAGCCTATCATTGTTATTTTACATATATTCATCACTACACCATGTTTACTGTTTGTTGTCAATTGTAATATATTAGAGTGCTCATAATACACCAGTGGCACGTTGCTAACAGGCGCGACCCTCATCGACGGTGTGCATTGATGCGTCGACGGCTGCAGTTGCCTCTGCTGTTGGCAATGTAAGTCTAGGTTTCTTTATAATTTATGTTCCCAGGTCAGCCGCAGTAAAGAAAATCTCCATAGGTAGGGTTTCTGAGATGGTTTCGATCTTCAGTGTATATGCGGCGTCTTCCCGTAGACCATGGCCCAACTTTTATCTTGCGCCGCATGCCCTGTCACCTCTTCACGTGAGGATCTAATGTCTGCGTCAGCAAATGGTGTTAGCGTTGCAGTATACCGGGACAAATAAAATTTTTACTTCTTTTCAAACAATATTTGCCATCGACGCACTAAGAAGATGCAGAAGACGTCACTGTAAATTCAGAACCTTATTATAATCATCACAATAAAGTGGCACTTAAAGTGACGTAGATAATACAAATTTGATTACATTTGAAAGCCGTCATTGGGAAAAATCACATAAAATTGTCCGTTACAATGCTCGCGTAAACCAACTCTGGCCCGAACAGTTTGGAGAAGCAACCCAACACTGCGGTCGGTGCTAGTACGTTTGAAATATGCCCTTATTTACATGCGCGAGCGCTCGAGGTGCCGAGAGTTATGCATTTGACCTCCTGACTGCTGGTCGCCGGTTTATGCGGGTTTGTGGCAACAGAATTGTTTGAGAAACGTTTTTGAGATATTTTGTCTGACCTACATTGAAAGAATAGGTGAAAATATTTACAATGGCATGATCTTCTGATTTTTGTTTGTTTGAAAATGGTAGACATTTTTGTGGGCACCTACATAATGTATATTCTGCATATGGCACGCACATTACTGTTAACACTTGCATTGGAAAAACAAACCCTATGTCTACGACATAAAGGCGCTGTCAATGTTAAATTGTTTTCACTGATGTGTGCTTGACAGTACTAGAAATTTACATTACAGATTACTATTATATTATTAGAATTATCTGTTAATATCCACCTGGTAAAGTTCACGGGAATCTGCTGTATGCGAGAAGCACAGAATTGGTCGATGTGGCAATGATGGCTGACATTCATCTGAAATAATTAAAATGTTTAAACTACATAGGAGCTGGTTCATGGAAATAGTGTTGCGTTTGCCAAACAATGCCCAAACTGTTTGGCTAAATGTAGATTGATAGAAGACCATATCCTTGTTTTCTAGCCGTAGTAAATCTATGATAAAACTATCATACAAGAAACTATTTTAGTTGCCTCTCTGCCTAACGAAGTTATGGATACGGTAATACCTCATCAAAATAATCACTGCAAGAGAATCATAATTGCTCTACAACCTACCCACTAGTATTTAATTCAAGGATGGAGGCATAAAATATTTCGCAGATGCTTGATACGACGCCACGGGAACCGCATTAGCCTTGATTGTTAACATCATCAGTGCGGCGATGGTTTTAGGAGCCCGCTGGTAAAGGTCGCCGAGGGTCTGATTAAAGGTTATGCAAGTAATTTTTTGGCTGGAGATGAAATTTGAGTATAAATGTTTTGAAGTTTATTGGGTAGTACCTATAGTACACTCACATTGTACAGACGTGATGTTATTTGAGAGAAGAGCAGTGGTGGCCCAGTGGTAACGGCCGCGACTTACGAGTTGCAGGTCGTAGGTTCGAACCCAGACAGGCGCTTTACTTTGTGTAAATTATTTTATTGCCACGGCTCTCAAAACGGTGAAGGAAAACATCGTGAGGAAACCGGCATGTCCTAGAACCGAAAAATTCGAAGACATGTGACATCTACCAAACCGCACTGGGCCCGCGTGGTGGACGGCCCACTCCCTCTCACAGAGAGGAGGCCTGTGTCCCAGCAGTGGGAACATTTATAGGCTGATAATGATGTTATTTAAGTTATATTCTTTTATTATTTGTACCCTTACCTTTTAATTTTGTTTTCCTTTTTATGATTTTCATACAATGCATTTAGATTTTTTTATATAACAGTGGTCGTGGCTAAGTTTTAACAGCCGCACGGGTCGATCCATCAGGTTAAGCTATGCTTACCGGGGTTGGTCCGTGGATGGTGACTCCTCCGTGCCTCGTAAAGCACGTTAAGCCGTTGGTCTCAGCTGTAATTCGTGGATCTTTGACAGTCGTTACGGGTCGTCAGAAGCCCGAAAGTCTGATAACCAGTCTTACCAATCGTATCGTATTACCTAGTCACTGGGTTGTGGAGGTCAGATAGGCAGTCGCTCCATGTAAAGTACTGGTGTTCAGCTGCATTCAGTTAGATTGGAAGCCGACCCCTACATAGTTGGGAAAAGGCTAGGCAGATAGTAGTGTGTAGGGCGTTGGATATTTTATTTGGGCGAGCAGGTAAAGATTCAGATTGCTAGCTTAGAACCAAATGTAGTTCTCATGAGAATACCTTTATCCAGGCTGATAATATTGAAGTAGGAAATCGAAGGAGATAAAAATTCCCATAAAAATTTTCTCGTTGATACCCGCGAACCCTTTTTTTTTTGGGTGGGAAATTATCAAATAACTTCTCCCGCTCTGGGTGGAGCAGGAGGGCATGTCAGACTCTTACTGACTAAAACCCACCCGTGTTCCTTCAGTTGCTATGTTGCTGGGGGCCACGATTTCCCTTTCGGCCTTATTCGCAACTCCGGCAGGCATCGGCCCTAGCGGACCCCGTAAATTCTGCTGACATCTCTTTTGCTCACCGTCCGCAAGTCCGCGCCTACGGTGGCCGGAAATTCACGAACCCTGATTTCTCAAAATTAAACAAGCGTTTACGTGGTTCAAAGGGGAAGTAATACCTTTGTAGACGACATATGCAGTTGGAACAAAACAGATAGTTTATAGAATTTAATCAAGGCTATATTTATATAAGGACCATGCTAGGGTACAGGATTCAAAGTGACGATAAGTTACGCAAAGATTCTCTCTCTTCTGTAAACGATTTTCACTCAAATAACATACCGAACCCGTACCCACAAAAAATCTCCAACCCACCGCCATTTTTAACATAATTTCCAACCATAACGGTTATTGCACCCGAAATCATAACGAGCATGTAAAATATTGTGTGGTATCCATCCGTATGATATATGACCGGTATTAACCGAGGTACAAAATGGTATAGGCCGTTCTGCCCGCATACTTGTAAATGTTAAGGAATTAAGTTACGCACTTGTTTTCAAGAAATAATGTTTGTACATCACTCTTCGAGTTGAAACACATTTGGTTCGAATTATGAAGTTAAGCGAGAGAAAGCGTCATTTGGAGAACTTTGTTAAAGCTAACTAAATGTATAAACGGTTTTGTAATTGACTGACTACGCATAGCCTAATTTACATAACATAACATCACGCCTTGTTTCCCCGAAGGGTTGGGTAGAGGTGTCCCTGTAGCAGGTACACCCACATTTTGCCAGTTATGTTTAAGTCCCATGTAATAGGGGGCGAGCCTATTGCCATCAACCGGGCACAAATCCAGACTCCGAGCTGCTACTGAGAAATTTCTGATAGAAAAACCCAATAACACTTTGCAATTGAATCGAACCCAGGACCTCATGCTCAGCTGTAGCGCTTACTACCACTAGACCAACGAAGCAGTCTAATTTAAGTAGCTGATAATTTGAACCTGAAAGGGAAATTATTCTAATGCCACTTATACATTAGTCAAAACATTGAAAATTGGCCAAGAAACATTATGTTTATTTATTCAAACTCAGAGCATTTATTTCAATTAAACCCTTTAAAAGCACTTTTGAATTGTCAAAGAATCAAGTGCAATTTGTTCACATTTGCCCCACATTTATGATATTCCTTTTTCGTCCTACATTTTCTTCCTTTTTGGCCCCGAAAATCATTTGTTACGTCTGTCAGAAAGCTGATGCTAGTTCAAAACCAAAAAGCTATAAAACAGTTCAAGTACCAATATTCAAAGTTGATGGTTTTTGGTTCCAGAACGATTAAATTATCTCCGTTAATAAAGAAAACAGTTCTAAAGAAAATAGTTTGACATTTCTGATTCAATCTTGTGTGAATGTGCCAATTTATATGCAAAGTTAATTTCATTTCTACACTTAGGGATGAGGAAAGACATTAATCTTAATATAAATTCAAAAGGTTTGAAGTGAATGGTCTTAGTGAATTGGATTCTATCATTCTACGTTGGATTAGTTTAGTTGTGTGATGTGCTACGCTGTGGGAAAATTTGTCTGTGGACAGTTTAGTATTGATAGACATATATACTTGATGAAATATGTTATTATGGATTTATGCTATGCTACTGATCCGTTACTTTATTAAGTTTATTAAATTAACTTGGAATAGTATATAAATACGAGGGGCAAAATAACCCATTGTAACGAGGTAGTTTTACTCCCGAGCTTTAACAAGGGAGTAAATAGAAACCGAGTTATAATGGGTTTTAGCGCCGTGTGTTACACTCTACTTTTCACTACGATTGCGAGAAAATAAAATAATCCAATACAATATTAAATAGTAGTTTATTTAAATGTACAATTTGTACAATTCTGGATATATTTAACAAAATGTTTTTTCCGGCAACTTAATTTCAGTACTCTGTGAAGATATTCTCACTAGATGATATTTTCACTGTTGTAAATTATATTACGATCACCAATTCAATTCGTAATTAGAGAAAAATTCTAAAGATTTCGTGCCAATGCCTTTTTTATTTCTTTTGTAGCCGCAACGCAATGCACGCATTCTACCGAAGAGATAGCCGCATTTAGTTCCATTTTCAAAAATAAATGTTGTTCTTTTTTAAGTCGAGTCCATATTCATGATTATTCTACATAAGAATAAAGACTTCGTCGTTTTTCAAGGCTCGTTGGAACAGACAAAAATTAAAAAGAAATTACTTTTTCCCCTAGAGCAAGAAATGCAATTTTTTCCCCGCTCTGGTACTCTACAATGACGGCCTTTTTGGGCAAGAGGAGTGAAAAATAAGTTATGTAGATGGGTCATTTTAAGAGAAATGCTTCCTTAAAGGTATAAAACTTTATATTTTACCATACATTTTACAACAATGTTCCAACAAGCCAACCTCCCGTAAAACCTGTCAAAACTCTCAGGCTGCCACCTTAGTAACAGCCGCCACAGAGGTCTGCTAGGACGGAGGAGTTCGTACACCGCCCGCTATAGTTATTATTATATAAGTTACTATTATTAGAACAGTCATGGTAGCCCAGTAGTAACAACTGTGTCTTACAAGTTGTAGGTCGTAGGTTCAAACCCAGGCGCTTTGCTTTGTGGAAATTATTTCATCACCACTGCTCTCAAAACGGTGAAGGAAAACATCGTGAGGAAACCGGCATGTCTTAGAACCAAAAATTCGAAGACATGTGACATGTACGAACCAGCACTGGGCCCGTGTGGTGGATTACGGCCCACTCCCTCTCACAGAGCGGCCTGTGTCCCAGTAGTGGGAACATTGTAGTCTGATTATGCTTATGCTATGTAATTTACTAAAAAGTGTGTAATGTATAACTGTTTAAGATGATTTACTAAGTTTAGATAATAGATAACTATATCTTATTAATATAAGAATATATCTAGCTATATTCTAGCCAGATATTTACTTAATTAGACAAGATATTGAAACTAAAGACAATTACAGTTTTTTCTTACTCAGTATAGAACTTAGATGAACTAACAGTAAAAATCTAGTCTTGATTGAAAAAAAAAAGCGTGTTGCACTCGGGGACTGCCGCGGTAAAGCTATTGTATAGCATTTGTAACCTCTATACCTACTTCCTATTTGTCAACGCTACACTTGGGATGATGACATAAAACAAAAATTACGTTCCCATGACAACGTGAGGTAGTAGGCGGAGTGTGGGGGTGTTAGGTTTTTTTCGTTACGGAATTTCTTGATTCGGTCGCCGCGCTCAAAGCCCGCGATAAAAGCTGTGCAATAGCTTAAAAACAAAACATTTCTCGAGATTTCAAGAACAGAATAGAACTGTTCTTTATTTGCACAGAAATACAGTTTAATCTTATTTGTCACCCCTAGTTCTCTGGTTCCTGTTTAAAAGATCGCACTCCTTTCATTACACTATCATTAACACTTTAATACACATACATTTGATTGATGACAAGACCTGGCTGAGTGCTCACCCCGCGAACTGTTTCTGTCGTTAATATTAATGTCGGTTGATTCAATTTGCACAGCTTTTTGCATTAACTCGAGTATAATACACTTTCCCATGAGAATATAATCATTTATTTCTGTTTGATGCACATTTTGTTGGGTACTAAGTAAGTTAAATTACTGGCGATGCTTGTGGAATAATTTGCATTGAAATGTTTATCTAGCAATAAAATAATCGACAGATAAATGATTAGTTTGTCATGTCCAAGAATAAGATTGTTTTTGACGAAAAATAAGAAATGAAAACACTAATAGTATGTACACTATCTTGATGTTGTTATAAGATTGTGACAGCATATTTATTCTTCACCATAACAGGGTCATGACGTTTACCTATTTTTAGTCTGTTTTATGTATATTTTGCAATAAATGAGTAAATTAATAAATAACCAGTTAACATAATTATTCTTTTGCCAAGGATGTAGTTGTCAAAACTTTCTATCAGCGGTTACCAACTGGAGTGGGTACAAAAAAGTACGTGGGTAAATAAAAATACCCCCGCTTTACTGTCGATTTGCCTTTAGAAGGCGATAACAATAAAAATTATATTGAGTCTCCGTGAGCGTTTATTCTGAAAGTGGGCAACGTCGCAAATAGATGTCAAATATTTCGCTGTTTTGATAAATTTGGCAATATTACTGTATGGAAATAAGAAATATGGCTAACTAGCGAACTAGAATGTTAATAATGGATTGCAATTATAACACTGAATTTGATGTTGTAACCGTTTTAGGTGTAAAAAGGCATTTGGAAAGTTTCCTAATAGTTTTTTACATCTAAAACTAAATATTCGGTGTTACGTTATTATAATATTTTAGTTCCTTAGTTAGCCACATTTCTTAATTCTATACAGTAATAATGGCGATATAACTGTATACAATGTCCGCATTTTTCGGAATGTTCATGAAAAATAACTTTAAAAGGGGGGTCTATCTTATTTTATTTTTTTTTCAAAATCCCTCCCTATTATTTTATGAACTTACGCTTGTGTTTTTTTGTTTAAACACGATTTTTTTTAGAAAAAAAATGTTATCATCCCGTTTTTTTTTGCATAGTTGACAAATTTTAATAAAATGTTAGTTAATCCGATCAAAAAACTCATAAGCTTTTAGAAATAATAAACAGAATCCAAATCGAGCCAATAACATCGGAGATATGGCAAACGCTAATCAAAACACGCCCACTCCCTCTCACAGAGAGGAGGCCTGTGTCCCAGCAGTGGGAACATTTATAGGCTTATGATGAATCAAAACATAAAAAATTGTATAACATGAAAAATATTAAAGATCCCTTTGAAAGTTATTTTTCGATAATTTTTCATGAATATTCAGAAAAATTCGGACGGTCACATACCGATGGGCGACATTGTATAAATGAATCAAAACAGGTAAATATTTGACAGCTATTTACGACGTTGCCAACTTTTAGGATAAACTCTATTAAAGTCATATTCTACAAAATGTAGACAGACAACACCATAATTTACGATACAACAATAACAAATTACATAACGATAATAATTGATTACCGGTTATTACGCTCCAGTCTGGCCTTTGACTCGATTAGATCAGTCATCTAGAAATAAACTAGATTGCTCTAATATTATTAGAGACTGAGGCTTCTCTGTAATCAACTATCTTTCTGACGTGGGTTTGGTTGTGTGAGCTTTGAAATTAATATTGTTTTTCT
This sequence comes from Agrochola lychnidis, assembly GCA_963680765.1. Lineage (NCBI taxonomy): Eukaryota > Metazoa > Arthropoda > Insecta > Lepidoptera > Noctuidae > Agrochola > Agrochola lychnidis. The sequence goes on from OY796866.1 coordinate 22,624,297, forward strand.
AAAGTTATCTTATGGAGGATACATACTCAATTTCAAGTTAGTTCCTTTTCTAGTAACATTTAATCTGATAAGAAATACAGTTTTAAAATCAATCGACTGTTATTCATGGATCTTTGACAGTCGTTACGGGTCGTCAGAAGCACGAAAGTCTGACAACCAGTCTTACCAAGGGGTATCGTGTTACCTAGTTACTGGGCTGTGGAGGTCAGATAGGCAGTCGCTCCATGTAAAATACTGGTATTCAGCTGCATCTGGTTAGACTGGAAGCCGACCCTAACATATTTGGGAAAAAGCTAGGCAGATTGATTTTGAATACAGTTTTAAAGCTTTTACTTAGATGTAAAAAAATAGTTTTCCGTTAATTTTAGCCCTGAATTTGGTGATTGCAAATTGAGTAAATCACTGTTCTTATTTGCTTCACAAAAAGCACTTTATGAACTAAATTGACATTTAACTTAAGTGTAGTCTTAAGAGGACCACGTGGTTAATTTTAACGTCTAATCGGGATGACAAATTTTAACGCAACTCTCTACATTTAACCCGAAAAAAAAAAAAAAAGGGGCACTCCGGGAGTGCCGACAGAAGTGAAAACTTCAATAATTTTACTTTCAGGAAATACTTTTAATGAGGTGTTGGTAATGGTAACGGTAACAGTGTCGCGAGTTCAATCGTTTTTTCCCATCTCAAAAATGCCCTTCGCGCCTAAAGAAGTTTTCACTTCCTGCCTGAAACACAGTGTTTCATAAACCTAGATCAGGCTAGTCTACATTACAGTTAGAATTAAATTTTCTTCAATTGTAATTAATGTAAATCATAATTTTACTTTACTATTATTAGGTATATTCATATATTTCGGATTTTTTTAACATACATCCATATAGTTGTTAGTAACACAGAAATGTTTATGAGAAACTAATGTTAGTAATGACAAGACAAGACACTTTAAAAACTAAATACAAATTACATAAGACTAGAAACTCCGATACCCGTGCGCGTGTTCACTTGTCCGCGTGCAGTCGTATCCAGCGATCAAGCATCGGAGAATCCCATTGGTCCGACAAAACACTCAAGATGCTGTTGGTACTAGCACGCATGCGCGTTAGGACGGAAGTGCAAGGCTTGCGCATGACTGCACCGAAGCTGTCTACGCGGGCCTCAGCAAACATGCCAGAGGCACTGCAATATCGCGGCAGCCCCATCAGCATCCTGAATGCATTATTGTACTGCACTATACTACTACTACTATTATGCTTGAATAAATTTTATTTATATATTTACTCCAAAAATATTTTTTTACGGAAATGACAGTACATTTAACAAAGCAACGACCTCCAACTTATAATCCAAAAAAATCTACAATGTAAAACTCGTTCAATCTCACATCTGTACCTACCTACGAGTACATCTCAATAACCCAATAATGATTGGATGTCTAAAAATAACGCCACAAAAACTGCTCCAAAGGCACCGCAAAACGCACAGTCACGCTTCCTAACTGATTTAATTACGACGCTCTTGATCTCTTTATAATATGGCGTTGCGTTGATGCCTGAGATGAGGCGTAGACCTGTATTTTGTTACTGCTTTCGTAATGTATTAACTGGGATACAATGGTGCCAATTCTCTTGTACACCGAACTAAACTAACTAAACTATCACTAAAATTCTTACTTTTGACTATGAAAATCTCAAAGCTATTCTGCAAAATAAATTCTCTAAATTTAAAAATAATTTTGACACATCTAAATCGAATTTGACAATCGCGACTCCACACGTGATACCTAACCACGTGAATCTTTTTAGAGCCGGAGGCGCGCAGGGGAGGCAGCCTCGACGTGTTTTATATGGATTTTTCACTTTTTGTATGGAAAATAAGAAAAAATATTACCTACATGTAGTGTTAGGGGTTTAAAGGTTCTATAAAGGGTGTCAAAATTTACATTATTTTTGCGATTGGACACACCGTTTTCGAGATATAAGCAAAAGAAAAAAAAATATTCAGTACTGTTTTTTCATCTGAAGTCGAGGTGTTGGTGTGAATTTTAGTTCATGACAACCAATTTTATTCCATATGTTTTTAGTCGCGATTAAAAATAGTCATATTTAGTTAGAAAATCTAAATTTTAGGTTAAAAACGTCAAATTCAGAATAGCAAAATTGCCATTTTCACTAAACTAATATCTCAGTGCCATCTTAGTGCTGTCAAACTAAAATATAGTTAAGTTGTGTCACTTTAGTCTATTTCAGAATGGGAAATCGTTTGACAGGAATAAACTAAATTTTGGTGATTTTTAGTTTAGTTTAGAGGCATTTGTGACAAGAGAATCGGCACCAATGTAGATTATTGTTATTGAAATATGGTGGTACTTGCTATACGTAGCAAATAACCAGATGTACGTGTACGAAGGAAAATGGGTATGTAAAGATGTGGTCTTCTAAACTTTGTTTCTGCCTCCCCAAAGTTGGTTGCATGGAATATACCAATATCGTCATCCCTAATCATGGAACTGAAATAAGAACTATCGTAACTCTAAAATATCTAATTTAATTCCGAATATAATTATTTAACCTCAAAATAGATACTAATCCCCAAATTAATCTTAAAGTCGTTACCCCAATATCATTATCTAAAACTGTTTAATAAAACTACATATTTACAATATTTCAGGGATAAGGAAAATAATATGATACACCAAGATATTTTGTCAGTCATTTACATTTCTTTGCCAACATCAATTTCAATATTCTACATCATACCATCACATTCTCCTATTCCCCACATAAAATATCACAATTCAATCCGTTTCTAATATTTACCATAAAACTAATAGGTTACCTTAATTTACAGTAGATCTCCAACCAATACTATGCCAATCTATCTTTTTACCGACACAGCCACTAAGCACGTCTTACCGTCACGAGCGCCCAACCCAGAAGGTCGTTGTTACCCCCATTTTGACATATCAAATCTTTGGATGTTGCCAGTACAATATCCAACAATTACGTATTAATAAATTGAAACCTAACAGGACATTACATTATTCAAATTATGTCTGCATACTTGGAAGTGACACACAGATGTGTCTGTTGGCATCAATCGGGCACTAATCGGATACCTACAAGTTTAACTTATTAGGCCGCACGTACTTTGAATGCGTTTTCGTACGAATTTCACTCGTGCATACCACCACGATCGTACGAATTGAGTGTGCACACTGGATTCGTTTTTCTCCATCAAATAGAAAAAATCCCAACAAGTTCGAATTGTTTTCGGACGTCGGAACTATACGTACAACGTAAGACTAATTCGCACCCAATCTGTGCGCTCCTTTTGTATTTGGAAGGTCGGGATCATTCGTGCGTGTTCGTACTTGTACGCATGAGTGAAATTCGTACGAAAACGCATCCAAAGTGCGCGTGGCCTTAGAGTTACAACATTGGCCTCATGGCGGCAACGTCTAAAACATTCGTTCACAAATATGTAATTGCTATCAGCTCACGAACATATTTTAATGAATAACCTGAGCCATAATCATTTAGATTATTGATTTTTGGATTATGTTGGATAATAATCGGCGTCCAGAACACGCAAATTCAAGTCTCCAAAAAAGTCCTATGAAAACACCAGTGTCCCTTTCATTCTACGCCTATAAGAACTCCAAAAGAAGAAGCGAAAAGAGTGAGCTGTCAGTTGCTAAGGATTGACACTATTGGCAGCTCACTTCACCTAAGTTATCACGGTGAGATTTCTACAGAATAGCACTTCACTCCACGCTCACTTCACCTAAGATAACACGGTGAGATGGTTACAGAATAGCACTACAGCTGACATTTTCCCTATCAATATTATACCCTAAACTTCGGGCAAAAAGCAAGAGCTTACCGAATCAAGCAGAATATTACCATATTGAGTTCAGTAATGCGATTAATATTTTTTTCATGCTCCATTTAATTCCCGTGTAAGTAGAACGATCAATTTACTTGGATCACGTAGAAAACTAAATGAGTGTGAGACAATTCTCACCTTTATTTTATTCGCGTGATAAATTCTTGGGGTTAAGGTGAAGTCGACCAGAAAACCTACTGTTTCATCAAACTCAAACTCAAAGCATTTATTTCAAATAAACCAATTACAGGCACTTTTGAATTGTTAAGGGGTCGATCAGTCAGAAAGATGGAGTTAGTTGCCCATTCCAAAGCGTAGTACGTACCTATGGAGAAGAACGGGCAAGAAACTCCACGGACACTCTTTTTAATCATCTTTTATGATATTAGAGTAGTGATAAAAAAGTATCTTTTATACCATTTTATCAAAAATCGAATATAGTTGGCAAAATCATGCTCGTGATTACCCTTGGTTTCTAAAATTAAAAGCTAATTACAGAGATAATCAGGCTATCAGAAACGGAGTTTGTAAAAATGTATTTTTTTTTTGTTAGTAGGTAAACTTACTGGAAAATGCCGTAGAGATCTAGATAAAATAAGGGTACCATCCTCATCAAAGACCTAACGACTGACTGATTAATAAGTATGAATAAATGTTAAAACAGTGACAGTTAAATGTTGAACCGTTTCTGTCAAATGTTAATCAGTCAATCAGGAATTCAAATGTTAATATTATTCAAAGTTATGAAATATGAAACAAAGCTAAAGAAACTGCCCCTTAACTCTTGTGAAGTACCCTATATCTATCGCTATAATATGGTGGGTAATTACGAGAAAATACTCGACACTTATTAGTTTAGAGGGCATTTCTCACCTTGCTCAGAAACCGACATTTTTACTAGAGAATTTACTTACAAAAACCTTTCTTAGAGTTGGACGCGCAGTTTCGAAAGAGTATAAGAAACGCTTGGAGAGGAGTATTTGTAGGTGTCAATTATTTTAGTTTAGACGAAAATGTGTGTCGAAATTGCATTAATTATTATTTATTATTAATTCAACTAAGAGTGCCGGAAAACATGTAATTAGCTAGAAGGACATTATTTTCTTAATGTTTTTAAACTTAAGAGTTTTTTTTCTTGAGCAAAAAACCCCAACCTGCAAAAAACCCCAACCTATAAAATTTCCTAGTTTTTTCACAAATTACACTGGAAATAGTTTGATTTATAGCGTTTCCAAAAAAACGGTTTAATTCGCATGTGCACATCAGTTAAGAAGCCGCATCCGCTTTTCTAATGAATTCAATTACAGCGGGCTGGTCTGCGGTCTGAGTATTTCACATAATAATAAGGAGTATCTTCAATTGCCTTTCTATTATGTACCATCGAAGAAACGCATAACTATACACCGTAAGGATACACCATTCTGCTTGCAGCACTCAGCCGCTTACCTATGAAAAAAAGTGTCGTGTGCACGGGATTTTGTTTTCAAACTGCTTAGATATGCGTTTCTTCGATGGTACATACGGCTACACATCGAGCTATACATGTCCAGTATAAGTTGACCTCGCGTTTTACGGAAATCCTATGCGAGATCAGCATAAACTGAAAATGTATAGCTTGATGTGCAGCCGTGTGTACAATTAAGGTTTCAGAGGGGGCCCACTACCTCTCACAGAGAGGTGGCCTGTGATTATGTGAGGTGAAAAAAATCACCACGTCAGATGACTTAAAAGATTTTCTCACAAAGAAGATCTTTTTTTTATGTGTGTTTTTCATTTCAGTACTCTTTTGGTACAAAATGGAGTTAAATTAGGCATACTATAATATTATAACGGTGAAGGAAAACATTGTGAGGAAACCGGCATGTCCTAGAACCGAAAATTCGAAGACATGTGACATCTACCAACCTGCACTGGGCCAGCGTGGTGGATTACGGCCCACTCCCTCTCACAGAGAGGAGGCCTGTGTCCCAGCAGTGGGAAAATTTATAGGCTGATGATGATGATGATGAATATTATATCTCATATTTTTTGTTAAAAAAAATATAAAAAGCTGCGTGACTTGGCACATTCATTTACAATAATAAACCTAAAACCTTATAATGATAGTGTTGTAAATGACTATGTTAATAAAATAAACATTTTACCAGCATGTGGTACTAATTTATTTACCAGTAAATATATATTGACAGCACCAGCAGTTCCGTTTACCCCGTAAGGCAAAACTGGCGTGAACTGCCAATAAAACGTGACAAAATATGTTAATGTTGATACTTTAAGAGCTCGGCGGACAAATAAACATGTACGGAACCCGTATATGTAACGGAAGTGGCTGTGATTTAGTTTAGTAGGGGCTTTGCCAAGGTTTGAAGTTACATAAATTAATTATTACATACTAGCAACCTGCCCCAGCTTTGCACGGATGCAATGGCGAAATATTAATAAAATTAATAGTGTACCTATATTTCTTAACATATTATAAACTTTCGGAATAAACGCTCTAAATGATCAAAGATTTAAATCGTAGATTTGCCCTCACCGTACTAAATTGCGCGAAAAAGTGTCCTTACTGAGAAGAGCGAGCTCGCACAATAATAATGGCGTTTCTGACAGTCAAGTCTCTGTGACATTGTGTGTGTCAAAACTAAACAGAAAAACGACCATCTTTTGACACGGAAGGGCCAATCTACGATTGACATCTTTGATGAAACTCGCATCCAAATCTATTGTATACTTTAGATGATGTAAGCAGCACAGACATGAAAAGTGACTATGTAAGTATGTATATAATGGCGCAGGATAGCTTTTACCAGAAGTGGTAATCATATTATAGCTCAGCAGCTTCAATATTATCAGGATTGTATGACAACGGCTCTCATGACATCATCTCTGCAAGGAACATATTACTCACCTACGGCAAGCATCTCTTTCATCAGAAGATAGCCGCGACGCAACCATCGCTGCGAGCGACGCTTTGCTAGAGTGACTGTCACCAGCGTCACTGTTATCCGAAATTTTCGATGATTCCAGTAACTTCGTCACAAAATTACACGGTGCCACTTGCTGCGCCGACTTATTAAATTATATCTATTCAATCTATTATCCAATTAAAACTCCTACGACCATATTCACACGCTTGCAAATTGCAAATCATGAAAAAATACGAATTCGTTCAAAAACATTTGAATCTGTTCAAAATATTGACGACTCTTCGTGATGCTTTTGTGAATATGCCATTAGATGTCATATGAAGAGGATGAAATAATCTTCCCCTTGACTATTATTTTCATTGTGATTGTTTAGTGTCACTAATCAGTCAAAACACAACTATCAGATAAAGTTTTATGAGCGGTCATAGATCATAATAAGCACCACGCTTCGTCGTTTGGTTTTGATGTGGTAACTGTTTAAATGAAATGAAATGATTTTTGAAATGGGTTTGTACAAACACTTTTACACGTTAATAATATTTAAAAAATTAGATGAGGTCGGCGTTTCCTATCTGACTTCTCTGAAAAGAAAGGCTGAAACAAACTCAGAGGTCACAGTCTCTTTTAAAGTCCAGACATAATTTTGGTCAGATCATGTGAAGACTATGTAGATTTGTGTCTGAAAAGGTCTTTTGAGGAAAGAACCACACAGATTGAGTGGACCTGTCCAGTCAGTGCACGCATTGTCAGTAATCATGTAGCTCTAAACCTTGTGACACTAAGTCCGCCTATGTACCGCTACTGTATATGAAGCTTAAATAAATAAAAACCTTTGGAGAGACACCACAGATGTAATGTCAATATTTTCTAGATCTCCCTTACAAACACATACAATTTATTTCACATTCCTGGCTCAAAAACTAACCTCGGTCATTATGCCGCTGTGCCAAGACTTTGTAGGCAATACAACACGTTAGCTAAAACAACGAACTTAGACATCTGCGAGTCTTTGTCCAAATATAATAAGTGTTTATTAGACTTAATTTAATAGTTTCTCCAAATGTTATATTTTCTTTTTATTTAAGTCCTTCAAAAATTCATTTTATTTTATTTTATTTTCAAAATTTTACCTTTTATTAATGTTTTAACTTTGTTAGCTTAGTTTTTAACTTTATTGTGCATGCTGTGGTCTCCTATAAGTGAAGGAGTACACCTACTTAATACCCGATGTTGCCTTTTAATTATGTGTCATGTATTGTGTACTTTTGTTGGAGATCCTTTTTTTTTTTTGGGTGGGAAATTATCAGATAACTTCTCCCGCTCTGGGCGGAGCGGGAGGGCGTGTCAGACTCTTGCTGACTAAAACCCACCCGTGTTCCTTCAGTTGCCGTGTTGCCAGGGGGGCCACGATTTCCCTATCGGTTTTCTTCGAACCCCCGGCAGGTATTGGCCCTAGCGGACCCCGTCAATTCTGCTGACATCTCTTTGAGGCGCGCGTGGAACACAACGCGCCGTCGACCCGGGCTTGGTCCTTATCGGACGGCGAGCTACCCATTGCTCACCGTCCGCAAGCCCGCGCCTACGGTGGCCGGAAATCCTCCTGTGATTCCCGACGCCCAGGGCGTCTCCTCCTGCGGCGGTTAGGGGCGCGAGGGCGCGAAATTTGCCTCTCCCTCACGCGCTCCGTCTCCTCCTTCGCGAGAATTACTAAATAAATAAATAAACAAAGACGACGAAATCAAGCGAGTATTGCACAACATCCTTTCCTGTAACATTATTTAAAGGAGGTTGCCCAACCATTGCCAAAATATTCTCTAGAATTATTGCAAGGAAAGTGACGCCGAAAATTATGCACACGAACAATAACATATCACAATCATGTCTCGATTGAATCGAATCGTTTTTGGAACCGATTCGATTCGGTACGATTTACGATATGAAATCGAATGATAAATATGTGTGGGTAAACGAATTTTTAATTTAATGTTTGTGCTTGGAATTGCCAGCAGCCAGATGGGCTGTCGGCCTCGAAATGTCTTAGGGAGACCAGTACCCTAATTGCGTAACATAATTTCGTAAACAATTATGGCAAATTTATTTCATTTTGACAGTTCAATAACATTCATTGCGTTATTTACGTTGTTGAGCAGATTTTTTTTTCCAACTTTATTTTTTTATTTATTTACTACTAGCGACCCGCCCCAGCTTCGCACTGGTATGAACCGGGTTATTATACACATAAACCTTCCTCTTCAATCACTCTATCTATCAAAAAAACCGCATCCAAATTCGTTGCGTAGTTTTAAAGATTTAAGCATACATAGGGATATATGGACAGAGAAAGAGACTTTGTTTTATACTATGTAGTGATTCACACTTACATTTGTTTTAACAGGTTCAACTCAATACAGCAATGTAGTCACAATGTCCACTGTGTGGCACAAGTCATACAGAGGACAATATGTTAAGTGTCACCCTCTGGAATTCCGCCAATGAGCATGTAAAGATATCCACTTGCAGAGAGACGCTGTTGAGTATCTTTATTGCCCGCCCCACTGGTGCAAACTTTAACAGGTTTGTATGGGCCACCGGGACTTTAAACAGCCTCTCTCTCGGCAATGGTTTAGCAATCTGTTTCAAATCGAAACAAATTGTGATTGATCGTGTATTACGAAATTAGGGTACTGTATACCTACTTAAATGCCATATATGCCATGGTATACCGGTGGCGTAGGCAGGTATGCATAATCCGCCTTATAGTGTTCCCAATGCTGGTACCAGGTCTCTTTTCTGTGAGAGGAAGTGGGCCATAATACATCACGCGGGGCGGGTTGGTGGATGTCACATGTCTTCGAATTTTTGGTACTAGAACATTTCCTTACGATGTTTTCCTTCACCGTTTTGAGAGGTAATTTACACAAAGTATATATAGTCCCTGACTGGGTTCGAAGTCGCGGCCGTTTGCAGGCATGCATGGCAAAAGAGAAAAAATAAATAAATAATAATGATTACGACAGGGTTTTTCTTTAAAAAAAAAAACATTAATACAATAATTAACATAATCTTAAGGGAATAATAACAAGAACCTTATAATAAAAGTAAAATGTTAAAAACCAAAATAGTATTTACCCCTGGTGGGACTCGAACCCACAATCCCCGGCTTAGGAGGCCGATGCCTTATCCATTAGGCCACAGGGGCTTAGTGACTTTGCTTCAAAAGTAGCTGTCAAACTTACTTGGATATAAGACAAAGAATAATTCGGGAAGAAACTGAGATTAAATAGAGACAACATACCTAATGAAGAAAGCTATGTATAAGTATGGAAGATATATTTAATACAGGGTGGCAGGGACATCGACGCGAAAACTGTTACCATGGATTCAGTAAATGATTTTGAACCCCCTGCGTTGAAATTTTTCGTCGATTATTAAAAAAAAAAAACAGTGGCACTCCGGGAGTGCCGACAGAAGTGAAAACTTGAAAAAAAAAATCGGAACCGCGGAAATCAACGCGTTGATGTCTTTTACTCCACGGTGTCGGTAAATTGCGTTAAAGTGTCGCGAAATCAATGGTTTAGTCCCATCTCAAAAATGCCCAACGCGCCTAAAAAGTTTTCACTTCAAAAAAATTGCTCAAAATCTGCCTAGCCTTTTTCCAACTATGTTGGGGTCGGCTTCCAGTCTAACCGGATGCAGCTGAATACCAGTATTTTACATGGAGCGACTGCCTATCTGACCTCAATAACACAGTAACTAGGTAATACGATACCCCTTAGTAAGACGGGTTGTCAAACTTTCAAGCTTCTGACGACCCGTAACGACTATCAAAGATCCACGAATGACCGCCGGGACCAACGGCAATACCTACACGGTCAAAATTATTATTATTATTCATTTATTTCGGACAGAAAAATCCATATAATGTGTTAGTAAAATGTACAGCTGGTTTAAAAAAAATAATCGACGAAAAATTTCAACGCAGGGGGGTTCACAATCATGCACTGAATCCATGGTAACAGTTTTCGCGTTGATGTCCCTGCCACCCTGTATATCTACAATTTCAGACGAATGTTAGCCGAAAAGATAACAGTAGACATGAGCAAAAAACTTTTTCTTTCCGGCAATAAAGAAATTCCGAAAAAGGCAGAAAATTACGAGTTAAAATATAATGAAACCATCTCATTATCTTACAAACGTTTTTCCATATTCGCTCCACATAAAGAGGTCTTTACACGAGACCCGAGATTGATACGATAGTGAAATTAAGCAATAACACTTGCATTGAAACGGCCAGTCCGATCACGGTGGAGAGCATAAAATTTTATATTTTTCGTGTGGTGAGTGGCCCAATTTGGAAGATGTAACGTTTTTTGTAATGTTTTACAGAGGACATTGCCAAGAAATTCAAAATTCAAATGTTATTTATTCAAACTAGGCTGAGAATCAGCACTTTTCGAACGTCAAAATTACATAAGACAGTTCCCCAAAACGCCCACCCTTCACCACTTCCTAGTGCCTTTAGCTGGCAAGGCATGAACAAGGGAAAAAACATCTCAAGGATACCGAGGCCAGCAATAATGGCACTAAGGTAGTAAAACTATGAATATAATCAGGAGGGTTAAGAACTTTCGAAGAACTCATAAATTGTGTGCTGATAGCTTTTGTGGTGAATTGGAAAGAGCAATTTTAATGTTCACTCTGAAAGCTCTCATATTAAAACATAGTATTTGTGTAGGCAGAAATTATAAGATACTAATAATGAAATCATTCCATATAGACTGATGGTGCCTGTTACTACTTTTTCTTCGACATAATGTGAAAACAGGGGTGTTTTCTCGTGCCGGGGTTGCGGGAAAGTCCGAAAGGGATACCGTGGCCCCTGGCAATATGGCAACTGAAGGACCACGGGTGGATTTTAGTCAGTAAGAGTCTGACACCCCTCCCGCTCCGACCAGAGTGGGAGAAGTTATTTGATAATCTCCCACACAAAAATAGGGGTGTTTTCTCGTGGACCTACTTTTTTGTCCTTACAGCAAATCCACGAGGATATGTTATTTCTGTTGGTCGTACTGAACTGTTGAAACTAACATGAACCTCCTATTTAGAAGTTAAACTAGGTGTGGCGGTAACTCAGTTTCAGTCTGTTATCATACTGGTTTTCAGGTTATCTAAAGTACATACATCTTTTATGGGGTACTGCGTTAAATGTTACAACAAAATACCTTGTGACATATTGCAATTAAATGAAAGAAAATTTAAAACTCATATAAAAAGTACACTTTGTAAACAAGCATATTACAAATTAGAGGATTATATCCAAGATAAGAGTGCTTGGAAACATGCTGGTCCTGCTCCATAGGACAATTTAGAATCAAGACAAAATCAAACTGGTTGCTAATTTAATTGTAAAATTTATTATTTTGTGTTTTAAGTATGATATTGATTTTACATTCTGTGATTACTTCCTTACACACTGACTTAAATTTTAGGAAAATCGTCTACTTTTACAATGTTTGTAAATATGTGAGAACCATGTATCTATCACAAATTAAATTATCTATCGTTGCTTCATTTTTAATTCTTTTTACCTATTGTGGTATAGTAATTTTATTCTAGGTGCATCGTCTTCACATATAATAATTATTTAACAAATGTACGTACATATACAAACAATATTGTAAAACATTTTAAAAGAGTAACGGTGGAGTTTCTTGCCCATTCTTCTCCATACGAAAACTACCTTTTGGAAGGGGCGACTAGAATCAATTTTATTATTTTGTAATTTTTGACGTTCAAAAGTGCCATACATGGGCCTATTTGAAATAAATGATTTGACTTTGACTGCTTTCATTGAAAATAATACAAAGAAAAATTAGAACTGTCGCAGCCTGTTTTTCCACTCCGCTTTTCGCTTCTACGAATACCACACACCAACACCCCAAGCGTATCGTTACACGATTTTATTATTACGCTACCGATGTATCGCATATTATCCGACAAAATTAAGTGTCATAAAGGTTAACTGGAGCCGTAACATTTAAGGGGACATTATACTCGGTCAAATAACCACTCGCGAACCCATATAGGTTTTGGTAAACGAAGATATTGTTACTAATAATTGTCCAGGATCGTTACGTAGGGTACATTATACAAATTGAGTTAAGTTTTCAAGTGTAGTACTTAAGTTTATCGCTTCATTTTGAAATTGGGTTTGGCTGTAAGAGGTATTAATGTATTCGGAATTGTTATTGCTAGGATGATTACCATTTTAATTTGTGAAAGATTTCGCGACATGAGTGGTGTTAAATTGTAGGTTGTGATACAAGCGTGTACTGAAAGTCGAAGCCAGAGTTACCACGCATACGTCAGAGCAGGAAATACGAAATAAGTAAGGATATCAGTGACCAATAACTACGACAGTTTATCTACACTAGTATTATAAAGAGAAAATATTTTTATTTTTAATCGACTTCCAAAAGGAGGAGGTTCTCAATTCAACTGTATGTTTTTTTTTTTTTGTGTGTTTGTTACGCGATTACTCCGCTAATTATTAATTGATTATAATGATTCTTTTTTGTTAGGTAGGTCATACTTCAGAGGTGGTCCCATATATTTTTTTATAACTTTGCTTGGGTAGTTTTTGAGTTAGCTTTAATAACACGTATTTTTTCCCCTTAGTTTGTGGATGATATGTTAAGTTCTTGTCACTGTTATTTACATAGCAGGTAGTGGTATTCGAAATTGTGTGGGGTAAATACCCCAACTAAAAAGTGAAAAAAAAATATGTCAGCCGACTTCCAAAAAAAACACTACAATGTGAAAAATAACTTTAATTTCAGAAGTTGGTGGTAAAAAACGAAAATTCAAAACCAAAGACACCGACTTCCGAAATTAAAATTATTTTTCTTGAAGTCGGTTGATTTTTTTTTTGTAAAAAGTTTTTTTAATGAATAAACTCAAAAACTACTGAACCGATTTAAAAAATTCTTTCACCAGTAGAATGCTATAATATCACTGAGTAACATAGGCTATAATTTATAAATAAAGATATCACGCGGGCGAAGCCACTGGCGAAAGCTAGTTTTTAATATACTCTTTGCATGGACAGGAACATGAAAAGGAAGAATTATGGGCACAAATGGTGAGCCAAGCATCAAGTCCCATGATCGTGAAAAATACAATACAAAAACTCAACTACAAGAAAATGCACTAAATCTCGAAAAACAATGTCGTGCCGTAGAATCACGGGCTTCGTGAGACATTCGCGGCGATTGAGAATAAATCAGCGATCGGTCGATCGGCGATCATAAGCGTTTGAGCGATATCGCCCGATTCACTAAACTGGATGGGACGGACCACGAACGCGCTATTTCTCACGGCTGGTACAAGGATCTGAGAAATAGAGGATATGCCTGCGGTTAAATAGTTGGCCAAAATACGCCACAAAACATAGCTATTCATCGTCTACCGTGAATCGTCTACTGTGGAGTTTCTTGCCGGCTCTTCTCCATAGGAACCGAGCACCTAGCTTCTGACGTTTCATAAGTGCCCTTGTATGAAATAAAAGATTTTTTTTTTTAATTTTCAACCCTATTTTTTTAAAGTCTCCTGCTTTGAATGTGAACAAGCCACAGCGACTTTCCGTTGACTCTATCATTCAGAAGACTTCAGAACTGGCAGCCAACCGTCTAAAGCAAATAAAATAGTAATGGTTTTTGAAAAATAAATGCTTAGTTTCAAACCCAGAGTCTTTTCAAATTACTTGACCAATAAAATAAGCATCTCATCGTAATGTGTTTAACACGAATTCCTAGTAACACTGGACATGTTCATACTTATCATTTTATTTACTAGAAACTAGAAACTATTTTTTTTTTTAATAAAATAAAATTGAAATGCAATTGTTTATTCTGTAAATAGAATATCGGAATCACTTTTACACAATATTAAAAATAAACAAAAAAAAAAAATAAGCTAGACGAGTTCGGCGTTTCCTATCTGACTACTCTGAGAAGAAAGGCCGAAACAAACTCAGAAGTCGCAGTCTCTTTAAAAGTCCAGACGTAATCTTGGTCAGGCCATATGAGGACCATGTAGATTAGTGTCTGAAATGTTCTTTTCAGGAAAGAACCACATAGATTTGAGTGGACCTGTCCAGTCAGTGCAAGCATTTGTCAGTAATCGTGGAGCGCAACTTGACGAACAATACCAAAGAAAGGACATTTGGGTAGGCCGCATAAACTACTTAAACTGCCATTATTAAAACTAGCTGAAAAATAAAAATAATAATAATTTACACATAGTCCTCACATTGAATTGACTGATTTGAATAAGACCGAAAGAATGAAAGCAGTGGTGGCCCAGTGGTAACGGCCGCGACTTACGAGTTATATATAGATCGTAGGTTCGAACCCAGACAGGCGCTTTACTGTGTGTAAATTATTTTATCACCACTGCTCTCAAAACGGTGAAGGAAAACATTGTGAAGAAACCGGCATGTCCTAGAACCGAAAATTCGAAGACATGTGACATCTACCAACCCGCACTGGGCCCGCATGGTGGATTACGGTCCACTCCCTCTTACAGAGAGGAGGCCTGTGTCCCAGCAGTGGGAACATTTATAGGCTGATGATGATGATGAATAAGACCGTTTTCGTAAGACATACTGATAATATCAAAAAATGTCTCATCAATTCCATTTCTTAGCTGCCAGTGCCATCCACTATCCTTTTGTATCGCTCAAAGGTTAAAGTCTAGATCAAGCCCCTCCGCGGACTGAAACTGACCTATATCTAATTTGTACCGTTTGAACCCAGCCTTATAAGGAACAGGAAGATTATATCGTCAGATCTTTGTAAAGGGACTGTAATATTGTGATAATGAGCCGATATTTATTATAAATAATAATATGATGAGCCTATTATTTTTTATGTTTATTATTTTTATAAGTATGTTGTTCACTGATCGTGTTGATGTCCTTCAAAATGATCAGATATTAATTTATGTGATAATATTCAGAAAATTTGTTGAAGCAGAGACTGTTGTTATTAACGAATCGATTGCTTCTTTGGAGAATGAAGTTTAACTCTGTAATTCAATATGTAAATTAATAGTTTAAAAAACACTAGAAAAACACGGTTTTATAAATGCACGTAATAACAAAAAAGGTCTATATACATTTATACAGGCACCTATGTCAATATTTACACTATTCAATATATAATAGGTTTGTTATAACCTTGAAACCTGATCGTATTCAAAGTCCATTACGTGGCCTTTCTCACAAGGGCAAACACGACTATGATACGATATTCCATCATGGAATGCCAGTGCCTATCTTCCAGCTTCATTATCAGACCTTGAAATCTAATCGTGGTCAAAGTTCTTTACAAGACTTTTCTAAGAAATCCAAAACATTTATGATACGATTTTCCATCATGAAGTTCCAGTTCATATCTTCCGGCTTCATCATCAGATCAGTTCGATAGTACCATATTATTGTATTGTCATTAAAATTACATACAACTGCCAATTTTCATTACGCTACGACCCTTGGAAGATGGTTAAATTAGTTACCTTAGATTCCATTACATAGTTACATACAGGTCGACCTAATAAAAAAGCGTGTTAAAAAATACCCTTTCCGATCCGAAAGGTATTGCAATAATATTACCAAAAAAAGTAATAAAAAATCTTATTATTATTGAAAATAAAAAAGTTATTGTGATTTAAAAATCTAATTTTTAGTAAGTAGCAAAATTACCCCAAATGCATTGAAAATTAGCTTTTTTTCAACAGGGGTCATAAGTTCTGACTTGTAGATACCCGCTAAACCCAACCTAATAAACACGGGAAATTTCGCATTGAAAAAAAATGTGACGATTTATTTTACTATTTTCCTGAATCATCATTTATCTAGCCTTTTCCCAACTATGTTGGGGTCGGCTTCCAGTCTAACCGGATGCAGCTGAATACCAGTATCTTACATGGAGCGACTGCCTATCTGACCTCCATAACCTAGTTACTAGGTAACACGATACCCCTTGGTAAGACTAGGTTGTCAGACTTTTTGGGCTTCTAACTACCCGTAACGACTGTCAAAGATTTACAAATAACAGCCGGGACCATCGACTTAACGTGCTTTCCGAGGCACGGAGGGGTCTTGGTATGTTAAAATGGTCACCCACCCACGGACCAACAGCGGCAAGCATAACTTAATCTGATCGATCGACCCGAGCGGCTGTTATTACTTAGACACAAGCCCTTCTATTCCCCAGTTTTCCCAGTATTTTGTCTTCTCTATTCCTCTATTTTCCTGAATGTTACCACATAAATAGCCTCTCAATACGATACGTAACAACACCCTCAAGGATCGAAAAAGTTTTTTTTTTACATGTTGCCTATATTACCATTTTCGCCAACCATCTTACTAACAGTAACTTGGGTTCCTCTAGACAAAATTAATTCAGTTTATAATTAATTGTTAGCTTTAGAAGTAATTTTTTGAGAAATGGTTTAGTGTCGCGTAGAATCATATGAAATCCGTCACAATAATATGAACTATAAAAAATACTATAGGTATTCAGTACCACTAAATCCGCCATTTGTTTAGTAATTCAAAAACGTAGCCCATTTATTAGTATTCATTAGGTCGTACGTAATACTCCCAATACAGACGGCAGTTTATATCGGGTGCATAAGCAATTACACCTGGATAAAAACCTGCTTGGATCCTAAACGGGCAGCGTAAAGCTGTGCTCACACTGTCCAATGCGAACGTCGCGAAAGAGAATTTCGATTGTGAATGTTCGTTGGATTTTCTTATCATCGCATGTTTTGCAATTTTTCTACTCGAGATTAGGGTCGGTTTCCAGTCTAAATACCTATATTTTTCGTGAATCTATGGTAAAATGGCTGAGAGGCTGACAACGGGTTTGTTAGGCTGGTCGTTGTAGGCCTTTTTGGTTTCTGATATCCTTATTAAATTTTACCTTAGAAGATAAAAAAAAACCCTGACACTCCGGGAGTGCCGACAAAAGTGAAAACTTGATCAATTTTACTGTGTAGGAAATACTTTTCTTTTTTGAAACATAACAACATAACGTCACGCCTTGTATCCCCGAAGTGTTGGACAGATGTGTCCCTGTAGCAGGTACACCCACATTTCGCCAGTTATGTTTAAGTCCCATGTAATAGGGGGCGAGCCTATTGCCATCAACCGGGCACAAATCCAGACTCCGAGCTGCTACTGAGAAATTTCAGATAGAAAAACCCAATAACACTTTGCCCGACCCAGGAATCAAACCCAGGACCTCATGCTCAGCAGTAGCGCTTGCGACCACTAGACCAACGAGGAAGTTTGAAGTCGGTAAGTAAAAGGGGAATGTCAATCATATCGTTGTCGTGTCTCAATGTTTGGAATGCCATTAATCCCAAAGAAAATGTATAGCGCGTTGATGTCTTTTTAATGGTCAAAAGCTGGTGTCGGTGACAGTGTCGCGAGTGCAATTGTTTTTTCCCCATCTTAAAAATACCTAATGCGCCTAAAGAAGTTTTCACTTCGAAAAAATGTTTCCTAATTCTAGAAGCGTTAAAAAAAAACTTTTGCTGCGAATCCTGTAGTCCGTAATTTTACCTGAGCTTAAAGTCATTCTTAGATCTTTATGAATATGAATACATTAACGGTAGATGGGTATGTCAAAATATTTGTGCTAGGATACAGTGAGTGGACAAAATTGTAATATCCTCGGTAACCCATCGAATACAGTCAAAGACCATAAGTTTGAAAACAAAAATCACTATCATCGCATTCAAACAGAAACTCAAAGCATTTATTTAATTTTCAATTCAACCATTTATAGGCATTTTTTTATTGTCAGAGAAGTCGGTCATTTAGAAAGATGAAGCTGATATTTGCTCATTCCAAAGCGTAGTAGGTTCCTATGGAGAAGTACGGACAAGAAACTCCATGGACACTCTTTTAAATTATATTGTTACGAAATAATAGTTTTGTACATCATTAATCGTACCTACACACTGTGTTCTATAAAGTTACGTATATGATAAAAGTGTAACGACCAAAGGTGTGTACGCAGCTTAATAGCGCAGTGTTCGACAAAACTTAATATTGATCGTTGGAATCATAAGACGTTGATAAATCAATTGATTTGACTTGAGAACTGGTTCAAACGTGAGTAGTGTCGTTTGTGTGTAAGAATTTGTTTTTCGGCCACTTTAGATTGGTATAAGAAAAAAGAACAAAAAATTAAGAGGTACACATTTATTTTTTTCAATCTCTAAATATATATTTTTTTAACAAGATACGACTTCTGCAAAACCGCAAAGCAGTTCGTTGGCAGACGTAGCTTCTTATTTAAAAAATAATACATAATTTATATTTTACACTTTTTCACATAGAGGTGCGCCAAACTATCTATGCATTCCTTAACTTTTTTCCGGCAGATTTTAAAACAGATAGATTGAGATTACAGCATTAAAGGGTTTACTGCTTGAATGTGGGTCTTCTACTGACCTATGTATCTTGGTAACATAAGTTAAAAATGCGAATGACGCCTAAAGTATAAGGATAAATAAAAAATAAAAAAAAATGTTTTACTGACATAAAAAAGACGTTACATATTAATTTGAAGCCGGATTACAGGAATCAGTGTCTTCACCCGTTTTTTTGAATATAAACATTTTATGCAATAAAATTAAAAATTAAAATAAAATAAAACAATTTAAAATGTAGGAATCTTTAGTGCATACATGCTCTTGAGTGGTTTGTGTGCGTGTGTATTTGTTGTGTTTTTGTGTATGTGTGTGTATGAGCGAGTGAGTGTAAGTGATTGTGCTTGGTGGTTGGACTTTGGGTATATGTGAGCCTTTTGTTTGCCTACTTTGCTATTTAATTTATTTATTTCCCTATTAAAATAATAATAATACAATCATTTATAGGCTAGTACTTGGGAGTATATAACATGGGAAATTCAAGAATTTCCAAACGTTTTTTTACCTAGGTACATTATTTTACAATTGACGGTTAATTTGGGACCATTTAGAGAGGGCATAGACTTGAAATTATTTATCTTCACTATCTACTAGATATTTATTCTACGGTACGATAACTACAGTTATTTGTCTAAGTTTGACAAGTTTGCCTGCGCACGCGCAGAAAACACTACTTTTTGTACTCTCTGCAGTTGATAATATATAGTACGTTCTTATTGATACTTACTGCTAAAAGTAGATTACGACGCGGATGGAATAATAATGTGTTTGTGTAATATGGTTCGTATAAGATAGCCAAAGGATAAGAAATAAATAAATATTAAAGACTAGCTTCCGCCAGAGGCTTCGCCCGCGAGACATATTTATATATGATACTCAGTGATATAACTTTCTACTGGTGAAAGAATTTTCAAAATCGGTCTAGTAGTTTTTGAGTTTATTCATTACAAACAAAAAACAGTGGCACGCCGGGAGTGCCAACAGAAGTGAAAACTTGAAAAAAAATCAGCACCGCGGTAATTAACGCTTTGATGTCTTTTACTCCACGCACCGCGGTAATCAACGCGTTGATGTCTTTTTAATGGTCAAAATCTGGTGTCGTCACAGTGTTGTGAAATCAATCCCATCTCAAAAATGCCCAACGCGCCTAAAGAAGTTTTCACTTCAAAATTACAAATCTTTTCTGTAGATTTCAGATCCTGGACAATCTGATATCATAGGTTCTTTTTCGAGATACGGATATCAAAAGTTACAGATGATGATTATTGAAGGGTAGCCATTACTTTGAGGCACTTGCTTCCCATCCTGGGAGGGGGAAACACATTTATTAGCACTAAACATGTTGCATAACGAAAAAATAAAGTACACAAACAAAAAAAAAAACGAGAGAGTCTAAAGTGTCTGGTACACGGTTGCCAACCGCGTCCCGACAGAGGTGACCTTGGTGGTTTACAACCGTTTAGATGAGGGACCAAATTTCAAACAACTCTGCCTGTTGCCAACCAAGGTTACCACTGTCGGGAACGTGGTTGGCAGCCGTGTGGCAGGCACATTACAGTAGCCGCATGGGATGAGTAACATTTAACATCTCATTTTGGTAATAAGCAACATTAAAGAGGCATCCTCGTCAAGGTTGTTTCTGACGGCCAACTCTAGCACCGCGCGCGCTCATTGGTCAAATCAAATAACGCGCGCTTCGCCGACTTCCTGTGACAGTTCCGTCCTTTTTATGAAATCACTCTCACAGATTTGATTATTTAGATTTAGATTGTGGAAAGTGACAGTAGGTGGCCGATGGGGCCGAAAGGTTCTGGAGTAGCGACCGCGTACCGGAAGACGTAGCGTTGGAAGGCCTTCCACAAGATGGACCGATGACCTTGTGAGGGCCGCGGGAGTCCGCTGGATGCAGAAAGCACAGAATCGGTCGAAGTGGCGGTACTTGGGGGAGGCCTATGTCCAGCAGTGGACGTCTTTTGGCTGAAATTATGTAAAAAGTGAGAGGAAAGATGTTACGCATCACACAAACATGTTAGAGAAAAATATGCATTACAATAGGCTCAAGAAACAAAGTCGCGGCCAGACCTATGATCTGATTATGATAATACACAAACAGTCATACCAATCTAATAATTAGTTATGGTACATTTGAGTCACAATAAAAAAGCAAATAGAGCCGCATCGTATCCGTGGTTTTATTACTTTTTAATTGACGGTAGCTTCGTACGTAATGTTGACGTAATAAGAAAAAAATATAATAATTAACTTTTAAATAGAGCGTGTTCATATTGGGAGACTTGCCTTGCCTTTAGTGTTGGATGACATGGAGAATTAATAAATATTAAATATTATTATCTTACATGGACACGGACTTATAAGTAGAGCAGGTATCTTAACTGATCTGCAATTTTAGGGCAGGCGGGAATTAGGGGTCACGGGCGCTTAGAGTGGGGACTCTGTCCGCCAACTGAGTGACCTCAGGGTAGACGGTACACGGTGGTCACGTGCTGTCTTGTACACTTGTACAGTTAGGTTTCGGGGAGGTCCTTTTACAGTCTCCCCAGAGATGTGCCCTAACAAGCGCTGCACAGAGGGGGTTCCGGATTGGTCTTTTGAGAGGTAACGGTGCCCCTTCCATGTGCAGATGGTGACCACCGGGGTGATTTTAGTGAGATAAAAATCCCACACTCCCCGGTCTTATCCCCAAAGTCCGAGCGCCTTTTGATGGTTTCCAAGCGAAAAAAAAAGTTTCTTAACTGATAATCAACACGAATCCTCACCACATTGAAGGCTCTTGCAAACATGCTCGACGCGAACGTTGTGACGCGATTATGGAAGTAAAAAATCCATGAAGTGTTCATAGAAATTATTCTACTGGAGTCTAAAAGATCTTTTCAATTGAATGTCTAATTACATCCAGCAATAACACGAAATTGTTGATTTTTGCAAAAAGATTTTTACGAAGCGATGTTGTTACTAATGTGCGTAGTATTACAAGATGCAAGTTGTACGATTTTAATCAAGTAGTAGATTCATAATTAAGACACAGTTCAGTCCATTTAATGCGCGATGTGGTAATTTTTTCCCAAAAACTACAAAATATTAGCACCCCAATTGCGTAACACACTTTCAAATGAGGAAATTCTTAATCCATTGCATAATATCTTTGAAAAATTTGTCCACTCTACAACATACATAACGCAATGAATGTTGTTGAACTATCAAAATGAATAGGATTGCCACCAGAAATACCTGAAATCACCTTTCTAATAATCTCCACTCTGGAATTCGTACCCCGAGCCCAATACAGACTAACTGTCTAGTTTGGGGCTCACTGGTAAATAATATTTTGTAACCTGGCTATAGGTAATATTTTAAGCTTCTCATTCCGTCTCAACTTGGTGTTAACCTGTATACCTGCTTACTGTATTACCAGTACCCTAATTGCGTAATACAACACAATCCGAATCTGTTTCAATTTGAAACAGATTGCTAATTCATTGCTTCATAAATTGGAAAAAAAAACTGCTTAACAACGTAAATAACGCAATGAATGTTGTTGAATTATCAAAATGAAACAAATTAGGCAAAATTGTTTATCAAAATAAGTTACGCAATTAGGGTACTAGACAGTAAACTATTTCTATTGCAAGTGTGACTCCGCTGGTGTCTGTCTAAATACACCAATTTTAAAAATACCCTAAGGCTTTCTGTATGACGCCGGAGCCGCACTGGCGCTGCGTAGATTTTACAATCTTTCTGAAATATTCCGATTTTTTTTTTCATCTTGCGGTACCGCGTCGTTGCGGCAGCGGTGCGACGCATGACTGATGTTCATTCGTGTCCACAAGAATGCGGTCCGGTGCCCATACGGCTCCCGGTGCCCGTGCATCTCCGGCGTCATGTACATGCAGGAAGCTTAAGCCCACTCTCACAATTAGAACAGCTAATCTCAAATGATAATTCCATAATCATTATCATCAAATCATGTTCTAGTATCATTAATCACTATATAGAGCATTACGGAAGCTTCTGCGATATTTACTGCTCGGTAATCCATCATCTGATTTTAATTGAATCTAAAATTATTGTTTTAATGAACATGACGTTTTTAGTCTTCACTGTAAATCTTGTGATTTATTATGAAGGTAAGTTATGTCTGGTTGTCAGTTAGAAGCAGAACATATGGACAAAGCAAATGATGGATATAAATGCCAATTTAATACTTGAAACTCATCGAATTTAATTTTCTGGTACGGTTAATAGAACTTGGCTTTTCAATATGGCGGTCAGGAAGTGACTGTTTCTGAACGTATTATAACTTTTATAGAGATATGATGAACAGGGTGCAAAGTTCACTCATCCTCCATTGAAAAGGGATGACCCTTCGACCAGACGGATATCGTGTCTGGTGGGCAACTACCCGACGATTGATGTCGGGAAGTTTGCTGATCGCGTGGTAAACTTTCCTTGCGCGATGTAGGATTTCACGAGACGTATAATAAAACGTTAGAACCACGATAGATCAATGTTCTATGTTAACCAGTTTGGTTTCCGCACTTAGTCTTTTAGGTGGTCCATTGTGTGTGGGCCATGGCGGCCATCGATAGTTATTCCAACCAGCCCACCTCCCTTCAGAAGTTGATCACTTTTCTTGGTCTGTTTAGAACATCTATGAAAGATCTGGGTGCTCCTTGGATTTCTGTTCTAATCTGGGTTTTTTTTTGGTTATGGCATCTCGTAGTTGATCTCTGAGATCATGACTACTCAACCGGGCTTTCCTGTCGGTGCCTTAAGCTACTACACTTAAAACCTCCAGCTAGGGGTTATTCAACTATGCTACTTAAAACTAGGTGAACGCTTGATAAGGGCACCCTCTGTGTGGTACGAACCTGGGCTTAGGGCGTCAACCGGAGGGAGGACATCAAGGATGGGACGGGCTGGATCAAAGTTTTGATCATTATTATTAGTCGGGGAATTTAAAGCTACGTGCTCAGCTGCAACAACTGCTGGCACTTCGTTATTGAGCAAGGGTCGGGGGGAGTATCATTTACTCGGGGACGCGGTCGCGATCGCAAAGGACCTCGGCAGCGAAGTCGGAATGACGGGAGGCGTCTGTTTTTGTACACTGTGCTGGTTTCCCTACTGCTCTCCTGGAGGAGGGTAATGGGGTCGTCAGGGTCGGTAAGGATTCACTTAGGGCGTCTAATCTGGGTGACGCCTGTGCATTCAAAGAACGCATACGCAACGGTTTTTTCAGCCATGCAAGCCTTGCACAGAGGACTGGCCGTCATGCCTGTTGCTGTTGACCATGCTTGATTAATGGACATCTAAGTTCAAGCTATAGTAAGATACTGAGGTATTTTGTTCTAGCCAAGCAAAAGAGGACAAAAAAAAATGTACAGTAACGACTCTACATCTCTGTTTTCTGTATATTATAATTATAACTTAATTATTTTGATGAACTTTGTGGCAGGTGTCTTTTAAGTCTACTAAAAAAAAAGGAATGACATCTATTTGCACTAAAGATGACGTTTAAAGACAAAATAAAGCACACAAACTCAAAAAATTAGTTCGAGGAAAATATACGTCACATCCACGCCTCTAAACCGCCTCATTCTGAAAATTGGAAAGTAAATAGTACTAAGAGAGCACTTTTCCTTTCCTGTTTACTGTTCCATGCACGTGCTTCACCACAAACTAGCACGTGTTGAATAAACAACAACTTAATCCAATTAGAAAACTAATTACGCAAAATTATTCCTACTACCATAATTACGTCTCAAGACAAACAATTTGTCACAATTTATCAGAGATATTTCTTAACAAAAAACAAAGGAATCTTTACCGCTTTTACCGTATAATTTTAATCAGTAATTAACGTCACAATTACATGCTATTACAAGAGTGTCATAATTAGTAATAAAAGCTAGTTAAAATGCTGTAATTATTGCATTTAGTCGCGTGCGGTCAGAAAAAAGCGGTTCTAAGCGGCTATTACCAGTTTTTACGAGTTTTCACCGGATCCCGTTTGGTTTATTTATGAGCGTGCGATGAATTATGTGTCGTATATTATAGTTTGAAAGTAGATTGGATCAAACATGTTTAATGTATACAATCACGATATTATCCCTACTTAGATTTAATTTTAAATTGTGGTTTCATTAGCGTTATAGTAAATCCCCCTATTCAAACTCAAATCATTTATTTCAATTAAACCATTTACAGGCACTTTTGAATTGTCAAGGAATCGGTCAGTCAGAAATAGGTATGAAGCTAGTTGCCCATTCTAAAGCGTAGTAGGTACCTATGGAGAAGAACGGGCAAGAAACTCCACGGACACTCTTTTAAATAAAAAATTGTTACAAAATATTGGTTACATCATTCATGTTGAAATTATACATGTGAGAACAATGTAGAAAGACGTGCACGTTAGAAGCGTCCGTAATAAAAAGATAAAAAAAGAACAATTCAAAAAATTAAAAATAAGCCCAGGCAGCTAAGAGATGACCAGTCCCAACTGACGGCGCCCGTTCACGAACATGACGCGTAAACACACTTTCTATAGCAATCGGAGGAGGCGAAGTCATAGGTCTCGAGCTCGAACCCAAGGCATGCACCTCGGATTCATGTGCGTATTGTACAATTATCACCTGCTTCAAAAATGGTGAAAACATCGTGAGGAAACCAGTATGCCTAGGAAATATTTCTCGACGGCCAAGTCAGAGGTTCGTGGGCGGCTTTAAAACTCTGACATCAGGTTAGTCACTAACCGTACGAAAAGAATGGAGATCACAATCGGATGGATTTTGAAGGAAGTTCCTAATCCATTTATTCATATGTTTGGATAAATTGCTCGATAACGTATGCAAATAACGCTAAGAATTTTGTTGATTATTGACAAAATTAAAGGATTTTGTAACTATGTAAGGGCCGTGCTATGGACGCCGCAACGGTGTCGTTGCGGCGTCCTACATACAAATATTAATTTTCAAGGTATACCACACGATGTTCTACGTCGCACCGCACGTACACCGTACTTGCAACCCGCAAGACGAGGCGGGGAGGGGTGTTTACGCGTTGTGTGGGAAATTATCAAATAACTCCTCCCGCTCTGGGCGGAGCGGGAGCGTGTCAGACTCTTACTGACTAAAACCCACCCGTGTTCCTTCGGTTGCCCTGTTGCCGGGGGCCACGATTTCCCTATCAGTTTTCTTCGCACCCCTGGCAGGCATCGGCCCTAGGAGCACCACCGCTCAGTCTCACCGTGTGACCGCCAATGCGGTGAAATCTTTGTGTTGCGGCGCCGCAATGCATCGTGTGAACAGGCTCTTACGCAATTGCTCGCTGGTCATAGTTTTCTTGTCATAAAAAGTAGTCCAATATTTTGTAGAATCGAAAAGCGTATACCGGAAGTAACTAACTTAACTTCTACAGTGCTATTCTGTAAAAGTCTCACCGTGAACGCTAAGGTGAAGTGAGCTGTCATTCCACCAAATAATAGGGATTGACACTGTTGACAGCTCACTTCACTTAAGCGTTCACGGTGAGATTTTTACAGAATAGCACTACTGGTCTTTTGAGATGTATAAGACCATACTTTAATGCTAACTGGTCTTTAAAAAGATTAATTTCTTCTAAGAAGAGTCTCTACCTAAGCAAGGATATGAAAATGAAAACAATTAATGTTAGTTTAATCAAAAGAGGAGCAGCCGTGCAACATTAAAAAAAAAAAAAATCAGCCATGCACCCTATTAATTCATTATCATTCATCATTTCAGATGGAACTCGTCACCACCATTATCCAAAAATCTGCTGAAGCCAACAAATACGGACTTCACCGACATGTGAATGTCGAGGCAATTCAGCTGCTAGACAACACGGACATAGTGCGTAGGCTAAAGAGAACTAGGTCATTTGAGTTATAGATAGTGCAATTCATGAAGATGCGCCCCACTCCGCGATTACTGTACTGTAAGCTGAACTAGTACGGCGCGGAGCGGAGTGGGGCGCGTTTTCGTGGATTGCACTATCTATAGTGTAGTGTATAAATAGTGAATAAATAATAGTAACAATGCTGTGCTATACGTGTAACATTTGAACAAAGTGTTTTCATTAATTATCAGACCCTAAGAAATTGTTACGAAATTGTGTAAAAGTGCAAATTGACACTATTCTTAGTTATAACATAATCTTTCTCGTAAAATATTAAATTAGAATTAAATTGCTTAATAATCTTTTAGGCTAGATTGTAATTAATTACTTAGAACTTTAGTTCTCGTTAAAGAAGAAAAAATAATCGTCATTTCAGCCGAAAGACGTCCACTGCTGGATATAGGCCTCCCCCAAGCACCACCATTTTGATCGGTTCTATGCTTCCCGCATCCAACGGATTCCTGAGGCCTTCACAAGGTCATCAGTCACCTTGTGGGAGGGAGGTCTAATTAATAACTTAAGAAAAAATATTTTATAATCAAATCCTCCATACTTAATTAAGATATCATAAAAAATGTTTTAGATCCGTCAATTACTGCCTAGAAAGTGTTCAGTTATTTGGATCAATGAAATATGATATGTGTATTTTGTATTATAAATATTTACGAACGCTGTGTTAACATCTGTAAAGGCATGTGTCGTCACTAAATGTTAATTGCTGGGAGAAATTTGTTAAATTATGTTAATCAGACCAATTAAAATGTTGTGTTAAGTGGAAGGTCGTGTGGAACTGAATTATTAGGTTTTTTATTTCTATAAAAATCGTAATCTTCAAAATCAAAATCAGAAGTAATTTATTCGAACGTCAAAGTTACATAAGACAGTCCCCCAATACGCCTACCCTTCACCAGTTTCTAGTGCTTTAGCTGGGAAGAAGAAGTGGCGCAACATGGGGAGTATGTTGCACAGCTATCTGTTAAGTTAGAATAATTTGGTCCTATACAATAGTATGCAAAGTAATTAAAATTGCAAAACAAAGAAACACAGAATATTAAATTAAATTATTTGCCATATTGTATACGACTTATTAATAAAAGATTATGTAAATAAGTGAAAATAAAATAAATTGACTTCATACCCCTTAAGCAAATCAATATTTATTTTAATATTAGTCCTGATTAATTTCTGAATTTGTCTGAAGTCCGTGTTAGTTACTATTCGCGTTTTTCAGAAAGAGAGACGATTCAGAGTTTTAAATAATATGTTATAGTTTGACCGAAACTGCTATCCCACGACTTAGGTCAATTTAGGCAGTTCGGTCTTTTGTTTCTTTGTAAACAAGCATATTACAAATTAGAGGATTATATCCAAGATAAGAATGCTTGGAAACATGCTGGTCCTGCTCCATAGGACAATTTTGAGTCAAGAAAAAATCAAACTAGTTGCTAATACACTGTATTGTTTTTATAACATTGATTTTACATTCTGTGATTACTTGAACTCACACACTGACTAATAAAAAATTTAGGAATATCGTATACTTTTACATGCTTGTAAATAAGTGAGCACCATGTTGGATACATGGTTCACATAATTAATTTATCTGTCATTGTTTCAATTTTAATTATTTTTACCTATTGTGGTATAGTAATCTTATTCCAGGTGCATCCGTCTTCACATAATAATATAATTTTTATATTTAATTTATACAAAATATTGTAAAACATTTTAAAAGAGTAACGGTGGAGTTTCTTGCCCATTCTTCTCCATACAAAAACTGCCTTTTGGAAGGGGCGACTAGAATCAATTTTATTTTTTGTAAATTTTGACGTTCCAAAGTGCCTTGTATGCCTTGAAATAAATTATTTGACTTTGAGACAGTATCTATAAAATATACTAAAAGCTTTAGTCTTTATCAAAAGATTTCTTTGACTTCATTTAAACCTTTTGCCTAAATAACCTTGCCCTTAACTTATCACAGAACACAATCTAAACATCCCAATATGACCATCGTAAACCCAAACTGTCCCACAGATAAGATAACACGTACTTTACACTAGCTATAAATAGCTGAACTTAATTTGTGCTATAAACATTAATATCTTGAACTTAAACAATGGAAAACTTCTTAATTACTACTCAATCGAAAACAAATTCTAAAGACTAGATTTTAGAATACATTTTGGTAGAACAAAAGCTGTTTAAAAGGTCATAAAATAATTGCAAGTGTTAAGGAATCCAAACTATGCTCTAAGAAAATACGGTTCATATTCCTTCGTTTAGAAATGGTGTACTCGTAATAAATTATTACCAATGCTCGCCTTTCCATATAATTGGCAAGCATTTTATTTAATTGATACAGTTTTTTATTTTATAATAGTTGTAAAATAAAGCGTGTAATTAGTTTACAAGAGCAGGTGTTATGTGTGAATTGTAGGTTGTAAATTTGTAAAAATAAATTGGCAGAAATAAAACGTTTCGAATCTTAGAGGGTGGTCCTTTTTGTGTTTCGAAGGACCAGAAAATTTAAGACGTGCTGCTGTTATAAATGTGTTATGAGCTACGAAGAAGTCTTTGCTGTGACCTAGTGAGGATATAGTCGAATAAGGCGATAAATAAAGTACCTAATTGTACTAAGCTTTTCCCAAAAAATATTTTAGTCGATTTTCAACATTGTTACCTAATTTTGCGACTGCTTTCCACTGGAATTTTTTTTAACCAGTGCACAAACTTAAACACGTGACTTTACTCAAGATTATGAACAACTTTTACTATGAGCCCAAACCTGGAATAGTGAAAAAAATATCAGCTGTTCCCTACATTTTGACGAGTTATTTTACCCTGCATACTTCGTACCAAATGTTTTATAGTCAACTAGCTTTTGTTCGCGGCTCCGCCATGGATGTCGGAAAATATCCCGCGGGAACGTAGTACCGAGATTTCATACCTAATAACAGAGGAAAAGGTCATTGTGGTCGCCCACGTTGCTACGCGTAATTTTGAAACTGTAATATCTTTTAAACTATTCATTTAAATGATAAAATGTCAGGCATATTTTAATCTAAATTAAATGCCCAATTTAAATAACATATTTTATTGGATAAGGATTAATACTATACCGATCAAAAAAGCTTCGGAAATAACCATTAAATTTTTATCAAATTCTGAAAGATAAAAATGGTTATTGTGGGTCATCTTTAGAAGATAGACATATGACTTTTTTGTTGAACTTTTTAAGATAAACAATACCGTAGAACATAAATTTGATGTATCTTTTTCGGTTAATGCAGCGCACGCCAGTAAAGCTCCAAGTCGACATGATTTTTTCCGGCTTCCTCAACAATAATATAATCGTCAAATTTCAGCTAATTTACACAAAACCATAATGGATTATATATTTAAACCTTCCGCATGAATCACTTCGTCTATTGGTGAAAACCGTTTGAAAATCCGTTCGGTAGTTTTTGAGTTTATCGCGTTCAGACAGACAGACGCGACGGGGGACTTTGTTTTATAATATGTAAGGTATAAGGATAACTGATAAAAATTAGAAAAAAAAGCAATCATTTATATACCTACTGTTCATGGACATTTCTTATATCTAGAATACCATGGGAAGACTCTTCACATCCACATCAAACGGAAAATAATAATACTATCAGTAAGCGTGCCCAAGCACCCAAAATCGTGCTTGCAATAATTTATTACATTTTAAACGCGTCATTAAGTAAATTTCTTACGTAACCGTGGCCTTAAGGATATAATCGTTACGATTCGATACTTTCATCGATACATTTAAATCGATATTCATTCAAAATTTGATATTAACCTTAATGAGCCTTGATGACCGTCCTACACGGCGATCAGGTTGGTTTGTTTCACTTGGAGCTTTGATATTGTGCTTGTGCTTAGTAAATTGGTTTCTTGAACTAACATTATTCATTTTGTTGTATTGGGGCCACCATGAGCTGTATTATGACGTGGTAAGGTCATTTAGAAGATGAACTAAACGAACGTGGTTAACAGTTATCTACTCAAACGTGTCCTTATCAAAAAAGCATAATTATTATAAGATTAAAGACTACATTGAAGACAAGGAAGTCTGGCAATAATTCCTTCTGCACATGTGGCTTCCCTGGTACCTCATTAACGGCATAACAATGTAAATGTCTATTATCTGCCCCCAAATTACGATGATTATTTTATTTTACTTTTTTTACATACTTCATTGACATAATCTTTTCAATATTTGACATTATATACCTACAATTTTCTATATTTTTTAAATCAAATTAGATTTGTTACAGCTGTAGTGGCAATCATGTCATTTGGTTTAAATAGGTCCTTATTTTTTATTATTTTGTTTATCTTTTATATAGATTCTTTTCTTTTGGATTTTGTGAATGTGAGAACGTTGTAGGCTTGTAGACTTGTGGACCATTTTCTATTTTACTAAGTACCTGGTACTTGTTGATAGGCCTACACTGTCCTCTCATACCTATTAACACTGTAATTTGAAAACATTGTAGAAACAATTTATTTTGAAAAGAGTAACCGTGGAGTTTCTTGCTGGCTCTTCTCCATAGGAAGCGACCAATTGGAACCGTGCACCTAGCTTCTGACGTTTCATAAGTGCCCATGTAGGTTTATGTGAAATAAAGTATTTTGATTTTGACTACAGAAGTTTAAACACTGACTTCACTCCCATGTCAGGGAGTGTAGTAGCAGTTGCATAATTTTTTAATACAGTTGTTTCATCACAAAATCTATTCTGGACCATCTGGCCCACCAAAGTATTGGTGTTGGCTGCTTTTCTCATTCTGTTTTACGTCGATATCATCGGCTTAAAACAGAACCAACCAACGAACCACTACTGTATCCCCGATATTACACCCGAATCTGTATCGCGGCACAATGATGACGTGTTATTTTATCAGACCCGTTGAATATCGCGCTCATTACTATATTGCTGGGTATGAACGCCCCTTTAGTTTCAATTAGGTACCCACGCTTCGGCATCCGGCGGGTTAATAGATGTACAGGTTGAGGTTTTTAGGATAGGATTAATTGGAGTGACTGTTTAGATCTTGATTTAATGTGGACGTCGCAAAGATGTCTTCAACCTACTTATTAATCATCCTTTTCTTGTTTTATTTGTGAGTCAAAGGGTTGACATGTTTAGATTTTTTCAGCTTAGGCGCTACAAAATTTGTATGACCTTACTGAAAGCCATGCCATATACTTACCAAAAACCAATCTAAGGTTAAATGTCCACTTTACAATTAAAACGCTGATCATAAAGTTACGCCTACGATACTTCTAAAAAGTGATTTCATTTAGTTTTCCATTCGAAAAGTCTGCAATCGACGAAATGACACGGTTATGCGTCTCTCTATCATAAATTTTTATTTGATTATCAAATCAGAAAACAGAAAGTTAAAATAAATAAACTAAAATTGGCATGAATTTAAAACGAATTGATTTTCTGGTACAAAATCAAATCCCATTAAGAAAATATTTATTATTCACACATGGGAATACTTACGAATCGGACCAAAATACGACATACATTGAAAATTTTATTATTTATTACTGGTTTCCGCAAACGGCTGGTCCAGTAGTTTTTGAGTTTATTCACTAAAAACAAAAATAGGTACAAATGTTTTTCTTTAAAATATTACTGTAGAGAAAAACGCTCGAAGACTCCATATAAAAATGTATACTAAAATACATAATGGCTTTATTGGAACACCCTATAAATGTGGACGTGAGGTGCTAAAGTCACGTTTCGGAATCGTATTAAAATTATGAAGTTTTTAAGTGAAATTTTCGTTGTATGCCGCCAATAATGACAGCTGTCAACGTACCACTGAATTTATGGTAAGAATTCGAAGTTTGATTTCTTTTTTACAGTTACAATTGCGGTGTTTTCAAAGTGCCAGTAATGTTAGAATCAGAGTAACGAAACTATATGTTTGAAATCTATCGGTACTGATGTAATTTAGAATCGATAGATATTGTGATATTTTTTTGCAAATACGGGATTCTTCTAGCTGAGATATTTGCAGGTTAACTGGTCAATTTCAAAAAATGCGGCGCTGTCCAGCATAATATAATGAAAATAAAGCTGACTAAAACATAATAGCACGAACAATTTTGTCAAACTCGTTACTGATTTTTTGTGAATTTTAATAATAAATAATTAGTAATAACAGTTATTATTCATTTGCATAAACGAAAATGGAAAATTAATTAATGCAAATAAAAGACGACATTCCAGTTCACATGTTTCTGATAAAACCAGACGTGAAATTTTGAAATTGGAACAAAAGAAATTGTGGCGGTCTTTTTGAACGTAGAACATGCGGTGACAATTTTGTTTGACAGTTCGAAATATAAAAATTGTTCTGAATCTTCTGTTTTCAAAAGGAAACAGGGTTCATATTCCAGTGACAGTTTAGTAATCAGAGAGCAACAATAAGTTTGTTTTTATGCAAAATAAACGCATCTGAGTGGTCATCTGCGGTGACAGCGATTCATTTTTAATTTCCATGTTTCTTTTTTTTTGTACGTCATTCGTAATTATGTTGTTCCTTGTCTTTGGCGACGGTTATCCGACATGTTGGATATTTTTTACTTTTTAAACCAATTAATTGGGATATCAATTAATTGGTTTAAAAGGACCAAATTAAATTTTGTGCCTCATTGACACCTTATAAGCAAATTACTTATTTTAAAAATATAACTTTACAGTTTTTAACATAACTATTTACTAGTAAGTACTAAGTTAAAAGACTAACTATCTGTATAAATAAAAATAAAAACAAAACGACACTTAGGCGTCGAAGAATTCGTCCGCATCGCTGTCATCCGGAAACGTGCCCAGAAGACTGGCAGCATTGCCACGTTGAATGGCAATGCTAATTCTTTGGCCAAAGTACGAGCCAGCCCTCTGGTCACGTGAAGTGTCGGCCAGTCGACGACAAATTTCCTTAAAAAGGAGACGCGCACTCGGGCCCCATGATCCGAGCGTTTCGACCCCAAACGGCTCAAAGCCGTAGTTACCCATAAGGTTACAGTATTTGCGCCGCTTGAGGGTCTCAGCAGCCGCAGCAGCGGCGCCGCTTATATCTGCATAGGCCTTAAGGGTATACTAGTCGGTCATTCATCCAAAAAACGTAGTATGGTGATTACTCGTCTGTTTGACGGTGTACATTCAAAACTAAAAATTATATCAATTCGTCTTGTCATAATAGCCCGGTATGGAAGTAGAATTGGAAAAAAAGTATTGGTTTGAAATCATCTTTGGGCGTAAATAATAACTGGTAGTTTTTCCATAATATCTATACGCCCAAAGGTCTATTCATGAAATTTTACTCACTCGTTTTCGTTATAAATCATCGTCTATTCCACTAAATAAATGTTGATGATGTTGTTGTTGTTGTTGTTAAATAAAAGTTAGGTGAAGAAGGCTAATGCCTTCTTCACCTAACTTTATAATTTTGCATGCTATGTTTTTATCCTAGCTAAACATGTTTGTGCCATGTAAATTTGTATATAACACCATTGTATACCATGTTTTACGAAAATAAATATTTTATTTATTTATTAAATAAAAACTAGATAAATAAATAAAAATAAATAAATAAATAACTATATTAAATATCATGCATATTAGCCACGCCTCCAACGAATCCGAGCCGTCGACTAGTGCAACCTTAAGTAAGTTATCTAAAAATCAATTTCCAAAGTAGGAAGTAGACTATAGAATCAAGTAACATGTTCATTTCTAAGCTAACGTATGTAAGATCACGGAACATACCCGTTTCCTTACACAGATGTTTCCGCACCACTTAACTTGAACTATACGACATAGTTTCTCACTTAACTGTCAATGGTACTATAAGTACCGTTATAGTTCACTGGGTTCACTTATTTTGTTGTGAGCTGAATGATGTTTTGTGGTTATCGGTGTAGGAAAACTGGCTAAAAGATCAAAAGACATTGCATACCTAACAGATTTACAATAGCAATGGCTTCCATTTTGACAGTTCAACAACATTCATTGCCTTATTTACGTTGTTGAGCAGTCAAATAGTCGAACATATGAAGCAGTGGATCAACAATTCCCTTCAACATCATTCAGATTGTGATTGAAAGTGTGTTACGCAATTAGGTTGCAGGTGTAATGCATTGGGCAGTGCCACTATCAAAATACCTAGTGACCATAGGTAATTTGAAGGTGCAACAATTTTTTTTTTATCTTTAGCTCTCGCTTTCCTGCAATCAAAATCTAAATCTAAATAAACAAATCTGTGGAAATGATGTCGTGAAAAGAGACGGAAGTGTGTCACAGGAAGCCGGGGAAGCGCGCGCTATTTGATTTGACCAATGAGCGCGCGCGGTGCTAGAGTTGGCTGTCAGAAACGACCTTGACGAGATTGCTTATTACCAAGGCGACCGCGAATTGGCAAACGTAAGGTAGGATGTCCTCAGGCTAGGTGGAGTGACGATCTTCGAAGGGTGGCTGGTAGCAGCTGGATGAGAGTTGCCAAGAATCGAGCTGAATGACGTGCAATTGGAGAGGCCTATGTCCAGCAGTGGACTGCTATAGGCTGATGATGATGATGATGATTACCAAGGTGAGACTTTTTATCACACCGTGGAAGCTCTTGGCCTTCATCTCACCTGATGGTAAGTGATTATCAGGCCGAAGGTAGAAGCGAGTCCTCACCCCTTCCTCCCCTTCCTCCTCTTTCTGGTGCCTTTAACATTATAAAGACATGAGATATTTCAGCTTAACCTGCTTTACGTCCGATAACCATTTTATAACAGGTGACTTCTCGTAAACATGGAATACCACCATATTGACAAAGGAAATGTTCGGAATGTGAAAACGAATCAAGAAAAGTTAAAACTCAAAAAATATTGAAGTTGAGGAAGCAAAATTATAAGAGCGATCGAGTTTGCAAGGAGCCATAAATACTACCCTGAAGTATGCCTTCCATAAATATACAATACCCACTAACTAGCTTAAAAACAACCCTATTATTTCACCATAATCATTATTTTTTGTAGTCGACCCAATAAAGTTAAATCACCCAGTTAATTTGCGAAAAATCAGACAAAAAAGAAAAAAAAAGCGTTCGATCGACACGACGTCCTTAAAAATCGAAATCTCGAAATTTAAAATCGTATTCGATTAACGTAACGGATCGAATGTTAACTTGACAATAATTTAGCTGGAGCAACAATGGAGTAATGTCTCCTACTTTTTGTCACCACCAACTTAACTTTACATACATAAACAACTTTATTTTTGGCGCACTAAAGCTTAAAGTTCCTCAATTCATGTGTAAAGGTAACGTTGTCGATGGCCGTATTTATAGTCTTTTGTGACTATAAGAGTGCCCGATAATGCTCAGTCAGTGTAAGTTATTTTGTACGGTGAAAAAAATCGCATCATATGAATAATGCTTTTGTCTCATTAAGCTTAAAAGGTGATCGAGGTGATTTAGTACCCCATCAGAGGTTACTGTGGGCGTTTTATGGGTTAACTTGCTGACGACAATTCATTAAGAAAAGAAACCTTTTATATATATCTAGTTAACGCTTCTCGCATACGTTGGGTTGTCAAATGGTGATTTACTTGTTAAGTGATGTATAGGGTTATCGGTATCAATAAAGAGATGTATGGTTTATGTGTGGGTGGCATTTTAATTACTTACTTGGGTGGAAAGTAAGGTGTTGAATATGGATTTGATAATAGTAAATTTTTCTTTGTTTGTTTTGGTTTGTAAGATTCTGGTAGGTATACTGCTGCATCTGGTTAGACTGGAAGCCGACCACAAGATAGTTGACAAAAGACTAGGCAGATAATGTTTTGGTTGCCACAGAGGTGATATTGATCAGACTAAAATGAAGATTGTAATATCGGCAGTGGTACCACCCAGCACTGGAAAAATTTATTTTTGGCTAAAAACTTTTCTCTTGTAGTTGAGGAACGACCATTAATCACCATGCCTGTCTACAGCATGTATTTGTGTCGCAGTAAGATGGTTGAAGTCGTGATATAGTTATATCCCTAGGGATATAGTTATATACATGAAAGCGATTGAACTGTCGGAGTGCCCTAATCTTGTTACTGCGACCAATTTCTAAGAAGTCGGAAGACCCTAATTATATTACTAGATCATGCTCGTTTCATAGTTATATTCCTAGTAAGACATTTATGAATTGCTTTCATATAACTATATTACGGTATATAGCTATATCCCTAGGGATATAACTGTATCACGGCTTCAACCATCTTCTTACTGCGACTTAAACACCACCACGAAAAATCAATTCTTACGTTACAATATGAACAAACGTGCCCACAGCAGTTATCAACCAGTAAACCGTGTCTATAACCTATCATAATGTACTTTTTAATGCTAATTCCCTTGGTCATTGCCGGTTCAATTCCCAAGGCGATTTACCCCGTTATGTCAACAACCCATGGTGCCACACAGCCCGTCCATTAACTGCAACCAATTTACACATATCCAGAAAACAGCAAGACATTAATAGGCAACAAAGTTACAAGCAACAATATAAATATCTCCCCACCTCCCCAAAAGGGGGTAAACAAACCGTTTAGAACAATCCTTGCCACCATTAACACGTGATGTCAATCACTTGCAGGCAAAGTGACTCTTTTGCCCCATTTCATGTCAATCTTCAAGCCGTGGTATCTAGGTAGCGGGTAGGGCGTCGATCTAAGATGCTATCGGCCAATACAATTCTGTGAACTTTTGCTGATCGAGTGTTAAGGGTGAGATCCGCCAACAATTTAAGTTCAGTAGAAACGATCAATACCCTAATTGCATAATACACGATCAATCACAATTTGTTTCGATTTGAAACAGATTGCTAATCCATTACTACTTAAGTTGAAAAAAAAATCTGCTCAACAACGTAAATAAAGCAATGAATGTTGTTGAACTGTCAAAATGAAGCAAATTAGTCGATAATTGTTTACGAACATAAATTACGCAATTTGGGTACTGGTTCAGCAATTTCCTTACACCAGTGTTTATCGATGAATACACCTTTTAAATTTTCATTGATATAGTGCTAATAGTCTCCGAGTAAATTATAAGAATAGTATGATATAATATCAAATGTATGAATCATCATCATCATTTCAGCCGAAAGACGTCCACTGCTGGACATAGGCCTCCCCCAAGCACCGCCATTTCGACCGATTCTGTGCTTTCCGCATCCAGCGGATTCCTGCGGCCTTCACAAGGTCATCGGTCCATCTTGTGGGAGGCTTTCCAACGCTACGTCTTCCGGTACGTGGTCGCCACTCCAGAACCTTTCGACCCCATCGGCCATCCGTTCTGCGAGCAATGTGCCCTGCCCATTGCCACTTAAGTTTGGCAATTCTTCGGGCTATGTCGGTTACCTTGGTTCTCCTGCGGATCTCTTCATTTCTGATTCGATCATGTAGGGAAACTCCAAGCATAGCCCTCTCCATTGCCCTTTGGGTGACTTTTAGCCTTCTGATAAGGCCCATTGTGAGCGACCACGTTTCAGTACCATAGGTCATCACTGGCAACACGCACTGGTCAAAGACTTTCGTCTTGAGACACTGTGGTATGTGGGACGAAAAGATATTGCGTAGCTTCCCGAACGCTGCCCAGCCGAGTCGGATTCGACGATTGACCTTTTTCTCGAAGTTAGACCTACCTAGCTGGACAATTTGTCCTAGGTAAACATACTCGTCCACAACTTCGAGCGTAGCGTCTCCGATCTTCATGGGAGTGGGTGTCACATGGGCATTTGACATGACTTTTGTCTTGTCCATGTTCATTTTAAGACCCACTCTTTCGGAGGCTCTACTGAGGTCATCGAGCATTGTACTGAGTTTCTCCATGGTCTCAGCCATGATAACTATGTCGTCGGCAAACCGAAGGTTAGTGATATACTCGCCATTGATGTTGATGCCTAGCCCTTTCCAATCCAGAACCTTGAAGACATCCTCCAGTGCAGCGGTGAACAGTTTCGGAGAGATAACGTCTCCCTGTCTCACACCTCGCTGCAGAAGGATAGGTTTCGAGGTCTGGTCCTGGAGTCGAACTGACATAGTGGCGTTTTTGTACAAACACTTTAGCACCTCGATGTACCGATAGTCGATCTGGCACCGTTGAAAAGACTGCAGCACAGCCCATGTCTCGATCGAATCGAAGGCTTTCTCGTAGTCCACAAACGCTAAGCAGAGAGGCTGGTTATACTCTTCGGTCTTCTGTATAACCTGCCGCAGCGTATGTATGTGGTCTACGGTGCTAAAGCCTTTACGGAATCCGGCTTGTTCGGGAGGCTGAAAGTCGTCAAACCTGCGCGCGAGACGGTTCGTGATAACTCTTGAAAACAGCTTGTAGACATGGCTCAGAAGTGTGATGGGCCTATAATTCTTAAGCAGGGCATTGTCGCCCTTTTTAAAGAAGAGTACCACCACACCTCTGTTCCATGCCTGTGGCGTTTGACCCTCGAGTATGACGGAATCGAAAAGCTTCTGGAGGGCCTTAAGAACAGGTTTTCCCCCGGCCTTCAGGAGTTCAGCCGTAATTCCGTCATCACCCGGCGCCTTGTTGTTTTTAAGTTGCTTCAGAGCCATCCTAATCTCGTACAAGCTGACGTCCGGGATGTCTTCGGTATAGTGTCGGGTCAATCTAGCTCTTGGGTCGTTTGCTAGATTCGTAACGGGGTTACTGGTTGACGTGTATAACTGTCCATAGAAACTCTCGATCTCTCTCAACAGCTCAGGTTTGGCGGATACGATTCTGCCATTATTGGTCTTCAGTTTCGCAAGCTGGCTCTGTCCAATAGACAGATCTCTAGCAAATACCTTGGAGCCCTTATTCTGCTCTATTGCGTACTTAATACGGTTCGTATTATAGAGTCGAAGGTCGCTTTTCAAGGACTTAGAGATCTGTCTATTGAGCCGCCGGTATTTAAGCGCATCGTCTGAAGACTGCAGAATCATCTCGCGCCTCTCCTCCATGAGCTGTAAAGTAGCATCAGAGAGCCTCTTGTTTCGATTTGTACGACGGGTCTTGAAAAACTTGGACCCGACCGTATGGACAGTTTCCACGAACCCATCGTTATAATCGTCCACGGAGCTCCCTAGGCACTCGAAACGATTCTGAAGTTCGAGCTGAAAGCTCTCGGGGTTTTGGACTTGGATCAGTGCTGGGCGGAGCGTAGACTTCATCAGTCGAGATCTTTCCAGCTTGATATTCAAGTTCAATGTGCCTCTTACCATACGGTGATCACTTCCGGTTTTCACCGCGTTGATCACAGAGACATCATTGAATACTTGCCTCTTCGTCGACATAATGAAGTCAATCTCATTTTTTGTTGCACCATCAGGGCTCTACCAGGTCCACTTTCTGTGCTCACGTTTTCAGAAGAAGGAATTCATCATAAAGAAGCCTTCCTTCTCCATAAAACTGGCCAGTAGGTGACCCCTGTGGTTTCGACGTCCAACTCCAAATTGCCCCACTCGCAGCTCATCATCGTTTCGTTTGCCCAGTTTCGCGTTGAAGTCCCCCATGACAACGGTGAAGTGAGTTTTAGAGCCATGCATGGCTCTGGAAATATCCTCATACATGGTCTCCACCTCATCGTCGGGATGTGACGAGGTCGGGGCGTAAACCTGTACGACCTTCAGCGAATATCTTGCGGATATTCTGAGTATAAGGTACGCCACCCTGGTCGACACACTCTCGATCTTCACCACTCACAAGGGACTTATGGACGATAAACCC
Source organism: Agrochola lychnidis (assembly GCA_963680765.1). Classification (NCBI taxonomy): domain Eukaryota; kingdom Metazoa; phylum Arthropoda; class Insecta; order Lepidoptera; family Noctuidae; genus Agrochola; species Agrochola lychnidis. The sequence continues at coordinate 22,665,368 of OY796866.1, forward strand.
GACACCACCTTGGGACTGCTGGTCGCCCTCCCGGAAATAGAGCAAGTTCCCGGATTTGAGGATTATCGAGTCCTCGCCCTATCTTCGGACTTCAGATAACCCTACTATACCCCATCGTAACTTGCTCAATTCTTCCTCGAGTTCGATGATCTTTTCGTCGGTCCGGAGTGTACGCGTGTTGTATGTTGCCAGGTCCAGTTTCCGGTGGTTATGGTAGCCGGATCTCTTCCGGGGATTCTTCGCACCCCTTGCCTCACCGTGGCCTTGACCGCTACCGTAGCCAAGGGCCGGTGGGCCGCCGGGCACTAGGGGCCGTTTCTTTCTGGTGCTTTTCATTTTTGGGGGGGGGGGGGGTATGCCATAATCGCCACGCTTGGCAGGCGGGTTGGCGATCGCAGTATGGTGTTAGAAATGCATAGGGAACGCTGCTGCCCATTTTCTAGTAAGTCCCTTAGTCGCCTTTTACGACACCCATGGGAAGAAATAGGGTAGTGCTATTCTTTAAGTCCGGCACCACACGGACAGTATGAATAATGATAATTAATATAACATAATGTAAAATGTATAGATAACTGGAATATTGAGTATGTTTATGTTTTTTTATTAAATTTTTATATCCATTTAATTGCCATGCCTTAACAGGCAACTAAGTTCTAAGAACCTACCTATTGTTAACATCTTCAAAATATTGTACACTTAGTTCGCAATAAAGAATTTGAATTTGAATTTGTAAATTGGCTAAGTACTAACAGCCGCTTGGGTCGATCTGTCAGGTTAAGCTACGCTTGCCGGGGTTGGTCCGTGGATGGGTGACCATTTCTACATACCGAGACTCCTCCGTGCCTCGGAAAGCACGTTAAGCCGTTGGTCTCGGCTGTCATTCAAGGATCTTTGACAGTCATTACGGGTTGTCAGAAGCCCGAAAGTCTGACAACCAGTCTTACCAAGGGGTATCGTATTACCCAGTTACTGGGTTGTGAAGGTCAGATAAGCAGTCGCTCCATGTAAAATACTGGTATTCAGCTGCATCCGGTTAGACTAGAAGCCGACCCCAATATAGTTGGGAAAAGGCTAGGCAGATGGATTGAAATTGGCTGTGTGACATTCGGAGGGATGGATAGACGGACATGACGAAATTATAACGGTTGCATTTTTGCCATATGTCTACGAAACCTTGAAAAAAAAACTGGTCCTTGGGTTCATAAAAATTGACTGCTACAGGTCTTCTCAATGATCGCAATGGGGATAATAGAACTATTCTTGGTAGACGGTTTGAAGATCCATCTTGCACGCAAAAAATATGACGTCAACCGTCTTAAACCAAGTCTGGAGGAAAAAAACAAAGGCATGTGCACTTGTATCGAACACCTGTCTTCTAATAACAAGAAACTACAATCACCAAGTCGATCTGCCAAGCTTATAAAAGCAATTTTCCTTAAAGAGTTTATCTCTAAGAACCATATCCAACAAAAGACAGGCCATGTTATTAGTTTCATCCATGTTCAAACAAGTAGAACGTTGGTTCTACCAGCGATCGTACTTAGATTATACCCTTGCTCTCCTCTTTAGGTATCTCAATCCGGTCCGTAATTACTTAACGAATTAATTAATCAGTAAGTAAATGCAGGCATGGCTCAATATGTTGAGTTGAAAAATAACTTTTAGCACTCAATTCATTGTAAAAAACATGAAACTGATACCTTAGGTGAATTGAATCTGCATTTCAAATTGATTGGCTAGGTGTTTAGTTTTACCTGACTCTGTCTGAATATTTTTTTGCTGAAAGATTTGCATGGAAAATGGCAGCAATTTATCTCATTCCATGAACGGGTTGGCTCTATTAGCTTACAGTTTTGCACTTTTGAAGTTCAAACTTCTTTAAGCGCATTGAGCGATTTTTGGTAGGGGGTTAACTTATGGATTTGCGTTACCGACGCGCCGTAGTGCTTTATTATAGAATATAGATGGCGCTGATACCAGTTTTAAGTTTTTACTTCTGTCGGCTGTTTCATGACTGCCTATTTTTTTTATTTTATGGATCAGTGATAGTAAATGCAAATGGCCCATCAGTCTCAAGAGATCTTTCATTATAACTGCAATGCTTCGTTGGTAAAGTTCTACGAGGATCGTAAATCTGTCACCTGAATATAAAATTGAACAATCTAATGTGTTTTTGTAATTTCTTCGGCACTTCTTTGTCTACTGTGCTGCTTTTTCCTACACATTAAGAAACCGAAAGACTATTAAATTATAGTGTTATATTTTTTTTCAGTGTGAATTTTAACTGAAGTAGTTTTTTGTAATTTAAATCTTATCCTCATATTGTGCCCTTACAGCGTCCATAGCTTTAAGCCTTATGTAACATCTTTTTTACAATATGGAATGCAATAAATGAATACGACTTACTAAAAGTGTTTTCCATTTTGAAAATTAGTTCTGTGTGAATTATTTAAGCTCAACTGCCAAACAAACAAACGTCCAACACTAACCCTATCAATTCCTAAAACCCACAACTATATGCATCGATCAATTAACCCGTCCGTATTTTTTATAACCCTCGCCTTAACCAGAATACTGGCGAGTTGGTACCCGCGTGGCTAACTCTTCTGTACACTAATTGTTTCTGAGGCAATAATTGCCTTTTCCAGTTCTAATGGGACCATTAAAGTTCCCTGTGAAGCTACCTTACCTTATATGAAGGGAAAAAGTACGAACCTTGCTTTGCCACCTCATGGCGATTAAAAAATAGAAAATTTATCGGCATTTTGATATGGTTTTATGGGACTTCGAGGTAATTATAATGATATGTGGTACGGTAAGTAAATTAGTCGTATTGAAATGAATTTTTATCGTTTTTATTTATTTTTATCACAGTTAAATAAAAGTCTTCAGTAATGTTAATAACATGCAATTCTGGTATATTTTCTTAACACATGCTAAGCTGGACTTCCATGTGGTGCAACCTTGAGACGCACACCGCACTTTATTATGTTCTAAAATTGAATTAAAATTTATGTCATATTCATAATGTCATTAATATTAATTTCTTTAAAATATGTTTTTTTTTGTATATGTCACCTAGCAGGTATTTTCTTCATATACATGTAATTCGTTATCATTTTAGTGTGCTATATCTTTTGTGTACACTAAATAAATAATTTATCTATCTATAGGAGGAGTTTATGGCTAAATAATAAGAGCCGATAAGCCGTTGGGCCCGGCTGTCATTCCTAGATCTTTGACAGTTGTTACGAGTCATCAGAAGCCTGAAAGTCTGACCCAGCCTTACCAAAGGGAATCGTATTAACCAGTCACTTGGTTGTGGAGGTCAGATAGGCAGACACTCCATGTAAAATACTGGTATTCAGCTGCATCCGGTTAGACTAGATATCTATACCAGATATATAAACCACATAGATTGTTCAATAATGGTGATGAAACGAATTAGGTAAACCATTTGAACGGATTTGACAGACGACAGATCACCTTAATTCTTTTTTTTTTTGTGGTTATTGACTAACCTGGTGTCAGAGTTTTTACGCAGCCCATGGGCCTCTGACATGGCTTCACATGCCGTCAAAAAATATCTCTCAGGCAGAAGATCACTGTTAATCTGGATTAAAGAAATACCTGTTCGTTAACTAATGAGTGAATGCGACGTATATGGAAAATAAATTAATTAACCTGACTGTCTTTATTTGGTTGAGTAAGTAGGTTTGCCTACCTACTATGTAGGTTTTACTTATCTTTTAGGCCAGTCGTCCACAAAGTTACTCAAAAGTAACGTGTTACAAACTCAAATCACCAATTTTGGATAATTTAGCTCCCTTCAAAATGGTTAAACTAAATGTTGCTGATCCAGGTCAAGAAGGTCGAGTTGATGAATGACTCAACGGACGCCGTCAGTTGGGACTGGTCATCTCTTAGCTGCCATAACTTATTATTATATTTTTTTACATAACATAACATAACATCACGCCTTGTTTCCCCGAAGGGTTGGGCAGAGGTGTAACCTGTAGTAGGTACACCCACATTTCGCCAGTTATGTTTTAAGTCCCATGTAATAGGGGGCGAGCCTATTGCCATTAACCGGGCACAAATCCAGACTCCGGGCTACTACTGAGAAATTCCAGATAGAAAAACCCAATAACACTGCCCGACCCGGAAATCGAAACCAGGACCTCATGCTCAGCAGTAGCGCTTGCGACCACTAGACCAACGAGTATCAATTACTGACATTATGATTCGTTTGGGGTCCCAAATAAGAATGTATGACAACACTATTTGATAGTTGTCCCTACTCCCGATATTTATAAATTTACCCATTCGAAAAATTTAATTCGGAACTTGTTTTGACAAATCAAATACTTTCGATCGGGCCCGCATCTTCGTTGACGAACTTTCGGCCGAACCCAATAACCAATTTTCAGTAAAAGATAGGTCACTATTGATAGTAAACAGTATAATTCTATCTGTCATTGAATGTCGTCCCACAATTCCCTAAGGTCCTTATTCTCTGACAGATTATTGGGACATCAAAACCATAGATAGATAGGTTTTTCTATCTCCAGTGTTGCCAAAGCTGGTCATAGATAGGTTATTGGGTTCGGCCGTTAGAAAGTAGACCCCCAGGAACGGGTCACTAATATTATAATAAGTGGTGCACGAATTTTTTATTATCTTAAAAATGAAAGCTCAGCCATTCTCCAAAATATTTCAGAAAACACGAAATATCAGTTTGTCTGATCAATCTCCTCTCTTCTTTTTAACAAGAATTTATGTATTTTGAGTATTAACCAGTGATTGTACGAAGCGATTGTCTCCAGAGGTCAGAGCAGCATAATATGCTCGTTGACAAGTATAATAAGCATCTAAATGTGAAGTAAATTACTATAGTGATGGTTTATTTTTATGGACACATTTTTTACATCGATATTTTTGATTTATCTAGATTTGTCGGCAAGGTCGGGGTTTAAAAGTTGTAAATTGTTCACAAGTTTTTTGTTTTGAAGTGAAAACTTCTTTAGGCGCGTTCGGCATTTTTGAGATGGGAAAAAACAATTGAACTCGCGACACTGTTACCGACACCAGCTTTTGACCATTAAAAAGACATCAACGCGCGATACATTTTTTTTGGGATTAATGACATTCTAAACATTGAGACATGACAACGACATGATTGACATTTCCCTTTTTTACCGACTTCAAAAAAGAAAAGTATTTCCTGCTCAGTAAAATTATTCAAGTTTTCATCTTTGTCGGCACTCCCGGAGTGCCACTGGTTGTTTTTGATAGTCTTATTATTATTTATTTAACAAACAAAGTTAATAAAAAATAATAACTTAAGAACAATGCCCCGCAAAACCGTTTTCCGGTTTTTCCGTTTGTTTCTTATCCGTGTACCGTTTGCGGAATTAGATGGACCTGATTCCCGGACCGAAAATATATTTTTTAGATCATAATTATTTTGTTTTATTTGTCATAATTTTATTCATTACTCGTGTTATTTACATCCATAACTTACATGTTTATTAAGTAAAAAGGTTGTTAACACACTGCGTTAAAAATTCGGGCACAAATACTGCTTCCTTGAGATCCTGCCCTTAATTGTCATCATCTAACAAAAAATCTAACCAATTCAATTAACTATATGAAATTTAACTGCTTATGTAGTTCTTTCCCTCCTTTTTGTATAAACATGTACATATTATTTTAAGACTGTTAGCTTATTTTTGTAAATATTATCTTAAATAAAGATTGACAAAAAAAAACTATATAAGTAGGTAAATCTAAAAATATGTAAATCAATTGCCGTGCGTTAGTCTCGCAAAAACTCGAAAATGGCTCGACCGATTGTGATGAAACTTTGACAAGCTGTTTTGTGCGCGCCGGAGAAGGATCATAAAAAAAAAAAGAAAAAAGCATTGCAACGCATGCCGCGCATCAGCTAGTTAAAAACAAATAACACATTATGAAACCTTTACGTCATAGGATCGCCAAGGCTTACAGATCTAGTAATCTTTCAATAAAGATAAAAATGCTGAGATTAAATCTTTTTAAGATAAAATTCTCGAGTCGAAATGTTAGTTGCTATACTCCTCCGAAACGGCTTGATCTATTTTTATTAAATTTTAAATGTGTATTCGGTAGGTCTGAGAATCGGTCGTAATCTATTTTTCATACCCCTAAGTGATAAGGGAGTTCACCCCAAAAATTTATATGGCAAAACAACGTTTACCGGGTCAGCTAGTAACTATATCCGATAGGGAAATCGTGGCCCCCGGCAACAGGGCAACCGAAGGAATACGGCTGGGTTTTAGTCAATAAGAGTCTGACACGCCCTGTCGCTTCGCCCAGAGCGGGAGAAGTTATTTGATAGTTTCCCAACCAAAAAAAAAGTAGTAACTATATAATATTGTAGTCAATTTATTTACACACGACACAATTTCTGCAATAATTCAAATAATACAAAAATATTTTTAAAGTTGCGGACATCACACCTCAACGAAGTGTAACCACGACCCATCCGCAATGTCAACTAGACACAACCGTGAGAAACAACAAAACGTGAAACAGTAAAATTCCCAGATATTTATCTATTCCTCACAGTCTCCGTTTATGAGCTATGATCCGTTCTACTGCCGATTTATTCATAAATACGGCGCGATATCGAGATCTCGCTGGGTCACGATCGATTGTTAAAATCGCTTAAATTGAATATGTATTGGGTGGATTGGTAGTTTCGTGTATAGTCCCGGTTCAGAGTGACAATGTTTTGGATTTTGTGGAGTTGTTGTATTTGTGTAGGTGGCGTAGCTACTGGTAATGATCTATGAACGTCACAATCATATAAATCATAAGTGTTATGGCTTTATGTATTTTATCTAGACTTTGACGTTGTCTCCAATCTCTCTCTTGCAGATCAAACGAGATAACAACCAATGAAATCCATAGTCAACAAGTCAAAATGGTCAACAATATGCACGGTTCTAAAATATTTGACCAAAAGTGTTATGGAGAAGAGGCTCTTGTTTTGGCTAAGTAATAACAGCCAAGCCGCTGTTGGTCCGTGGATAGGTGACCATCTTTACATACCAAGACCCTTCCGTGCCTCGAAAAGCACGTTAAGCCGTTGGTCCCGGCTGTCATTTGTAGATATTTGATAGTTTCACGAGTCGCCAGAACCCCGAAAGTCTGACAACCAGTCTTACGAAGGGGCATCGTATTACCCAGTAACTGGGTCGTGCTGGTCAGATAGGCAGCCGCTCCATGTAATATAATATTCAGCTGCATTCGATTAAACTAGAAGCTGACCCCGACCTATTTGGAAAAAGACTAAAACGAGCACTGCGGCTCTGTCTCGCATAGGGTCGCAGCATTATGCTGAGCGATGGCCGTTTTGCGTGGATGTGACGCATATTTTGCCCCAACTTATTCTTTTTCGTTTTGTGTTCGTTCTTTGCGTCATGTTTACCGCAAATTAACGTATTTTCTTTGTGATGATGGAGAAGAGTCATCATGAAACTTAATGAATACTCGGAACCTATATTGTTAAGACCTTTGAACCTTAAGTTAAAATTATTGACTGAGACGCTACTCCTTAGAAATGAACCATAGATTTTACATAACATAACATCACGCCTCTCAACCCCAAAGGGTTAGGCAGAAGTACCTATAGTACAACTACATTTTTAACCAGTTATATTTAAGTCCCATGTAATAGGAGGCGAGCCTATTGCCATCAACCGGGCACAACATCCAGGATCCAGGCTGCTACTGAGAAATTCTTATTTGAAACACCTCATATTTGGTAAATCCAAAAGTGCACACCTCATAACGCTCATAAAATATTTAAACGACTTTTCATGAAGTATGTTTTGACTGCTATTTATTTACCCATTAATCTGGGTAAAATTTCTCACCTCGCAATCTTTACGTACTGTCAAAGACTATTTAGGTTTGCTTTGTTGGTTGCTAGGCAACGGAAGAGGCTCGAAGTATAGATAAAGATATTATAAAACTCTTCACAATCGAAACTCTTACGAGTCACTGCTCCTAAGAACATTTGTTTACAAGTTTACATCTCGCTATGCCAATCTGTCCTACAATACTGTATAAGTGTCTGGAGCAGTGCCGCCAAGACAAGTATGCTGGAGCTGGAACGGGCCCAGCGGGCTGTCCTCAAGGTACTTCTGGGTAAGCCGCGGCGTTTCTCTACTGACGAATTATATTTAGAATCTGGGGTTTTACGTGTACGTCAGCTATTCATCCTAGGGTCACTTCTAAACCTTATAAAAGTCAACATAGAACGTTCTAGCAGCAGTAAGAGGGGTAGAAAAATAGCTGAAAAATTCCCCCTTCCAAAAACAAAAACCCTCTTTGCGACCCGGTTTTCGTCGTATTTACCCAGACGGGTGTTTAATGCTATAAGCAAAACGTTCACTGTACCGAATAACTACTCTGAGGCTAAAACTAAATTAAAAGAATGGTTGCTGGGCCGGACTTATGAGGAAACAGAAAGTTTACTTTGCTGCACATGTTAATACACACTCTCTGAAGGAATACATACCCTCACTTACACTCACACCACACACTGTTACTCACCTTAACTGTTTTTGTATGTATAATTTATGTTATTTGTTTTTTGTACTTAAATTATTGTAAATTTAATAAGAACTATGAATAATAATATTGCGCTAGCAGAACGCATTAAAGTTGTTAACTTTGTGTAGTGTTTGGGTCACCAAGATACAGGCTGTGCCTAGTTTGGGACCCGCTGTCTAATTCTAAGTCTTCTGTTAGTGAGAATTTCATACCATGCTATTTAGGTTGTAAATTTATGAACTTTGTGTGAGCTAAATAAATGAATTTGAATTTGAATATTAGTTAGTTTTTTTATTAATTAATATAATTAAACTACTTTGAATAAAAGAGCCATTTTCAATAGGAATCCTTAATGGCTGAAACGAATCTATTAAAAAAATTGGTTTCATACATTGATTGACGGGATTTTTTTAATTAAAACTATTTTCATGTTTTTTTCATTTCTGCTGCATGTAGATACATTTTTGAAAAGTACAGTATTAATCTCCATTAAATTATAAAGTAGGTTCTGTGTAACAGCAGGAGTGTAACAATAAAAAACAGTTGCAGAAAGGAGGCAAAACAAATTTTTCGATCGCAGAGAGTCGGCGTTCTCACTTTCCACCTGACGCAGGTCCTCACCGGACATAGTTGCTTCGGGAAGTTCTTGTTCAGGATAAGGCAACGCCCGGGTATCACCACTGTGTGGATTGCCCGGAGGACACGGTGGAGCATACGGTGGAGATCTGCTTGGCTAGGGCGGAGCATCGCCGTGTCTTCGTAGAGGCGATCGACGGCGGTGATTTCTTGCGTCCGGCCCTGGTTCAGGCCATGGTATGGAGTGAGAGGAAATGGCAGGCCGTCACCTCCTTCTGCAAAGCGGTAATGCTCGCGAAGAAGGAGGCGGAACGCGTGAGGGAGAGGCAAACTTCGCGCCCTCACGCCCCTAACCGCCGCAGGACACCTCCTGCGGCGGTTAGGGGCGTGAGGGCGCGAAGTTCATCACCATGCCCTGGGTGTCGGGAACCGCAAGCCGATTTTTGGCTACCGTAGGCGCGGGCTTGCGGACGGTGAGCAATGGGTAGCTCGCTGTCCGATAAGGACCAAGCCCGGGTCGACGGCGCGTTGTGTTCCACGCGCGCCTCAAAGAGATGTCAGCAGAATTGACGGGTCCGCTAGGACCAATGCCTGCCGGGGGTGCGAAGAAAACCGATAGGGAAATCGTGGCCCCGGCAACATGGCAACTGAAGGAACACGGGTGGGTTTTAGTCAGTAAGAGTCTGACAGCCCTCCCGCTCCACCCAGAGCGGGAGAAGTTATTTGAAAATTTCCCACACAAAAAAAAACAAAAAAAGAGCGCTCTCTATTGCTTCGCATTATGAGTCGTTCAATAACACTTTGCCGACCTGGGAATCGAATCCAAGCCTTCATGCTCAGCAGTAGCGCTTGTGACCACTACACTAACAAGGCACCCCTAAGATTTTATGGCAAAATAAATGAGAATAGATGGCCAGGCTAACCATCAAAGCTATCCCACTGTCGACCATCGATCAAAGCTTACCCCATAACTAACGTTAATAATCAAAATTAATTAAATCATTGTCCTTAAAACCCATCAATCGTCACACGAATCGTATATTTAGAACTAATCTCCCATCACCTGGTCCATAAATCCGATGCTGGACGCATTTGCATGCGTGCAGGTATGTATGTATGGGGCTACTAACTCAGAAACGTAACGAGACTGGCCTATCAGTCTAAATCTCACAGTGGACCGCTTCTAAACACACAATGCATAATTGTCCATTAAGATGTTGTGGAGGTGGAAAACTGAGTGTGCCTGTGGAGGTGGTATTTTGTTACGAAGACCTAGATAAGAAGTACCAGAGTCTGAAGTAACTGTAGTAGACAAAAAGTAGAAGGCAGTGGGTATTGAGTTAACTAAGCTCGAATACGATTGAAGATAGGTAACAAGGAGAACTGTTAAGATTAAACAAACCCTTCGTTTAAAGAAAATCTTCTTCTAAATGGTCTTGTAGCGATTATACCGCCACATAGAACTACGTACCTATCAAAGACATAACGTCACACAAATCCTGCATCGAGCAAAAAAAATCTGCTGTTTATACAAAAGTTCAATACCTAGGTACTTGACCAAAATGTATGAAACAGCAGATTTTTTTTTCGTGATTTCAGAGTTGCTCCCATAGTAAAAGTTGTTTATATTCATGTGTAGAACACCCTGTAAAAATTTCGAGACGGTAAAAAAAATCATCCGGTATACAAGATTCTGAGTTCAACGGGCAGTTGCCCGCCAGACACAACACCCGTCTGGTCGGAGGATCCTCCCTTTTCTATGGTGGATGAGTGAACTTTACACCCTGTTCCTCATATTATTAAAGTCTATTCAATAAAATATAAGCTATATTTCACTGTTTTTTAGATCATGACTTTAGAAAAAGTCCTAGTATTGTTAGAGGTTACTGAGCTGATCTTGTATTATGACTCCTCAAATACCTAATTGAAAATTACGAACCCGAAGAAGTGTGGTGTGAGAACAAAAAATATTGTTCCTTACGGCCTGCATTCCAAGTGCCAAATAGAACACTTTACTTTTAAACCACAAACTACCACATCCATCCCTTCCAACATCGGCCCAATATTCCAATTGTTAAGGTCAACAATTTTATGGAGCCCCACAGTCCCTTAATGATATGATTGTTTTCATTATAATTGGACCTTACAGTCATACGTCCAAAGAAATTATTGGACATCCAACACCCTTGATTTGTAGGAGTATTTTTAATGAGTGCACTCAAACTGTCCATTGTTTGGCTAAGATTGATCTTAGCTTAGACTGGGGAAAGTGTCTTTTCTTCAATCTGCTTGAAGTTTTTTTTTTTTTGTTGGGGATTTATGAGATCTGCGTTGAGAGTTTATGGTTTTGTGAATAGTATTCTAGAGCTGTCGTGAGCTACAATTGTACATTGTTGCATTCTATTATATATTGTATCTCTACAAAATTACCTATGCGTTCTTCAGACAAAGTTTCTTAAGTAATATTATGAATTAAAAAAACTGTTACTAAGTACCTAATAGAGAATGCTTCAATATGCTGAAAGTGGGCAACGTCGCAAATAAATGTCAAATGTTTCGCTATTTTGATAAATTTGGCAATATTACTGTATGGAAATAAGAAATGTGGCTAACTAGTTCCCTAGAATATTAATAATGTTTCCAAATACTTTTTTTACATCTAAAACGAAATATTTAGTATTAAGATATTGCGTTTCGTTATTAATTTTCTAGGGAACTAGTTAGCCACATTTCTTATTTCCATACAGTAATATTGCTAAATTAATCAAAACAGGTAAATATTTGGCAGCTATTTACGATGTTGCCAACTTTTAGGATAAACCTTATTAAAGAGATCGCGCGTAAATCGCGTCATCATGACAAGCTCTACGAGAACACAGTGAGATTTTTACAGAATAGATTGGTTGAAAACAAATTCGCATCGCCTACTCAAAATCAAAATTGGAACATCCGCTCTCGTCCACATATAAAAAATATATGACCAATAATTGCATAACGATTCTTCATTTGTCATTTTAATATGTTTGTCCGCCACTGCCGGTGGTCCCGCGCGTTAATATGAGGCGTTGCGATTCGTATCATGCGATTAAACGCGATTTATTCAGTTCTATAGATTAATCGCTCGTTGTGTGTGAATGGGTTGTTCTGATTAGGGGATTAGTTACAATTAGAATAAAGTTAAAGCGCTTTGTTTAGTATGGTACATGATGTTACGCACGTATTTGTTCCGGGGTTTTTGGTCTCCATCGGAGCCCTTATTCATAAACTTGGTGATGTTACAAGTACCTATAACATCATTGGTCAGGTAGGTAGATATATTAAAATGATTTTCACGAAAGCAGAAAGCACAAAAAACAGTTAATTCGGGACATGTATAATTTAGGCAAGATTTAAGAAATTATCAGAACCATTTTCAGCAATAAGTTTCATAGCTACACAAAACTATAGCCTAAAGACTAAGGTCTACAATCAGTGCCTCCTGTCTGTTATGATCTACGGAGCCGAAACATGGACACTCACGGTACGGCTGGTCCATAAATTTAAGGTTGCTCAGCGAGCTATGGAGCGGGCTATGCTTTGAGTCTCTCTGAGGGATCGAATCTGGAACGAGGTGATCCGGCAGAGAACCAAAGTTATCGACATAGCTCAGAGAATAAGCAAGCTGAAGTGGCAGTGGGCCGGCCAAATCAGCCGTAGAACCGATGACCGTTGGGGTACACGTGTTCTTGAGTGGAGACCACGAATTGGAAAACGTAAGGTAGGACGCCCTCAGGCTAGGTGGAGTGACGATCTTCGCAGGGTGGCTGGTAGCAACTGGATGAGAGTTGCCGAGAATCGAGCTGAATGGCGTACAATTGGAGAGGCCTATGTCCAGCAGTGGACTGCTATAGGCTGATGATGATTATGATGATGATGATGACAAAACTATAAAAAACCAAAGGTAGGATGATTAATTTAATCTTACGATAGAGGAAAATAACAACGTTTATATAATTCCAGTATCGCAATCAGAACATCGAAAACGGTGAGCCCTAAAATCAAGTTACAAAATGACCTGTCGAGTTGGCTCCGATTAAAATATCGATCTCATTTATAAAACTGATAGGTATCGATACCTTTTTGTTATTGTATAACCTTGACTTCATATAGGTAGGTAAGACCAGTAAAATGGCTTCTGTCTCCCAGTTTAGCTTGAGCCGTGGTGAAATAGGGAAACTATTTTCTTAAATTTTGACATAATCGCTGACAATTTGTAAAATATTAGTAGCACTGTGTTAATAAACACAAAAAATATTTAATATTTTAGACATGCCCTACGTAATATTATTTTACGTTTGACATTAAAATTGATAACGCTACGCGATCAAGAAATCTTCCTTTCATCAATTTTACTATAAACATAAAATTCTTCGAATTTTAAACTGCAAATTTAACATTCATTTTCGTAAAACATGGCGGTATTTCAAGGCGTATTTTTTTTAATTGCAACCCTGCTGTCCCAAGGAATCAACTCATACAGCCTACGGTCTTAACTGAAATAAATGTTTCCGTGAAGTTGTAAGGTTGTATTAACTCACGTAGGTTCTTTCAAAATCAATTTTCTTGTTTACACTGACGACTAAAAGGGGGTATTCGAGGGCCATTACTTAGACAGGATGGTTACTTGATAGGGTTGGCCGGCGGCCATTTTGTGAATTTATTGTCAGATTGATGATGAGTTTTAAACATTTCATATTTTCATACACTTATAAACAGGTAATTAAGAGATATTTTGGTTATGAGTTTTTGTACAATAAAGGAGTTATTCAATTTAATCAAGAATAATTTACGGTTTTTAATAATTAATGAAACTGGAGAAACTAGCAATAATTCATAGAAATATGCATAATTTTTTTGATTATTAAGGCTAAACCAACAAACGATAAAACTGGCAACACTATTCATACACATAAATAGACAGTTCATGTCAACCGCTTCCAAAAAAAAAACTCAAAACGTCAACCCTGCAAACGCGCGGGCTTTTCTACGAAAGCACTTAAAACAGATCCCGATAACCGAATTTTTCAATTAAGTGTCATAATCGTACCAGACCTGGTACTTCGCGGGAAATTTATTATTTTAACATACAATTTTGGACGTGCAATCCTTCATTACACACATTACGTTCCGGTAAGAGAAGCAATTGCGAATGTGTGTATTACAACTTTGGATTACCGAGAAAGTACTGCGAGTGTAATTTCGATGTAGCTTTTTTTTGTTATAATTTAGTGAAAATCGATGTCTTTGGTTTTTAAAGGTTGACTTTTTTGTTGTTTTGCAAAGTCATTATTGAAAAAGTGTTCCATATTTTTTCAACTCGATTGCTTTTTTCATATAAGTACATAATTATGTTTATACGAGCTGACCCCGGCAAACGTTGTTTTGCCAATTATTTGTTTGGGGTGGACAACCCTTATCACATAGGGTATGAAAAGATAGTAGCCGATTCTCAGACCTACTAAATATGCATTTAAATTTGGTAAAAATCAGTAAAGCCGTAATTTCGGAGGAGTAAGGTAACTAACATTGTGACACGAGAATTTTATATATAAGATATTTTAATTCTAGACTGCGGATTGTAGTGTGCAAATATGTTAACAATAGTTATTTATGCAACTGTTGTATAAATAAGAGGTATTAAAACACGGATGTGGGGATAATAGTGTCACATGAGTGTTTTAATACCTAATTATAGTTGCATACAAGACTTTATCTACACCCATGATATGAATTCTCTATAAAAGGTTCTGAAACCATACTTAGGGTGTTGGACAATATTGTTTTCTCGACTTTTCTGTTAATAATTGGTTGGAAATGTCCTTTGCTGCATTAGAAATATTTGCTGGTGTGTTATTAAAGCTTGTATCACTTATTTTTGTAAACAATAAAGTAATAAAATTTTGCAATACTATTATCGAACAAAATTGGCGGGATACGACGTGAATTCGAATAACCTATAAGTTTTTTTTTTTTTTTTTAATTACGGCGCTGTGGTAGTAAAACGCGCGTGCATGACAATGTTCTTTTTATGATATTCAAGTTGCATAGTGAAATTTAGTACAACATTATCACACTCATTTGGATGTTATTATGGTTACTATGATACTGGCTGTTTTAATGTTGGCAATAAGCTAACTGTTTCAAAAACTTTTATAGAGGTTTTATGGCATGAGTGTAGATAAAATTGTTTAAAGACTGCGAAAAATGTTAATTAGTCTGCTAGAATCTAGATGAAATTATAATTTGTAGTTACAAAATGGACCTTTTTTTTACTTACATACCTGTTTAGTATCAGTATTTTGAAAATTACGAAACAATTGATAAACTCATCAACATGCTCTTTGTTCATCGAAAATCTACGTGCTCAGAATTAATAATAACCTTATTATCGTTAAATAAGATAATAAGCACACCACAATCATGACACCGTAATGAGAATCGACATATTTTGCATACTTTGACACCTTCAAAAATGTGAAGGCGAGAATTATAAATGGCTGCAATAACACAGACGTGTAATTTAATAAAACTTGACATAAAAATTGCTAATATTTTGTACTGAAGAAATGAATTTATTACATATAATTTTTGTTTATATTTGTGTCGGGGAGGTCCAAAACTATTATTGGGTAATTTTCTCGTTGCAAAATCACCACAATTATATTCATTTAATTGTCCGAAAAAAATAATTATGACGTCAGCTTTTTTAAATAGCTACGAACCTACAAAACAGTTTTCCTAATATTTATTTAATTGCAAGGCCTTTGCCCAGTAGTGGGACAATAACGGCTAAGAAAAAAAAAAAAAGTGCAAGTAACCTCAGCACTCCTCAAAAAAAAAACTGGCTCTCCGGGAGTGCCGACGGAAGTGAAAACTTGAACAAGATCGCCTTGGTGGAAGAAAAATATTTGTATAGAACATTGGTCCGTAATCTTATCTAAATAAAGAGCACAGTCGCGTTTATAAAAATGAGGTGTCGCTAACGGTGTCGCGAGTTCAATTGTTTTTTCACATTAAAAAAACCCAACGTGCTTAAAGAGGTTTTTGCTTTAATAACCCTGACCCGGAACAAGACGTATTTTTTTTATTTCTATTAAGAATCTTGCAATGTCTGCGTAGTGGTGAAGCTAATTATTAACTCCGCCACCGGTCTCGCCGACAAAGGTGTCCATCCCACTACCGCTTCCGCAAAAATCTATTAGAAAATACCAATTTTAGCCACGAACATTAACACAATGTGAATGTACGGTGTGATAGAAGGCCATAAAAAAGATGAGCAATAAAAAGTGTCCTCTCCTACCTCGTTAAACCATCGGCCAATTTGCCTACAATTATCCCCTTAAGGTGCCGTCCCAATGTTTTGATTAAAACTTTTAAAACTTAAATCGAAATTCTCTTTTTTAAACGCAATTATATTTTTGACGGATATTTATTGGGTTAACTGCTTTTGCTGTCAGTTTTCATGGTTGCCGGAAGTCTTTTATTTTTTTTCGTCTAAATGGTGGAGGAAAGTAGTAGTAGTATTTAGATATTACAATAAAAGGGCAAATTTTTAATCGAAACTCTTTCCCATTTTGCTTTCCTAAAAATATTATAAACAGTCTAATAATAATGATTGCGCTTATTTTGTGAACCTCAAATAACTCCTATTTTGGGGTCCTAAAAAGCAAGTAACTGCGAAGAACTTGAATGTAGCGCTCGTCGGCCGCTCCCGCTGCACCGCTCGCTCGGCTCGCGCACATTTCTAAACTAACCTAACCCATTTGGTTGGGGTGCCCTAGGTTATTTATAATATTTATGTCAATAAGTTTTTAGAGGATCACTTAAATATTCATCATCATTTCAGCCGAAAGACGTCCACTGCTGGACATAGGCCTCCCCCAAGCACCGCCACTTCGACCGATTCTGTGCTTTCCGCATCCAGCGGATTCCTGCGGCTTTCACAAGTTCATCGGTCCATCTTGTGGGAGGTCTTCCAATGCTACGTCTTCCGGTACGTGGTCGCCACTTAAATATTGCCATATTAAAATAGCATATAATTTGGTTGACATTCAGTTAAATTAAATCAAAACTAGCTTCTCTAAACCTCGGTCACCTTACTATGGGAACTGTGCCTAATTCCGGCATTGAACAGCATTAGGATGAGTTAATTTTATTCAAAGGTGTGCGAACATTTTTTTTTAGTAAGTAATGGATCCAATTATCTACTCTACTATACATTCTAACAGCGAATAAATTTTCACGCCACCCGCGCCCCTTCAAGTCCTAAGCCAAATATTTTTTAATATTTGGATAGATCATGACGAATGATGAATAAAAAAAAACGTGTGACACTCGGGGACTGCCGCGATAAAGCTATTGCATAGCATTTGTATCCTCCATACTTCCTATTTGTCAACGCTATACTTGGGATGATGACGTGATGACATAAAACAAAAATTACGTTCCCATGACAACGTGATGTTGTCATGGGAACCGTCATTACATGGTAGGCGGAGTAGGGGGTGTTAGGTTTTATTTTCGTTACGTTACGGAATTTCTTGACTTGGTCCCCGCGCTCAAAGCCCGCGATAAAAGCTATGCAATAGCTTAAAATTTCGACTTATTAAAAAGTTACGCAACAATGCGAAATTTCGCGAGTAATACTCGTTGACTCACAACTCAAAGTTTTTACTCAAACCTATAAAACC
Source organism: Agrochola lychnidis (assembly GCA_963680765.1). Lineage (NCBI taxonomy): Eukaryota > Metazoa > Arthropoda > Insecta > Lepidoptera > Noctuidae > Agrochola > Agrochola lychnidis. The sequence continues at coordinate 22,683,277 of OY796866.1, forward strand.
CTTAATTTTCAAAAGATCGCTCAACACTTTCTTAAACTTTTATAATTTTCTATTAATTAAACAATCCCAGACAATTTCTCAGCCATATTTCACCATAATCTCGGCCCGTTCATTCAAATTATTGTATACGCAGATGCGACTCACAGCATGTCCTGTTTAACTTAAGGCCATTGTTAGCTACAGTGACAAACGTTTATATGCTATGAGCACGGAATGGTCTAAGAATGTTAGACTGCGTCGGAAACTGGGTGGTTTTATTATCAAACCTAGCTTCTGCCCGCAACTTCGTTCCCGTGAAATTTCTTGTTTTAATATAAAGTACAAAATAGGTTAAAAAAATATATACATACATATAAAGTACTTGGGCGACCGAGCTCTGCTCTGGTGAAAATAGAGAATGCTCAGTTAATATTATAGTAAAGTACATACTAATTCATGTATAATACCTACAATTTGCCAAACTAGTGGCAATGGGCAGGGCACATTGCTCGCAGACCTTGTGAAGGCCACAGGAATCCGCTGGATGCGGAAAACACAGAATTGGTCGAAGTGGAGGTGCTTGGGGGAGGCCTATGTCCAGCAGTGGACATCTGTCGGCTGAAATGATGATGATGACCTACTTATGCCATGCTGCCATGGTAGTAGGTACTTACTAATCCCATGCTGCCACGTCATTATTATCATGTCATTAATTATCTTGTTCTAAACTTTGGGTGAACAAGCTCTGCTCGAGTGAAAATACGGAGAAAATGAATTTTCCCAGATATGAGACCTAGCTAGATCGATTTTTCGCCCCCTATATTGAAACTTTCATCGAAATCGTTAAAGCCGATTTCGAGAACGTGAGTACCAATAAATATAATTATATTTATAAATAATTAAATTTATATATATACAAATATTGCTCGATTAATAGTATAGGAATAAATCCTATGACGCTCGGCAATACTGTAGCTGTATTGTAAAAGAATTTTGCGGAATCTGATCAGAGGTTCCGAAGATTGTCATATTTATAAGTTTTAAACTTAGATCCGTAAAATTGAGAAAACATTTTTTTCTAAATCATTTGACGTTTTCCGAATTTTGGCCGTACAGAGCACGGATTATAGTTTTAAGTGAAAACTACGGAGGGATTCTTAAAAATTTATTTAACTTTATTTACCCCATTACATAACATAACGTCACGCCTTGGTTCCCCGAAGGGTTGGGCAGAGGTGTACCTATAGTACACCCACATTTCGCCAGACATGTTTAAGTCCCTTGTTGAAGAGGGCGAGCCTATTGCCATCAACCGGGCACAAATCCAGACTCCAGGCTGCTACTGAGAAATTCCTGATAAAAAAACCAAATAAAACTTTGCCCGACCTTCGAATCGAACCCAGGACCTGATGCTCAATAGTAGCGCTTGCAACCACTAGAACAACGAGGCAGTTATTTATATCGTAGGAATAATTTCCATTGTGAGATGACCAATCATACTAAAATGATGTTCATTCCAAGCTGTTTCTGACTGTCATGTTCGACTTTTATACCTAAAATAAATCGTTCCTTAAAAATTAGTCACAAAAAACGTACTAACACGATAAGCAACATCTAGTTATACTTCATCCACATCCATATCAACACACGTAACAACATAAACAAAACAACCTTAAACCTAGACCTTGATAACATACATATTCAACACCAACAAATGTTTGGAACCAACATCCATGTTGGTATAGTTGACAAAAGAGATTGGTATGCAAGCAAGAAATAAACAGCTTTGCATTGCGTTTGCAATATTGCAAATTAGATTATAAGATACACAATAAGTCCTCATCTCTTCTATATTTCTTTTGCTGTGCCCAATAGGATCCACGATTGTTTCTTTTCAAATGTTTACCACCTAAGCACATACATTGTGGAATGCAATAAAGTATTGAGTATTGATATTTTATAACTTTTAGCTGTTAGAGTTAGCAATGACAATGGCAATGACACAGTTTATGGAACGCAGGAACTTAAGGGCTCAAAGAAATTTATTATTTACTAGCTGACCCTGCAAACGTTGTTTTGCCATATAAATGTTTGGGGTGGAGGTGGACCATCTTTATCACTTCCTACCCTACCTACCCTACCTATCCTATCTTTCAAGTTGGATCAAACTGCACACGGTGTGCAAATTTGATTAAAATCGGTTAAGTAGTTTAGGAGTCCATCGCGGACAAACAACGTGACACGTAATTTATATATATTAAGATTTTACTTATTTATTTTTAAAACACTTTGTATACCTATATTATACTTTGGTTTTAGCCACACAACGAAAACCTCTCAGGGTTTATCTGTGTGCTGGCGAGCCGTTCATTTAAATTTTACAAAAAATGGCGACCACGGAGAACTGAACTGACTCCCCACTAGCACCCCAATTGCGTATCGTACTTTCTATCACAGTCCGAAGGATTTTGAAGGAAACTCAGAACCTTTTGCTTCAAATTTTGGAAAAATTTGTCTACTCGACAACGTACATAACGCAATAAATATTGATGAATTGTCAAAAACAATGGCATTGGGATTATGAGTTTGTTACACAATTACAATTAAAAAAAACTTCCCGCATACCTATCTCTTTCGTTGACTGTACATAAAACTATCGTGAACATATTTGCAATTAATATCAACACTAATAAATAAGGGCTCGGATAGCTGCGACGATAATATCACACATGCGACGTCGTGCGTCGTCACGTATGGAATCCCTTTATTTATGTCAATATCAGATTTCAATTTATGATCGTGTGTTGGTGCTCTTGCAAGATATGCTAACCTTCCTACATGGCGCTCTAGTAATATTAATGATATGTTGTTTTTAATGTCCAGCTGGGTTGTAAGTGACTTTCTTTTACTTAAGTTTGTGTAGGTATGTTTATCTTGTGTCTTAGGTCCTCACCGGACACGGCTGTTTCGGGAGGTTCCTGTTCAGGATAAAGTGGGAGGAAACGCCCGGGTGTCGCCATTGTGTGGATCGCCCGGAGGACACGGTGGAGCATACGGTGGAGGTCTGCCCGGCTTGGGCGGAGCATCGCCGTGTCCTCGTGGAGGCAATCGGCGGCGGTGATCTCTAGCGTCCGGCACTGGTTCGGGCCATGATACGGAGCGAGAGGAAATGGGAAGCCGTCACCTCCTTCTGCGAAGCAGTAATGCTCGCGAAGGAGGAGGCGGAATCGTGAGGGAGAGGCAAAGTTCGCGCTCTCACGCCCCTAATCGCCGCAGGAGACGCCCTGGGCGTCGGGAGTTGCAAGCCAATTCCCGGCTACCGTAGGTGCGGGCTTGCGGATGGTGAGGAATGGGTAGTTTGCCGTCCGATAAGGACCAGGCCCGGGTCGACGGCGCGTTGTGTTCCACGCGCGCCTCAAAGAGATGTCAGCAGAATTGACAAGGGAAATCGTGGCCCCCTGGCAACATGGCAACTGAAGGAACACGGGTGGGTTTTAGTCAGTAAGAGTCTGACACGCCCTCCCGCTCCACCCAGAGCGGGAGAAGTTATTTGATAATTTCCAATCCAAAAAAAAATAAAAAAATGTTGAAAAGTCATTTATCCATGACGTTGTACCTATTTATAGATGTCTTGAAATTATTTAGTAGTTTAGGCTCCATCCTAATTTATAATCATAACTAATATTATAAATGTGAAAGTGGGTTTGTTCGTTTGTTACGCTTTCACGCTAAAACGGCTGAACGGATTTGGATGAAATTTGGCATATGGGTAGACCATAATCTGGAGGAGGACATAGGCTACTTTTATTCTGGATCGCAGACGAAGTCGCGGGCTGCTGCTAGTTATTCTATATAAAATCAACAAATTCTCATGAGCAAAAAAAAAAAAAAAGAACTTATGTAAAATTGTTTGATGTCAAATAGTGCAGTTGCTCTAATGGCTGATTTATATATGTCACCGTAAAATTATAAACTTCGTTAGTTTATAATCTATCGGTATTATTTTCGTTAGATTACAAACTGTCGAAAAATTGTGAACTGCGACAAATCATTTACGATTTAACGCATTATTTTTCGATAGTTTATATTATATCCATGAGAAACGAGCGCAGCAAGCGCTGCCGCTACTGCGGCAGCGCTTACTGCGCTCGCTCGACTCACGCGGTTGGTCACAGTTCTAACCTAACCTAACCCTAATTTCACCCAGTTCACAATTTTTCGACAGATTATGATCTAACGGAAATAATACCGATAGATTATAAACTAATGGTGCTCACAATCTTACGGTGACATATACATTATTAAGTAGCCAGTTTACTTCTAATAGCAAGTTATGTGCCCGTTGGTCCAAAAGTGACAGTTTTTCATTGTGATGTGTCACATCTACCTCACTAAAGGCTATCGCAAATAGGCGCAACGCGACTCTAGAAAAAAAACTAAGAAAACTTCACTTATAAGTGACAGTTTTTCATTGTATTGTGTCAAACTGGCGCCACGGTTTCTAAGAAAACTACACGGTAGAATAATTACCAGGGTCGCGTCCCTCCTGTTTGCGACAGCTTTAATGCAAATGTAATAATGTACAGAAGATTGACGTTTTTAACCGACTTCCAAAATGGAGGAGGTTATATGTTCGTAGCGTATATTTGTTTTTTTTTTATTTATTTTTTATGTATTTCCACCGATTTCTCGGTCAATTGTGGACCGATTTTAAAAATTCTTTTTTTGTTTGAAAGGGTATGCCTCGAGGTGGTCCCATATAAATTTTATTAACTTTGCTTGGATGGTTTTTGAGTTAGCTTCAATAATACGTATTTTTTCCCACTTAGTATGTGGATGATATGTTAGTAAAAAGTGAAAAATAAAACTTTATACAAAAAAAAAAAAAACAACCGGCTTCTAAAAAAAACACTACAAAGAAAAAAATAACTTTAGAAGTCGGTGGCAAAAAAAATATATTTCAAAACCAAAGACACCGACTTCCGAAATTAAAGTTATTTTTCACTTTGTAGTGTTTTTTTGGAAGTCGGTTGTTTTTTTTTTGGAAAAGTTTTTTTATACACTGACATTTGCAAGGGTAGGCTTCTTACTTTAAAACTTAAATATTATTCTTACCGATAGTCGCAGAATCTTTTATATTTAATCGACTACCTACTGTGTAATTGACAAACAACAAATATCTCATATAGCTAATAGCAGAAGCGATTGCTCTCTGTAAATTTATTAGCCCCGCTGGATATTTGATTCCCAGCCACAGTAGATATACGCAATCATTTGAACAAATTCACAGACGTGCAAATAGGTATAATTCTGTACCTTCAGTGAAAAGTGATATATCTTGACTTATATCAGTTTTAATATTCTTACACTAAGTTTAACAGTAAAAAAATGCAATTTTTTGGTCTAATTGGTACCCCTCTAAGATTAAAATAAGAGCAAGCTTATTTTGGTGTAAAGTGCTCTAACTAAGCATTTTTTACATTTATTCATGTGTAATAAAATACATTTTAAATAATATCAATGTGAACCGAACAAATATTTCAAGTACCTTAATGTATATTAATACAAATGTATGTGACTCTTACTACGCGATCTATGTGAATTAGTACAAACTGATATATTTACACATAATGATACAACACCAACCAATGAATAATGTGTAAAATGGTTCAAGTCATTTTAAGTTAATTTACACATAAAACGACTTTAATATATGTTGTGTTAGGTGATACAACTGGATTTCTTTTAAAATTATAAAAAAAAACTATAAATATTAATCTGTTTCTTCTTACACTAAATCGTGCTTGAATATATTGTTTACCAATGTCAGTAATCCGTACTCATTTTAGTGAAGTAGAAAAAGAGTCAGATTTTTTTAAAACTTTAACATTAATTTTCTCAAAATCACGATTTTCCAGTTACATCACTTTTCACTGAAGGTACAGAATTCTACTTAATATAATATTATAAATGTGAAAGTTTGTGTTTGTATGTTTGTTACTCAATCACGTAAAAACGGCTGAACGGATTTAGATGAAATTTGGCACACAGATAGTTGATAACCTGCATTAATATATGGATACTTTTTATCCCGGTAGTATGTTCCCGTGGGATAATTTCCGACATCCACGCGGACGAAGCCGCGGACGAAAGCTAGTAATGAATAATTCAATAATTATGAAGTTCACTGGCTAAACTAGAAGCCACCTTTAAAATGCACAATATTTAAGTCATAACATCACGCCTGTAATCCCCGAAGGGTTAGCCAGAGATGTACTTATAGTAAAGTCATGCACATCCACATTTTGCCAGTTATGTTTAAGTCCTATGTAATAGGTGGCGAGCCTATCCGTCAACACCAACATCTAAATTGCAGATGCCATTCCTGATGCATGTATATCATAATGATTTGTTAAAGAATAAGAAACTGTTTGATAGGCACTATCTATAAGATAAATTCAATAGAATTGGTACAGCATCATGGAATTATTTACCAAATAATATTTTTACGGGGACATATCTGAAGGTGCTGAAAAATGTAAATACTAATTATAAAGCTGTTTTATTAATAAATTTTTATACATTCTTATTCCCATTGTGTATTAAGAATGTTTGAAGAAGAACAAATTAATGTACTAATTTACACAATCATAAATTTACATATTTTCTGCGTAAGAAATGGGTCCTTTCTTGTCCCATGGATGGCACGCTAAGATTAACGCGGTACTATGATTCTCAATTACCATAAAGTGCAACACTATGGGCTATTATGTGAGACAATTGTCGTTGAACACTTTGCTTAGATAGACTAAATTAAAGGTTTACGTATACGTAGCCTGTCACTACTCCTTAGAAGTTTAGACATGGTTACAAAATTGCCTACTAAAATTAAGTCAATTTACGTCAAGCGCTGATTAATTTGACAGGACTAAACTAAAATTTATCTTCTGTCCTTTTATTAATGAAATAGAAAAAAAAGATGCACTGAATTTAAATTTAGTTTAGTTTTTGAACAAGGGAATCGGCACCATTGTTTGCTTAAAAGGAGGCACCAGACTCTCTCTCATACCTATTAACACTGTAATTTGAAAACATAGTAGAAACCATTTATTTTGAAAAGAGTAACCGTGGAGTTTCTTGCCGGCTCTTCTCCATAGGAAGCGACCAATTGGAACCGTGCACCTAGCTTCTAACGTTTCATAAGTGCCCTTGTAGGTTTATGTGAAATAAAATATTTTGAATTGAATTGATTGAAACCCTTTTTTGTAAACTGAAGCATAAATGAAAATATTTTTATATTTAAAAAAATTAAAAGAGACCATAGGGTGAGACGAGTGAGATAGGGGGGTTTGAGCTCACCAACGCTCTTTAACCTATATGTCGACGGGTGGATTGGTAGGCTCAGCAGCATCAAGATCGGTTGTCATATAGATGGAGTCTGTGTTAGTAATATCAGCTACGTAGACGACATGGTGCTGCTGAGTGCGTCAGTCTATGGCCTCAGAAAGCTTGTGGCTATATGTGAGGAGTATGCCGACTCACATGGCTTATAGTACAATTTGAAAAAAGTGAATACATGGTCTTTGGGGCCAGGGGTAGGTATCCTGTTTATGTACCACCAGTTTACCTTAATGGTATGCCATTAGAGAGGGCATACAAGAATAAATATCTTGGCCATATACTTTTTCCTGATCTCAAGGACGATGATGATATGGAACGGGCGCGAAGGGCCCTGTCGGTTAGAGCGAACATACGAGCGAGCTCGTAGACTTGCTCGTTGTTCAGTAAGCGTTAAAATTACTCTATTCAGAGCGTACTGTACTTCGTTTTACACCAGCAGCCTATTGGCTAGATATACTCAAAAATCGTATAGTGCCCTCCGCGTGCAATACAACAACACGTTCAGGGTACTGTTGAGGCTGCCCCGCTACTGCAGCGCATCAGGGATGTTCGCGGACGCACATGTGGACTGTTTCTTTGCCACAATGCGTAAGCGCTGTGCGTCCCTGGTGCGTGGGGTGTGGGGCGGCAACAACAGTATCCTGTCTCTAATTTCGACAGCCTGCTCGGACTCGACTGTCCGTACGTGAATCGCTGCTGCGCCATTTCCCATGGAATGGTGCAGCCGCGGTGAAGCGTCGGATAGTACTGCCGATGTGTATAGTGTACAGTAATTTGTTTGTTTAGGATGTAGTTTGTCATAGTTACTAACATAGGATAAGTTTTCTAACAAGTGAGTCATTGTTACTTAAATAAATAAATTGAAATTATTGTAACATCAATATAACGTTCCATAAGTTCCTTTAAACCCATCTGCACAATGTAATGGAGTAGGTATTAATAATTATAACTGGTCATACCGAGAATGCCTTTATCGTTCATGGCATCATCACCAGTGTTAATATTCTGGCTCACCGACCTATGCTACAGGCAACAAAACAGGATAACCATCGTCTTTATCATTACCAGCTCAGCCGAAAGAAGTTCATGGTTGCAATAACGATCACCCTCATATAACCCGTCGGCCTTCAAAGTAGGAGTGATCAGACATCTTCTGGGTACGCTTGTTCTATCGTAGACCTCATCCATCGCTTTCCACCAGGCGAGATTGAGGTCCAGAGCAGGTTCATTTAGCAATAAAAAAACAGTGGCACTCCGGGTGCGCCGACAGAAAACTTGAAAAAAAAAAATCGGCACCGCAGTAATCAACGCGTTGATGTCTTTGACTCCACAGATTGTCTGTTGGCTAGTAAAAATACTTGCATAGAACATTGATCCGTAACGTAATATAAATAAAGAGCACAATCGCGTTTACAAAAATAAGGTGTCGGTAACAGATCGCGAGTTCATTGGTTTTTCCCATCCCAAAAATGCTCAACACGTCTAAAGAAGTTTTCACTTCAAAAAAAAGATCCTGCTCTGCCCGCATCTTGCGAAAACTATTGGCATATACACACATCAAAAAAAGTTTGTGATCACTAGCAAAAGCTGATATATTTTTAATATTTAACTTTATCAAGAAAAAGTGTTTACGTTATATCTTTAACAAAATAGAAATACACTGCTTGAGATTAAAAAAAAAATATTAATTTTTAATATCAAATATTGAGTAATTCAATCCGAAACAGAAATTTGATAGAAAGAAAAAGATCGTTTAACCAAACTTATATAACAATTTATTAATAGAAAGTTTTTATTTAATACAATATAACTCCTCCTCTGGCTCGCACACATGCGGAGATCCTCCTGGGCATGCTGAGGATCAAGTTATCCAGCATTTCTTGCGGTAACCTAAGCAATAAAGCTAAGCTTATTTATAAATTTATATTTAATAGTCTTAAGAAAATTTTGTAAGTAACTTACTTAGGGAAATGATGGGGCTGACATGACCTGTTAATGGTACAAGTCCCTAATAAATAAAGAGAAAAAAAAAAAAAAAACGTTTTTTCAAACCGATCACAAACTTTTTTTGATGTGTGTACTCGTCTAATCTAATCATTTCCAGAGCAGGTGTAGCATGACTATTTTTATCTATAGAGAGATATTAATTTGTTTTCTTAATTTTTGTTATCGTGCCTTAGAAATATTTCTACAATCTGTAATTTTGACTCTCCTTACTCCAGTTTCTGCGGTGTTCATGCTACAGTTTTACGAAAATAATCTACGTACAGAGGAATATTTGTCCCATCTCCAACATATTTACTCTCGGCCACATTCGCAGCGGTAGGAACAAATACAAATGGATCTCTCACGGGTTTGCTTATTGAATATTATTGATATCAACATGGGAGGTGCCAGTTTATTCCCTTTTAATTGGAACCATAAAACCGGCTCCGATTGCTTTGCTTTTTGATTAAAGTTATGTCAATGTGGTGGAATAAAATATAATGTCATCGGGTTGATTAAAAGGTCGATGCTTTCTGGAATCATTTTGAATGAAGCTGAATGAAATGTCGTAGTTTTTTTTAATAGTTTCAAATTGAAACGGTTATCTTTTTATTGGATTGGCAAAGCAAGATTTATTTTAATTCTTAACTAACTAATTCAAAATTATTTTTATCTATACTGTGATATTCAACTCTTTTCCAATTGGTATTTGTTCATTGAATGATCCTCTGCTAAAAAAACAGTTACATGTTGCTTTTAAAGATGTCAAAGACAGGATCTACATACTGACTGGTATTGTAGTGAATGCAGTTATCGTTTAGTATGAATCACTAGCTTATAACGATTAAAAGAACAAGATAAGGAGAATCGAACCATATAAAACTATCTATAAAAGGCAAAACGCAAAAGAAATTAATGTTCAAATTTGTAGCAAAAAGCAAGCGTCAAACTAACAACATAATAGTTCATCTTAATCAATTAAACACAATACAGCGCTAATACGCCAATTAACAACAAAAACGTCAGCGGAAACATAAACAAAAGGAAACATTATAAAAACAGGTTGATAACGAACAAGTTAAAGCTACATGCGACCATTTATATGGTGGCCGCGAAGCTTACAAATAGCTGAACAAATCGCAATAGTTTATATTGAACGACCGCTTAGGAATCTCACACCATTTTGTATAGAAACGGTAATATCGACACTTGGGACTTACTAATATCTTACACTGCTTCACATGGGGGCGGGTTAAGTTAGAAACATGAGCGGGGTGATTTGAAAAGGAAAAATAGATAGATAGAATATTCTTTATTATGTACACCATATAAATTACAGACATAAATATAGAAATTTTACATTGGGTGACACAATGGGCGGTCTTATTGCTAAAAGCGATCTTTTACAGACAACCTTTGGATGGATTTAAATGGAAAAGGAGAGACAATACTGCAGGTGGTCAGTGGTGTACCATTTACATATACAACAAAGAAAGAAAAAAAAAGGTTGAAATCAAATAAACACGCATAATATAGAGATACAGAAATATGCTCTGTTAGTATGATTCCATCCTTAGGATCTTTTAGATAGTCAAGCCATTATATTTATCTATCAAAAGATAGGTAACTGAAACATTTACCTACAACAGTTGTTCATTTCTAAATAAATTATAATTTGATTTGTTATAAAAATATGTAATACGATGGATTAGGCATTATTTTCATTAAACCTTTCCGTTAATTTATCGTGATTTTTTTCGACAATATTTAAACAATCAACATTGCCATCTTTTCCATTTCTTAATTTTTTGTCTCCTTAAACTTCATTCCACCCAAAGCTTCAACCTTAGTCCACACCCGACTCACCAAGATGAATGGTATACATAAAGGCATGTGTTTTTCTCACCACGCTTCCCCACAAGATATGTGTCCAGGCAAAAAAGGTTTCCAATTAAAAAGATATAGGGACCCATTACGATGAGATCTTCGCCCGATATCTGTCCATTTAATTCATATCTCACGTCTTCTTTGAAATTCAAGAAACTGGCAACAATGTTGAAGAAAGCTTGCAAGAGAATGTTGTGCTTATTAAAGACTTTAATGTTTTTAGTGGCAATTGTTTGACGTTTATATTATAGGTGAAAAGTGGTTTCTGGATGGCTTATGGTACCTTGAAAGACGAGTTATTTTGGGAGATTGGTACGTAGTTAAACTTTGTTGTAGAAATCTTCGGTCATAAACTTCTCCATTGCCCATATTCTTCGGTTTTGTTGCTTCTAAGATTGTAGAATGTACTTCTGTGATCACGGTGGAATACTTAATGTTCCTTTTTCTATTTAAGTCCATCCAAGTGATATCTATCTAAGGAAATAAATACAACTGACTAAAATAGTGGTGGTCTTATAAATCGACTTACATATATTTCCCATAACGGGCTTGAAAAAAATATCTTGTATTCCAACTAGATCATAATTTCAAATTGCGACACTATTATCCAAGTTAAACCAACTACGTATCTAATTTAAATAATCCTATAAATAATATCATTAAATACACACCAATAATTCCTTTTAATCTGACGTGGACTTTCAAAATATCATTAAAAATGATCTTGAATTTCCCTTCGGGTACATATTTGTATGCTTATTGAGAAGCTAATATGGAATCGATAAATAACTCGATACTAGAACATGCAATCGAGTAATAAATAAACGTTGGATATAACAGATAAGTATCGTTTTTTTACGATGATTTAATTGGTGTCATTAACGTCTCTAGTATTGATTACAATTTATTACTTTCTAGTAATATGATTTAAAGTCTTATTTTTGTTGTCTGTGAGCCATTTTTCTTTGTTTGTAATGTACCGATCCGTTCGTTTATTAGTACCGGCTTCTTGCTTGTTAGAAAAACTGTCGGTATCTACGTGTGGAGTTGTGTAAGGGAGAGTAAATAGCTCCAGTCTGAAGTTATTACCGTCGTCGTCCTTCTATTGCTATTCGTTTATAGTATTCTAGTACTTTAAAATAGGTGTTTTATTTGCATGAATATTACAATACCTTGCCACTTTCTCTAAATACTTGTAGTCTAATAATTTTTTTTCCAAAATCAATAATTTATTAAGGTTTATTTTTAGTTCTTCGGATTCAAAAACTATAACATGAACAATATAATTATATATATGTATGAACACACATGGTTTTAATTTCTAGATCAATATTGGATGGTCTAATTAAAATAAGATAGGTAGGTACTACATAATGTTTATTCCACAAGTCTCTACACAAATCATCTTACTTATGTATATGTGGGAATGGTAAAATTTCCACCTTCGTATAACCTTAATTTCGTTTTAATATTGGACTACCAAACACACAAAATTGGATTGTCATGTCTTCTAAATCGATTAAAGACGTGTCCAGATCATTTAACAAGAACTAGTGCAATAAGACCCAAATTGAAAGCAACAAATAAAATAGCGGGAAATTACCCATGTTTATTTTTCCCACAGTATAATCGATTGATCGACTTTTACGATCCGGATGTGAATATTATGTTAATCGGTTTCAATATCAATCAGTAAACTTGGGTGACTTATTATTTTGATGGCTAAAATGCTGCCTGATCTTTGCTGATCATACAATGAGGTATATATAGTACAAACCTCATGTTTTTGGAGAAAAGTAGTATCGAGTGTATGGCTAAAAATTACTCCTTGTGAATCGGTTTGATGTTTGCATAATTTATTCTATTCAAACTTCAAATAAAAACTGTGAATATGTCAAACACTCTTTAAATAATTATCTTTCAGTGTTTCTTTATTTAATTTGTAAGATATAAGACATCTTTACTGAAGAATGTTTCTATAAAATCATTTATTGTTTTTCCACGTCCTAGGATCTGAACGAAGGGATAATTCAACTTACAAGGCACCTGTCAGTGTATTTAACGCGAAAATAGTTCAGAAATATCTTTCACTGTTTGAAACATCACATTTGTCTGTAAATATATCACTCAATACTAGTAAATAAAGACTGTAGACAGTTAAATTACTCTAGCTTCCGTACCGCGCTGAGTATCAAAAACAACCTCTATTACTTAACCTATTTCATTTAGAGCTTTATTGTTATCTGTTTACGTCTCAATATTGAACACAGGATTTATTTTATAAAAAATCAACCAGCTCGATTCATTTTCAATTCTATCGCCAACTGCTAAGTTAGAAATTTTATTAAAAGCAGACTCTTCGTCGTCTTCATCTCCCACACAAATTGCAACTCTATCCTCTTCAAGATTAAGTTTAAATTTATTTGTAGGTTTATCTTAGAGTTGTTCTGCTACAATTATTTAGTGGCAACGCAAGATAACTAACGAGGTATCAGAACTCTCCGTGCGGACCTTTGGAAATGTCTGAATTTCTAAAGCAGTCTACCAAAGGGTGGACCGACAAATTGTTCCTATTGAATTGGATATGCGCGTCTAAATGTAGGCAGCAATTATTTGAGCGGACTCTTACTTTGGTATTCGTTTAATGAACATTGTTTTCTGGTTTCCTTTGGTGCGGCATGAATGGTAAGAGATAATGTGGGGACAATGATTTGTTTCTATTTGTGGATGGTACTTTGTTTGTTTTGCGTTTTATACTTAAGTGTTTTGTATTGAGAATTGGATCTATTAATGGTGGCTTGATCTTTAGGAATACTGATTTAGTGAAGATGATTTGCTATTGTTTATTAAGGATTATTTATTTTTATTACTCTAGATAATTGAAATTATTATTTTCTATGATATCTATTTAGTAGGTGTTAGTAATTAACCTAAGTTAAGTTCTATCTTGACTAACTATGACCTAAGTGGGTATATACTGTAAATTATTTTTGGAATATAAAGTTTGGTTACAGATTACAAATGAACATCAAACCTGTACATTGTATGCATTTATCTATACTTATATATAATATATAAACCTGAAGAATTTGTATGTTTGTTTGTTTGTTTGCTTGAACGCGCTAATCTCAGGACCTAATGGTCCTGATTGTGAGAATGGTGATTCCTTTCAGTGTTAGATAGTCCATTTATCGAGGAAGACCATAGGCTATATATCATCACGCTAAGACCAATAGGAGCGGAACACCAATGAATGTTTCAAAATCGGTGTTTTTTTTTCCTTTGAGAGCTTCCGCTGCGTGCGCTGCGTAAACGGTTAAAGTTTCGCAAAAATCATGTATGACAGAATTGTTTCCCTTTAAAAGTTCTAAAAAAAAGTCCGCGACCGCATATGTCTTTCTTTTAAGGTTGGCTCACTCTAACCTTTTTTATGCGAACCTTTGGTCTAAAATAATGCATTATTTGCGAAGGTGTTTTTATAAACATGATATTAATCCTTATCCAAATAAATACGCCCAAAGTGACTATTCTACGCGGACAAAGTCGCGGGTAGAAGCTATTTGTATTTATAAATAACAAACGATATTCTTAAAACCGCAAACAAATTGAATACAAAATTAATTTAAACAAACAATTTAAAATTAAATTTCACAACAAATAACCACATTTAAACCGACTTATTTTTAAAAGAACCAAAATAAATGTCGTACCCACTACGATTTTAGATGTACGGACACAATTAAAAATCATAAGATAATGTAAATCGAGAACATTTAGTATCGATTTTATAATCGATTCAATTGACATGTACGAAATTGAGTCACACCGAAATAAGATAATTTAAAAAAAATATCGTGTACAGAATTAATTTTGAATGTATCGTGATAAAATATGCAGAGAATCGAGCGAATTTAAATTTTAGTGATTTAAATATAAATGATCTTGATACCGATGGTTATGAAGCGTATATTTTGATGGGTACAATATCAATAACTTTGCTTGGACCATCAAGTCGGCTTGCACTTTTATAAAGAAATTTTTCGCATATTTTTAAGTAAAGCCTTTCTGTTCCCGTTGTTGTTGTAGAACGATTTTAAATGAAGACGGTAAAAATAGAATTGATGAAGCAGTTTGCAGTTAACTCGATAGAGGTAGTTACATAATATGCTGAATTGACTGACAAAAATCTTAAATATCTGATGACGTCAGCAAAATTTCCCGCTTAATAAACTCACATGCAGGAACTACATTTATTAATAAGGACACCTACAAATTAAACACGACTTAATTGCATGTTGCACAGGTGTAAAAAACAATAATTTACTAACCCACAAATCACGGACACTTCCCGAAAATCCAAAAAGGAGCAATCCAATTTAAAGTCAACCATTTAAATGTTACTGACTCATCAAGGATCCTTGTTTTAACGATAATCGAAACGTGATTTAAATCGACGTTAACATCGAATACTCATTACTGATTCTTTTGATTTGAATTCGGAATATGAATTTTCAGAAGTTCTGCTTCATTGAGGAATATTACTAAGAGCTGCTAAGACATGTAGAAAAAGTAGGGTAGCTTCAAAATCTATTAGATGTTACCGACTACGATGTTAGGGCTACAAAGCCCAAGCTAGTTAATAAAAAGGGACTCTGTTTTTTATTTTGGTTTCAGTTGAGAGAATGCCTAATGATGATGATTATGATTACTTTATCTCTGTATACACTTTGCAACATTTGAAGCTTCCTTGATATATTAGCAGTAAAGCAGAACATTTGAATTATATAGAATATGTACATGGAATGGGAAAAAATCTTTGGGACCCTTCATTTTGTCTTTGTTAGTGAATATTTTTTGTCTAAATTGTTGTGGACCTTCTGTACTGTACTTTTAAATAATGTAGGACAGGATTACACATCTTTATAATATACACGACATCAACTGACGCTAATAGTGTAAAAGTTTGTTTAACAAAATTATGTTCTACATTTAAGTGTTAAATGATAATTGCATTGTTTAACTTTTGTAATTTTATATTGATTAAAAGGGTGTATCGTTGAATTTATTGTAATTGTTTGTATCGTTGTTATCTTTAAATATAACATGTTATTACTGGTTGCTAAAGGTTGAGCAACATAATTATAGATTTGCAAAAAAAAAAATATTTACTCGAAAATGCATGTGACTAAAAGAGTGGTGAATGTAAATGTATGGAAAGAGAGAGAGGAAGGTCAAAGATAAGATGAATGGATTGAAATAAAAAAGAACGGAGTGAATGATAGCGTGACGGTTGACAGGGGAGAATAGAAGAAGAAACGTGTTGCGACTACTCCAAGAAACATGCGACAAGGACAGGAAGATTTTTATTTTATTTTATTTGTTCGGGAAAATAAACAGTTATTACTAAGTTATAAATATACGAGAGTTACAAATGTAATAACCTACGACATTTTCCACAACATATTAAAAGCTATATGTAACAGTGTGCTATTGTAAGCTGCTAAAACAGAAAAGCAGTTAGTAGTGAACTTAAACAAAGACAGGCATGCAAACAACAGAGAAGGAGAGTGGGAGAGAGAATGAGTAAATGATTATGTAACTATTATGATCCAAAATTGTTTTCTACATAACACTTCTAAATTATTGAGCAGAGATAGAAAAAAAGACGATGTCTTCAAAGATCTTGTTGTATTGATTGGCAAGGTGACGTAAGGGTACATGTAAGTGTGGTGCATGATAAGATGATGTATAATAAAGAAAATGTTTTATTTGAGTGAATCGTTTGTGTTTCATCGACTTAATGTCATGTTTGTGAACGGGCGCCGTCAGTAGGGACTGGTCATATCTTTCCTGCCACGGCTTATTTTAATTTTGGAATTGTTTTTTTTTTGCCGCTCTGGTTGATCTGTCAGGTTAAGCTACGCTTGCCGGGGTTGGTCCGTGGATAGGTGACCATGTCTACATACCGAGACTCCTCCGTGCCTCAGAAAGCACGTTAGACCGTTGGTCCCAGCTGTCATTCGTGGATCTTTGACAGTCGTTACGGGTCGTGAGAAGCCCGAAAGTCTGACAACCTGTCTTACCAAGGGGTATCGTATTACCCAGTTACTGGGTTGTGGAGGTCAGATAGGCAGTCGCTCCATGTAAAATACTGATATTCAGCTGCATCCGGTTAGACTGGAAGCCGACCCCAATATAGTTGGGAAAAGGCTAGGCAGATTGAATTGTTTTTTTTAATTACGGACGCTTTTAACGTGCACGTCTTTCTATATTGTTCTCACATGTATAATTTCAACATGAATGATGTGACCAATATTTTTAATAACCCGGAGTTTATTGCCCGTTCTTCTCCATGGGTACTTACTACGCTTTGGGATGGGTAACCAGCTTCATCTTTCTGACTGACCGACCCCTTGACAATTCAAAAGTAACAAAGTAGAGGAAGCGCCGATGCAGCGAGTGTCTCAGGTACGAGATCTAGGAGTACTGCTTACCCCGGATCTAACTTTTCGGGATCATATAGTTACGATTTGCAAGAAGGCGTACAGAAACCTGGGTTTCGTGCTGAGACAGTCGCAGGGATTCACAAACATTACCACGCTTAGGGTGCTGTATGACGCTTTGGTAAGGATTCATCTGGAACACAGTGCGGTGATTTGGGCTCCTCATGAAACGAAATACAATGTCATGCTGGAACGAGTACAGAATAAATTTACAAGACACTTGTATTTTAAACTTTATGGGGTTTATCCATTTTACCCGCTGATGTATCCGACACTGTTTGTACTGGGTATGGTGGGGTACAACGAACTCAGAGTGCGCCGGGAATTTGCACTTGCGGCGTATGCGCTAAAGCTCCTGCGTGGAGTAGCTCATAACCCGAGTGTGTTGCGTCACCTGAAGCTATGCGTGCCAGACCGGTATGTGTGGAGGCGGCGGCGACCGCCACTGCTGGCGGTACCTGCTGCCAGAACCAACCTGCTGTCAAAAACACCCCTCACCCGCACAATATGTGTACTCAACGAAGTGCATGAGAGAATTGACATATTTTCGTGCAATCTGAGTGAATTCGCAAGAGTGTTGTTGAATTTTGTTAGTTACATTTAAATATTAATATTCCGTGTTAAGTCTGATTTTGTGTTTTAGGTTAAGATTTTATAGATTATAGTAACTGTGTTTTAACAGAGTTTAGTGTTGCTTTGTATTTTTTAATTAAGTTTAGATTTTTAAGTATATTGTAAGTTGCTTTTCAATTTGTTTGGTGTGTTGGCAAACCATTATTGTATTGGGGTCATCCTGTAAAAATAGTGTGTGTAAGTTTAAATAAATAAATAAATAACTGTAATTGGTTAAAGGCTGAATGTTAGTTTATAAGCTTGTTGGTAACTTAAGTTGTGATTAACTCCGTCCATTTTAATTATATTTAAGTAATTAATGTTGTACATTATTATATTATGAAGTGTTAAGGTGGTTTACTCTAGTGATGCAACGAATACGAATATTCGTATTCGCCGAATAGTAGACATTTACCGAATATTCTGATTCGGCGAATACTAATACGAATATTTAAAAATTAATATGTTTGTACGCAAATCTTACTGGCAGACTTGGAAAACGCGCGTCATCGGCACGTAAAAATACGACGTGTGCAAGGGCCTTAACCGCAACGACGACGCGACGGGGGACTCCCCGGCCATAGTTTATACAGTGCCGCGGCCCGGGAGTTTTTCTATCATTACGAACCATGGATTGATTGATTGATAAATGCTTTGAGTTTGAGTGGTTATTAAATCGCAATTTTACCCGTTGACCATTTCCAAATCTAATAATTTAACGTAAACTTTTCTTTAAAATATTTTATTAAGTATAATAAAATATTTTATTTATAAATTATATTTCCTATACTGGTCGTAAACACACGTTGAATAAATAAAATACATAATAATGAGTCTGCAGCAGTTCTAGAATGTTCTTTATATCTTGTTTCAGCAAGCAAGGTCGTATTAAAATTAAGAATAGGTAATTGGTAGTTTAGGTATTCTTAGTTTGTTAGAAAATGTGACTAATAATAATCATACGTATTATAAATTTAAGTAGCTTTTCGTGTCTGTCTGTGTGACTGCGTTGTTCTTCTAAACTACGCAATGGTTTTCGATTCAGTTTTCATAGATAATTTATTCCGGAAGGTTTGTGTGTAAAATACATTAAAATTAAAGTGATTATATCAAATAAAGAAATCTTGATGTTTTGTGAAGTCTTAAAAACCGTGCGAAGCAGGATCGGGTCACTAGTCTAAACCAATATTATAAAGAGAAAAGATTCGATTTTTTGTATATTAGTTTGTTTATTCGCTACGCTTTCAAGCTAAAACGGCTGAACGGATTTGGATGAAATTTGGTATATAGGTAGATCATAACCTGAATTAGGACATATGATACTTTATAGCCCAATATTCTCACGGGATCGAGACTTATGCGGGTGAAACCGCGAGGCGCAGCTAGTATTTATTAAACTATGAACTGAAAATCACTACTAAAACTTTGAAAACATTTTTTTTTTCAATCCGTTGCAGTATAAAATCAGTGATTCCAAGTTAAATACTATTAATTCATATTTTCCTTTCATCTCCCACAAAACACACATTGTACCCATCTGCAGATGTAATCAACATTTTTACAGCACCATTCATAATTTTTTTACAACTTTCTGCTCCCAAGTTTACGTATTTTATTATAAAACGATTCACAGCCACATCTCTCGTATACTTATTGTTATTGACTGTTTAATATATATAATTCTGTTTGTTTTTGGCGCGAACATCATGTCGTTTGGCGAAAACGACCCATGTAAAGTGTCGAGGGTTAATATTTAAGACGAACTTTATGATACGATTGGAATTTTATATTTGTTGTAAAAATGTATATTTCCTTGTTTTATTTTATTGGTTTGGTATCGTTTTTTGTATTGTCTTTATTGGGAAACGGACGGATAATGTTGTGTATTTTGTTGTATGTTGTAAACACAGTTTATTAGGCGACTGTCGGTTTGGTTGTGAACTGAAGCTTTACGATGGACTTTACAATAAATTGTAAAACACAAGGCTTTTTCTATGGTTTTTGTTAAACGACGCTATCGCCATTCACAATTTTTAACAACTTTAAGTTATCTACTTCCAAGTTTCATCCTCTCTCTTCTAAAGTATGCCTCTTTCTATTTTACAAGCTTTTATTATTTTTGCTAACTTTGCGTCTGCTTTGATTTATCAATTCAGTTTCTTCAGATCCTATAGTTTTATTTTTATTTTTCCCTTGTCCTAGGGTTCAACAATAGGATGGACCCTAATCTTATTACAATCTAGCCTTATAAATAGACTAATAAGTACTTTAATTATAATCTAAACTATTAAATTGTCTTTACTAAGAATGTGTCCAATAGCACTTTCTTATTGTCTCTATTAAGGCGAATACACTTCGTTCTTGTGTTTGTTTGGCACTTTTGTCCTTTACACTATTCCTAGAGTTAGTAGTTTAGTATAGTAGTTAGTAGATTAGATCATGTAGTGTCTTCAATAGTTTCCACGAATTTCGATTTGGTACACTCAGAATCATAACCAATCTATGGAATCAGAAGAGGAATTAAAATCTATCCTAAGAAAATTAGAAGTATTCGTATTGAATTGATCGCGTGCTGGTTTATGGCCTACTCTCTCTTACATAGGGGAGGCTTGTCACCTGTATCCTAGCAGTGGGAACATGATGTTAGATTCTTATACCGTATCCCAAAATACTGCTCTCTCTAAAACTCTGGCACATTCAAAGCGCACCGCGAATTTCCAGTTACATCACAGTACGATAACATCCGAACACAGCCTTTAATACAATCAGCTAAAATATAAACATGTCACTCCTGGACAGGGTTGGCACTTTTGTAGGGCTAAGGGCCTTAAGGCAGACGTTCCCTAACAAGTTTGAAATAATAAGCTAGACAGTAGATTAAATTCATAATCGTGATCCACATTGTGACCTTATAAAAATTAACTAATTGTAAAGTGTGTTTGGCAAACGGATAGAACAGAAACTTGCACGGTATAATCAGCCCATAATGTTTTCACTGCTGAGACACAGGCCTCATCTCTATAAGAGGGAGTGGGCCGTGGCCCCAGTGTGGGTCGGTAGATGTCACATGTCTTCGAATTTTTGGTTCCAGATACCTCCGCCGGTTACCTCACGATGTTTTCCTTCACCATTTTAAGAGCGGTGGTGATGAAATAATTTACACAAAGTAAAGCGCCTGTCTGAGTTCTTCATCTGAGTTACTTGCATGAGCCATGCTAATCTCAGGAGGATACTATACTCCTGATGCTCTAACCATCATCATCATCATTTCAGCCCAGAATCACCCACTGCTGGCTTTAGGCCTCCTTATAACATTAATTTCGGAAGTCAGTGACAAAAAACGAAAATTCAAAGCCAAAGACACCGACTTCCGAAATTAAAGTTATTTTTCACTATGTAGTGTTTTTTGGAAGTCGGTTGTTTTTTTGTAAAAAGTTTTTTACGAATAAGTAGCGTAGCGTAGTAAATACAGAGAGTGAATTAATATTGCCTGTAAAAGATGATACTGAGAAGTAATATTCGAAATACATACTCTCGAAAATCATTACCCTCCTTCTGGGGCTGTCGGGTAAAAAAAACTACTCGACTATGCAAACAACTTTAGACAAAATCAAAGAATATCTAACCAGGCACCTGACAGACGCTCTCAACCAGTCTAGCAGCCCTACTCAGACCATCTTCCACCTCCCCGGGACATACCGATCTCCACCGAATGGGACGGTGCGTACGTTTGCGGGACATAGCCCATTGAAGATAGCTATCGACCGCCCGTTGAATAGGCTGCATAGTCACCGAGACGTGAGAGCTTTGGCTTCGATGGTTTGGTTTGGAATAGATAACCGAGTGTCAAATGGCGATACATTAACGCAAGCTTTAGCTTTTGGTTTTAGATTCATAACTGAGCTACATGATGGGACTCTGACAAGATCTCTTTGAACGTTTACGAAGTTGGTAGGCTTACAAGATGATGATTATGATTGTAAATTACAGACTAAGTTTTTTCATAATTAGTTATTAGTGTTACCTTGTTGGTGTTGTGATTAAGCAAATAGGTAGAATTTTAATAAAATTCAAGTTTGAGTTAAGCTCACTTTTGTACTTATAGATTCTGTTATCAGTGTATAAAATACAATGTTTTATGTACAAAAAGAATCAAGAAAAAAAATTAAATACTTGCACAGTAAAATTATTTGCTAGTGTGTTTGAAACTTTCAGTTATAAACAATTTACTGTTGTCCAGTCGTCCATCTTACTTTATCCAATAGATACTTAAATATATTATGTCGGTAGGTAAGTTTTGGATTTTGTTTGATACCTTTAGACGGTAAAAAAAAGTGGTAGCACTCCGGGAGTGCCGACAGAAGTGAAAACTTGAACAAGATTGCCTTGGTGGAAGAAAAATACTTGTATGGAACATTAGTCCGTAACCTTATCTAAACAAAGAGCACGATCGCGTTTACAGAAAATAATACTTCCGAAGTAAAAATACTTGCATAGAACATTGATCTGTAACGTAATATAAATAAAGAGCATAATCGCATTTACAAAACCTTTAAAGTAAAAATATTTGCATAGACCATTAATATGACCATAAATAAAGAGCACAATCGCGTTTACAAAAATGAGGTGTCGTCATGGTGTCAAGAAATCAATGGTTTAGTCCCATCTCAAAAATGCCCAAAAAAAATCCTTATAAGTTTTGGAAAAAGATTAAAAGTTTTCTGTCCCAAACCTGCGCGACTAACAAAACTAAATAGTTAAATGTTGAGTGACGACTGAATGGTTGCAGAGATGTGACGCTGCGCAGCGCATAGTTTCGCACTGCTAGTATACGCAAGTTTATGTATTGAGGCTGAGGAATTTCACATGAACTTGTGGAATACTGGAGTTTGCTCTCCACTATTGTGATTCGTAGGTTTTCTTGTGTAGGTACTGTTTGTGAAAATGTACTTGATCTATTATGAGATCACTTCTATTTGTGTTCGACTATGGAAATGACAAATATAGACTTATGTTTTTATGGTCCTGTAGTTAATGAAGAAGGTCTAGCAAATGTCCTGTTTTAATAATTGTAAACAAGTGTAACAATATTCTGCGAACTTCTTCGGTTATGACGATCTTGTAAAAAAATTACGGAGCCCCACCACGGCCGCTACGCATAACGTCCGTTTATGGCTCTATTTTAATTGAAGGTGCATATTTTCTCGGATCAGTCGCGTTACAGCCGTTCTACCTAAGTGGATTCAACGTTAGAAGTGCTTGTGATGACAAAAGAATCACACAGATCATTTTGCGAAGCATGGTACTAGGCGAGCCGATTTATCAGGAGATACTTTTTGTCGCCAACACACACGCAATAATTTTGACAATGTCGTATGTATTATAATATTATTTACAAATAACACTGCGTTTTGACTGTACTGAACTGACGGACGTAGAGCGACTAATCGTAAAATATGAAAGTCAACGGCCGTAATGCGATCGATCTAAAAAAACAAGCATACAATAGGGCCATAAACGTACGTTACGCGTAGCGCCTTAGTGCGACTCCGTCAAAAATTTTGCCTAGGGTACAGACGCCAACACATCAAGCTACTACAATCTGTCAAATTTATTTAATAGATTTTCAACTTTATCGCTGATGTCTAAGGTTCAAAGTTGATTGGGAAAATTTGACAGTTTCGGGTAGCTACTTTATGTAAGAACGCACTAGTTTCTGCCCGTGAGAATAAAACATAACATCACGTGTGTATTCAAAAAAAAAATGGTTACAAATCAACTGTTTACTGCAGCTGCCATTTGTCATGCCACCAACGCAATAAAAGTCAAAATCGGTTGAACGGACTGTAAAAAAGGTTTAGTTAAATGTCTAATCTTATTTCAAACGGAGTATAGTTATGTTTAAATCCCATGTAATAGGGGGCGAGCCTATTGACATGGCACAAATCCAGTCTTCAGGCTGCTACTGAGATATTCCAGATGAAAAAACCAAATAACACTGCTCGACCCGGGAATTGAACCCAGGACCCAGCACTTGATAATATATTCGAAAAAAAATGTGATAAAAATAGAATTCTGTTTTTTAAATAAAAGATAATAATAACAATACCAGCCTATTATTGTCCCACTGCAAGGCAAAAGCTTCTTCTCATACAGAGAAGGCACGAGCATTGATCACCACGCGCGCTCAAGACGGGTTGGTGATTTCAGATTTATAATAACTATAAGTCCAGGTTTCCTCACGATGTTTTTCCTTCACCGATGTTAGTAATGTCCAAGATAAACTCAGAAAGTTGATATAATTAGAAAATAAGTTTTCGTTTTAAAAATAAGGTTTGACAAAAAAGAACATGTGTGCAATTCACACGTGGTAGAAGTGAAACCTTTAAAAATTAAAAAAAAATACTTGCACGCGCACAAACACGTATTAATACACGTACAACGCTGAGGCTCAAGCAAACTCCCACTATGCCTTGGTAAACACGAGTGCAGGGGGTACGAAGCAGAGCACAAAGAGAACCACGAACATAAGAAATATTGTATGCTTCTATCTCATTTCTCCCCCGTTAAATCTTATGAATTTATGTGTCTGTCTCTTTTTACTGTTGCTTTTTCGTTTCACCGACTTTCAAATCACAATGATGCTAAAGAAGTTTTCACTTCAAAAATATTGCAGCAGTATCATCGCTTCTGTTCTTCTGTTTGTTTCCATAATTTTCTATGGTAAAAACCTTCCTATCTATATTTCCCACATTAGCGCTATATTGGTTATTATAGGTGAATAAAATAAAATCCCTCGCGTCAGAACTATATAGGTTTCCATAAAAACGTACCGCGAAGGTGTTAGGAGATAACCATCAATCCCCATAGCGCTGGCGACGGCAATTAATAACACCATAGTGAGTGTCTAGCGAATTGTGGAGACACCATGTTGAAGGAGGAACATTTGAGACAAAATTACATTGTCGTTTGAAATTCGAGATGTAACACTTTCATGGGATTTTTTCCGTGCCTTTGAGTAACGATAGTAACTATTTCTTTTTAGATAAGTTCAAATAAACAAGTTATAGCAGTGGTTCCCAAAGTATAATGGCGACAGCTACAACTATGAATACAGCTATGAATTGGATGTAAACTCATTGCAATTAAAATTGAAGTTGATGTTAAAACTATAGTGATAAAAATAGTAAACAAATACATCCTTCTCATGGAAATAGCCCTCCTTGTATTTAAGTATTAAAATTTTCGATTGTGACTGAATACTTTTTTCTTATTTGAACAGTCCTTTATGCATGATAGTTATGAATGCCCCTTTTTTCACCATGACAGTCAAGAGGTGAGTTCTGAATTTGGAAGTTTTTGTTAGGTGGGTCGCAGTCTTTGGGAACCACTGATTTAAATATATTTTTTTTAGGTAGGACATCTCGTAGTTGACCTCTGTGATCATGACTAAGTAACCGGGCTTTTCTGTGGGTGCTTTAAGCTACTACACTTAAAACCTCCAGCCAGGGGTTATTCAACTATGCTAATTAAAACTAGGTGAACGCTCGCTAAGGGCACCCCCTGTGAGGTACGAACCTCGGCTTAGGGCGTCAACCGGAGGGAGGACATCAAGTATGGGACGGGCTGGATCAAAGTTTTGATCATGATTATTAGTCGGGGAATTTAAAGCTACGTGCTCAGCTGCAACAACTGGCACCTTGTTATCGAGCAAGGGACTGATTAATAGTATTAGTCAGTAAATCCCACTAGGTTTGCAGGAACTCAGTTCCAGGTTGAAACTTTCTTCGAAAGCTCTTTTATGGTTCCAAAAGATAATGAAAGTATCTGTAAGATCTTCAAAATCAATCGTTCAAAATAATTCTAAGTCCTGTAAAAATCTTAGATATAACATTGTACATTTACAGTCATATATAGTGAGACCAATTACTTTGAATTCTTTATAATAAACAGAAGTTGTTACCAACATTTGCCTGGTTGCTGAAATGAAATGAAATTAATTATTCCTATTTACAGAATAAACCATTTCATTTAATTTTATTTGCTGGTTTGCGATTAGAACGTTTAGAAATAGCCATCGTGCATTTTAAAGCACAAAATTAAAGTTTGTCCTGTCGAATGCCAATAGCCTAGCGTCCCTACTGACCACACTGGTGTCGGCTAAAGCGTGAAACCTAATGAGCACTAGAATTAATAGTACATCTCATTCGAATTGAATCGCCTCGGAGCTGTTAATTCAAAATGTCCGCGGGAGATCCCTAGATAAGAGTTAAGAGCTAATTTTTGTCTGTTTGTTTGTTTCTAAGGTTATAGAGATTGGGTTATTATATACTCTCGATATATATTGAATTGGGAATGGATTTAAGAGTAGGTTTTCTTCTTTTTGTGTGATTATTGACTCATCTGGTGACACAGTTTTAAAGCCGCCCATGGGCCTCTAACTTGGCTTCACATGCCATCGAGAAATATCTCTCAAGCATGCTGGTTTCTTCACGCTGTTTTCCTTCACCGTTTTTGAAGCAAGTTATAATTATACAATACGCACGTGAATTCGAAAAGTAAGAGGTGCGTGCCTCGGGTTCGAACTCGAGACCTATGACTTGGCAGACCGACAGTCACACCACTAGGCTATCACTGCTATTTAAGAGTAAAGAGTTAAGAGTAGGTGATAGAAACGATGTATCTGTCACCGTAGAATTATAAACTTCATTAGTTTATAATCGATCGGTATTATTCCGTTAGATTATAAACTGTCGAAAAATTGTAAACTGCGACAAATCATTTACGATTTAGTTCATTATTTTTCGATATTTTATAATGTATCTATGTTAATTCTGAACTGGTATTTAAATTTTTTGCGATGTAACGCACCTTGCACTAATACTAAATAGCCTGCCTAGCTGCGAGCAAATTGGAAGTATCGCTGGCCGGCCGCTGCCGCGGCAGCGCTCACTACGCTCGCTCGGCTCGCGCGCGCTTGGTCAAAGTTCTAACCTAACCTAACCCATTACACCCAGTTTACAATTTTTTTACTGTTAATAATCTAACGAAAATAACTTACGGTTTTCACAATCTTACGGTGACATATCGATTGTTTAAAAAAATATTAATAAAAGAGGGTGGGTATAACTGAGGTGCTATAACAGTAGGGAAAGACCAAAGAATCAATCGATAAAATGTGAAAAGATGAGAATGGCTAACGGGAGCCGTCCACCGCCAACTAAACTAAGTTAGTTTAGTTTTTTGCCAGTTTTTCATACATGTGGGTGTACGCTACCCACATTAATGATCAAGTACAATTTTAACAGTTAAAATCACAAACATTTCCTCATTTCTCTTTCCTACTCTACCACCAAACCCTGTTCACCATCTATAATTTACTCATTGAGACTATTCCAATGAGCCCAAACACGATACCAGTGCTGTAAGTTGATAAGGGA
Source organism: Agrochola lychnidis (assembly GCA_963680765.1). Taxonomy (NCBI): domain Eukaryota; kingdom Metazoa; phylum Arthropoda; class Insecta; order Lepidoptera; family Noctuidae; genus Agrochola; species Agrochola lychnidis. Next base: position 22,711,085 of record OY796866.1, read on the forward strand.
GTTGGGTATCCTACAAATTCCAGGTGATGCTGCAGCATCAGTTCAAGGTTACTATATTCTTCTAATATCATTGAAGTAACAGAATACCAAATTTCAAATCGATCAGACTTGTAGAAGATCTCACATCCATTTATCAACTGGAAAAGAGCTGATAATTTACAAACGGATGAACTGTTTTTGATAAAACATATCTAAGATCCATCGCTAGAAAATTTGTTTTCAAATAAAGAAAACTGCATTTAAATCGGTTCATCCGTTTAAGAGCTACGGTGCCACAGACAGACACACACATAACGGTCAAACTAATAACACCCCTCTTTTTGCGTCGGGGGTTAAAAACAGGCGAGCTAAACTAAATCAATTTAGTTTACCTGGCGGAGGTTTTTTTTTTTAGGTAGTTGACCTCTGAGATCATGACTACTTAACCGGGCTTTAATGTGGGTGCCTTAAGCTACTACACTTAAAACTTCCAGCCTGGGGTTATTCAACTATGCTAATTAAAACTAGGTGAACGCTCGCTAAGGGCACCCCCTGTGGGGTACGAACCTCAGCTTAGGGCGTCAACCGGAGGGAGGACATCAAAGATGGGACGGGCTGGATCAAAGTTTTGATCATGATTATTAGTCGGGGAATTTAAAGCTACGTGCTCAGCTGCAACAACTACTGGCACCTCGTTATCGAGCAAGGGCCGGGGGGAGTATCATTTACTCGGGGACGCGGTCACGATCGCAAAGGACCTCGGCGGCGAGGTCGGAATGACGGGAGGCGTCTGTTTTTGTACACTGTGCTGGTTTCCCTACTGCTCTCCTGGAGGAAGGTAATGCGGCCGTCAGGGTCGGTAAGGAGTTTGGCGGTGGACGGCTCGTTTAATAAGGGGTGACTTGTAATGATGGTTAATAGAGATGTATGGTAGAAAAAAAACATGCTGTGTTGATCGCATAGGGGAGAAGGATAATGATGAATTTTAATAACTGTATGAAAATTAACTAAAAGAAAGATAAAGGCAATTCCATCTAGTTATAGTAGGAGTTTTCCTCACTAATGTCGGCGGACTAATGAGTGCGGTTACCAAATCAGTAGATAACCGTTACTATGTAAATAAAATGTTTCTTGACTATTTTTGTGGTCTGAACAATCCTTCGTAAATGAACTTTAGAAGATTTTGGCAAATTCTTAGACCATTTAGATGAAACCAATAGGGCATTACCAATGTTATGTTTCGGTAACTAAAGCGATTCAGGTTTGGAAGTAGAAACCGAGCATGTGGGACCAGTTCAGCCAGTCACAAAATTAGATCTAAATTATTTCCGCTCCCACGCTACAACAATCAGTCTTCATAATATTCTAGCCTCTCAAACATAACGAACTATGTTCCCAGGTAAAACCGCAGACCAGCGCTAGTCACTAGCCAGCCTTGTAAATCAGTACAGTTCCACTATAAAAGTAAGAGCAACAAGATTGAAGATGCCTCTTTGTATGGACGTTACAATTTGTGGTGTCGGCAGAACGGCAGGTGGTGTATTAAGATGGTGGTAGAGATTTACTGCTTTAGGTCGATTATGAGATTTTTTGGAGTGATCATTTTGGTCTCCTATATATATATTTTTTAAATTGTGAAATTAATTATAAACTATTAATTATTTTTGTAAGTTTTTTTGAACACTTTTACACTTCAATGTTTTAACACTAATATTATAAAGGAAAAAAAAATTGAAAAGATTCTTGCTGTTTAAATGTTATTATAGTATTCAGGATTATTTAATAGAGGATGTAAGGACATATTGTTCTCAGAAATATTGTTATTGATGTGACATGTGGTTAATGTACTGATTATTTATAAACATAACATCACGCCTTGTTTCCCCGAAGGGTTGGGCAGAGGTGTCCCTGTAGCAAGTACACAAACATTTCGCCAGTTATGTTCAAGTCCCATGTAATAGGGGCCGAGCCCATTGCCATCAACCGGTCACAAATCCAGACTCCGAGCTGCTACTGAGAAATTTCAGATAGAAAAACCCAATAACACTTTGCCCGACCCGGGAATCGAACCCAGGACCTCATGCTCAGTAGTAGCGCTTGCAGTACCACTAGACCAACGAGGCAGTACTAATTATTTATCTATTATTATTACTTTAACATTTATTTACAAATATATCTTGACATTCTCATTTAATACATTCATGACATTTAATTTTTAATTATTGTAGTGACATTATTATAATATGCTAATGTTTCATTATTATTTGACACTGTGACGTTACCTACCCAAAATTGTGTTATTAATTGTAAATATTAATTATAAATTGTTGTTGCAAGTAATTGTATTATAATGTTGTGATACAGTTAAAGCTTCAGATTTGCATGCCTCAAGGCGTAATATGGTTGAACTATGCTCTATTTTTTTTAACAACTTTATGTAATTATTACCCATATTAGCAAATAAATGATTTTGAATTTGAATTTGAAAGTTTGTGAGTATGTGTGTATGTTTGTCTCTTCTTCACGCAAAAGCTACTCAACGGATTTAGATGAAATTTGGTACACAGATAGTTTATAATCTGGATTAACAACATATAGGATACTTTTTATCCCGATATTCCCACGAGATCGAGACTTCTGCGGGTGAAACCGCGGGGCGCAGCTCACAAACTCATCTGCCTAGCCTTTTCCCAACTATGTTGGGGTCGGCTTCCAGTCTAACCGGATGCAGCTGAATACCAGTATTTTACATGGAGCGACTGCCTATCTGACCTCCACAACCTAGTGACTAGGTAACACGATACCCCTTGGTAAGACTGGTTGTCAGACTTTTTGGGCTTCTAACTACCCGTAACGACTGTCAAAGATCTACAAATGACAGCCGGGACCAACGGCTTAACGTGCTTTCCGAGGCACGGAGGGGACTTGGTATGTAAAGATGGTCACCCATCCACGGACCAACCGCGGCAAGCGTAGCTTAACCTGATCGATCGACCCGTGCAGCTATTAGGTCCATATTTTAAAAACAAGATGGCGCCGGCATTTCTTAATTGAGTGATTTGTCTATGTGCTTTGTAAAGACGGGTGAAGAAAGGTGCACTAATTGGATTAGATGGACAAGAAAACAAAACTGTAAACGCAAATCTTTGACTGAACAGAGAGCAGTGGTGGTTCACTGGTAACGGTACCGACTTACGAAAGACAGACCGAGAAACGCTTTATTTGTGTAAATAATTTCATAACCACTGTTCTCAAAACGGTGAAGAAAAACATCGTGAGGAAACCGGCATGTCTTAGAACCAAAAATTCGAAGACATGTGACATCTACCAACCCGCATTCGGCCCGCGTGGTGGATTACGGTCCACTCCCTCTCAAAAGAGAGGAGGTCTGTGTCCCAGCAGTGGGAACATTATAGGCTGATTATACTAGATAGATAGAAAATACTTTATTTTAGGTACACTAAAGTTGCAACACAGCTCTTGTACAATGTAAGTAACATAAGTTTTTCGTAAGTTTGACCTTTTTCAAATCAGAACTGAGAACACAAAAAGCCTGTTCAGATTACTATAAAGACTCAAAACACAATCCTTCTCACACACTTGAAAATCTCCAACCGGTCGGTACTACGGATATTAAACATTTAAGTTTTCACAATTTTCAGTCACAATAAGTCAAAGTCAAATAATTTATCTATCTAATATCTTTAAACGAGTAATTCTTATATATAATGTATAATCTGAATCTCGGAAACGGCTCCAACGATTTTCATGAAATTTAATATGCAGGGGGTTTCGGGGGCGATAAATCGATCTAGCTAGGTTTCATTTTTGGAAAACGTCATTAAAAAAAACCGATCCGGTCATCCAGATATTTTCAATTAGGCACATAAAAGGCACTTTAAACGTCGAAATAACAAGAAAATAACATCGATTTTTTTATAAATTTTTACGTTCAAAAGTGCCTTCGACAAATTTAAATTCAAATTTAAAAGTCATGTATTCAAACTAGGCTGAGAATCAGCACTTTTCGAACGTCAAAATTACATAAGACAGTCCCCCAAAACGCCACCCTTCACCACTTCCTAGTGCCTTTAGCTGGGAACTAGAAGTGGCGCAACAAACTCTCCAGCAGCACAGCTATCTGTTCAAGTTAGAAAAAATATACATGATTCTATAAATAACAAACAAAATTTACAAGAAAATATAATCGATTGTAGTAGATTCCAAAAAGTAGGTAGGTATGGAGAAGAATGGACAAGAAATTCCACACTAACTTTCTTATGTTTTTTTATTATTCAGCACCATAAAATACATATCATACAACATACCTTGATCACTTTTTTACACGATTACCAAGGAGGTTAATACATAAAGACAGGTGGGTATTTCCCCACAAGCTGTCACCATTATTGTGACAATCAATGCTCTAAGGATATGGATTGGTAATGACCTTAACGTTATTTTAATCACTTACTCCTTTGCTCCAGTAAATAATTTATGTTGAGGGGCGGTATAAGTGGTGAGAGGTTGGCGATCTCATGAGCGAAGGCGATTTCTGGGGAATGTGTTGTATGCACGGAATAGATAAATAAGGTTTATGTGTGTGTGATTTGGTTGTGTGCGAAATATTTGTAGATATAGTATTGCGAATGTGTAAGAAATTAAAATCGAGGGAGTCAAGCTGCGACAATGGTCCTAATAGAAAATTGGAGCGAAGGCCTTTCCAACCTTGTTTATCTATTCCATGGTTGTATGTACTAATAAAATCAGTATTGCAAATTGGTCATTCGTTGTTACTCTTTTTAAGATTATGCGTATCGATTTATCTCGAAGAACGTTGTCAAAATAATGCTTAAATATCCAAGCATGTTTGAGTAAACTATATTCTATAGAAACAAATGAACGTTAGGCCTTCATCTGTTGCGGGTTTGTCCGAAAGTGTTACCGTGGCCCCTGGCAACATACAGGAAACTAAAAGAACACGGGCGGGTTTTAGTCAGTAAGAGTCTAACAAGCCCTCCCGCTCTACCCTGAGCGGGAGAAGTTATTTGATAACTTCCAAACCAAAAAAAGGCTTTCATCTGTTGTAAAATTACCTTATTGTTCGTATAATTCTTTGGTTTTCTAAATTTCTACATACAAATAGAAATTGATTTTGAAGACATCTAGTTACTTTTCTTTTACACTACCTGTCTTAAATCATTTTTTTTTAAATCTTTGTTTATTAAGGGATTTTGTACACATATGCGACGATGTCAATCCCATCGTGCTTTTACAAATAACGACTAACTCCTCAAATAAATCTGAATATATATTTTGATTAAAAAGCTGACAGACCTTGAATTTAGATAACGGACAAGTAAAGAGTTTCTGAAGTCTATACAAAATCAAACTGGTTGCTAATTTAATTGTATAATTTATTAGTATAACATTGATTTTACATTCTGTGATTACTTGAACTCCATCACATAATGAATTTTTCTGTCATTGCTTCAGTTTAATTATTTTTACCTATTGTGGTATAGTAATCTTATTCCAGGTGTATCGTCTTCACATATAATTACTAGCTGACCCGTGCCCACTTCGTTGGGCGGTAAACATTTTAACTTGTGATGAAATTATGAGTGTAGTTCAGTTAGTACTGAGTGCTATGATTTATTTCCTGACTGCCAAAAGGAGGGTTTTGTTTTTATTGCATATAAATCAGAAAGACGCTGCGCACGTTCAGCGCTAGATTCCCGAGCACGGGCCTGCGATGTTCTCGTGCTTTGGCTAGCGAGCCTCTGCGAGCGCTAGACTCCCTATCTCTTGTTGTAGAGACATGCTACCTTAAATCACTGAGACGCTGCGCACGTTCAGCGCTAGATTCCCGAGCACGGACCTGCGATGTTCTCCAGCTTTGGTTAGCAAACCGCTGTGAACACTCGTAGCTAGACCCAGCGCGTGCTTGCGAAATATTTTCTCTATTCCTCGAGAGGTGCTGATGATTTTCAAGAGCAGACTCTTCCGTACAGCGTACTCGAGCTGCTCTTGTCTCACCGCGATTCAGAAAAATGATGTAATTGCACAACGCCATCTATGGGTAAATGGATAAAACGTTCGTACAAAGCATGTTCTAATGCGGTTCGAGAATGGACGGCGGCATTTTGCGATTTAGTAATTTTATATTATCTTCGAAACTATTTAACCAATTGACATACTGTTTGGGCAAATCGTATTTCTATGATGTTCTTGTGATCATAATAATATTTTTTTCGATAAGGTTTAATATTTTGTTGTTTAAAAAATCGTCCAAAGGTAAGTACATCGAAAAATGCTTTTTTTAACACATAAAAGCTACTATATCTGCTAAAATATAAAAGATAGAAATATGGTGTCACGGACTTTTTTGTAGAACTATTTAAAGCGGACCAGGTTGTCATACATTGTTTTCAATTATATACAACTGTTAAGGCAGCGCATGCAAATAACTCTGTTGTAAGAGCTATTTTTTTCCGCCTGGCTAGACAATCGATAAATTGAGATAGTTCGGCTAATATGCATGATATCCTTATAATTTATAGCCTATAGCACTCACGAATAATGTGGCTTTCTACCAGTGAAACAATTTTTAAAATTGGTTCATTACTTCCGGAGATTACCCCCTACATACAAACTTACAAACATACAAACTTACAAACAAATGTTACCTCTTTATAATATTAGTATAGATATAATTTATGTATACAAAATATTGTAAAACATTTTAAAAGAGTAACGGTGGAGTTTCTTGCACATTCTTCTCCATACGAAAACTACCTTTTGGAAGGGGCGACTAGAATCAATTAATTTTTTTTGTAAATTTTGACGTTCAAAAGTGCCTTTTATGTGCCTAATTGAAATAAATTATTTGACTTTGACTTTAACACCTACCAGTGAGTTCTAACGATTCAAAACCGCTCTCGCTTCCGCCTATAAATTGCACCACATCGATAATGAGACTAGATCAAGTGGACAGTTAAATTACTAAATTGTAAGCGTCAGCATACCTACGTTGATTTATACTACACCCTTTCCTTTCCCAACTCTCGACCTTACCACAAGTTTATAAGGTGCATTTTTGAATAATCATTTCATATGCAAGGGTAATTTAAAAGTGTAACCATCGCACTGATGTTGATATATTTTCCACTTTTCACTTTGATATTCGTGGTATTTGAAAATGGACGCAATTAATTGTGTGATAGGGTAATAAATAAATCATTAGATTTTTTATGGTGTGTTTTAAGTGAGAAAATAATAGATTGATGACCAGTGACGTCACTAGTTTAAAGTTATTGTGAGAATCTAGTTGCACACTTAACATCACGCTTGTTCGGAAAAGGCTAGGCAGAGTGATTGAGGTAGTTACACCTAAACCAATTTTAAAATTAGTGCTTTTGTTTCAAATATTTGAAGACGCAATAACAGAGAAAGTCCAATAAATGATATCTTATTTTTTTAATTGAGACGATGTTTGAAATTGAAAACATCACCAGAAAAGAAAAGACTGTTTTTAGCGATAAAACCGACTTTTTTTAAGTGAAAACTTCTTTAGGCGTGTTGGGCATTTTTGAGATGGGACTAAACCATGGAGTATAGAAAGAAGCGGAGATGCCGCAAGCCAAAATCTCCTAAGAATGAAGCGTCGCCTGAATGCGGGTGTTCGGGGGACGAGGTACGGCGATGGCCACACCCCACGATGGAAACCCCGCCCATTTTTTGTAAATCCATCTAGCGGTGAAAGGAATTATTACAGTGAAACTGAACTAACAATTTTTCATTTTAGTTCGTCTACTGGCCACTATGGCGTAACAAAGCATGACACTTTGTTCCAGAACGTTCTATGTGCGTTAGTATGGTGGGAACACATTATTTATACCCAACTGTGGGTGAAGCCCAAAAGATGGGTAACATGGGTAAACATTTTTATAGTAATTTAGTATTTAGGGTGGCAGGGACGCGAAAATTGTCATCATGGATTCAGTATATGATTCTGAACTCCCATGCGTAGAAATTTATCGTTGGTTATTTTTAAAAATATCAGCTGTTCCATACATTTTGACCGCGTAGGTATTGCACTTTTCTATGAAACAGCAGATTTAAAAAAAAAAAAATCGACGAAAAATTTCAACGCAGGGTGTTTTAGAATCATGTATGTACCCACTGAATTCATGGTAACAGTATTCGCGTCAATGTCCCTGCCTGTAGGAAGTAAAAAAAAAAAAACAAAATCATCAATCTTTATTGGACATTGCTTATTATTGGCCACTAAACAACACAGTTTTATTTAAATGCTGCCTTTTAGACAAAACAATGTTTTCGAGCTTACTGTAATAATTAAGTCTCGTATTACAATAGTTGTGACTTATAGCTTTGGTTAACAACGTAACATGGTTGAAAATTGGATCTTGATCACGCGCATGTGCATTTAATGATATGAAGTAATTTTCTCCTATGAGACTCTTAAGTGTAGCATGAACAATATTACGAGGTTTAAAATTATAAACATTTAAACTTTCTTTTTTCATTCTTCTTATGATTAATTCTGTGCGTAAGCAGATTTTGACAACATCATCAGACGGGAAAATAAGTTGCCCACGGCTTTTCAGTGAAATAAATCTATGTCCTGTTTTTATTTGTAAAGAGTGGAGGGCGAGAACACATTCTTCACATTTTATTTTTTTCTGTAATACTCGTACTATGTAACCCGCTATATAAGAGACAATTTGATGAGTGTCAGAGTATTCACTCTGCAAAATCCTATTACTTTCGATCATCGCGTCATGAAGAAAATTGTCATCATCAGTATTTGGACTCTCGTCGGATATTCTGTACCTTTCACTTGTGCTGTTAATCAAATTAACAGCGCTAAGACGCGAAGAACAAGATAGGATTCCAATGTGCTCAAGGGGAATGCAATTTCCTCTAAAGGAATCCTTTAACTCAGTGTTAATAAGTGTTTTTTTGTACGCCGCCTGGAACTGTCGCGCCGTAGGGTTATTATTTGTCCTTCCATGTGCTCTAATATTGCCAAAGAATAATTCGAGGTGATCCTGGCTAAACTTATACAAAGGCAAGTATATAAGTTCCTTTTTTTCTTGTACTAAACTTTTGTACAAACCTATCGCACTGTCTATGCAGACAATGATGCCAATGAAACCAGTTTTTCTTCTTGACTGAACAATTTTTTGGGAACATGTTGCTAAGTGCAAGATGTAATTTTTTGAAAATATTAAAAATGATAAAGTTTTGGAATAATTGCATTCGAATAGTGCTTTTTTGGTTCCGTATTGTTTTAAATTTTTCGAATTTAATATGTCAAACAAGTCATTAATTAGTTTTATAAATAAAATTGTTCCAAAGGCATCTTTAAAATAATTATGTCGTTCTTGGCATGATTCTAAGGCTTTGGCAACACTTGTGCTAAAAAGTTGGGTTGCCAATTTAACTTTCATCTTTTCTCGATGAAAGTTGATATGTCTATCCGTTAGTTTGTTTCCCAAATTTAGAGTTTCCTTTTTCTGTAACTTATTTAATTCGACTAAATATCGCCATTCTATCGCATTGCCTTGATAATCATATAATATTTTATTAAACTCAAAAGCATTCCGTATCAATTTCACCATGTGACATGCATCCAAAAACACATAGACCAATTCGTCAGAACATGGATGCTTAAAAGACGTTTTAATATGACCAATGTCAAATGAACAGCCGAGAATTTTTGCCATGCTTACATTCGAGGGACATCCATCCATAGTTAGTCCTACTACTTTTACTCCGGTATCATGAGCGTTAATTAAGCATTGTTGGACTAGAGAAGCACGTTGTTCACCTGAAATATTAACATTTATGTTTAAATTTCTTCTTCAGTGGTGTCATCTTGAGCTATAACATGGTAATTGCTCCTCAATTTAAAATGAAGTAATCAGTCATATTCAATTTAAAAAAAAAATACCTGTAACACTATCAATGAAAAAGAATCCTACGGGTAATTTCCATGAATCATTTACGCCAACCAGCATTAAAACAAGGGCCTGAGTGGCTTTGTTTAAAGTGTCTATATCTAAAGACGTGCCGGTGTCAACATATCCATAGTATTTAGACCCATCCCACTCTACATGTCGTTTAATCGCCATTTCATCTAATACTAAATTGCAAATAAGGGGATGTTCAAATTGTTCTGTTTTCTGTTTTAACACTTTAAAAGACTCTTCTGTGAATCCTGGTTTACCATTTACCGATTGATACCATTTTGCTATGGTTCGCTGGTGTGGTAAACATGTATCAAAAGTACGCCTCACGTAATCATACGCCTTGGGCGAATAGAAATTCAGTGTTAGCGCAAAAGTTCGCAAATTAACGGAGTATTTTTTTTTTACTGTCTTGCCAGGTGTTTTTTTATGTATTTGTCGTTGCACAAGCTCTCTGGCTTTTATGTTAATGCTTTTAAGAAGATCCGTATCAGATGACAATATCATATTTTTTTGCTGGAGATCATTTAAAAGGCTTTGTACTGATGCTATCTGAAAAAACCATATTTACTAAAAATTTTATATAAACAAAATACTGTATTTATATTATTTGTTAATATTGCTATTTCTCTGATAAATCCCAAATTAATAGTAAGATTTTCATTCAGAAATCGGGCTTTGGCTCATTAGTTTATAATTATACTGTATAACTACTTGCAATAATCCAAACAAAAATTCAGATTGTAAAATAATTGGCTCGTATTGAAGCCACATGATATCGAAAAAATCTAACCTTTTTTTTTAATCGTCTATTTTTTGCTTGCAGCTGTTTAATTTTTTTATTTTTTCTGATATTTTCAATTTTTAGTTTATTCATTTCCCGTTTCAATGCTTTTTTTCTTGGTGTATCGTTTAGTTTTAAAAACGGTTCCAAGTCTTTTTCAGTATTTGGAGCAGGATTATGTAGAGGAACCTTATATAAATGCTGTGTTTCAAATTCCTGTAAAGATATTTATGTATAGTTGCTGTACGTAACTTGGCAAGAATCGTAGATGCGCAGAATTCGTTTTCGCTAGTTTTTCTTAACAGACATAAAATAAATTATGGCAATAACAATAAAATAATGCCATGCAATAAAAGTGTAATTTTTTTTGTTGCACTATGGCGTTTTGGGAGTAAGTTTGCGCATGTAAACCATGCGCAAACTTACTCCCAATACGCCAAAACCTTGCCAAGTTACGTGCACGTGTTGTGTTTCGTGCTGTAAGTTAAATCATTAACTAACTGTTGAATCATTAGATAACTGCTTTGCAATATTAGTACAGAATATAATGGTGCCGATTCTCTTGTACACCGAACTTAAACTAACTAAACTATCAATAAAATTCATTACTTTTGACTATGAGAATCTCAAAGCTATTCTGCAAAACAAATTCTCTAAAGGAGATGTTTCATTTTCGGCCATACAGTGTACGTTCATGAAAAAAAAGGGAAAAATTCCACGAATTGAGGAAAAATATTCTTTCCTGTTTATTTCTCTGATTACTTCGGCACAAAAAATAATAGTTAAACAAATTATTGCCATATTTTATTCATCATGGCGTCGTTTTACTTGCATACTGCTTTCGTCCAGAAATCATGTTACATTTTAACAAAATAATATCATGTAGACGTTATTCAAATAAATATGAAAGGCGTGTATTTCTGTACTACAATAAGATAGCTATCTTATACAACTTTTTTGATTAATTAGAAAGTATGATTCATCATAAAAATAAAAAACAGCTTTTGTGGATTGTAGATTTGTAGGTACTTCTGGACGAAAATGGCTAGCTGTCGATAATCGTATTTCTCCTGACAAACGTCAAACATTTTCGGTTTTTATTTTGTGCCCAAAAAGTATTAGATATTATGGAAAAAAACAGTCTTCATTGTATTTAGGAGTTCGTTTCCCAGGTTTTCTGAAGTGTACATGTTATGGCCGGAGTCCCATACAAAAATGAAACGTCTCCTTTAATAATAATTTTGACACATCTAAATCGAATTTGACAATCGCGATTCCACACGTGATACCTAACCACGTGAATCTTTTTAGAACCGGAGGCGCGCAGGGGGGGGCAGCCTTGACGTGTTTTATATGGTTTTTTTCACTTTTTGTATGGAAAATAAGAAAAAAATATTACCTACATGTAGAGTGTTAGGGATTTAAGGGTTTCATAAAGGGGGTCGAAATTTTCATTATTTTTGCGATTGGACACACCATTTTCGAGATATACGCAAAAGAAAAAAAAATATTCAGTACTGTTTTTGCATCTGAAGTCGAGGTGTTAGTGTGAATTTAGAGTTCCAACCAATTTTAGTCCACACGTTATTAGTCGCGATTAAAAATAGTCAGATGTAGTTAGAAAATCAAAATTTTAGGTGAAAAACGTCAAATTTAGAATAGCAAAATTGCTATTTTCACTAAACTAATATCTCAGTATCATATTAGTGCTACCAAACCAACATATAGTTAAGTTGTGTCATTTTAGTCTATTTCAGAATGGGAAATCGTCGTTTGACAGGATTAAACTAAATTTTGGTAATTTTTAGTCTAGTTTAGAGGCATTTGTGACAAGAGAATCGACACCAATGTATCATAAGCCAGTTATAAAAAGTGCCCGATTGGCTAGTTATAGGTAAATAATGTGTTTTCTTGATCAATTTGTACTATTATTCCGTGAGGCAGAATGCACTTATAAGACAGTTATCTTTAGTTAAATCCTTACCTGTACTTGACTAGTATTTGGCATAGTATGTGATGTTCCTTCAAACACATGTGCTTCAGATTCCTGTAAAAATAAATAAAATATTTCTTTCTCTTTTTTACCTCTCTTTTTAACTATTGTTAGGCTCGTGTTTGATCACTATCTCACCTGTATTACATTAAGTTATAATTTCATTTTAAATGTTTATCATTATCATTACCTGATTAGGTGTAAACAATTTAGGTAACACTCCTTGGTGCAATTTTTTATATCCGTTTTTTGTTTTATAGAAATCATTTTCATCGAAATGAAGTGAACAGATTTTGGAATACTTTGTTGGTGTCCAGTTGTTAGGTTTATTTATAATACGTATCCATGCATTTCTAATATCTGTATTAACAGGGAATCTAAAATGATAACAAAATAGGATTAAAAAACAAATAAATGAAGATAACAAATTCGATAAAATAGGGTCTTGCTAGCATGATGCACACATTTTTATTTAACAGTTAGGACTGGCAACTTACCGACAGATGGCGCATTTTTCTTATTTTAAATTCTTCTTATTTCATGTATCAAGGAACGTATTTATCTATGAATTAACTTATAGCGAGCAAAATAAAACTTTAGGAAGTAATTTGAATCGCAAATTGGTCACAATAATATGCATTGATAATGATAAAAATACGAAATCAGTGAAAATTGGTTAGAATGCAACTCCTCGACAACAGATGTCTCTAGCTACAATCTGACGATCAAACGAGAAAATGTGTTTTAAAATGAAAATATAAATTTTATGGACTTACACATGAAATGTTATGCCATCAATATGTTTCAGTTTTGATCCTGAATAATTTTTGCATCCAACAACAGCGCACTTCATTATTAAAACAATTTAACTATTAAAAAACGATTAGAATACAACGCAGCCGAACGCGATGAAGATTCACTCGCAACTAAGGTTTTCGGCCCCGCCCACTATGACGTCAGGACCTAATTGAAGGCGCAAGACCTACTTGCCTTGTGGCATCTCCGCTTCTTTCTATACTCCGTGGACTAAACCATTGATTTCACGACACTGTAACGGAATTTACCGACACCGTGGAGTAAAAGACATCAACGCGTTGACCGTGGAGTAAAAGACATCAACGCATAGATTCCGATTTTTTTTCAAGTTTTCACTTCTGTCAGCACTTCCGGAGTGCCACTGTTTTTTTTTTTGTGGTGAAATACGTACAGTAGTATATTAAAAATAAACAGAAATAACTTAACAATAAACTTAACAAATATACTACCCACTACATTTTCCACAAATTACAACTTAGATATTTACAAACTGATAGCAAACGCAAATGTAGTTAGAGCAATTTTTTTTATGTGAACAAAAGAAACTAAAAATAACAAAACTAAACTTTTGTTTGTATGATCTAAATTACGGGTCTTATAAAAAAATAGTGACACTCTGAGAGTGCCGACAGAAGTGAAAACTTGAAAAAAATCTGCAAGGCAGTAATCAACGCGTTAATGTCTTTTGAATGGTCAAAAGCTGGTGTCGTTAGTGTCGCGAAATCAATGGTTTAGTCCCGTCTCAAAAATGCCCAACGCGTCTAAAGAAGTTTTCACATCAAAAATAAAAATAAAATCTTATGCTTACGATCTACTGTTGATCCCTCAGAATTTTAGCTACCTATATAACTTTTAAAACTATTTCGGTTATTGTGTCACCCTATGTAAAATTTCTACATTTATATCTGTAATTCTTATGGTATATATAGTCCTCTTCACCGTATCCGGCGACAGCGACCCAGACTAATTTTCTTTTTTCCTTTCGTGAGCTCTCTGATGACTAGCTAAACCAAATTTGGTCTTGAAAACCCGGTCACACCGTGTACAGAAGAGCTGATCAGCATCGTTGTATGTGTACGCATATGAAGGCTTTGGGCGACTTTTACGTATTTGGCGCTTCTTGTCTAAGTCTTCAAGACGACTTGCTTCAAAGCATTCAGTTGCTTTGTGGATTGAGGTGCGCCATCTTTCTCGGTTTCGAGCAAGCTCCTGCCAGTGATCAACAGGTATGTCGCAGGTCGTAAGGTGACGTTTAAGGACATCTTTGTAGCGCAGGTATTGCCCACCCTGTGTACGTTTTCCTTGGGCGAGCTCTGAGTAGAAAGTGGTTTTAGGTAGTCTACTCGTATCCATGCGCTGTACATGACCACACCATCTCAGTTGGATCTTTATCAAAATCGCCTCCATGCCCATCATTCCAGTGCGCCTAAGCACCTCCGAGTTGGGAACACGATCTTGCCATTTTATGCGCAGGATAGACCGAAGACACCGTAAGTGGAAAGTGTCAAGCCTTTTAATATCACCTCTATAGAGACACCAGGTTTCTGCGGCGTAGGTGAGTATTGGTAGAACTAAGGCTTTATAAACGCATATCTTAGTTTGCAGTTTCAGGTCGTGAGAGGACCACACGCGTTTAATAAGTTTTTCAAAGGTGGCGGCCGCTTTAGCAATCCGTGCTGGAATTTCAGACGCCAGCCTATTGTCACAGACTTGACTTCCAAGATATTTGAAGTGTGATACCTCTTCCAGTGGCTCAGAATGCAGGTTAACAGTTGAGCTGTCAGCGTCACATCCCCTTGGTGGCTGCTTCAGGATTTGGGTCTTTTTCACGCTAATTACTAATCCAAATCTGCAACAGGAGGCTTGAAGATCATTCACATAGTCTTGGAGTGTCTCCATACAGTCAGCCAACAGGCACACATCATCGACATAGAGTGCGTCAAGTACCGGAACCTTAGACGTTTTAGTCCTCGCTCTGAATCGTGAGATGTCGAAGACACTCTTATCAGCACGGACGTTAAATTCAATCTGTCCAACACTATGCTTTAGTGCATCATTCAGCACAGCCGAGAAATAGAGTGCAAACAACGTGGGAGCCATGACACAGCCTTGCTTCACACCACTGGTTACGTGAATAGGGTCTGAAAAATCGTTTTCATGTTGAACACGCGCCGTCATACCGTCGTGAAACTGACGAATCATGTTGACAAATTTCTCAGGACATCTAGCCTTTTTCAACACTACCCAAAGCGCAGCGCGAGGTACGCGGTCAAAGGCCTTTTCTAGGTCCACGAAGCACATGTACAGAGGACGGTTTTGTTCGAGGCTTTTCTCCTGAATTTGCCTCACTATGAAAATACCGTCAACGGTTCCTCTGCCAGGTCTAAAACCACACTGCGACTCTGGAAGTATCTGTTCGGCAAGATTTGCCAAGCGGCGATTGATGATATGTGCCAGTACCTTCCCAGCAGAAGACAGGAGGGAGATGCCCCTGTAGGAACCACAGTCGGACAATTCACCTTTGCCTTTATAAAGTTTGCAAATGGAGGCATCCTTCCAGTCTTGAGGTACTACTTCAGTTTCCCATACCTTGAGCACCAAATTGAAGAGCCTACTTTGTATGTGTGAACCACCATATTTGTAGACCTCCGATGGTAGACAATCAGTGCCTGGTGTTTTGGCATTCTTCAATCTTTTTACGGCTGACATGAACTCATCAAAGGTTGGGGGATCAGCTAGGTCCTCCTTAACGGGACGGCATTCAAGATTTTCAACATATGGTAAATCAGTTGTCTGTGAGCAGGGATTCAGGACGTCATTGAAATGTTCAGCCCACCTATCTAGGATTTGCTTATGATCTGTCAGTCTACAGTCCCTGTCACGAGAATATATTGGCGCCGTTATTCTTGATTTAGGTACGAAAATAGCTTTCAGGCCCTCGAAAAACTTGCCCGTCTGGTTTGTGTCTGCAAAAAATTGCAGGTCTTTTGCTCTATCCAGCCACCATTGATTCTTGAGGTCACGAATTTTGATTTTTAGCATGCGCTGAATGGATCTTCGTCTATCGGTGTTTGATAGAGATCTCAGTTCTAGTCTGTGACATTCAAGTAAAGCTCGGATTTCCTCGTCTGAATCATCGAACCAATCCTGGTTTTTCTTCTGCGGCTTTGGTATAATACATGAGACGCTATCATGAAGATGTTCAGCATATAAACGCCATGCTTCATCAACATTGTCTATAACGTCCTCCACACTGGTGCCGAAGTGACTATCCAGGTCCTTCCTGAGCTGTTCGGAGTGAACCAGTGCAGCAACACATGCATTTATAGGTTTCTTATGTGCAGCGCGACGAGGAGATTTAAATTTTAGACGCATCTTCGATCGAATAAGTCGATGGTCTGACCAGCACTCCGCACCCCGCATAGCTCTTGTTATCAAGACGTCGTTAAGGTCTTTTTTGCGTACAATAATGTAATCAAGGAGGTGCCAGTGCTTGGATCTAGGATGCATCCAAGAGGTCTTATATTTTTCTGGTAGACGAAAGAAGGTATTAGTCAAGCACAGGTCAAACTCTGCACACAGGGTGAGAAGCTCCAAGCCGTTCGCATTGCAGTTCCCAATTCCGTGCCGACCAAGGACACCAGGCCACGATTCGTAGTCAGTACCAACGCGTGCGTTGAAGTCACCCAGCAGGACAATTTTGTCCTGTGGTGGAATTCCCGTAAGAACGCAGGACAGGTCCCGATAGAATGTTGCTTTATCATCATCATTAGCTGTCAAAGTGGGTGCGTAGATACTTATGAGGTGAACATACTTCGTATCACTTATGGGCAAGCGTAAGGTCATTATGCGGTCATTGATTCCTTTTGGAAGTTGAGTTAAGGATGCTGCAATTTTATTACGCACTGCGAAGTCAACACCACTAGCCGCTCGCTCTCCTGCTGGTCTTCCAATCCAATAATACGTATATCCACCCAACTGTTCGCAACGGTTTCCGCTATCACTAAGATGGGTCTCACTTATAGCAACGATATCCACGTTGTATCTTGAGAGTTCCCTTGCCACGATTGCAGTCTTCCTCTCGGGACACAGGTTAGAGTCATCATCTAAGAGTGTACGTACATTCCATGCTCCTATTATTAAATTTTCCATCATATTCTTATTATGTCTCTTGCGACCGCAAATAAGGGGTTGGTGATCAGATGACTGCGGTTTGCCATCCAATTTGGAGGAAAAACGGACTATGTTTGGGCCACCTTTTCTAGGCCCCTCCCCGGATTGGGGAAAGCAGAGCGATCCTAAATAGGGCTGCTTTGTCGCCAGTCGTGCTGCCGAACCTGTCCTTCCGCCTCAGTCAAGTCCAGGAGCGACCACTCTCTACTGACCGCCTACGTGCCGAGTCCCAGCTAAGGCCGATGATCCACCAAGACCTCGACCCCACCACCAGTTCTCGATCGCCGCAGGGCTTATTTGGCTCGTAGTCCTTTGAAAGAAGCCAGGGTCATCCGCGCGTGAATATATTTAAGTGGATAAGCAGTTGCGCTGATGCAGATCCACTCTCTCGTCCTCAAAGTCCAGGTGCCGATGGACCAGGTAACCGGTACGACCGACAGGAAGTTGAGAATGCAGGAGGTTGGCCGCACATCAAACGATATAGAGATTTGACGCACGCCCTTTGAGGCACCCCACCGCGTGCCTTGCTTCATCGCCACAAAAGACCGGATTCACTTGCTTATCGACATTGTCCGCCCGCTGTACCGATGAAGTCGATAAGATGTCTATTTCAGGACCGAAATGGAAGACTCTTCCTCCGCCCCCAGAAAAAAGACGACGTGCCTCTTCCGCTTTATATTGCCGTACCGATGGATTCCATCTCCGCCAACGAAGCCGTTGAGGTCTTCACCCGTGACCCTGGGCAAGGGATCCACGTTATACCCCGCAGAACTGGGTCCCTATCCGAACTTAGCCACCAGTCTGCCCTGGCCTACTAGGACAAGTGGCGCCCACCCCCGCGACTAGGACGCGTCGGACAGGAATTACTCTGATGGAACCTAGAGAAGGAGACTCTAGATACCTCAGAGCCGGGTTAATGATCTCGTTTGGGCCCGAGATCAAAGGCCTTAGGCTTATGGTATAGATACATAATAAAGAGTATTCTATTCTAAGCTCTATTTTTAACTGATAAGAAAGCATCCTGAAAGCTTCTAATTAACCTTTTTCTTTGGCAAGACACGACATAAGAACCTGTCCTATTCTTCCCATCCTGAAGAGTAATTGCGTAATACACAGTAGCAATTGCTTTAATTTTGACAGTTCAACAACATTAATTGCGTTATTTAAGTTGTTGAACAGATAAATTTTTCTAACATTTATGAAGTAATGGATAGGAATGCCTTCAAAATTATTCAGATTGTGATTTAAAGTGTGCGAAATTATGGTACTGGGCTTAAGGAATCTTTAATGCAAATAGGAAAGAAAGGTCCATCCGTCTTCCACCCAATTTCGACCCTAAAAGGCTCAGGCGCACGTAAAAAGTGCCCTCAGGCCCACACCCTGCAAGCCGAAGAGATAGTTTCATATTAATACGACTTCCTAAAAAGTGCAACAACCCGATTTTAAAATTGATTAAACTGAAACTTGAGATCTTTAACACAATGACATAAAGTTCAAAATTCATTGGCAATGGTACCGCACAAAACAGATTATTTAATTACCAAGAACATTTTCATGTTGCTTGAACCTTGCTTGTATGGAATAAGGTTGATTTTAGTGTGTGCTGGGGTCATGTTTAAGGTGGTCAGCAGAAAGGCTTGGCAAGTGAAAGTAGGCTCATCTTCGACCGCAGATAACCTTTGGCTTTAACCTGTCGTTGTTATTGTAAAGTACACCTATTAGTATTTATGAAGATTGCATAGTTTTGTACGAATTGCAAAGAATTTTATTTCTGCACAGATAGTGGAATGTAAAAGTAAAGTATGTTGGCTATTGTCACTAGTTAGATAAGGTACATTAAATTTAGTAAGTTAGTGTTATTTGGGGTGGACAGAAACCGCTGAATGTAAATGTCATCTAATGAGCATGGATTTTTTTATTAACATAACATAACATCACGCCTTGTTTCCCCGAAGGGTTGGGCAGAGGTGTACCTGTAGCAGGTACACCCACATTTCGCCAGTTATGTTTAAGTCCCATGTAATAGGGGGCGAGCCTATTGCCATCAATCGGGCACAAATCCAGACTCCGGGCTGCTACTGAGAAATTCCAGATAGAAAAACCCAATAACACTGCCCGACCCGGGAATCAAACCCAGGACCTCATGCTCAGCAGTAGCGCTTGCGACCACTAGACCAACGAGGCAGATTTTTTTATTAACTGTCTGCTAAAAGGAGGAGGTTCTCAATTCGACTGCAAGTTTTTTTTTGTATGTTTGTTACGCGATTACTCCACCACTTATGAATTGATTTTGATGATTCTTTTTTGTTTGGTAGGTCATACTTTAAATGTGGTCCCATACAATTTTTATTAACTTTGTTTAGCTAGTTTTTGAGTTAGCTTCAATAATACGTATTTTTCCCACTCAGTCTATATGGATGATGGTATAGTTCGCGTCACTGTTATTTACATATAGCGGTATTCGAATTTGTGTGGGGTAGGTATCACAACTAAAAGTGAGAAAATAAAAACTATTTACAAAAAAAAAGGCTTGAAGAAAACACAACAAAGTGAAAAATAACTTCAATTTCGGAAGTCGGCGTCTTTGGTTATGTATTTTCGTTTTTTGCCATCGTCTTTTTTTTGTAAAAAGTTTTTTTTTTACACAATCAAGTTGAACAATAGAATTTGTAAATGAAATCTAATTATGGTTGTTTATACACTGAATTACTTTCATTTTATAGATAACTACTATTGTACCCATAAGCAATTCTAAGGTTAAGAGCGTTTATACTGGAAGTGGGCAACTTCGCAATCAAATATTTCGCTATTTTGATTAATTTGGCAATACCTAATCAGCCTATAATGTTCCCACTGCTGGGACACATATCTCCTCTCTACGAGAGGGAGTGGCCTGTAATTTACCACACGGGCCCAGTGCGGGTTGGTACAAGTCACATGTCTTCAAATATTTGGTTCCAGAACATGCCGGTTTCCTCACGCTATTTTCCTTCACCGTTTTTAGCGTAGTGGTGATGTATATGTTACAGCCATCTGGTTAAATTAGCCAGCTAATTGGACGTCTAGGCCGTTCATTAAATGCCAACCCAATTAAATAGTTGAAGGACATCTAGCCAAGTCATTAAGCACAAAGTTTACCCAGATGGCTGACTGTCATGTAGTCATTTAGTTAAATTGGATGAAATAGGTTAGAATAGGTTAGGTTGGAACTGTGACCAACCGAACGTGAATCGATCGAGCGCTATTTCCAAGTTGCTTGCAGAATTTTTTTCACCATTTGAAGCACTTGGCTGAGTCTTGGTCAGTCATCTTCAAAGAGCTGACTTTCAATACGCCTAGTTGTTAAACGATAAATGATTCTAGTTCAATTAACTATCAGCCTAGGCATGCGATTGAATGCCGGCGTTTAATGAACGGCCTAGACGCCCAATTAGCTGGCTAATTTAACCATCTGGTTGTGACATCTACAATGTCGCCCATCGGCATGTGACTGCCCGCATTTTTTTTAATGTTCGTGAAAGATTATTGAAAAATAACTTTAAAAGGGTCTATCTTATTTTTTTTTTCATTTTTTCTAATTTTTTTTTCAAAATCCCTCCCTATTATTTTATGAACTTACGCTTGTGTTTTTTATTAAAACACGATTTTTTTTAGAAAAAAAAAATGTTATCACCTCCGTTTTTTTTTGCATAGTTGACAAATTTTAATAAAGATGTTAGTTAATCCGATAAAATAACTCATAAGCTTTTAGAAATAATAAACAGAATCCAAATCGAGCCAATAACATCGGAGATATGGCAAACGCTAATCAAAACATAAAAATATTAAAGATAGACAGACCCCCCTTTGAAAGTTATTTTTCGATCATTTCTCACGAATATTCAGAAAAATTCGGGCGGTCACATGCCGATGGGTGACATTGTATATAAGCTATGATGACTTACCATTAGCTGGGCTGTCAATTTTATCTGCCATAAAAAGATTTAAATCAAACCATAACTGTAGGTAATTCTTTAGTAACCAACAAATTGTCACAAAAATACGGAACATTTCTTCTCCAAAATTACAAAAGTACATGTTACAGGTACTTAAGATTCGGGTGTTGATAAAAAAGGCCGTATTATCTATCACTACAAGAAAGTGCACCCCGAAGCGAGCGAGCAGAGCGGTTAATTAACAAAATTCTCTTTTGTCTGGGACACATAAAATTTTACGAGTATCAAGATCTGTGAGGCAGTGTCCGAACCGCCCGTGCGCAACGTTGATGTGGCATAGCTGGAAAGGGCTGAGAATTACAAGGTAAATCGTACTTGGTAGTCTTTCGATAGTGCTATGAAAAGAAGTTTTACGAGAATTGGCTTATTTCTCAAGAATTTTTATGGAGAAGTATCATGTGGATAGATAATAATTATGTTTTAGGAATATAATATTTTGAGAACATGATATTTTGATAATGTGATTATTTGCGATTATGGTGTTTTGAGATTATGATATTTTGAGAATATGATATTCAAAGACGGAGCGACCCATTTGTTTTTATTTTATAATGTAACCCTAAGAAAACATGGAGTTCTCTTGGAAATTACAAAGATGAGCAGGCGATTATTTACTGTTACACCAAAAAACGACGAATAAAATTGATTGTTTTTGAGTCGTATATCTTTCCATTCATTCCTTACAAACTTGACGGACATTAGAACAAATTCAATTTTGAAGCATTTTCCACTTGTTCCAAATACTTCTCACCCGGTGTAATCCTTATGCCACATCCAGCGTCTCTATCCTTCAAATATACGGACACAAAAAATTGGAGCAGGGCAAGTATGGAAAAGACTCATAAAATTTAATAGGTTTTCCTTCAAAAAGCTGTTACGTGAGCCGAGTTGTTATGTGCCATCATATTTTTTGTAAAGAGCATGTTAATGAACGATCTTGTAAAATGGCCGCGGTTTCGGGAGCTGCTCTTGCGCCGTAAATCATTAAAAATTATGGTGTACGTTTTTTTAATTTATAGAGGAATTTGGTGTAAAGTTTCACATCCTCCATAGATATGGGGGGGTTTCCGACCAGACGGGTGTTGTGTCTGGTGAGCTACTACCCGACGGTTGATATCGGGACGTTCTATCTATGCTAGTCGAGTGGTAAACACTGCTTGCGCGATGCACGATTTTGCGTGTGGTTAGTGTGATGCGTAGTTCACATAATGGCGTTATAGATTCGGCTACAAATGAATCAATTTGTGATGGCGGTTTGAGGATTGATATAGTGTTGCAAAGAAGTAGTCCACTTAGAGCACCCATCCGAATAGCACCTGCAACTCAGCAGCCTACTGCTGGGATGTATTTGTTTTACAAGACGTTATTTCCTATTATTTAAGATCCTTTTAAAGTAATGTGATGCCCAAAATTTATAAGTATTTATCAATCAAATATTTGTAAATGACTAGCATAGGATTTCTTGGAAATTCCTAGTTTCCTTTTTCATTCACTTGGATACATGATGCCATGACAATTCTCATGGTTTGACCTGTATTTATTCTTTAAATTGGATCTAGATTTTTTATTGGATCTTCGAAGACAAACTTTAGGCTTTTCTAGTTATTCCCTCTCACTGTTATACCCTCTTCTCCTTTTATGTCCGTTGCTTTGATTTCAATTTCAACTTCCTTATATTTTAAAAGGCCATGCTTTTGGAAAGTTTCTGATACAAACAGCCGTGCCAATAAAAACCCATCACTATTTTCAATAATTACCAATGTCACTTAATGGTATGCCATTATTCTACCAGCAGTTTCTCACCGACAAACCGCTACATATTATTAAAGCACTCCGGAACATTGGGCCTTATAAAACGACGAACAAAAAAGGCAACGGGTACACAATTAGTACTTTCGACCGCATACCAATAGCAACGCATCTTCAGTGCGCCTGCGCCTTATAAGGAGAATGTGTTCCACAAGAGATTGGTCAGATTGGTAAGACTAACGATTTGGTCCGAATACTTTATTGATATTGTCCGGTTAATGTTTGCAGTACCCGGAAAGAGCGATTAAAGATAATTAGGTGATGATTTTTTTGG
The DNA here is from genome assembly GCA_963680765.1 of Agrochola lychnidis. NCBI lineage: Eukaryota > Metazoa > Arthropoda > Insecta > Lepidoptera > Noctuidae > Agrochola > Agrochola lychnidis. Next base: position 22,734,903 of record OY796866.1, read on the forward strand.
AATCAAAGAGCATACTTTTGTACATGTGTTTTTGGGAGGAGTTTTGACTACATTTTGTAATTACCGCAGAACTAATTACTATATACTGATTATTGATTTTACCGCTATATTTATCTTATTTTAATTCTCTCTATGTATGCTATATACTAAGACACTTCGAAAAAAATCGACAAAATATTAGAGTTAATATTTTGTCGATTCTTAAATGAGTATTTAGGACTTTCTACAGCAGTTCTGTATTAATTTCGTAGTCACAGTGACCTGAGTGGGTTACCTGAACCCGAACAACAAGTTGTTAACCTAACAAATAATTCGAGAATCAAACATCTTAGTCAGTCCGACGGAATTTCAAATATCTGACTTTGAAACAATAACGTTACACTGAAATCGTAACATTTATACAGAAATGCGAATTGAATTACTCCATAAAAGATTATTTCGAAAATATTTCTTAAAACATCGCTTCGCAAAGGGCGAGATGTGTTGTCTTATTTCAATGAATAAGGCACACGAGATTGGAACGTCGCGATAAACCCGTCCCAGGATGAATGAATGAATACGTTTTTTCATCTAGATTAAGTGTGAAGTTCATTCAAAGAGCATAAAACTTCCGTGCTTTAACCATTATCGTCAATAAGTAAAAAATAACTCAATTTTTACTGTTTTTATCGCTACTTTAATGTATTCTGGTTTCGCTGTGTGGTGGCATTTAGGTGTTCGTGTTATCTTTACAAAAATAATGCTGGCTATAAAATTAAATGGTCGGCCACTACTGAATAAGGTTAAAGGTCTCAATAGATTAGGCATCTTTGATAGACTACTGAAATGCGTAATGGATAACCAATAAAATATTTAGTAAGTCCCAAGTCACGGACTTTAGAAAGCAAACCGTTAATTATACACTACAAGAGTAGGCTCTGAAACATACATAATCAGTTTTTAAAAAGAAATACAGGAATCAAACTCCGAACCGAACCGCCGCGACAATACCCGAAAGTGGCTTTTTTATGTAGGGCATCTTGTAGTTGACTTCTGAGATCATGACTACCTACTTAAACCGGGCTTTCCTGTGGGTGCCTTAAGCTACTACACTTAAAACCTCCAGCCAGAGGTTATTCAACTATGCTAATTAAAACTAGGTGAACGCTCGCTAAGCGCACCCCCTGTTGGTTATGAACCTCGGCTTAGGGCGTCAACCGAAGGAAGGACATCAAGGATGGGACGGGCTGGACCGGAAAGTGGCTCTTAATTATTTTCGTCACAAATCTCATATCTCAAGATATATCGCAGGACCTCACATGCGTGGGCACTTGCAAATCAATAGGCGGGCGCGGTCTTTTTGACCGTATTCTTTGATGGTGCGACGAAGAAAGTTGACACTCAGGTCGAATGTACCAGGTTCTTTATTCTCACACTAGACGGTTAAGGTGTTTCTGTGCGGAACTGTAATTGTTTGTGAGCGAAAAGGCAATCTTTTGATGAACTTGGGTTGCAGTAAAATTCCTTATAAATACGTGAAATATGTTGTTTTGTTAACCAATTGTAACTATTTTAAAAAGACGAATGAAAATCTTTTGATGTTGTAATTTTTTTTTAGTTCAAACATTATTCATTTTACAATAAAATATTAAAACATTGATGTTAGGAAAAGCAAATGAAGCAGATGAAGGACAATATTTATGAGTTTTATGTACCAATATGATAACATAACATCACGCCTTGTTTGCCCGAAGGGTTAGGCAGAGGTGTCCCTGTAGCAGGTACACCCACATTTCGCCAGTTATGTTTAAAAAAAAAAAAAAACATTTTATTCAGGCAAAACCCATATTACATCAAATAAAAACTATACTGCAACACACAATCTAACAAAACCAACATAATAAAAATAATGTCAATGCAATTAAAATAGGTACACATTATAAAGATCACAGAATTCAAATAAAAATAAAATGTCAAATTCAATTAAAATAAACGAATGAGTAATACAAATTATAGGGTCACAGAATTGAAATTAAAATTAAAATTAAGGCCCATGTAATTGGATGTATTTTTTGATTGGTAATTGTTCGTATTATTTTTGTTTCTATTATTTGTTATTTTTGTGTATTATTTCTTATTGTTTTTCCTTGATTTATTTTAAATATATCTGCTTTTTTTATTGAAGTGCAATAACTTAGATTTATGTCTATAATGTTGTACATGTTTTTTTTCTTCAAATAAATATGTTACAAAAAATAAAAAGCTATGAAAACTATGTTTCCTTATTTTATCATGTTTACACTAATTGTACTATTGTCAAATCACTTGTGGATATGTTATATTGGTATTTCCTTCAATTAATTCAGTTACCAAAACTAATTTCCAGATAAGAATTACACATACTCTGTTTATTCTAACTACTAAGAAGCGGATGACAATCTATCGTGATCTAGGTTTAGTTATTTCGAGTCAAAAAAAAAACGACTTTATCGATGGCACAACATAATATGTGTATGTGTTTAGCTCTCTTCAAAATGGTTGACCCTTCAGAATGGTGCTAATTCATGCGTCATGTTCGTGAAAGGGCGCCGTTAGTTGGGACTGGTCATCTCTTAGTTGCCACGGCTTATTTTTAATTTATTAAAATTTTTGAATTGTTCTTTGTTTTATCTTTTTATTACGGACACTTCTAACGTAGACGTCTTTCTACATTGTTCTCACATGTATAATTTCAACATGAACGATGTTACCAATATTTTGTAACAATTTTTTATTTAAAAGAGTGTCCGTGGAGTTTCTTGCCCGTTCTTCTCCATAGGTACCTACTACGCTTTGGAATGGGCAACTAGCTTCATATTTCTGACTGACCGATTCCTTGACAATTCAAAAGTACCTGTAAATGTTTTAATTGAAATAAATGCTTTGAGTATGAGTTTGTGCATAACATCACGCCTATAATCCCCGAAGGGTTAGCCAGAGGTGTACTTATAGTTCACCCACATTGTGATATGAGTATTTATTTTTGTTAGATGACATTAATCGCTAAGCGACATGTCTGCCTATCCTCTCAGAGAGAGATGTGCAGAAACCCAGATTAAAGTCACATAAAAAGGATGTGTCACTGTTAACGCCTCCTGATACAAACATCATGTTTAATTAATAACGTTCAAAGATTGAATGTGTTTAAAAGGACCATTTTAAGTGACATTTAAGCCCACTATCTTAATGTTAACACTCCGTTTGAAACTCGTAAAGTTTAAGCAATAAACTTTGGGCAAGATATAATTTGCATTAACTTAAAGGCAAGACTGGTTTGAATTTTGTTTCAAATGTCAGAAAACGTATTTTTTTTTTAAGATGCTTTTTAATAATTATAATGTATCAGTTATCTAGGAAAAAATACACCATTTATATTTCAAAGATATTTTACCCAGGCTTTTAATTTAGAGAAATTAATTGGCCAGTAATGATAGTCAAACGTAATTAAGTAATGTACGGCACAACTTAGAAGTAGCATAAATTTAAAAATTTGCATTCATTCATTTAATTTTCACAACGTATTTGGTTATATGACTTTACAAGTTATTGCGTTTGCGTAAAGATCATTTTCACTTTAAGTAGTAATAAAAATTGATGATTTTGAAGGCGCATTCAGTTCGGATGGTGATCGGTTTTACGAATTTTGCTGAAGCTACATCTAAGTTGTGTCGTACTATAACTACTTCCTTTAAGAGTTGCTAACTCAATTATGTCCATCTGTTAAGTTTTAATTAAGGAAAACAACGTATACATAACATACCAAACAATACAACATTTTACAATCACACAGACATTAATATCCCAAATTTATCCATAATTACTTTTTACAAAATACATTGTTTACAAAAAAGCACTGATTTAACGTCGCCTTAACAAAAACAGCCTTAAAACAACCTGGAAGTGATACGACAAAACTTTATGCTCACATAAAATACGGCTGTTCTTCACTTTGATAATCGAATGTAAATATGCTCTTAATACTGTTAAGTAAATGATAAATAAATAAATGCACATCACGCCATGTATTTCCTGAAAGGATGGGCAGAAACAAGGGCAATATGTTGTACCTATACAGGGTAGCAGGGACATCAGCGCACAATCTGTTACCATGAATTCAGTACCAGATTAACCCACTTTTTTTTTTGGTTGGGAAATTATTAAAAAACTTCTCCCGCTCTGCGTGTCAGACTCTTACTGACTAAAACCCACCCGTGTTCCTTCGATTGCTATGTTGCCGGGGGCCACGATCTCCCTTTCGGACTTCTTCGCAGCCCCGGTTCTGCCGACATCTCTTTGAGGTGCGCGTGGAACACAACGCGCCGTCGACCCGGGCTTGGTCCGTATCGGACGGCGAGCTACCCATTGCTCACCGTCCACAAGCCCGCGACTTGATTACCCCCTGATTTCTGGAACTTGAAATATTTCGTCGATATTTAAAAAAATCTGCTGTTTCCTACGGTGTGCAATACATACGTGGTCAAAATATATGGAACAGCTAATTTTAAAAACACAGGGGCGTCCAGAATCATGAACTAAATCTATGGTAAAAGTCGTGCGTCGACTTGCGAAGTTAGTTTCAATTTTGCCAACGCCCCAAAAGATCCTTGTACAGTTATAAATATAAAGTTTTGGAAGTGGCAATGAATGAAAATTATCTAAGATTCTGTATTCAAGTTTAATTAAGTTACTAAATATTGTATTGTACGCGATCGTTCACAATTAAGGGCGCTGTCCTGTATGATATTTTACGATAAAAAGTTCAGATCACACGTCAACAACCCACTGTACGTACGATGAAAAACAAGTGCAGTATGAAACTGTCATGAAGTTCCTAAATTATACAGTATAATACCGTACCGCCCGTACCTGAAGAAGGGAATGGCGATGAGGATTCAAGGAAAAAGCCTTCAAGACTTTCTCGGGCATCCAGAGTGTATAATTTGGGAATCATCTGAGTTTCAGTGACTCGGACATTGTTGGCTATACAAAGGTCTTTTCTAAAATGAGATATCTCTTTGCGCTTCCATATGGTTAAAGGGTTCGCGTTCCTCACAGCTTGGGACCACAAGGCACAGCAGTTTTCAACATAGATTTATGGAAACTTAAGCTCACCCTTACACCGTCGTAACATAAATAGTACATACATTACACATACAACTTGTAACTAACATAGCAATGGAGGATAACCTGATAACAAAAGGAAAATGTTCCAAGGAAATATATAATTTAAACAAACATCCAATTACCTCAAACACATCTTAACTTATGAGCCGAAATTGTTATATTTCTAAATTAATTTGTAACCGCAGATATTATCGGCACAAACAATGAACGCCAAGTCGGCATCCAATGGCGTCCTTATAAAGAGTATCCAATTTAATTGTAACTGTTCGGAGCAGTTAGTAGCGCACGCGATGAAAATGGTGAACTCGCACGTGTCACTGTTTAGACGCGCGGCTAATTGACACGCGCGGGTAAAACTTGAGAAAACGCGGACAGACTAAAGTTATGACTGAATTCAGAAAATCGATGTGATGCAAAAATTCTTAATGTCATTACCATATTTCTTATTTCTGTAGTGTTTATTAGCTTTAATTTTATTTTAAAATATCATGTAGCTTATCTCTTAATTAAAAGTTGTTTTTCACAAAAATAGGTAACTAATATGGATTAAGGATAATGGGTATAATTGGAGACCTTATCTACTAATAATATTAATTATAACTTCGTTCAAAACAGGAAACTAGATAGTGTGCAAAAACAGCTTGTTAATGTGGAAAATTATTTTAAATACACCACGTGTGCTCTAGAATTGCAAGATTTACACTGTTCCAAAAAAAAATTGATTAAATCGTCATTAAATGGGTTAGAATACGTACATGGTGATTGCAAATTGTAGTATCACTTACAAATTGAGAGATTTGATTATTTGAATTCCTAAACCCTAATCAAAACGATAAATCACCTTAAAGATTTTTCATTTGAGGATTGAGGTTACTTTATTAAACTCAATTTTGAAGATTCTAGACGATTTTTATCAAATTGACTACCAAATTAAGAACAAATTATGGAATTACTCAAATTCATCATCGTCTTCTTGTCTTTGTCCCATGTTAGATACTTAGAGTCGACGTGACAAGTTTTCTTTTCATTCTCCCTGTCAACCGTCACGCTCTTATTTACTCCCTTTTTTTTCGATAAGGAAGGATTGTTCTCAATTTATTGCATTTCAATTGATTTTCATAATTAAATTTTCACCAAGGACAGTGTGAGACAGGCCTCGTCTCAGCTAACTAGGCTATCGAAGTAAATCGCCCGCGCCGCGCTAGCCACAGCACCCCATTAATTACCATGTCCATTATTAACGTTAAATAAATTGATTTCTCTTTAATAAAGCCCAGTTAATAAGCTGCGTACGTGGTTACGTTTAATTAGTTACTATTAGGAAGTTCCTTTGTTGAATAAGAGTTGGTTTAATTGGACGTATGATTTAATTATCATCAATTCAGTATAAGCAGCATATCAAGTTCTCACTGCTGGGACACATACGTGTTGGATTTCATGTGTCTTAGAATTTTTGGGTCTAGTACATTAGGCCGGTTTCCTAATAAATAATTTTCTTCATCGTTTTAAAAGCGGTTACAAAGTTATCCCCAGGTGTTTAGTACCCAAACGATTATTCTTAGAATAACCACTCTCATTCGCGTTTGTCATTACTTCGAGTCATACAATTTTGTTTTGAAAGTAAAATGAATAAGTAATCACGAAACTAAAAGTTTTAAACGGAATAAACATTAAAAAAAAATAGATATTGAATATACATGGTGGCAGGGACATCGACGCGAAAACTGTTACCACTAAAAAAAAAGTCTGCTGTTCCATACATTTTGACCGCGTAGGTATTGCACTTTTCTATGAAACAGCTTATTTTTTTTAATAACCGACGAAAAATTTCAACGCAGAGGGGTTCAGAATCATGTACTAAATCCATGGTAACAGGTTTCGCGTTGATGTGTAATGTCACCCTGTATTAAAAAGTATAAATAATAATAATATCATACCATTGAATTTCGTTTATTTTCATCGCTGAAAATGCCTTTGGTCCTGAAATCATCCTGCTACTCCTACTAATGGTCTTAAATGTTTTTTTATATAGTAACGGGTGGCTAGAAAGAAAGAAAGAACAGTCGGTAGCCTTGAATGTCTCATGTACTATTTGCCCATTTATTACTCAGTTGTATTTTTTTTGACTAACTTTTGGTCCATGAGAGTGGAGTCGTGGTCACAGCCACCTTCAAAATAAAACGCAACAAAAAAAAAATGGCTAGATAAGGTTTCCACGACTTTAGTTAAGATGAACAGGTAGAAAGACACTGTGATCTATTCTCTTGACGTAAGTAATGAATTAGTTACATGGAAATAGATCTGATATTTTGAACAGTTTGAACTAACTAGCCTAAACAACAGTACCATCCGGCTTCTGCATACCTATTCGACAGGCTGTCGCGTCAAAAATGTCACATTTCGATTAACTGATTTGTCTTGCATAGAAAATAGCTGTCGGAAGAAAAGCAGTAGTCTACTTGATACAAACTGACATAAAAGGATTTGTGAAAAGTGTTTAGAGAACTCCTTCAATAACATCGCTGCATCGAACATCAACCATTGTTCAATTCGGTACGAAAGCGTATTGAATACGAAAAACCGACACAATAATTAACTAACAAATTGTCCTATAAACTGCTGTGATTGGTTATCTAGGTGACTGCGATGGTTTTTGTTCCAAAAACCGAATAACTCTTGTCTTTTTTTTACACGCATTGCCGAAATCTTGGCGAAAAGACCATAAAAGCACGTTCATTCCCAAAAATAAATCACAAATAAGTTCACATTGTCGAAACAACCCACGTCTGTTCGCGTTTGTCGAGTTTAACAAATATTTATTTTGAAAGTATTGTACCAAAGTCGCGTGTGTTTAACCCCGATGTGAGACGCACAAATATTGTTTTGTATAGTTTATTTAACTGACTCACAAAAATGGAAAGATTCTGTTAAAGCTACTGTTTTAAAAAACTTTTTACAAAAAAAAAAACACCCGATTTCAAAAAAAAACACTACAAAGTGAAAAATAACTTTAAATTCGGAAGTCAGTGTCTTGGGTTTTGTATTTTCGTTTTTTGTCACCGACTTTCGAAATTAAAGTTATTTTTCACTTTGTAGTGTTTGTTTTGAAGTCGGTTGTTTTTTTTTTTGTAAAAAGTTTTTATTTTTCACTTTTTAGTTGTGGTACCTACCCCACATACATTCGAATACCACTACCTGCTACCAGTGACAGGAATCTATCATATCATCTACATACTAAGTGGGAAAAAAAATACGTATTTTGTAGCTAACTCAAAAACTACCCAAGCAAAGTTAATAAAATTATATGAGACCAATTTGAGAGCATACCCTTTCAAACAAAAAATAATTTTCAAAATCGGTCCACAAATGGCGGAGAAATCGGTGGACGTACATAAAAAAAAAAAGTGTGGCACTCGGTGTGCCGCGGTAAAGCTATTGCATAGCATTTGTAACCTCCATACTTCCTATTTGTCAACGCTACACTTGGGATGATGACGTGATGACATAAAACAAAAATTACGTTCCCATGACAACGTCATGCCAACCGTCATTACATGGTAGGTAAAAAAAATACAACTGAGTAATAAATGGGCAAACAGTACATGAGACATTCAAGGCTACCGACTAGCGACTGTTGAGCCACCCGTTACAATATAAAAAACATTTAAGACCATTAGTAGGAGTAGCAGGCTGATTTCAGGATCACAGGCATTTTCAGCGATGAAAATAAACGAAATTCAATATTATAATATTATTATTATTTATACTTTTTAATACAGGGTGGCATTACACATGGACGCGAAACCTGTTACCATGGATTTAGTACATGATTCTGAAACCCTCTGCGTTGAAATTTTTCGTCGGTTATTATAAAAAAAACTTTTTACAAAAAAAAAAAACAACCGACTTCCAAAAAAAACACTACAAAGTGAAAAATAACTTTAATTTCGGAAGTCAGTGTCTTTGGTTTTTAATTATCGTTTTTTGCCACCGACTTCCGAAATTAAAGTTATTTTTCACTTTGTAGTGTTTTTTTTGGAAGTCGGTTGTTTTTTTTTTGTAAAAAGTTTTTATTTTTCACTTTTTAGTTGTGGTACCTACCCCACATACATTCGAATACCACTACCTGCTACCAGTGACAGGAATCTATCATATCATCTACATACTAAGTGGGAAAAAAATACGTATTTTGTAGCTAACTCAAAAACTACCCAAGCAAAGTTAATAAAAATTATGTGAGACCAATTTGAGAGCATACCCTTTCAAACAAAAAATAATTTTCAAAATCGGTCCACAAATGGCGGAGGAATCGGTGGACGTACATAAAAAAAAAAAGTGTGGCACTCGGTGTGCCGCGGTAAAGCTATTGCATAGCATTTGTAACCTCCATACTTCCTATTTGTCAACGCTACACTTGGGATGATGACGTGATGACATAAAACAAAAATTACGTTCCCATGACAACGTCATGCCAACCGTCATTACATGGCCTGCCATGTAATGACGGTTGGCATGACGTTGTCATGGGAACGTAATTTTAAAAAACCTAACACCCCCCACTCCGCCTACGGAGTGGGGGATGTTAGGTTTTTTTTCGTTACGGAATTTCTTGATTCGGTTGCCGTGCTCAAAGCCCGCGATAAAAGCTATGCAATAGCTTAAAACATTCGCGACGAACATATAACCTCCTCCTTTTTGGAATTCGGTTAAAAATAACCACACAGTGGGTCCCAGCAGCAAGGCGGCAGGCCCAGGAAGACAGGGCGCAACAAACTGGACTCTTCTTATAGAATAGCCACATACAGCAAGATAGGGATAAGTAGACGGACGGATGAGAGTCCTTTGCCTAGCCGTGGGATAGAAACGGCTGATAATAATAATACTGTTTTACGGAAGCTTTAACAATAAATTAGCCCACATTCGGACGCAAAAATATCGCGGCGGGATTTTATCGCTGACTGGATTTTTAACTATCGGTGTTGATCCGAGCGTTGAGAATTCACAGAGTGCAATCCAGCGCTTCAAAAAAGCACACTATTCGATTTTCAACTCTCTGCGCTAAGCAAAGCATTGAAAATCCAGTGTGCGAAAAAAATACGCCGCGGAAAACCATTGCCCGTGCGATCCTGGATTTAAGGAATCTACAGTTAACAGACCCATGAGACTTTAACTTTGTTATGCTTGACAGGTGAGACAAAATGACACTAGGGTTGGTAGCACTAGTTGAATTGGTGTTTTAAAAAAACAAAAAAACAAGTTTTTTCTTAGTGTGTCTATGGTGATTGACTAAGGCGGTTCAGAATTTGGCTACGACACTAAAACTGCCACTTTTATCAATAACAGCGTCAATGTTAAACAGACCCAGTGGATAACCTGCAGAACAAAAGTAAGAAAGTGCATTACTCTACAGGATATTTTGATCCAATATGTGAAAGCACTACTATTTGGGGCAATAAAATAAGCTGGCTATACAGTCTACAGAAATGGAAAGGTAGCAAAGTTTTAAGAGTTAAAGAAATTAGCAAATGACTTCTTTGTGCACTACATATTTTAGTGTCGAATTGGTCCTGACGTCCCATTTAAAAGTCACTCTCCACACATTTATTTTTATTTCCTTTTTTTTGTTATCCTATATTGTGTCCCACTGCTGGATAAAGGCCTCCCCTTCTTCCTTCCAAATCTCTCTGCTTTGTGCGATTTCAGGCCATGTTGGCCCCGCACACATAACTAGATCGTTACACCACCTTGGCCGCGGTCTACCTCGACGGCGATGTCCTCCTTCAGACGTCCAGTGAGTGACGATCTTTGCCCATCTCTCCAGGTGCATTCGTGCGATTTACTTTTAAGAAAACTATTTGATTTAGTTGTCGTTATACTGCTGATCAATTCCCAGCCGAGCAGTGTTATCGGGTTTTTAGTCATAACAGTAGTCCTCCAGACCGAATTTCGGCCATGGCGACCAATCTCAGCGGAGATTGGTTGGTGATTCGGCGTGGGAGATATTATAGTGCACAAGTAGGGACCTACATGGGACTTAAACATAACTGAAGTGTGGGTGTACTATGAGTTCATCATCATCATTTCAGCCAAAAGATGTCCATTGTTTGGATATAGGGCTCTCCCAAGCACCGCCACTTCGATGTTCGAAAGCCCTATTACCTGTTTATTCTAATGAGTTGATCAACACTATTCTAACGTGTAACAAAATAATTGTGGACCAATCCCAATTTCAATCCAATGTTGACAGTATTAGTTTCAAGAGTACCGAATCACTTGACTGCAAATTGTAACATTGGAATCGTATTGGCTTTAGATTGGAATTAAGTAGTTTGAAAAGTAAGTTCTCTAATTACGTAACATATTTTCGTAAACAATTTTGCCTAATTTGTTTCATTTTGACAGTTCAACAATATTCATTGCGTTATTTACGTCGTTGAGCAGATTTTTTTTCCGACTTATGAAGCAATGTATTAGCAATCTGTTTCAAATCGAAACAGATTGTGTTGTATTACGCAATTAGGGTACAGTTCTGTATAGGTACACCTCTACCCAACCCTTTAAGGAACAAACGCATGATATTATGTAATGTTGATTTTAGAAAACCATATGGTTTCGCAACATCATAATTAACTTTATAGTATGGTGTCTGCGTTATCTTAATTATTAATTATTATGGGCGCTAATAAAACTTTATTTATCTATGTGTGACAGCTGTGACGTTTATATTATCTGTGATTGATTTATTATTTATTCTGTAGCGTTTGTTTATTTTCTACGCAGCTTTATGATGTACTCGAGGAACAACTGATTAGCTGACAGTTTTTTTTTGTTTTTCATAATTCACTTGCACTTCATGTAAAAGCGAATTAAAACTCTAATTTATACGAGGTGGCAGGGATCGACGCGAAAACTAAAACCATGGATTCAGTACATGATTCTGAACGCCACTGCGTTGAAATTTTTCGTCGGTTATTAAAAAAAAAATCAGCTGTTCCATACATTTTGACCGCATTGGAATTGCACTTTTCTATGATACAGCAGATTTTTTTTTTTAAATAACCGACGAAAAATTTCAACATAGGGGGGTTCAGAATCATGTACTGAATCCATGGTTTTAGTTTTCGCGTCGATGTCTCTGACGCCCTGTATTAGTGAAGGGACTAAACAATTTTATTATGGCTTAGGTTGAAGTTATGATTTATATCAAATATTTTGTTTAATCGGTAACGTTGTTTTTAAAAACCATGTTGACAGGTGTTCCCATTCTAAGACTGCCTGTCCACTGGAGCGGAGTGAGGCAGCGGAGCGGAGAAATGTGCCAATATTAACCAATAGAATCTAAACTCCGCTTCAGAGCTCCGCTCCTATTGGTTAATATTGGCACATTTCTCCGCTCTATTGCCTCGCTCCGCTCCAGTGGACAAGCAGCCTTAAAGTGATCGTTTTCATATTCATATGAACTGTCACACACTCAAATATCTAGAGCCTTTTTATTTTCTAAGTAAAACATAGACAGTTTTCAGTTTATATTACAGATGCCACCAAAAAAACTTTTTTACAAAAAATACAACCGACCTACAAAGTGAAAAATAATTTTAATTTCGGAAGTCGGTGTTTTTGGATCAGTATTTTAGTTTTTTGACACCGAATTCCGAAATTAAAATTATTTTTCACTTTGTAGTTTGGAAGTCGGTTGTAATTTTTGGAAAAAGTTTTTTTTTTTTCACTTTTTAGTGGGTTGGTTTGTAAATTTATCTAAGTTACAAATAGCCTTATGTCAACTGCTCATCAAAAATAGCCAAATCGCTATAGATGTGCCTATAATATTTGAAGAGTTCCCTCGATTTCTCCAAGATTTCATCATCAGATCGTGACCAAATGACAATGGGACCAACTTGAAAGTATACCCTTTCAAACAAAAAAAGAATTTTTCAAATCGGTTCTGCCCTCTTTGAGTAATCGGGCAACAAACATAAAAAAAAATATCCCGACGAATTTAGAAACTCCGCCTTTTTTGTTGAAGTCGGTTAAAAAAGCACGCAGCCAACCAAAAAAGCGAAAGACATTTTACAAAAACATCTTGAACTATTGAAGACATTTCACTAAACTTACGGTACATTTGCAATTTAAATACAATGCGACCGACCAAAAATATATACCAAAAATACCAACCTTTTAAACTCAAGAGAAAGTTCGAGCTAAATAAATATGTTTGCTGAACATTCCTGGTTTTCGATATACCGAGTGAAGTATGGCCGAAATTTTATCGTTGCACAGTGTGATTTTCTTTGGCATCGTGGCCAAAATTCGTTCTCGTTAATTTCGTCGGCTGATTTGGTAGTGCGATTTTTTGTTTCTGTTTTATTTATGCTTTGTCAATTTGTATAGGGTTTTGGGTCAACTGCGACTTGGCGAGATGATATTTTTAGAAGTAACTTTTTTGTATTTATTGGGAAGATAAAATACTTGTGTAGGTTAGATATGCTTTTGTAGTGTTATTATTGAAAAAAAAGTTACACTGTGAGTGGATTGTGTTTAGTAATGTATTCAATCTGCCTAACCTTTTCCCAATTTTTTTGGGGTCAGCTTCCAGTCTTACCTGATATAGCTGAGTACGAGTATTTTACTTGGAATTACTGCTTAACTGACCTCCAAATCCAAGTTATTGGGTAAAACGATACCCCTTGGTAAGACTGGTTGGTTGTCAGACTTTTGGGCTTCTGAATACCCGTAATGACTGTCACAGATCTACGAATTAAAGCCGGGACCAACGGCTTAGCGAGCTTTCCGAGGCACGGGGGGTCTTGATATATAATGGATGGTCACCCATCCATGAACCGACCGCGGCAAGCGTAGCTTAACCTTCGATCGACCCGTGCGGCCACAAGCTCCTCCTAATTTAGGCTTTAAATTGTAAAGCATTAATTAATAAAAACATGCCGATTGATTCCCGAACATCCTCATTTCAACAAACAGTTGCAAATAATATACAATCGATTTCATGCGCATGATTAGTGACTGATGATACATTAAGGCAAATTAATCATCTTCAATCTCCAACTCAACGGCGAGGCACTATAAAAACACAACTCACTGATCCTTATCGCCCTCTATCTACACGGTAAATGTCAGTTACTTTATTAAATCTTCATTTTGTCATATTTATTTATTTATTACAGCATGGAAGACTTACAGCTAAAAAAAACAACAAAAAGGAAACAATAGTCGACAGAAAGCCAATTACAAGTCTTCACGTTTAGACTTATAATAGAATTTGTGTTGTGAAATATAAAAACATACAAAAGCAGCAACACATCACTATATACTATATTTTTTAATAGTTAAAACGATTAAAATAACCACTTGTGTCTGTAATTCAAAAGTGAGAGAGCAAGAAAAAAAAAAAATACATTTAGGAGCACTGCAGCTATTTAAAAAATTTGAGGCTTAAGCACCTTCTAGCACTTTCATACACAGTCTTTAATCGTTACTGAGAATGTTTTTATCAGTTTAATAAATTGAGAAAAAAATCTGATTGGTTACATCCTTATGGGCAAGAGACTACGTTCTAATTTTAATTTTATTTATTTATTTAGTTCAGACACAATGCATGTCAAAATGGCAAAATGTCAAAATGTCAATATTTTTGTTAGTATACTTAATTTAGTGAAAATGGCAATTTCGCTATTCTGAATTTGACTTTTTCACTTAAAATTTTGATTGTCTAACTAAGTCTGACTAATTTTAATCGCGATTAAAAAGGTGTGAAATAAAATTAGTTGTCATGAACTAAAATTCACACCAACACCTCGATTTCAGGTGCAAAAACAGTACTGTATCTTTTTTCTTTTGCATACTATCTCGAAAATGGTGTGTCCAATCACAAAAATAACGAAAATTTCGACCCCATTTATAAAATCCTCAAACCCCTAACACTCAACATGTAGGTAATAATTTTTCTTATTTTCCATATAAAAGATAAAAATTCTATACAATGTGTGAAAATAGTTTGATCAGAATAACGAGCAGAATCAATTGAACCACTTTTTTTTTTCCCACGGGATCGAGACTTATGCGGGTGAAACCGCGGGGCGCAGCTAGTATTCTTTATTTATGTCAGAATGGGAAATCATCGTTTGACAGGAAAATACGAAATTTTGGTGATTATTAGTCTAGTTTAGAGGCATTTGTGATAAGAGAATTGGCACCAGTGAAGTTTCGTATGGGACAGTTGATAACTTTTTCGCGATTACGATGTTACCCTTTGTATTTCAGACCTTTCTGATGCATGCTGTTTATCTGATACATATTTCAGATACAGACCGTTAAGTGACATTAGACGAAACAACAACGATAACGAGCAAGTCAAAAATTGTGTCAATCCAATACAATTTTCATTCTTGATAATTTGAAGGGAGTGAATGACAGCGTGTCGGTTAACAGTGGACAGTGGAAGAAGAAAACGTGTTACGCCGATCCCAAGTAACATGGTATAAGGGCAGGAAGATGATGATGGTTATTTGTACACAAGAAACAAAGGGCC
Organism: Agrochola lychnidis; assembly: GCA_963680765.1. Lineage (NCBI taxonomy): Eukaryota > Metazoa > Arthropoda > Insecta > Lepidoptera > Noctuidae > Agrochola > Agrochola lychnidis. The sequence goes on from OY796866.1 coordinate 22,750,588, forward strand.
TAGACCAAAAGACTTTCTATGAGCGATAAAGAATGGAAAAGTCAAGGATGTATTGGATCGACTCAAGCTACCAAAACGCTCCATTTTGCCATGCATTTAAAATTGTCCAGGCAAGACAACGATAAATTGTGTAGCCGACGCTTTAAATAACAACTCATTACCCCTGATAAGAGCCATTCTTATCAACTCTTGTAATGGTGTGCATATTGCTGCACATACCTATTTATCGTTTCATGTTTAAGGAAATCCAGCATTTGCTTTAATATCCCAGAAGCGATCATTAGGAGTAGACGTACCATCTAATTTCAGTTTACTTCAACAACTTTGTAGAATGCAGTATGTGCTGGCGCTGGTAGCGCTGTACGTGGGGTTGGCGCATTCGTTTTCCTGGGGTGAGTATTCGTGTTTTTTTTTCATTTCCAACGATAATCCTTACACATACATACGTAAACTAACGCCTTGTTCCCATGGGAGTAGGCAGAAACTACAGAACGCCACCTGCTACGATCCTTATATACTTCTTTTGCCTCATTTACGTTCACACATCTACATCTGGTCATACACGCACGCAGGTTGCGAGTATTACGCACCTAGCTTTTCTGAAGAACATCACCATCATCGATAATCCCTAATGTATTAATATTTGCCTTACTAGAATCAGAAAGTATACGAAAAAATTAGAACTGTCCAAGTTATGCTTTTATAGACTCAAAATACTTTTCAAAACCGTTAAATTGGCGTCGGTATTTTTGGAAACTATAATTCCTGATATACTGAGGAACCTCAAATATGGCATTGTAAATAACCAACCAACATGAATGATTCTTAATTCCTGAATTTTGGCTTGACTTGCGTTTAATGTACACCGCTTTTGTGTACCCATCCACTCATTTCTGAAACATGCTATATTTGTAAAGACAGAAACATCTTTATAAAATCCGCAGTTTTTTTTTTACTATAAAAAATAAACAATAGCAAAACCTGTTAATATATCTCATGTATTTTGCGGAAATTCAAGATGGTAGGTTGACTGGAAATCTTAGGTAGGTACTAATAAAGCAGATAAGCTAGAGCATAGAGGTAGCTCACAGTCCTGATTTATTTAAGTTTTTCATGTCCTAGGGCGGAGCAAAAAAAAAATTCCGTTTTTAGTGATTTAATAGTGAAAAATTGGTGCCTTTTAGACTCAAATTAATCCATGCAAAATATTATTTGATTTGATTTACAGTAATAGCCTCCGCAACGTCACTGAATTTTTGAAAAAAGTTGGTGTTTAGACTCACACACATATATTTACATTTTAACGAAATGTAAATGTATGAAATTTTAATTATCAAACCTATTTTATATACAGAAATTATTAGAACAGGTTATTTTATTGGTTATTTTTGATACAAAACAAACGTAATGCATGATTTTATATTTATAATTTAAAATAAGGGGAGTGAACTCGACATGAACGAACTTTCTTTGAGACACTTGTTTCTTCATCTTGCCAGGAGTATTTCGGGGCCTAAGTCTTGCATTGGAATATTGGAGAAAGCACTTTAGACTTGAAAACAATTGCCTGTTAAAAGAATTGCATTGAAGGAGAATTGCTTCCAGAAATGGTTCAAGATTTGAGTACAGATCAACAGTATACAGGCATGCTCCACCCTCTTTTTTTTTGGGTGGGAAATTATCAAATAACTTCTGCCGCTCTGGGTGGAGTGGGAAGGCGTGTCAGACTCTTACTGACTAAAACCCACCCGTGTTCCTTCGGTTGCCATGTTGCCAGGGGTCAAGATATCCCTTTCGGACTTCTTCGCAACCCCGGCAGGCATCGGCCCTAGCGGACCCCGTTAGTTCTGCTAACATTTCTTTGAGGCGCGCGTGGAACACAACGCGCTGTGGACCCGGTCCTGGTCCTTATCGGACGGCGAGCTATCCATTGCTCACCGTCCGTAAGCCCGCGCCTACGGTAGCCGGGAATTGGCTTGCAACTCCCGACGCCCAGGGCGTCTCCTGCGGCGATTAGGGGCGTGAGAGCGCGAACTTTGCCTCTCCCTCACGCGTTCCACCTCCTCCTTCACGAGCATTATTGCTTCGCAGAAAGAGGTGACGGCCTCCCATGACCTCTTAATCCGTACCTCATCCTGGACCAGGGCCGGACGCGAGAGATACTCGCCGCCGATCGCCTCCACGAGGATACGGCGATACTCCGCCCAAGCCGGGCAGAGTACGAGTGCTTCATCGTGTTTTCCGGGCGATCCTCACAGTGGTGAAACCTGTGCGTTTCTTCCCACCTTATTCTGAACAGGAACCTCCCGAAACAACCGTGTCCGGTGAGGACCTGCGTCAGGCGGAACGTGAGGATGCAGTGGCGCCTCTCTAGCCACTCCTCAAGAGGGGACTTATCGCCGCAATTGTTGCGTGCCCAGCACTGAGTGGCGACAATCACACTTTCCATGACGCCATGAGATCCCGCCGGAGCTCTGTCGTGGCAGCAGAGTTAAGCCCCAGCGTTTCGCCCTCTCGCACCACACCCAAATGTGTGCGAGGACTTTTGCCTCTAGATCTAGATCCCATGGCAAGCCGTGCTCCACTCTAATGTTCACGTACAACCTTTGTTCTTTTTTCTATGGTTATTTATTGTCTCGAAGTCATAATTTTTACACGACTGCCCAAAAAGGAGTGTGATGTTTTCAGGGTTCGTGTATACAGGGCGTCCCAAAATTATGGGACATGAAGGGAAAGTACCTTAAATATCGTTGATAGGGTATTTTGCTGAAAGAAGACTTTATGTTATTTTTAAAAGTTAGTAATTCTGCATTCAAAGATTTTCTAAAAATTACTTGCCTCGTCTGGGAATCGAACCGACTTAAATGTAAAAAAACACCCCTACTTTTATGATGCCAATCGAAAGAATGACCAAAAACTAAAAACTCTTCTTAAGTAACATAGTATTTTAAAAGAAACGAACAACGTAAAATGTTTGAGTCAAATTTCAAGAAAGTTATTGATTGCAATATTATTGATCCGGCTCATAATAGTCGGAGAGCAGCAGATTTTCTAAATGAATGTTTTCCTACTTGGATTGGTACAAATGGACCGATTAGATGGCCGGCCAGATCCCCGGACCTTACACCATTAGATTTCTTCTTTTGGGGATACGTGAAAGATATGCTATACAAAAAGCAATACGAGAACGTGGGCGAGTTACAAACAGAATTGTGCCATATCATATCGAGTATTCACCATAAAATTATAAGAAAATCAACAGGCAGCGGACTCATTAAAACATTGGCGATTTGCGTAAGACAAGAGGAATCACATTTTGAGCATTTTATTAATTAATTTACAAAAAAATACCCACTTAATTGACTACGGCAGTTTCATGTATGTTTTTAATTTGATTAAAATTATTAATTATTATTAAAATAAACTTTCTTTTAAAATACTATGTTACTTAAGAAGAGTTATTATTTTTTAGCCATTCTTTCGATTGGCATCATAAAAGTAGGGGTGTTTTTTTTTTACATTTAAGTCGGTTCGATTCCCAGACGAGGCAAGTAATTTTTTGAAAATTGTTGAATGCAGAATTACTAACTTTTAAAAATAACATAAAGTCTTCTTTCAGCAAAATACCCTATCAACGATATTTAAGGTACTTTCCCTTCATGTCCCATAATTTTGGGACGCCCTGTATATATTATGTGAGTTTCTTTGTGGTACTATAACTTTTAAATACCTGGACAGATTTGGATGTATGGGGTATAGTTAGAATCCTTACATCATCCCAAGTGACATATATAAAAACAAAATGGCGTCAGCATGGCTCCATATTCAAATGTGTAAATAAAATAATTTCTTCATTTATTACAATTTGGGTATCTAATGGAAGGCATTGATGAGCACATTCCAAAACTATGTAATTTATTGGCATACATTTTAAATAGGTAGGGTGTATATGCAAAACAAACATTTCATCCCCACGCCATAATAAATCGCCCTCGCTTAAATATCAAAGCCACCTAGCATGACAGGTTTTAAAATAATAAAAATAAAACTTGACACTAAAATATATGAATTAAAAACAAATAATTAAAGAATTGTAAAAACACAACTGCCATGCCAAAAAACGGACTAAAAAGTAATAAACAAGTTGTATTTGTTAATCTGTATATTCAAAGTGTTAGGTTTCAATTTATTAATACGTAATTGTTGAATATTGTACTGGCAACACCCAAAGATTTGATATGTGAAAATGGGGGTAATAACGACCTTCTGGGTTGGGTGCTCGTGACGGTAAGATGTGCTTGGTGGCTTTGTCGGTAAAAAGATAGATTGACATGGTATTGGTTGGAAATCTACTGTAAATTAAGGTAACCTGTTAGTTTCATGGTAAATATTAGAATACGGATTGAATTGTGATATTATGTGAGGAATAGGAGATGTGATGGTATGGTGTAGAATATTGAATTTGATGTTGGCAAAGAAATATAAATGACTGACAAAATATCCTGGTGTTTCATATTATTTTCCTTATCCCTGAAATATTGTAAATATGTAGTTTTATTAAACAGTTTTAGATTATGATATTGGGGTAACGACTTTAAGATTCATTTGGGGATTATTAGTATCTATTTTGAGGATTATATTCGTAATTAAATTAGTAATTTTAGAGTAAGGATGGTTCTTATTTTAAAAGTGAAAAGTCGTTGCAGTCGGGGGACCTCTTAGATTAAAAAGTGTTCCACACAACGGTCCCCCGACTGCAATGAGAATTTTATTTATCTGTTTAGTCAGCGAGTACATTTACTCGCTAGTAAATGAGTGACCTTTCATTTTGAATATACATATTAACTAATACAACTTGTTTATTACTTTTTGCAGTTGTGTTTTTATATATATTTTTTTTGTGTATTAATACGATCTACGAACATAGACATATTAGTATTACAAAATGTAAAAAAAGAATTAAAAAATACCAATAGTTAAAATGATGTAAAAAAAGAATCACAAAAATACAAATACTTGGGAATCGAACTTACAACCACTGGTTTGCAAAGCAATCGTCCAACTGCTTAGTTATTTGCTGTTGTTGAAAGCTAACCAAAATAGCCTCTTAAAATTCATGATTGACTGCTTAGATCCATAAAGGTATAGCGTGATGATAATCATGTAAAAAGTTAAATCGGTAACTATCTACAATATCCTAACATTTTGGCGTGTCCTTTTACAATTTACGGAGAAGAATACGAACATAATGTAATATAATTGCTCATCCCCCATAGCAAAAACCGCGTGATAATTTATACCCTATAATTTGACCAGGCACACAGGGAATATCTATGCAAAATTTTAACAACATACATACATCCAGACAAAAATTCTAAAAACTATATTTTCGGCATCAGAATCAATCCCAGACCTTGTAGACTTTAAAAAAAAAAATCTATGCACAGTTTTGACTTCGCTACGATTTTATTATACGTATAGATAGTTGTAATAGTGTGTCAGTGTGTGTGAGTCGCGTGTGAGTGTGTGTGCTACTATGTGATGGGTCTTATTACATCCTTTCCGTTGTATACGACTTTTTAACCGACTTCCAAAAAGGAGGAGAACTATGGAGAAATATGATCGTAACGTATGTTTGTTTGTCTTTTTTAACCGGCTTCAAAAAAAGGAGGTTTCTCAATTCGACCGTATATTTTTTTAATGTGTATTGGCAGATAACTTCGTCGTTTATGAACCGATTATAATGATTCTTTTTTTATTGAAAAGGAGATATTCCAAGGGTAGTACCGAGATAAGGAAACCAGGATCTGATGATGGCATCCCAGACAAATCGACGGGAACCTTCGAAAATCGTAGTGGCGACTAGTGCGTTTGTAAATTTTTTCATTAAGTATTTTAAAGCACTACTATTTAATGAAGGTCTGGAGTCGATTTGATGATGGAGCCGAAAGACAGTCGAGGGAACTCCTCAACTATTGATAGCAAATACCTGGTGTTTGGGCTTGATTAATTTGTATTGATGAGAACTTTACACTTAGATGGAGTGTGACTGTCATTAGGGGTCTAATGATGAAGACTAAGGACAGTTAAGGGAACTCCTCAACGTTTTACAGTATCAACCTTGTTTATAGTAACTCGTGCAGTTAGTCTCAGAAAGCACCATTTGGTGAAGTGGAACTGATGATGAAGACCACAAATGGCCACCGGAACTACTCAATAATTAGTATTTCACCGATTGCGATTCGATTACTTAATATGGTTGCAAAAAATGTATGCTCGTCACAATGCATATGGAGTAATAAACCTGATGGTGAAGTACCAGGAGAACTCCTCAACGATTCCCTGCATCAGGATAAGCAATATTTTGTAAAAGATGATGAGCAGTTGACATTAAGTTATTGTAACTGAGATAAATTACAAACCAACTCACTAAAAAGCGAGAAATAAAAACTCTTAAAAAAACAACCGACTTCTAAAAAAACACTACAAAGTGAAAAATAACTTATATTTCGGAAGTCGGTGGCAAATAACGAATATACAAAACCAAAGACACCGACTTCCGAAAAATAAGTTATTCTTCACTTTGTTTTTTAGAAGTCGGTTGTTTTTTTAATGTATTTCCACCGATTTCTCCATCAGTTGTGGCCCGATTTTGTTTTTTTTTTGAGTATTTTCTTGATTTGGTGTCATATAAATTTGATTAATTTTGCTTGGATAGTTTTTGAGTTAGCTTCAAAGGTACGTATTTTTTTCCCACTTACTATGTGGATGATAAAATATATTAAGTTAAAAGTTAGTTTTTACTTTGTAGTGTTTTTTTGGAAATCGGTTGTTTTTTTTGTTACAAGTTTTTTGTTTTATCGTTCAACTCATTATTACCAAATTCGACAGCGAAAGCTGGAAGGCTGTCGCTGAAAACCGGCGCTGGGCTCTGTCTTGCATAGGGTCGTAGCATAATGCTGAATGATGGCCGATTTGCGTGGATGTGACGCATGCTTCCCCCAACCTTTTCTCATTTTTGTATTTTAAACTATTTTTTGCGTCATGTTTACCGCAAACAAACGTTTTTCTTTCTTTATCTGGAACATTATTATTTTTTGTTTGTTCGATACGGGAAAGTAGATATCATACAAATAACAACTTGTTAACATTGTTGAAAAACATAGTTGTACGAGTGTTGCCATTTTAAATACATTTATAAAAAATATATAGGTATATATTTACATAAATAAGGTATAAAAGGTTCTTAAGATAATATATCGATCTCTTATTATGCCTTTAATTTTGGCGTGCAAATTTTACATATTTAGGTATTAAAAAATACTTGAATACTGCATGCAATTAGTAAATTATATTAAATTCATAAAAATTTGGTACCTACATATCATAACGACGTCTCGATTCGTCTGGTACTCCAGGTCAAATACCTTGGACATTTCGTTTCTGATGACCTTAAAGACGATGCCGATGTTGAGCGGGAACGCAGGGCATTGGCGGTGCGGGCGAATATGCTGGCCCGTAGGTTCACTCGATGTACAGATGCGGTCAAAATCACACTTTTTAAAGCATACTGCACATCTCTGTACTCGAGCGCTCTATGGATTAGCTGTTATGTACCAAACGTGCCGCCAATGCGGTGCGTATTCAATACAACAACGCTTTTAGGGCGCTGTTGCGACTGCCCCGTTATTGCAGTGCTTCTGCAATGTTTGCGCGAGCCAGAGTGGATAGCTTCTCAGCTGTAGTGCGGAAAAAAATGCTTCTCTTCTCACAAGGTTGCGGGACAGTGGCAACAGCCTCCTGAAAGCTATTGCTGATGGGCCTGACGAAAGCCCCACAATACGGCATCTTATTAAAATCACCCTGTCAGTAGTAGAATATAAGTACTAACATAGCAAGTAAGTAAAATTGTTTACTAACATCTAGAATTGTATATAATGTTTTTTAATTGGATCTAGTTGTCTGATAAATAAATGAATAATAACTTCAATATCAGTAATTCATAAATGACATTATTCTACAAACTACAAAAACCACAACTTATAATCCAAAAACTCAAGTACACTATAATAGTTATTTATGCAACTGTTTTAATACCTAATTATATACAGTTGCATACAAGACTTTATCTGCACCCATAATATGAATCCTCTATAAAAGTTTCTGAAACCATTGGGTGTTTGTAAAGATCAAGAATAAAAAAAATCTCACGAAATTCAGTACAAGTGCACGTATGAACGTCACCGGCACCAGCACATCACCGTGGGTATTGCTTAAACGTTGAAACGAGTTGCATAATGAAATTTAGTACAACATTAAAGGCATTAAAGGCTGATGTAAAGGGAAAGGCCGGGCGGGGACGCCCTAGGAGGACATATACTGACCTTATTGGTGGTGTTCTTCAGAAAGGCCAGGTGCGTAGTACTCGAAACCGGCGTGCGTGTATGACCAGATGTATGAACGTAAACGAGGCAAAAGGACTATGTAAGGATCGTAGCAGGTGGCGTTCTGTAGTTTCTGCCTACCCCCATGGGAAGAAGGCGTGAGTTTATGTATGTATGTATGTATTATAACACTCATTTGGATGATATTATGGTTACTATGACACTGGCTGTTTTAATGTTGGCAATAAGCTGTTTCTGAAACTTTTATGGAGGTTTTATAGCATGGGTGTAGATAAAAGCATTTATCAATGAGTAGTTTTATTAAACTACGCTTAAAAATGGAAGTGTCTTTATTGTACTCGGAATTTTACTATACAGTTTGATGCACATGATATAGTTATTCATGGATGTAAGTGTGAGATTCGTCTTGGGTTGATACAACTTATTAGTATTATGAGATCGAGGGGCATAGTAGCTTGTCGCTTGCTGAAAAAGAATCTTATGCTTGAAAACAAATATTCATGATTCCAAAATATAGATGCACGGTAAAGTAAGTATCTTATATTTTCTAAAGAAAGAGCGACAAGACTATTCGTTTCAGCCCAAATATAAGCTTAAGGCGATTTGCGTTTGCAAACCGGACAAAATTATGCTGTTTTTCGGTACATTTTGTGACAAAACTAAATCGAATCAAATATAACTAATAACTCCCACATATAGATTTTTTTATTTATTTATTATTTAATTTATTACTAGTAACACGTTTACTATGTTAACATATAATATACACAAACATATTTACAACATAGTGCCTATGTTGGGTGACGGTAGCGCCTGAAGCCAGAGGCCCGACTCCCATTCTCCCACAGCAAGCAGGCGGGCACGCTCAGCAGTGTTGGTGGACGTATTTATGAGGTTATTCCGTACCAACCTGCAGAGCGGCTCATCCCACTGTCACTAGGAAGACGGGTTCTCGGGCTGCTCCGTGTCCAGACAAGCCATTTTCCATGCGTTCATCGCATCAGTCAAACACGGCACTTCAGAGTCAACCTGAAAAGCGGTTAAGATTTTTCTGGTTAACTCTTCGGTGCTATGGACCGAGGACAGGAACGGGACGAGGACGAGGTAAGGTTACACTAGCAATTTTGCGGACGCCGAGCCCACCGAAGCGGATGGGTAGTGTGGCTTGCAGCCAGGCGCGGTCGTCCAATGCCACATTTATAATTGATGTTAGAGTACTTCGAATAATTTGATCGATTTTACATTAAATTAAAGTAACCACAAATTAAATTTTGAATTTAGTTGTTGTATTATGGGGTGAATAGCTAAGCTGAAAATGACTGGCCCGAGGGGATCACCTTGTTGGCATCCGACTGCAGATTCCAAAAACTTTTTTACAAAAAACTCAACCGACTTCCAAACTACAAAGTGAAAAATAACTTTAATTTCGGAAGTCGGTGTCTTTGGATCAGATCAGTATTTTAGTTTTTTTTGATACCGACTTCCGAAATTAAAGTTATTTTTCACTTTGTAGTTTGGAAGTCGGTTGTGTTTTTTGTAAAAAGCTTTTTTTTCGCTTTTTAGTGGGTTGGTTTGTTGGTTTGTTATCTAAGTTACAATAGCCTTATGTCAACTGCTCATCAAAAATACCCAAATCGCTATAGATGTGCCTTTAATATTTGAAGAGTTCCCTCGATTTCTCCAAGATCCCATCATCAGATCGTGACCAAATGACAATGGGACCAACTTGAAAGTATACTCTTTCAAACAAAAAAAAGATTTTTTTCAAATCGGTCCAGCCGTCTTCGAGTAGTCGGGGAACATACATAAAAAACTTAAAAAAAATATCCCGACGAATTGAGAACCTCCTCCTTTTTTTTTAAGTCGGTTAAAAACGTTGTCTCTATAAAGTAATTTGGAAGGGTGCCTGTAGCACTGCCACAAAAAACCATACATTTCCGGTAACTCCTTTTTTACTTCAGCCAAGAGAGTGTCCCTGTTAACGGAGTTGACATGGAATGGATGGCATCCTAGAGAAATCGAGGGAACTCGATTTCTCTAGGATGCCATCATCAGATCCTGGCTTCCTTATCATGGTACTACCCTTGAGAAATCTCCTTTCCAACAAAAAAGAATCATCAAAATCGGTTCATAAACGACGAAGTTACCCGCGAACACACATAAAAGAAAAAAAATATATACGGTTGAATTGAGTAACCTCCTTTTTTTGAAGTCGGTTAAAATGCTTTTTATTCACTGTTTTCAGTGAATAAAATAAGCTTTTTAGAGGGGGAATGGTATAAAATAATTTCTTTCTTGTTCCAGACTTCGTCGTAACCTCAGGAAGTCAAATAGAGTTCTATTTCAACGGACGACACACACGCTCAGACAAAATTGCGTCGGGTGATATCAAGTTAATTACATATGACGCAGTAGGCAACAGGATGTTCTTTGTCGATAGTGAAAACAAGAACACCGCTATATTTAGTTATGACATAACAACTAAGAAAGTCGAATCTTTAGTACCGAAGAATACAAGCGAATCTATCAAGGGAATAGCCTTCGATCCCGTCGAAGAATTACTCTTCTGGGGTACTAAGGAATCAAAAATATACTCGTTTTCGTTAAAAACTGGATTTGAGAACAATGTCTACGGAAATCTAATAATTCAGATACCTGCTGAAAACCATATATTACCATCTTTAACTCCTGCTGTGGACAGCTGTAGAGGGTATGTTACTTGTTATTGTTTTGTAAATCAATAAAACACATTTTGAACTTTATGTAAATTGATCGTGATTAACAAATTACAGGTATATTTACTGGAGCGCAGAATGGTCCCCATTTAATATACAGCCCACAATAGGGAGAGCCCGTTTTGATGGCTCTGATAGAGAAGATTTAATTGACAGTGACCTTGAAAATCCAAAGAACTTCATCATTGACCAACAATCACAGAAAATGTACTGGACTGATACTAGATGGGCTACTAAAGAGGATGATAGACAATTTTTTATTGAAAGTGCAGATTTGAATGGAAAAAACAGAACAAAATTATACGGAAAAACAGGAATATACCAAACAAATACACTGGCTGTATTAAACGATTCTATTTACTGGGTGCGCTTGTATGGGACAACCGTTTATCAATTGTCAAAGAATCCATTGATACATGCAACACCTAAAGAAATTTCAATTGATGTACGGCGTCCTTTAGTACTCATTGCCACCAACTATAAAATTGACGATCAAATACCCCAAATCCAGGAGTGTGAAAGACTAAAGAGACTGCTACCAAATAACTCAGTGACCGACGATAACGTCTCATTGAACATTTCTGCAGATGTAAGCCTGTTTGGTGTGCACGGTAAGAAAGTTAGTGGCAAGTCTCAATGTCAATGTACACATGGTTACACCGGTGAGAAATGCGATGTTTCAGTCTGTCAGAACTATTGTTTGCAAGGGGATTGTTTTGTCAGTGCTGAGGAACAACCTACATGCAGGTAGACCTTTTTATAACTCATTTGTTTCATGGGCAAATATGTATGGAGTATAGAACCAAATCTCAACAGTGATTAAACTTATGCCATATGAAAGCTTTGGTTAGTTAATTCTGTTATTTTTAGAAAAGTTGATTTTGAATTAGCAAAACTGGAAAGTTTGGCGAGTAACACTGTAGAAGCAATAAATAATGTACCTATGTTTGAGAATAATAAAAAAAAAAGAAGATGTTTTTTGTCCTTCATTTTATATTTTACTTAATCATGTCATGGCATTCTATACAATACCGAGGTATTGCATATATTAACTAGGCAGGGTTTATATTGATAAAAGAAAGGTAAAATATTTTATACAATGTCTAGATGAGCTCGGCATTATATAGAATCATGAAGTATTTTATACAATGCCTGAATTATATAGGGTAACTGGTAATGACCGATACTTTAAACACGTGACTTTACTCTTAATTATGAACAACTGTTATTATTGGACCAACCTTGAAATCGCGAATTATAAACGCTAACTACCCTACCTACCTACATTTTTTTTTATTCCGGTGTGGAAAATCTTCATGGATTTCTTCCCTGGGGCGGGTGAAGGGTCTGTCAGACTCCTATAGACTAAAAACCACCCCGATGTTCCCTTACCACACTTACAGCACAGCGAACCTAACCTAACCTAACCAAAAAGGGTACCTACCTACCTGAATACACACATACCTACCTATCTACGTACCTACATACCTACCTATCTATCCTTTTACATACATACTTATCTACCCTAACCTAATTTTGGATGATCCAAATCACCATGTTCGCGTTCGATTTCGACTTAGCTGCCATAATATAAATTAAATGACAATCCCAAAGCTTTCACATGTCATAATAGTAGATAGTAGTGGTAGTAGAAAGTTTAATCACTGTTGAGAGTTCTTCCCAAAATGACGCATGGTTCTTTAGGTATATATATACTTATTTTTTACATTGAACAAACCCTAAGGGACTTCCCATTAGCAAAATTGACGAACATCCATACAAACTTTCATCCCTTTTTTAACCCTATTAGGGGATGCATTTTTAAAATCCTTCGTAAAACTCACTGTGGTTTTAGTGACTCTGCTTCTTTCAAAGTTTTATAAAGAATTCTTGTGCAAAATTTCATACTTCGATTTAGGCTGTGCGTTGTCTGTCAATAAGTGAATTTTTTTAAGCAGACTTTTGTGATTACAGATGTAATGCTGGTTATTCTGGGGAAAGGTGTCAAGTCAATGATTGCCAGGGGTATTGTTTGAACGACGGTATCTGTTCCTTGAATGAGAAAAGTAAGCCAGTATGTCAATGCAAAGGATATTACGAAGGCAAACGATGTGATGTTTCAACCTTTCTGAACAAATGTTTCCTGAAAGTAGTTTCAATGGTGTGGGGCGTCTATACAGGTATATTTTCATCTTTCTAGATAATTATAAAGTGTAAATTAATTAACTCTTTCGAATTTTCACTTTGTCACATCGTATCTCTGCCGCACTATTTTATCATTTAGAATTTGTCATTTAGAAAATCATTTAGAATTAATCAACGTGACAGTTTCCTATATTATGTAGGATGATGTGCCCGCGTCCGTTTATATTGATTCGCAAACTTCTCGACTCAGATTTATTGCTCTATTTATAGTGGTTAATAGTATAGTCTTCTTGTTACATTAATTGTACATTTCATTTTTAGATGTACAAGCTATTCTGGACAAAGAAGTAAAGTCAACGTGTGCGTCAACTGCTGTTTAACCAACTTTGCTAGGTTTTTGAATGAGCACTGGATGAGAAGCCATTTATATGTTATTTTTATCTCAACGACTGCGTACAGAAGAACAAATCTAATCCTTACGATTAAGGCCGGTTTGCAACACAAATCACTACACTGGAAACATTTAGCGCCAAACTTTTTTGAATTTGTTCAGCGCTGAATTTACTTTGTGATTAGAGGGCCTAAGTGTCAAGTTTGTGGAAAATTGTGTAAGTCATCATCATCTTCCTGCCCCTTTTCCAAAATTTTTTGGGTTGGCGCAGCACTTCTGTCATCTTGGAATATACTCCCTTCCAAGCCATATCCTTATCATCTCACAGACAATACCCCATCATAAAAAGTACCTAATAGTTATTGAATTAAAATCGAGTACGTGTAAAGTGGCGCTTAATTTCATTTAATTTTACTTATACTTAATTTTAATTTCACTACTTATTTTAATAACTCGTCTCATTTTTGCTTCATATTGTTCTGTTCATCTTTTAAAATAAATATTGTACCTTTGTGAGAAAAAGTTTTTTTATTTCCGCTTAGTATAAGGGGTACTTTTTCTCTAGTCGCACCGATACGGCGACTGCGTTGAATTATTTATTACCTGGGAGCTATGGGAGCATTTATCCAACAACTTTGTTATAAATTGTTACTTATTTAGTTAACTAACAACATTTTGTCGTGACCATATCAATATAAATACATCTTTATCTATATATTATATAAAAGCGAAAGGTCACTTACTCACTCATCATGAAATATCGAAAACCACTTGACGTATAAAGATGAAATTTGGCAGGGAGGTAGTTTATAGTTAGTAGATGTTCGTTAAGAACGGATTTTCGGAAATTCGACCTTTAAGGGGGTAAAAAGGAGGGATTTTGTTTGTATGAAAAATGTTGTTCCTTCAGTTAATAATCTTGAAACTTGGCACGAATACTTATCTATATAAATAATAAAGTTTGACATTTTTAGTTTTTCTAAACTACCCCCTAGAGGAAGAATGAGGTGTGTCAAAGTTTGTATGGAAGAATTTTAACGAGCGGTCTGATTAAATCGAAACTCAGTATTTATAATCAAAACTGAAAATAAATAAAAACATATATCAGCGTTTTTTAAAATTCTACCCCTAACGGGGTGAAACGGGGTATTCATTTTACAGTGGAGGACTTTACTGTGTGGCTTGATTAACTTGAAAATTGGTATAAATAATCTAAAAGTCAAATAATGGAAACGTCACAACAGATTTTTCATAAAATATTATTTATTTATTTATTTATTTATTTATTTGCTAACATGTAAAACACTGATTAGTAGGCATGCATTAAAATTTCATGACACAGTATTAAGACATGTACCCTGTAAGGGCACTGCAAATGTTTACATATCAAATGATTACATAATTATATAATATTGATTCTAATTATAACAATTCATTACATTTCAAAAAACATTAATTCATTCATTATTACATTTTATTTCATTGAAATCATTTTTATTACTTTGTTCATTTATTTTAGTCATTATTAGTAAGCATAACATTATAGTAATATAGTAAAGTAATTTATTATTATTTTCACATTTACGTGAAGCTTATTATTACGAGGTCAATTGATTCACAATCTGTCAACTTTAAATTCCTCAACGGTATAGTAGCCTTTCTTTATTAACAGAGATTTCAACTGCGTCAAGAAAATTGAGTCATTTGGTAGGGATTTTAAACTTTCCGGTAGCTTATTAAATATATTAGCTAGTCTTGAATGTGGGCTTTTCCCGATAAATTTTATGTTTGTGATGGGTAGTATTAGTCTATTCTTGTTCCGTCGGTTATAGTTTTCATTTAGCTCGATATTAGATTTGAAGAGGTGCCTATTTTTCCTAACGAATATACAACTTTGCAGTATATATATAGCTGGTAGTGTGAGAATTTGATGTTTAATAAAGTGTGGCCTACAACTCTCTCGTTGGCCTATGTTCATCAATATTCTGATACATTTTTTTGCTGAATGAAAAGGTCCAAAAAGTCAGTACTGTCCCCCCACAGAATAATACCATAATTCAGCCAGGAGTAGGCGTACGCATAATAGGCAGTTAAGGCGGTTTTATAATCTGTGTTGCATTTCAATATGCTTAGTGCATAAATAAATTGGGACAATTTTGCTCTTGTACTTTCTACATGTTTCTTCCAATTTAGGTTTGAGTCTAATGTTAGGCCTAAAAGTTTAAATTCGTTTATTTCTTCTAATTTTATTTGTTGTGTTAATATATTTAGGTTTAGTGGAGTTCTTTGGTAAGTTCTGAATTGGCATATTTTAGTTTTCGTTATGTTTATTTCTAAATTATGCTTTTTCAACCATTGCTCAGTTTCTATGAAAGTTTTTTCAATAGCTAGATGGTCAACATTCACGGGCGTTTTAAATAATAAAGAAACATCGTCAGCGAACAAAATACACGACGAACTTATCTTTTTTGGCAAGTCATTTACGTATAATATAAATAAGGTACTTCCTAAAACACTTCCTTGGGGTATTGAAGTATTAATGGTAGCCATGTCTGATCCTATGCTGTACATTTCTTGGTCAACGCTATCTAAATATTCTATTTCTACGAATTGTACTCTGTCTTGTAAATATGATTTAAACCAATTAAAAGCTTGTCCTCTAATACCCGAACCGTAAAGTTTTTGTAATAAAAATTATCACGCTATTTGCTATGGGGGATGAGCAATATTGCATTATGTTCTTATTTTTCTATAGTTTACCGCAAATTGTAAAAAGACTAGCAAAAAGGTTAGAATATTGCAAATAGTTACGGATTTAACATTTCAAGATTTACATCACGCTATACCTTTACGGAGCTAAGCAGTTAATCATAACATAAACAGGGTGGATTTTGAGATGGGGCAATAAGAGCAGGTACCTTTACCGGTGTCGCTACAAGAAAACGGTCTTAGGAGACTGTTCCTAAGTTTTTGAAACATTTTGATCTGCATTCACAGATTTTGAAAAAATTGTACAGTCAGCAAGAAAATGATGAAATTTTTTGATGCCAGTCGATCCTATTTCTTATTACTAGGATCAAAAAACTATATCGGGCCAACTGAGGTTTGAGTACGAGAAAAGTCAGAAAGTTGAATTATTCCAATACTTCACTGGGCTGAATAAGGAACGAATGTAGCAGATAGTTACAGATTGAAACTTTTAATTGATAATCTTCCCGCTATACTTTTATGGAACTAAGCATAGACTGCTTACCTTGCTTGCTTAATGAATTCATCCATACTTAATACTTGATACATACTATTATACTATCCATCCTAAATTATAAATTCGAAAGTAACTCTGTCTGTCCGTATGTTAGCTTTTCACGCCTAAACCGCCAGGCAAATTTCGAGAAAATTTAGCAAGGAGATAGATAGCATCTTGGAGAAGGACATATGATACTTTTTGTCTCAAAAATAACCCTAAGGGGATGAAATTTTGTATGGGAAACCTATCATTTCTTAAGATAGGGCTATGAAAATTAAATTTATGGTTTTGGTAACAAATAACGAATTACGTATTTCTGAGATTTTCAAAAATCATCTCATAAGAGGATAAAATAGGGGATGATTTTAAAATTCTCATTATTTAATATTGTTTTATTTGTTGTGTCTTCTTTTTAAAAGATTAAAGGGATTGAAAATATAGTCATAGTCCGTTTCTTGAATCAAAATTCTGTCTTTATTTCATTTAAATCGCTCACTCGGTCAAAAGTTATTACAATTTAAATTCATAAAGTATCCTTTCTAACATAGGTATTATATGTTCAATGGCGGCAAGAGTAGGTATTACAAATCAATGGTGATAATAATAGTAAAATGAATAATAAGTATCATTAGAATCATATAAAATAAACCTGTTTTTTTGAACCGGACGTGTCTGAACCCTCAGTGCGCAAGTCCTACGACTTTCGCACTGAGGGTTCCGTCTCAAAGCTGTGCTTGCTCGGTTGCCCGAATTTCCAAATTTGGATTGAAGGACAAACTTAACTTTTCAATTAAAAAAGAACTTATATTAGAGTAATGAAATACAGACTAAATGTCACTTCAAGACACGGCCTATACATTTTTGATCCCAGATTGAAGAAAAACTTAATTTTGCAGTTCATATATAACTATAAATTAGCGTTTTTCGGATTTTCCTCTTTACTTGACCTTACTTCTCACCAAACTTCAAGCTGCTGGGCCAACGGGAAGTACCAAGTAGATTGTTTTGTTAAAATATGTGGCAAAATGGCCATATTTTTATTGCGTTCACTTGGAAGTTTTATTTTCGTTACAGCTCCAAGAGACCGTAGATCTAAGTTTTTGATATCTATTTCATCTTGATGCCTCCACGCGTTCCTGAGAAAGGGTCTTGACAGACCACGAAGTCGTTCTTTAAGGGTTTCAATTTTTCATTTTGAGGTACGGAACTCTAAAACAGATTTATTATCTGCCTGTTACCTTTTCATGCCGTAACGGCTGAACGGATTTAGATGAAAGGCATATGGATAGGCCAAGACTTGGGTTAGGACATAGGCTACTCAGAATCGCAGTAGCACGTTCCTGTGGGATATTTTCCGACATCCACGCGGGCGAAACTGCAGGCAAAAGCTAGTTTCTTTAATAAATATAATTACTTGGCCATCGCACGTCTACATAATCACATGAGATTAATCTTCTATTTTAAATATTCCTAACTGAACATAGCGCTGGCGGTGCTTGGGGGAGGATTATGTCCAACAGTGGACGTCTTTCGGCTGAAATGAATGAATGAATGAATGAATGAACATAGCGCTAGTGGGTCAAACTTATGCATACACAAGCATAAATAAAGCGCTCAGAGCGCTAATATTAGGTAGATTTTGTTGTATGTAGATTCTATTGCCGTGTGCTATTGCCAAGTTACTGTGTTTATTCAAGAAAATAAAAATATCAAATATTGATACGGTCACGATAAAATTTTATAAGTTAACTAATTAGGTAACTATTTATGACAAAGTTGTTGGATTGATGCGCTCATAGATAGGTACTTAATAAATTAACCGACTTGGTTCTACATTAGATCTCACAATGTTTTGCGGTACAAGAACTGCGTTGTGAGACTTGCATTTTTACATGTTATGTTTTAGATGGGATCTCGTAATTTCTTTTTGTAGATAGATACCCCAATACCGATACTGAACAATTTCAATGCTGTTTTCACTGACAGCTGATGTTGCCAACTGATTACATTTAGTGGCCATTTTACAAATTAACCTTCGAAGAGACTGATTGTACCTATTTCAAAGAATCGCCGCCTGGTTAGAGGATAACTGCCTGTCGTTAAATCCAACAAAAACTAAATATAATGGTATTTGGCACAAGACAGCAGTTGGCTCGACTGCCTGTGACTTTTGACTTAAAACTTATGGGCGAACCAATCGAGCGAGTGTATGAAGCGCGGAATCTAAGTGTTATAATGGACAAAGACCTTCGTCTTGAGAAACACGTAGCGGACTCGGTTAGGAACTGTTTTCATCGCCTAAAAGTTCTATATAATATGAGGCCTTATTTATCCGAAAGACTGCGAGAACAGCTAGTGGAAACCCTGGTTCTGTCTAGGTTGAATTACGCTGACAGGGTTTACGGCCCGCGACTATTAGCTCGTACAGATCGCCTCATCCAAAGGGTACAAAACGCTTGTGCTCGGTTCTGCTACAATATTCCTCGCAGAAGCCATGTCACACCTTTCCTTAACAAGCACTTTTCTCTGAAAATGAAGTCCAGACGCAAACTACACTTGGCTTGCCTTCTGTTCGGTGTAGTTAAGTATCAGAAACCGGACTACCTATTCAATAAGCTGAGTTGGGTTACTAGTAGACGGGAATGCGGGAGAAGGCAATGCTCACAACAACTCTCGACCCAGTCTCAGGGTACAGCCGCTTTCAGAGGCAGCTTTCGTTATGCGGCTTCCAAAGTATGGAATAACCTGCCACCACCGATTTGGATAATTAATACGATTGATACTTTTAGACGACGCTTACGGCAGTACCTCATAGAAGCGCAACGGAAGTTGGATATGGTCACCCTGAATGTCTCAATTATATGATGTATGTACCTGCCCACTTGAGTATTGAGTAAGTGTCAGTGTCCGTGTCTGTGTGCTGTTATACTGTACAGTTTAATTGCTGGGAATTGCTCTGGCTCTGGTTCGGCATATCCTCGGGCCGGAAGTTCTTGTTGCATTTATAAATTATGACAATGTGTTGGAACATGGGGGTCTGTCATCGTTCAAAACAGGTTTTTTGTTCAGGCTCATTTTCGAAGGATATCTTTATTTAAGTATACAATGGTCTATCATGCGTCCGTCTCACATACTCATTTATTTGTCAGGCTTTGTTTGTTTTGTTTTGCAATTTTATGCACAATCACACTATTTTTGTACCTACATATTCGTTATTCTATTTATTTTTTTATCTGACACAAATTTATTTTATTTAAGTATACATATACACGTTACATTACAAAGCTGATTTACATCCGTCACATCACACTTTCAGGTCCAGTTGAAAACCAGCGTCAGCGTCAGGGGTCAGGTTGTCTGGCATTTTTGATGAACTGGGCCATTTTGGCGCAGCCGTGAGGCACACTCCCCTGCTAATTTCTTCCATCGCTCTTTACACTTATTGTTTGATTTTTATTTTTTTATCTGCTGTTAATTATGTTGTGTGCTTTTTTGGTCTGTGCTAAATAAATGTATTTTCTTTCTTTCTTTCTTTTCTTTACCTACCTTAATATTCCATTAGATAGTTATATTAAGCACTTAGTCCATATTATGTAAATAGGTATAGGTAGCGCAAGTGATGAATAATTTTACAAACTGTTTGTTTATGAAATTCAATACAAACCCAACTCAATTTAGTATGGTATAAGATCGCTAAGTCTCAATCTCATAGCTTGCCTTCGACACGCTGCGTATGCATGAGTATAGTCAATTTGCCTAGCCTTTTCCCAACTAAGTTAGGGTCTGCTTCCAGTCTAACCGGATGCAGCTGAAAACCAGTATTTTACTGGGTAATATGGTACCCCTTGGTAAGACTGGTTATTAGACTTTCGGGCTTCTGACGACTCGTAACGACTGTCAAAGATCCACGAATGACAGCCGGGACCAACGGTATAACGTGCTTTCCGAGGCATGGAGGAGTCTCTGTGTGTAAAGATAGTCACCCATCCACAGACAAACCGTAGCAAGCGTAGCTTAACCTGATGGATCGACTTGTGCGACTGTTATTTTTTAGTATGGCTACTCGTAATGTATGTAGTATGCTTATGTATAGTATAGGTATATTAAAGGAGACATCGTCTGTGACTTACTTTACCTATACCTACCTTTATCAACTATTTACCTACCTTTCTATCTATTTAGGTAGTGTATGTGACGAAAGATTATGAACTGCAAAAGTAACGTTGTAATCGCATATTATTTATATAAGATTACGAAGTTACTTATGCATTTCGTATATCTAGAAAGCAGGACTGAAATTGCAGTGTGTTTCAATTTTTCATTGCTTTACAGGCAAAATACTAATTGTGTTTAAAATTTGGAGTATTTGAATTTTGCTAGAAGTAAGAACCTTAGAATTTAGATGATCGGTGAGTGAGTGAGTGTGTCAGTGACAAAATTATGGAACTTTGACTTGCAATAGTTTCTTACAAAAGGGGTCAAAGTGAATGTTATTTGGGAATATAACTAGGTATACTAAGCCCTCTTGGTCACTGAACATTAAGGCTTCCAGCTTTATCCAGAACGAATTTTCAGGGTTTCCGAAAACGTCCAGAATAGCTTCGAGAAAAAGATGCTACTGCTGTGCTGTGCCCCCGATTCACCTCATACCCTCAAATTTTTACACCATTTGCAGAATAATGGGTACACTATACTATATAAATAGAAATGATGACATCATTAATATTAAACTAATGTTCAACTCGCAATAATATCGTAACAATCAATGTCTTGATCACATCATAAAAACATATGAATAAGTGTAATTCGCAGAATTTAACCCAAAAACAGATCAGGCCACACAAACGGGCGGCTACGTAAATCCTTACCAAACCTACTGAAGGACTCACCGATTGCATTTTAATTCGAGAAACTGAACCGAATTAATATTGTAATCAATCATCCATGTTTAAAATGCGACGATTAATCATTTACGCTGTGTGTTTAAGTGTTAAAAATTGTTCGCATTTTGTAAGAGATTGCAGTGTAAAGTAAAGAGTATTTGCTTGAAAGGTCTGAAACTCATTCAATGATCGAATTTCATTGCTTGAGTGGCCATTGGTATGCTCAACAATTTATTTTGTGAACAGGTATGTGTATCGTTTTTTCTAAAATCCGTTTTGTGTGCTCTTTTCGTGCAATCCATAGAAAAAAAAAACAAACAAAAAGAACCAGTTGTAACAGTAACTCAGTGTTTGAAGGCCTAAAATGAGTACCATTCGCTCAACGATTTACTTGACTGAGCAGATTTTTCTCACGGAACTTCTTTGAGGAACTTAGTATGCAAAACACCTGTGAATGACCCAGGAACAATGTGTCCTATAGGATTGGTCCTACAAATAATTCGTAACCCACCTCCTTCGATAGTAGCACACTCTGAATCATAATTCAGAATATTTTGAAGGAAATTGCTTCACGTGTTTGCAAAATTTGTCTGCTCAACAACATAAATAACGCAGTGAAGTTGTTGAACTGTCAAAATGAAAGGCTGTTAGGCAATTACCCCGCAGGATATCTTCATTCTTTGTCTTCTAGCAACAGTTATTCAGTGAGAAAGGACCAGTTGGTTAAGTTGCGTTCGCACAGTAAGTGAGCAGTGTATACGTGCGGTACAGGGTGCAGTCTTACGTATGATTTGTAACGCTCCCTGTTTGGTACGTGATCAGGTGTGTTGGGCAAGGAAATAGTGTTAAGAGTAGCGGAAAGCAAAAAGAAACGGTAATTATTATTCGTACTAATAAAATACTGCAATGTAATAATGTAAGTTGATAATATTGTTGAACAATGGATCACTTCCAATAAAAGCAAGTTGTATATTAGATAAGATTGCAAGTGGATAGTGAAACTACCTGTCGTGATATTAAAATATTTATGATTTTCAGATTTACGTGATTAATTTTCCCAAATATTATGGGGTCGACTTACAATCTAAACGGATCTGCTGAAATCAGAGCAATACTGCAGTCTACGAAAAACAATGGTGTTTTAATGCATTGGAGAGTGACGTGACGCGCGGTGGCTTGGCGTGGACGCGGCGTGCAAGTCACATTGCGAGGGGAAACGACCAAATGTCCATTTTCCTAACCTAAAATTGTAATATTATAAAATGTAAATACAAAGTTTTCGTTTCCAAAAATGCTTGCCTCACAAACACGGTGGCTTAAGCCCCGGATACACGCTCCATCTTACCTGCTTTCATTATTTACAAAACAAACTGCGCAAATAAGACAGAACGTGTGGACGGTAAGATGGTAGCTAATGCAAGTCTTAACGTTCCGGCTAAACGATCCATTTTGCCGTGCAATTAAAATGATCTAGGCAAGATAACAGTAATTGTGTAGCCGAAGCTTTAAATAACAACTCATTATCCCTAATAAAAGCCCTTCTTATCAACTCTTGTAATGGTGTGCCTATCGCTGAATATACCTATTTATCGTTTCATGTTTAAGGAAATCCAGCATTTGCTTTAATATCCCACGAGCGATCATCAGGAGTGGACGTACCATCTACTTCTATTTTGTTTCAACAACTTTGTCTTCAAGGGGTACAGAATGTGTAGAACGCAGTATATGTTGGCGTTGGTAGCGCTGTGCGTGGGGGTGGCACATTCGTTTTCCTGGGGTGAGTATTCGTGTTTTTTTGTCATTTCCAACAATAATACTTATTATGTTAATTTAATATACATTTTCAGCATCAGAAAGTTAACGAGAAAATTATACCTAACTGTCAAAGTTTAGAAAGAAAGAAAGAAAGAAAAAACGTTTATTTGCGGTAAACATGACGCAAAAAAAATTATTAAATGCTTTGTAGACTTAAAATATTGTTAAAACCGATAAACGGTCTACGGTATTTTAAGTAGCTATGAAATAAAATATGGCATTGTAAATAACCAACCAACATGAATGATATTAAGGTTGACTAGTAGAAAATGCCTTTAGGCATTAAGTCCGCCTTTGTACAGTATTTTTACTTATGCATAAAGTTTTAATAAATAAATAAAACGATTCTCAATTCCTGAATTTTTGCTTGACTCGCGTTTGGTGTGCACCGCTTTTTATACCCACTCATTTCTAAAATATGGTATATTGCTATAGACAGAAATCTCTTTAAAAATCCGCATTTATTTTTAAATTATAAAAAAACAAAAGAAAAATCTGATAAATTTCTCATTTTTTTTTGCGAAAATCCAAGATGATAGGTAGGTATACTTGAAATGTTAAATAGAAACTTATAAAGCAGATAAGCTAGAACATAGAACTAGCTCACAACACGTTTAAGTTTTTTATGTTCATATGCAACCTTCAGTCTTTTTTCAACGGTAAATTTTTGCCTCGAAGCCAATATTTTTTCAAAATTTAGTTAATAAGCCTGGCAATGACTAACTCTATTGGAAAAACTCAATTTGGAAAAATATGATAAAATTTAATCAAATACTTTTAGCATCTCAAATTCAACTACTTAACAACTAAAAGCTATTAATAAAAATAGAAAAAACAGATAAACTTATGTATAACAGAGAATTACTCAAAGTTTGTGAAACTTATGCTGCCTCACACGGACTGATTTATAATGTTACCGAGAGTGAATATATGATCTTTAAGGCCGCTGGTAGGTGTTTGGACTCTGTTCCGGAAATAATAAGGCTGTATGGGCTCCCGTTAAACAGAGTGTCTAAATTTAAGTATCTTGGGCATTTCATCACCGATGACATTAGAGATGATATAGACATTGAGAGGGAGCGTAGGGCACTAGCGGTCAGAGGGAACATGTTGGCCCGTAGATTTGCTCGCTGCTCTGACCAAGTAAAACTTAGTCTTTTAAGACCTACTGTCAGTGCTTTTACACGAGCAATCTATGGGTCAGCTATACCAAGAGATCGCTGGATACCCTGTGCGTGCAATATAATAATGCTTTCAGGATGTTGTTGCGACTGCCACGTTTTTGCAGCGCCTCAGAAATGTTCGCTGAGACCCACACAGATAGCTTTCAAGCCATAATACGCAAAAAAGCAGCGTCGCTGCTGAGCAGAGTGCGGGGTAGTCGCAACTATATCCTGAGAGCTGTGGCGGAGAGCTATACTCCGAACATGAGACATTTTATGCGGAGGCTGCTCAGGTAGGAAACATGTTTTCTTGTCTGGTCGTCCTCTGCACGGAATGTTTATTATTCTAAATATATTAAATCAATACTTCTTACATAAATACTTACACAATATGGATCATTGTTGTCCGAAATAAATGAATTTTAATTTTAATAACATAAATATTTTGTTAATTAGAAACGTTTTAGAGTATAGTTCGCCCATTACAAACTAGAATTTGAAATCATTATGACAATGTGCAATAAATACAGCTGAAGCGAAAAATTTTAAACTTACTTTTGGAGGGCACTGTATACTCGTAACATTTCAGCCGATAGACGTCCACTGCTGCACGTAGATCTCTCCTAAGCTTTGCCACATCGGACAGTCCTGTGTTTCTCATAGATTTTTCAGACTTTTTCACCTTTTAATTATTATTATAAACTACAATCATCCTTTATTTAATTTTCAATACATATTCCTTCATCTGCTTAGCCTTTTCCTAACTATGTGGGGTCGGCTTCCAGTCTAACCGGGTGCGGCTGAATACCAGTATGTTACATGGAGCGCTGCCTATCTGACCTTCACAATCTAGTTACTAGGTACGGCGTAACGTCACGGCTGTCCTTGAAAACCAGCGCTGGGGCTCTGTCTTGTATAGGGTCCCAGCATTAGGTTGAATAACGATGGCCGTTTTGCGTGGATGTGATGCATATTATTCCCCAACTTGCTCTTGTCGTGTTTGTGTTCTTTCTTTACAGTTTGTAAAGAAAAAAACACTGCAAATTAACGTATTTTCTTTATCTCTTTTCTTTTGTGGAAGATTGTGTTATTAATTTGAACATCATGCGCGCTCTAGAATTGTAAGAATTATACTCTGTTCCCATTGTGGAGTCAACCCACATCAGCATATCTCCCATTTTCCGAAATAACTTAGATAAGTACGAATGTTTAAATTTTGAATGTATATTGTTTTGTCTGGGTAGTAACATACCACGTTTAAATGTTGAATTACGATTTGAAAGCTAAAATGGGATTGGGCGGGTCATGTCAGCCGCATGCATCGTGACCGTTGGGCAACGGTCTCCACACGGTGGGTGCTTGAGGATGGACGGCGGCGCCGAGGTCGGCCCAGGAAGAGGTGGCGAGATGACCTAGACGCGTACCGCAAGGGTTGGATGGAGGTGGCCTTGGAAAAGAATGCATGAAAGGATTTGGGGGTGGCCTTTGCTCAGCAGTGGGACAGTGTAGGGTATTTAAAAAAAAAAGTATGAAGTTATTCACTGAATTATCCAGAGATTGTAGGATAGTTAATTTTGGCAGAACTAAGCACACTTTAGCTATTAGCTCGGAAATTAATTTCTTTCATGTTCCAGACTTTGTCGCAGCCTCTAAAAATCAACTGGAGTTCTATTTCAACGGACGACTTACGCGCTCAGACAAATTTACGTCGGGTGATATCATGTTAATTACATATGACGCAGTAGGCAACAGGCTGTTCTTTGTTAATAATAAAAACACGAACACATCTACGAGTATCTTCAGTTATGACATAACAACCGAGAAAGTCGAATCTTTAGTACTGAAGACGAATGACGAATGGCGAATTACCGACGCAATAGCCTTCGATCCCGTCGAAGAATTACTTTTCTGGAGTCATTGGCGTTCAAGTACAATATACTGGTTTTCGTTAAAACCTGGATTTGAGAACAATGTCTACGGAAACGTATTAAATCAGATACCTGAAAGCTATTCAAAATTTGATTTAACTCCTGCTGTGGATAGCTGTACAGGGTAAGTTACTTGTGATAGTTTTGTAAATCAATAAAACACATTTTGAATCTTATATAAATTGATCGTGATTTACAAATTATAGGTATATTTACTGGACGAGCAATGCCCAGTCCGAAAAAAATGTACCGTCCTCAATAGAGAGAGCCCGTATTAATGGCTCTGTTATAGAAGTTTTAGTTGACAGTAACCTTGAAACGCCAAAGAACTTGGTCATTGACCAATAGTCACAGAAAATGTACTGGAGTAATGGTAGATGGGCAAATTAAATGGGTGATAGACAATTTACTATTGAAAGTGCAGATTTGAATGGAAAAAATAGAACAATATTATATAACAAAACAGGAGCATACCAACCAGATACAATGGCTGTATCAAACGATTATATCTACTGGAGTGACTCGTTTAGGACAACCGTTTATCAATTGTCAAAAGACCCATCGATACATGCAACACCTAAAGAATTTTCAATTAGACCATGGCATCAAGTCACCACGCTAGTCATAGCCACCAACTATAAAATTGACGATCAAATTCGTGGAATCCAGGACTGCAAAGGACAAAAGAGACTGCTACCAAATAACTCAGTGACTGACATTACGCCTCATTAAATATTTCTTCAGATGTTAGCCTGTTTTGTGTCCACGGTATGAAAGTTAGTGGCAAGTCTCAATGTCAATGTACACATGGTTACACCGGTGAGAGATGCGATGTTTCAGTCTGTCAGAACTATTGTTTGCAAGGGGATTGTATCGTCAGTGCTGAGGAAAAACCTACATGCAGGTAGACTTTTTTATAAGTCATTTATTTCCTTGTTAAATTTAGTTATATACTTATTTTTTTAAATTGAACAAGCTGGGACTTCCTGTCGACGTCAGTCAGTGATTTTTTTTAAGTAGACTTTCGTGATTACAGATGTAATGCTGGTTATTCTGGGGAAAGGTGTCAAGTCAACGATTGCCAGGGGTATTGTTTGAACGACGGTATCTGTTCCTTGAATGAGAAGAGTGAGCCAGTATGTCAATGCAAAGGATATTACGAAGGCAAACGATGTGATGTTTCAACCTTTCTGAACAAATGTTTCCAGAAAGTAGTTTCAATGGTGTGGGGCATCATAAATACAGGTATATTTTCATCTTTCTAGAAAATTATAAAGTGTAAATTAATTTTGTATTTATACCTAAAAAAAATCCAGATTTTTTAATCAGTTTAAAATTTTCTTAGTTTCACTTTGTCACGTCGTATCTATACCGCACTATTTTAAACATATCATTAAGAACTAGTCAGCGTGATAGTTTTTTATATGTAAGATGATATGCACCTAACCATTTAGACTGATTTGGCGCAAACTTCTGGACTCAGATTTATTGCTTTATTACTGTGGTTAATAGTCTTCTTGTTACATTAATTGATCACTTTTCACATTTTCATTTATAGATGTAACACAAGCTAATCTGGACAAAGGGGTGAAGACAACATGTGCGTCAACTGCTGTTTGACCAACTTTGCTAGTTTTTTTAATGAGCACTGGAAGAGAAGCCCTTTAGATGTTAATTTTATTTCAACGACTGCGTACAGAAGACAAAATCTAATCCTTACGATTAAGGCCGGTTTGCAACACCAATCACTACACTGGAAACATTTAGCGCCAAACTTTTTTGAATTTGTTCAGCGCTGAATTTACTTTGTGATTAGAGGGCCTAAGTGTCAAGTTTGTGAAAAATTGTGTAAGTCATCATCATCTTCCTGCCCCTTTTCCAAAAATTTTTGGGTTGGCGCAGCACTTCTGTCATCTTGGAATACACTCCCTTCCAAGCCATATCCTTATCATCTCACAGACAATCCCCCATCATAAAAAAGTTGCTAGTAGTTATTGAATTAAAATCGAGTACGTGTAAAGTGGCGCTTAATTTCATTTAATTTTCATCATCATCATTTCAGCCGAAAGACGTCCACTGCTGGACATAGGCCTCCCTCAAGCACCGCCACTTCGACCGATTCTGTGCTTTCCGCATCCAGCGGATTCCTGCGGCCTTCACAAGGTCATCGGTCCATCTTGTGGGAGGCCTTCCAACGCTACGTCTTCCGGTACGTGGTCGCCACTCCAGAACTTTTCGACCCCATCGGCCATCCGTTCTGCGAGCAATGTGCCCTGCCCATTGCCACTTAAGTTTGGCAATTCTTCGAGCTATGTCGGTTACCTTGGTTCTCCTGCGGATCTCTTCATTTCTGATTCGATCACGTAGGGAAACTCCAAGCATAGCCCTCTCCATTGCCCTTTGGGTGACTTTTAGCCTTCTGATAAGGCCCATTGTGAGCGACCACGTTTCAGTACCATAGGTCATCACTGGCAACACGCACTGGTCAAAGACTTTCGTCTTGAGACACTGTGGTATGTGGGACGAAAAGATATTGCGTAGCTTCCCGAACGCTGCCCAGCCGAGTCGAATTCGACGATTGACCTCTTTCTCGAAGTTGGACCTACCTAGCTGGACAATTTGTCCTAGGTAGACATACTCGTCCACAACTTCAAGCGTAGCGTCTCCGATCTTCATGGGAGTGGGTGTTACATGGGCATTTGACATGACTTTTGTCTTGTCCATGTTCATTTTAAGACCCACTCTTTCGGAGGCTTTACTGAGGTCATCGAGCATTGTACTGAGTTTCTCCATGGTCTCAGCCATGATAACTATGTCGTCGGCAAACCGAAGGTTAGTGATATACTCGCCATTGATGTTGATGCCTAGCCCTTTCCAATCCAGAACCTTGAAGACATCCTCCATTGCAGCGGTGAACAGTTTCGGAGAGATAACGTCTCCCTGTCTCACACCTCGCTGCAGAAGGATAGGTTTCGAGGTCTGGTCCTGGAGTCGAACTGACATAGTGGCGTTTTTGTACAAACACTTTAGCACCTCGATGTACCGATAGTCGATCTGGCACCGTTGAAGAGACTGCAGCACAGCCCATGTCTCGATCGAATCGAAGGCTTTCTCGTAGTCCACAAACGCTAAGCAGAGAGGCTGGTTATACTCTTCGGTCTTCTGTATAACCTGCCGCAGCGTATGTATGTGGTCTACGGTGCTAAAGCCTTTACGGAATCCGGCTTGTTCGGGAGGCTGGAAGTCGTCAAACCTGCGCGCGAGACGGTTCGTGATAACTCTTGAAAACAGCTTGTAGACATGGCTCAGAAGTGTGATGGGCCTATAATTCTTAAGCAGGGCATTATCGCCCTTTTTAAAAAAGAGTACCACCACACCTCTGTTCCATGCCTGTGGCGTTTGACCCTCGAGTATGACGGAATCGAAAAGCTTCTGGAGGGCCTTAAGAACAGGTTTCCCCCCGGCCTTCAGGAGTTCAGCCGTAATTCCGTCATCACCCGGCGCCTTGTTGTTTTTAAGTTGCTTCAGAGCCATCCTAATCTCGTACAAGCTGACGTCCGGGATGTCTTCGGTATAGTGTCGGGTCAATCTAGCTCTTGGGTCGTTTGCTAGATTCGTAACGGGGTTACTGGTTGACGTGTATAACTGTCCATAGAAACTCTCGATCTCTCTCAACAGCTCAGGTTTGGCGGATACGATTCTGCCATTATTGGTCTTCAGTTTCGCAAGCTGGCTCTGTCCAATAGACAGATCACTAGCAAATACCTTGGAGCCCTTATTCTGCTCTATTGCGTCCTTAATACTGTTCGTATTATAGAGTCGAAGGTCGCTTTTCAAGGACTTAGAGATCTGTCTATTGAGCCGCCGGTATTTAAGCGCATCGTCTGAAGACTGCAGAATCATCTAGCGCCTCTCCTCCATGAGCTGTAAAGTAGCATCAGAGAGCCTCTTGTTTCGATTTGTACGACGGGTCTTGAAAAACTTGGACCCGACCGTATGGACAGTTTCCACGAACCCATCGTTATAATCGTCCACGGAGCTCCCTAGGCACTCGAAACGATTCTGAAGTTCGAGCTGAAAGCTCTCGGGGTTTTGGACTTGGATCGGTGCTGGGCGGAGCGTAGACTTCATCAGTCGAGATCTTTCCAGCTTGATATTCAAGTTCAATGTGCCTCTTACCATACGGTGATCACTTCCGGTTTTCACCGCGTTGATCACAGAGACATCATTGAATACTTGCCTCTTCGTCGACATAATGAAGTCAATCTCATTTTTTGTTGCACCATCAGGGCTCTGCCAGGTCCACTTTCTGTGCTCACGTTTTCTGAAGAAGGAATTCATCATAAAGAGGCCTTCCTTCTCCATAAAACTGGCCAGTAGTTGACCCCTGTGGTTTCGACGTCCAACTCCAAATTGCCCCACTTGCAGCTCATCATCGTTTCGTTTGCCCAGTTTCGCGTTGAAGTCCCCCATGACAACGGTGAAGTGAGTTTTAGAGCCATGCATGGCTCTGGAAATATCCTCATACATGGTCTCCACCTCATCGTCGGGGTGTGACGAGGTCGGGGCGTAAACCTGTACGACCTTCAGCGAATATCTTGCGGATATTCTGAGTATAAGGTACGCCACCCTGGTCGACACACTCTCGATCTTCACCACGTTGCTCACAAGGGACTTATGGACGATAAACCCGACACCACCTTGGGACTGCTGGTCGCCCTCCCGGAAATAGGGCAAGTTCCCGGATTTGAGGATTATCGAGTCCTCGCCCTCTCTTCGGACTTCAGATAACCCTACTATACCCCATCGTAACTTGCTCAATTCTTCTTCGAGTTCGATGATCTTTTCGTCGGTCCGGAGTGTACGCGTGTTGTATGTTGCCAGGTCCAGTTTCCGGTGGTTATGGTAGCCGGATCTCTTCCGGGGATTCTTCGCACCCCTTGCCTCACCGTGGCCTTGACCGCTACCGTAGCCAAGGGCCGGTGGGCCGCCGGGCACTAGGGGCCGTTTCTTTCTGGTGCTTTTAATTTTTGGGGGGGGGTATGCCATAATCGCCACGCTTGGCAGGCGGGTTGGCGATCGCAGTATGGTGTTAGAAATGCATAGAGAACGCTGCTGCCCATTCTCTAGTAAGTCTCTTAGTCGCCTTTTACGACACCCATGGGAAGAAATAGGGTAGTGCTATTCTTTAAGTCCGGCACCACACGGACAATGCTGTTTTCATTTAATTTTACTTATACTTAATTTTAATTTCACTACTAATTTTTAGAACTCGTCTCATCTTTGCTTGACATTGTTCTGTTCATCTTTTAAAATAAATATTGTATCGTTGTGAGAAAATGTTTTTTATTTCCGCTTAGTTTAAGGGGTGCCTTTTCTCTAGTAGCACCGACACGGCGACTGCGTTGAATTATTTATTACCTATCTATGGGAGCATCTATCGAACAACTTTGTTATAAATTGTTACCTAATTAGTTAACTAACAACATTTTGTCGTGACCGTATCAATATACTACATTTTTATTGCTTTAATAAATATAATTACTTGGCCATCGCACGTCTACATAATCACATGAGAAGAATCTTCTATTTTAAATATTCCTAACTGAACATAGCGCTGGCGGTGCTTGGGGGAGGATTATGTCCAGCAGTGGACGTCTTTCGGCTGAAATGAATGAATGAATGAATGAACATAGCGCTAGTGGGTCAAACTTATGCATACACAAGCATAAATAAAGCGCTCAGATCGCTAATATTAGGTAGATTTTGTTGTATGTAGATTCTATTGCCGTGTGCTATTGCCAAGTTACTGTGTTTATTCAAGAAAATAAAAATATCAAATATTGATACGGTCACGATAAAATTTTATAAGCTAACTAATTAGGTAACTATTTATGACAAAGTTGTTGGATTGATGCGCTCATAGATAGGTACTTAATAAATTAACCGACTTGGTTCTACATTAGATCTCACAATGTTTTGCGGTACAAGAACTGCGTTGCGAGACTTGCATTTTTACATGTTATGTTTTAGATGGGATCTCGTAATTTCTTTTTGTAGATAGATACCCCAATACCGATACTGAACAATTTCAATGCTGTTTTCACTGACAGCTGATGTTGCCAACTGATTTCATTTAGTGGCCATTTTACAAATTAACCTTCGAAGAGACTGATTGTACCTATTTCAAAGAATCGCCGCCTGGTCAGAGGATAACTGCCTGTCGTTAAATCCAACAAAAACTAAATATAATGGTATTCGGCACAAGACAGCAGTTGGCTCGACTGCCTGTGACTTTTGACTTAAAACTTATGGGCGAACCAATTGAGCGAAAGTATGAAGCGCGGAATCTAGGTGTTATAATGGACAAAGACCTTCGTCTTGAGAAACACGTAGCGGACTCGGTTAGAAACTGTTTTCATCGCCTAAAAGTTCTTTATAATATGAGGCCTTATTTATCCGAAAGACTGCGAGAACAGCTAGTGGAAACCCTGGTTCTGTCTAGGTTGAATTACGCTGACAGGGTTTACGGCCCGCGACTATTAGCTCGTACAGATCGCCTCATCCAAAGGGTACAAAACGCTTGTGCTCGGTTCTGCTACAATATTCCTCGCAGAAGCCATGTCACACCTTTCCTTAACAAGCACTTTTCTCTGAAAATGAAGTCCAGACGCAAACTACACTTGGCTTGCCTTCTGTTCGGTATAGTTAAGTATCAGAAACCGGACTACCTATTCAATAAGCTGAGTTGGGTTACTAGTAGACGGGAATGCGGGAGAAGGCAATGCTCACAACAACTCTCGACCCAGTCTCAGGGTACAGCCGCTTTCAGAGGCAGCTTTCGTTATGCGGCTTCCAAAGTATGGAATAACCTGCCACCACCGATTAGGATAATTAATACGATTGATACTTTTAGACGACGCTTACGGCAGTACCTCATAGAAGTGCAACGGAAGTTGGATATGGTCACCCTGAATGTCTCAATTATATGATGTATGTACCTGCCCACTTGAGTATTGAGTAAGTGTCAGTGTCCGTGTCTGTGTGCTGTTATACTGTACAGTTTAATTGCTGGGAATTGCTCTGGCTCTGGTTCGGCTCAGCTCACTGGCTCACGTTCCGAATATCCTCGGGCCGGAAGTTCTTGTTGCATTTATAAATTATGACAATGTGTTGGAAAATGGGGGTCTGTCATCGTTCAAAACAGGTTTTTTGTTCAGGCTCATTTTCGAAGGATATCTTTATTTAAGTATACAACGGTCTATCATGCGTCCTTCTCACATACTCATTTATTTGTCAGGCTTTGTTTGTTTTGTTTTGCAATTTTATGCACAATCACACTATTTTTGTACCTACATATTCGTTATTCTATTTATTTTTTTATCTGACACAAATTTATTTTATTTAAGTATACATATACACGTTACATTACAAAGCTGATTTACATCCGTCACATCACACTTTCAGGTCCAGTTGAAAACCAGCGTCAGCGTCAGGGGTCAGGTTGTCTGGCATTTTTGATGAACTGGGCCTTTTTGGCGCAGCCGTGAGGCACACTCCCCTGCTAATTTCTTCCATCGCTCTTTACACTTATTGTTTGATTTTTATTTTTTTATCTGCTGTTAATTATGTTGTGTGCTTTTTTGGTCTGTGCTAAATAAATGTATTTTCTTTCTTTCTTTTCTTTACCTACCTTAATATTCCATTAGATAGTTATATTAAGCACTTAGTCCATATTATGTAAATAGGTATATGTAGCGCAAGTGATGAATAATTTTACAAACTGTTTGTTTATGAAATTCAATACAAACCCAACTCAATTTAGTATGGTATAAGATCGCTAAGTCTCAATCTCATAGCTTGCCTTCGACACGCTGCGTATGCATGAGTATAGTCAATTTGCCTAGCCTTTTCCCAACTAAGTTGGGGTTGACTTCCAGTCTAACCGGATGCAGCTGAATACCAGTATTTTACATGGAGCGACTGCCTGTCTGACCTGCAAAACCCAGTAACTGGGTAATACGGTACCCCTTGGAAAGACTGGTTATTAGACTTTCGGGCTTCTGACGACCCGTAACGACGGTCAAAGATCCACGAATGACAGCCGGGACCAACGGTATAACGTGCTTTCCGAGGCATGGAGGAGTCTCGGTGTGTAAAGATAGTCACCCATCCACAGACAAACCGCAGCAAGCGTAGCTTAACCTGATGGATCGACTCGTGCGACTGTTATTTTTTAGTGTGGCTACTCGTAATGTATGTAGTATGCTTATGTATAGTATAGGTAGATTAAAGGAGACATCGTCTGTGACTTACTTTACCTATACCTACCTTTATCAACTATTTACCTACCTTTCTATCTATTTAGGTAGTGTATGTGACGAAAGATTATGAACTGCAAAAGTAACGTTGTAATCGCATATTATTTATATAAGATTACGAAGTTACTTATGCATTTCGTATATCTAGAAAGCAGGACTGAAATTGCAGTGTGTTTCAATTTTTCATTGCTTTACAGGCAAAATACTAATTGTGTTTAAAATTTGGAGTATTTGAATTTTGCTAGAAGTAAGAACCTTAGAATTTAGATGATCGGTGAGTGAGTGAGTGTGTCAGTGACAAAATTATGGAACTTTGACTTGCAATAGTTTCTTACAAAAGGGGTCAAAGTGAATGTTATTTGGGAATATAACTAGGTATACTAAGCCCTCTTGGTCACTGAACATTAAGGCTTCCAGCTTTATCCAGAACGAATTTTCAGGGTTTTCGAAAACGTCCAGAATAGCTTCGAGAAAAAGATGCTACTGCTGTGCTGTGCCCCCGATTCACCTCATACCCTCAAATTTTTACACCATTTGCAGAATAATGGGTACACTATACTATATAAATAGAAATGATGACATCATTAATATTAAACTAATGTTCAACTCGCAATAATATTGTAACAATCAATGTCTTGATCACATCATAAAAACATATGAATAAGTGTAATTCGCAGAATTTAACCCAAAAACAGATCAGGCCACACAAACGGGCGGCTACGTAAATCCTTACCAAGCCTACTGAAGGACTCACCGATTGCATTTTAATTCGAGATTTTTTAATTCGAGAAACTGAACCGAATTAATATTGTAATCAATCATCCATGTTTAAAATGCGACGATTAATCATTTACGCTGTGTGTTTAAGTGTTAAAAATTGTTCGCATTTTGTAAGAGATTGCAGTGTAAAGTAAAGAGTATTTGCTTGAAAGGTCTGAAACTCATTCAATGATCGAATTTCATTACTTGAGTGGCCATTGGTATGCTCAACAATTTATTTTGTGAACAGGTATGTTTTTTCTAAAATCCGTTTTGTGTCCTCTTTTCGTGCAATCCATAGAAAAAAAAACAAACAAAAAGAACCAGTTGTAACAGTAACTCAGTGTTTGAAGGCCTAAAATGAGTACCATTCGCTCAACGATTTACTTGACTGAGCAGATTTTTCTCACGGAACTTCTTTGAGGAACTTAGTATGCAAAACACCTTGTGAATGACCCAGGAACAATGTGTCCTATAGGATTGGTCCTACAAATAATTCGTAACCCACCTCCTTCGATAGTAGCACACTCTGAATCATAATTCAGAATATTTTGAAGGAAATTGCTTCACGTGTTTGCAAAATTCGTCTGCTCAACAACGTAAATAACGCAGTGAAGTTGTTGAATTGTCAAAATGAAAGGCTGTTAGGCAATTATCCCGCAGGATATCTTCATTCTTTGTCTTCTAGCAAAAGTTATTCAGTGAGAAAGGACCAGTTGGTTAAGTTGCGTTTGCACAGTAAGTGAGCAGTGTATACGTGCGGTACAGGGTGCAGTCTTACGTATGATTTGTAACGTTCCCTGTTTGGTACGTGATCAGGTGTGTTGGGCAAGGAAATAGTGTTAAGAGTAGCGGAAAGCAAAAAGAAACGGTAATTATTATTCGTACTAATAAAATACTACAATGTAATAATGTA
Source organism: Agrochola lychnidis (assembly GCA_963680765.1). Lineage (NCBI taxonomy): Eukaryota > Metazoa > Arthropoda > Insecta > Lepidoptera > Noctuidae > Agrochola > Agrochola lychnidis. The sequence goes on from OY796866.1 coordinate 22,787,296, forward strand.
AGTTGATAATATTGTTGAACAATGGATCACTTCCAATAAAAGCAAGTTGTATATTAGATAAGATTGCAAGTGGATAGTGAAACTACCTGTCGTGATATTAAAATATTTATGATTTTCAGATTTACGTGATTAATTTTCCCAAATATTATGGGGTCGACTTACAATCTAAACGGATCTGCTGAAATCAGAGCAATACTGCAGTCTACGAAAAACAATGGTGTTTTAATGCATTGGAGAGTGGCGTGACGCGCGGTGGCTTGGCGTAGACGCGGCGTGCAAGTCACATTGCGAGGGGAAACGACCAAATGTCCATTTTCCTAACCTAAAATTGTAATATTATAAAATGTAAATACAAAGTTTTCGTTTCCAAAAATGCTTGCCTTACCAACACGGTGGCTTAAGCCCCGGATACACGCTCCATCTTACCTGCTTTCATTATTTACAAAACAAACTGCGCAAATAAGACAGAACGTGTGGACGGTAAGATGGTAGCTAATGCAAGTCTTAACGTTCCGGCTAAACGATCCATTTTGCCGTGCAATTAAAATGATCTAGGCAAGATAACAGTAATTGTGTAGCCGAAGCTTTAAATAACAACTCATTATCCCTAATAAAAGCCCTTCTTATCAACTCTTGTAATGGTGTGCCTATCGCTGAATATACCTATTTATCGTTTCATGTTTAAGGAAATCCAGCATTTGCTTTAATATCCCACGAGCGATCATCAGGAGTGGACGTACCATCTACTTCTATTTTGTTTCAACAACTTTGTCTTCAAGGGGTACAGAATGTGTAGAACGCAGTATATGTTGGCGTTGGTAGCGCTGTGCGTGGGGGTGGCACATTCGTTTTCCTGGGGTGAGTATTCGTGTTTTTTTGTCATTTCCAACAATAATACTTATTATGTTAATTTAATATACATTTTCAGCATCAGAAAGTTAACGAGAAAATTATACCTAACTGTCAAAGTTTAGAAAGAAAGAAAGAAAAAACGTTTATTTGCGGTAAATATGACGCAAAAAAAAAAATTGGAATGCTTTGTAGACTTAAAATATTGTTAAAAACCGATAAACGGTCTACGGTATTTTAGGGAGCTATGAAATAAAATATGGCATTGTAAATAACCAACCAACATGAATGATATTAAGGTTGACTGGTAGAAAATGCCTTTAGGCATTAAGTCCGCCTTTGTACAGTATTTTTACTTATGCATTAAGTTTTAATAAATAAATAAAACGATTCTCAATTCCTGAATTTTTGCTTGACTTGCGTTTGGTGTGCACCGCCTTTTATACCCACTCATTTCTAAAATATGGTATATTGCTATAGACAGAAATCTCTTTAAAAATCCGCATTTATTTTTAAATTATAAAAAAACAAAAGAAAAATCTGATAAATTTCTCATTTTTTTTTGCGAAAATCCAAGATGATAGGTATACTTGAAATGTTAAATAGAAACTTATAAAGCAGATAAGCTAGAGCATAGAACTAGCTCACAACACGTTTAAGTTTTTTATGTTCATATGCAACCTTCAGCCTTTTTTCAACGGTAAATTTTTGCCTCGAAGCCAATATTTTTTCAAAATTTAGTTAACAAGCCTGGCAATGACTAACTCTATTGGAAAAACTCAATTTGGAAAAATATGATAAAATTTAACAAAGAAATTTAAGCAAATACTTTTAGTATCTCGAATTCAACTACTTGACAACTAAAAGCTATTAATAAAAATAGAAAAACAGATAAACTTATAACAGAGAATTACTCAAAGTTTGTGAAACTTATGCTGCCTCACACGGACTGATTTATAATGTTACCGAGAGTGAATATATGATCTTTTAGGCCGCTGGTAGGTGTTTGGACTCTGTTCCGGAAATAATAAGGCTGAATGGGCTCCCGTTAAACAGAGTGTCTAAATTTAAGTATCTTGGGCATTTCATCACCGATGACCTTAGAGATGATATAGACATTGAGAGGGAGCGTAGGGCACTAGCGGTCAGAGGGAACATGTTGGCCCGTAGATTTGCTCGCTGCTCTGACCAAGTAAAAATTACTCTTTTAAGACCTACTGTCAGAGCTTTTACACGAGCAATCTATGGGTCAGCTATACCAAGAGATCGCTGGATACCCTGTGCGTGCAATATAATAATGCTTTCAGGATGTTGTTGCGACTGCCACGTTTCTGCAGCGCCTCAGAAATGTTCGCTGAGACCCACACAGATGGCTTTCAAGCCATAATACGCAAAAAAGCAGCGTCGCTGCTGAGCAGAGTGCGGGGTAGTCGCAACTATATCCTGAGAGCTGTGGCGGAGAGCTATACTCCGAACATGAGACATTTTATGCGGAGGCTGCTCAGGTAGGAAACATGTTTTCTTGTCTGGTCGTCCTCTGCACGGAATGTTTATTATTCTAAATATATTAAATCAATACTACTTACATAAATACTTACACAATATGGATCATTGTTGTCCGAAATAAATGAATTTTAATTTTAATAACATAAATATTTTGTTAATTAGAAACGTTTTAGAGTATAGTTCGCCCATTAGAAACTAGAATTTGAAATCATTATGACAATGTGCAATAAATACAGCTGAAGTGAAAAATTTTAAACTTACTTTTGGAGGGCACTGTATACTCGTAACATTTCAGCCGATAGACGTCCACTGCTGCACGTAGATCTCTCCTAAGCTTTGCCACATCGGACAGTCCTGTGTTTCTCATAGATTTTTCAGACTTTTTCACCTTTTAATTATTATTATAAACTACAATCATCCTTTATTTAATTTTCAATACATATTCCATCATCTGCTTAGCCTTTTCCCAACTATGTGGGGTCGGCTTCCAGTCTAACCGGATGCGGCTGAATACCAGTATGTTACATGGAGCGCTGCCTATTTGACCTCCACAATCTAGTTACTAGGTACGGCGTAACGTCACGGCTGTCCTTGAAAACCAGCGCTGGGGCTCTGTCTTGTATAGGGTCCCAGCATTAGGTTGAATAACGATGGCCGTTTTGCGTGGATGTGATGCATATTATTCCCCAACTTGCTCTTGTCGTGTTTGTGTTCTTTCTTTACAGTTTGTAAAGAAAAAAACACTGCAAATTAACGTATTTTCTTTATCTCTTTTCTTTTGTGGAAGATTGTGTTATTAATTTGAACATCATGCGCGCTCTAGAATTGTAAGAATTATACTCTGTTCCCATTGTGGAGTCAACCCACATCAGCATATCTCCCATTTTCCGAAATAACTTAGATAAGTACGAATGTTTAAATTTTTGAATGTATATTGTTTTGTCTGGGTAGTAACATACCACGTTTAAATGTTGAATTACGATTTGAAAGCTAAAATGGGATTGGGCGGGTCATGTCAGCCGCATGCATCGTGACCGTTGGGCAACGGTCTCCACACGGTGGGTGCTTGAGGATGGACGGCGGCGCCGAGGTCGGCCAGGAAGAGGTGGCGAGATGACCTAGACGCGTACCGCAAGGGTTGGATGGAGGTGGCCTTGGAAAAGAATGTATGAAAGGATTTGGGGGAGGCCTTTGCTCAGCAGTAGGACAGTGTAGAGTAATTAAAAAAAAAAAAAGTATGAAGTTATTCACTGAATTATCCAGAGATTGTAGGATGGTTAATTTTGGCAGAACTAAGCACACTTTTAGCTATTAGCTCGGAAATTAATTTCTTTCATGTTTCAGACTTGGTAGAAGCCTCTAGAAATCAACTGGAGTTCTATTTCAAAGGACGACTTACGCGCTTAGACAAAATTACGTCGGGTGATATCAGATTAATTACATATGACGCAGTAGGCAACAGGCTGTTCTTTGTTGATAGTAAAAACACGAACACCTCTATCTTCAGTTATGACATAACAACCGAGAAAGTCGAATCTTTAGTACCTAAGAAGATTGGCGAACAGCAAATTATCGTGGGAATAGCTTTCGATCCCGTCGAAGAATTACTCTTCTGGGGTACTATGCTTTCAAGTACAATATACTCGTTTTCGTTAAAAACTGGATTTGAGAACAATGAACATGGAAACATATTAATCAACTTAACTGATACGATGTTTCAGTATGATTTAACTCCTGCTGTGGATAGTTGTAAAGGGTATGTTACTTGTGATAATTTTGTAAATCAATAAAACGCATTTTGTCCTTTATTTAAATTGATCATGATTTACAAATTACAGGTATATTTACTGGGTGAGCCGAGATTCGACCGAAAATCGTTTATCGACCACAATAGAAAGAGCCCGATTTGATGGCTCTGAAAGAAAAGTTTTAATTGACAGTAACCTTCATGCACCAAGGAACTTGGTCATTGACCAACAGTCACAGAAAATGTACTGGACTGATGAGAGATGGGTTGTTCATGAGCATCATTTTTTTATTGAAAGTGCAGATTTGAATGGAAAAATCAGAACTACATTTTATTTCCAAGATGGACTATACAAACTAAATTCACTAGCTGTATCAAACGATTCTATCTACTGGGTGCAGGTGTTTCATACACACTCTGCCGTTTATCAATTGTCAAAGAATCCATCGATATATGAAACACCTAATCAAATTTCAACTAAAGCATGGGATTGGGATTACGATGGATCCATAGCCACCAACTATAAAATTGACGATGAAATTCGGGGAATCCAGGAGTGTGAAGGACTAAAGAGACTGCTATCAAATAACTCAGTGACCGACGATAAAGTCTCATTGAATATTTCTTCAGATGTAAACCTGTTTTGTTTCCACGGTAAGAAAGTTGGTGACAAGTCTCAATGTCAATGTACACATGGTTACACCGGTGAGAGATGCGATGTTTCAGTCTGTCAGAACTATTGTTTGCAAGGGGATTGTATTGTCAGTGCTGAGGAACAACCTACATGCAGGTAGACATTTTTATAACTCATTTATTTCCTTGTTATATTTAGGTATATACTTATTTTTTTTATTTTGAACAAACCCTATGGGACTTCCCATCGGCAAAATTGACTCACTTTTAATGACGGACGGGGGGGTGGGTTAAGTGACTGCTTCGTTCAAAGTTTTATTAATTCTTGTGGAAAATTTCATACTTCGATTAATGCTGTGCGTTGTCTGTCAGTGAGTGATTTTTTTTAGTAGACTTTCGTGATTACAGATGTAATGCTGGTTATTGTGGGGAAAGGTGTCAAGTCAACGATTGCCAGGGGTATTGTTTGAACGACGGTATCTGTTCCTTGAATGAGAAGAGTGAGCCAGTATGTCAATGCAAAGGATATTACGAAGGCAAACGATGTGATGTTTCAACCTTTCTGAACAAATGTTTCCTGAAAGTAGTTTCAATGGTGTGGGGCGTCTATACAGGTATATTTTCATCTTTCTAGATAATTATAAAGTGTAAATTAATTAACTCTTTCGAATTTTCACTTTGTCACATCGTATCTCTGCCGCACTATTTTATCATTTAGAATTTGTCATTTAGAAAATCATTTAGAATTAATCAACGTGACAGTTTCCTATATTATGTAGGATGATGTGCCCGCGTCCGTTTATATTGATTCGCAAACTTCTCGACTCAGATTTATTGCTCTATTTATAGTGGTTAATAGTATAGTCTTCTTGTTACATTAATTGTACATTTCATTTATAGATGTACAAGCTATTCTGGACAAAGGAGTAAAGTCAACGTGTGCGTCAACTGCTGTTTGACCAACTTTGCTTGGTTTTTGAATGAGCACTGGATGAGAAGCCATTTATATGTTATTTTTATCTCAACGACTGCGTACAGAAGAACAAATCTAATCCTTACGATTAAGGCCGGTTTGCAACACCAATCACTACACTGGAAACATTTAGCGCCAAACTTTTTTGAATTTGTTCAGCGCTGAATTTACTTTGCGATTAGAGGGCCTAATTTTCAAGTTTGTGGAAAATTGTGTAAGTCATCATCATCTTCCTGCCCCTTTTCCAAAAATTTTTGGGTTGGCGCAGCACTTCTGTCATCTTGGAATATACTCCATTCCAAGCCATATCCTTATCATCTCACAGACAATCCCCCATCATAAAAAGTACCTAATAGTTATTGAATTAAAATCGAGTACGTGTAAAGTGGTGCTTAATTTCATTTAATTTTACTTATACTTAATTTTAATTTCACTACTAATTTTTAGAACTCGTCTCATCTTTGCTTGACATTGTTCTGTTCATCTTTTAAAATAAATATTGTACCGTTGTGAGAAAATGTTTTTTATTTCCGCTTAGTTTAAGGGGTGCCTTTTCTCTAGTAGCACCGACACGGCGACTGCGTTGAATTATTTATTACCTATCTATGGGAGCATCTATCCAACAACTTTGTTATAAATTGTTACCTAATTAGTTAACTAACAACATTTTGTCGTGACCGTATCAATATACTACATTTTTATTGCTTTAATAAATATAATTACTTGGCCATCGCACGTCTACATAATCACATGAGAAGAATCTTCTATTTTAAATATTCCTAACTGAACATAGCGCTGGCGGTGCTTGGGGGAGGATTATGTCCAGCAGTGGACGTCTTTCGGCTGAAATGAATGAATGAATGAATGAACATAGCGCTAGTGGGTCAAACTTATGCATACACAAGCATAAATAAAGCGCTCAGATCGCTAATATTAGGTAGATTTTGTTGTATGTAGATTCTATTGCCGTGTGCTATTGCCAAGTTACTGTGTTTATTCAAGAAAATAAAAATATCAAATATTGATACGGTCACGATAAAATTTTATAAGCTAACTAATTAGGTAACTATTTATGACAAAGTTGTTGGATTGATGCGCTCATAGATAGGTACTTAATAAATTAACCGACTTGGTTCTACATTAGATCTCACAATGTTTTGCGGTACAAGAACTGCGTTGCGAGACTTGCATTTTTACATGTTATGTTTTAGATGGGATCTCGTAATTTCTTTTTGTAGATAGATACCCCAATACCGATACTGAACAATTTCAATGCTGTTTTCATTGACAGCTGATGTTGCCAACTGATTTCATTAAGTGGCCATTTTACAAATTAACCTTCGAAGAGACTGATTGTACCTATTTCAAAGAATCGCCGCCTGGTCAGAGGAAAACTGCCTAAAAACTAAATATATGGTATTTGGCACAAGACAGCAGTTGGCTCGACTGCCTGTGACTTTTGACTTAAAACTTATGGGCGAACCAATCGAGCGAGTGTATGAAGCGCGGAATCTAAGTGTTATAATGGACAAAGACCTTCGTCTTGAGAAACACGTAGCGGACTCGGTTAGAAACTGTTTTCATCGCCTAAAAGTTCTATATAATATGAGGCCTTATTTATCCGAAAGACTGCGAGAACAGCTAGTGGAAACCCTGGTTCTGTCTAGGTTGAATTACGCTGACAGGGTTTACGGCCCGCGACTATTAGCTCGTACAGATCGCCTCATCCAAAGGGTACAAAACGCTTGTGCTCGGTTCTGCTACAATATTCCTCGCAGAAGCCATGTCACACCTTTCCTTAACAAGCACTTTTCTCTGAAAATGAATATCAGACGCAAACTACACTTGGCTTGCCTTCTGTTCGGTGTAGTTAAGTATCAGAAACCGGACTACCTATTCAATAAGCTGAGTTGGGTTACTAGTAGACGGGAATGCGGGAGAAGGCAATGCTCACAACAACTCTCGACCCAGTCTCAGGGTACAGCCGCTTTCAGAGGCAGCTTTCGTTATGCGGCTTCCAAAGTATGGAATAACCTGCCACCACCGATTAGGATAATTAATACGATTGATACTTTTAGACGACGCTTACGGCAGTACCTCATAGAAGCGCAACGGAAGTTGGATATGGTCACCCTGAATGTCTCAATTATATGATGTATGTACCTGCCCACTTGAGTATTGAGTAAGTGTCAGTGTCCGTGTCTGTGTGCTGTTATACTGTACAGTTTAATTGCTGGGAATTGCTCTGGCTCTGGTTCGGCTCAGCTCACTGGCTCACGTTCCGTATATCCTCGGGCCGGAAGTTCTTGTTGCATTTATAAATTATGACAATGTGTTGGAACATGGGGGTCTGTCATCGTTCAAAACAGGTTTTTTGTTCAGGCTCATTTTCGAAGGATATCTTTATTTAAGTATACAATGGTCTATCATGCGTCCGTCTCACATACTCATTTATTTGTCAAGCTTTGTTTGTTTTGTTTTGCAATTTTATGCACAATCACACTATTTTTGTACCTACATATTCGTTATTCTATTTATTTTTTTATCTGACACAAATTTATTTTATTTAAGTATACATATACACGTTACATTACAAAGCTGATTTACATCCGTCACATCACACTTTCAGGTCCAGTTGAAAACCAGCGTCAGCGTCAGGCGTCAGGTTGTCTGGCATTTTTGATGAACTGGGCCATTTTGGCGCAGCCGTGAGGCACACTCCCCTGCTAATTTCTTCCATCGCTCTTTACACTTATTGTTTGATTTTTATTTTTTTATCTGCTGTTAATTATGTTGTGTGCTTTTTTGGTCTGTGCTAAATAAATGTATTTTCTTTCTTTCTTTCTTTTCTTTACCTACCTTAATATTCCATTAGATAGTTATATTAAGCACTTAGTCCATATTATGTAAATAGGTATAGGTAGCGCAAGTGATGAATAATTTTACAAACTGTTTGTTTATGAAGTTCAATACAAACCCAACTCAATTTAGTATGGTATAAGATCGCTAAGTCTCAATCTCATAGCTTGCCTTCGACACGCTGCGTATGCATGAGTATAGTCAATTTGCCTAGCCTTTTCCCAACTAAGTTGGGGTTGACTTCCAGTCTAACCGGATGCAGCTGAATACCAGTATTTTACATGGAGCGACTGCCTGTCTGACCTTCAAAACCCAGTAACTGGGTAATACGGTACCCCTTGGAAAGACTGGTTATTAGACTTTCGGGCTTCTGACGACCCGTAACGACGGTCAAAGATCCACGAATGACAGCCGGGACCAACGGTATAACGTGCTTTCCGAGGCATGGAGGAGTCTCGGTGTGTAAAGATAGTCACCCATCCACAGACAAACCGCAGCAAGCGTAGCTTAACCTGATGGATCGACTCGTGCGATTGTTATTTTTTAGTGTGGCTACTCGTAATGTATGTAGTATGCTTATGTATAGTATAGGTAGATTAAAGGAGACATCGTCTGTGACTTACTTTACCTATACCTACCTTTATCAACTATTTACCTACCTTTCTATCTATTTAGGTAGTGTATGTGACGAAAGATTATGAACTGCAAAAGTAACGTTGTAATCGCATATTATTTATATAAGATTACGAAGTTACTTATGCATTTCGTATATCTAGAAAGCAGGACTGAAATTGCAGTGTGTTTCAATTTTTCATTGCTTTACAGGCAAAATACTAATTGTGTTTAAAATTTGGAGTATTTGAATTTTGCTAGAAGTAAGAACCTTAGAATTTAGATGATCGGTGAGTGAGTGAGTGTGTCAGTGACAAAATTATGGAACTTTGACTTGCAATAGTTTCTTACAAAAGGGGTCAAAGTGAATGTTATTTGGGAATATAACTAGGTATACTAAGCCCTCTTGGTCACTGAACATTAAGGCTTCCAGCTTTATCCAGAACGAATTTTCAGGGTTTTCGAAAACGTCCAGAATAGCTTCGAGAAAAAGATGCTACTGCTGTGCTGTGCCCCCGATTCACCTCATACCCTCAAATTTTTACACCATTTGCAGAATAATGGGTACACTATACTATATAAATAGAAATGATGACATCATTAATATTAAACTAATGTTCAACTCGCAATAATATCGTAACAATCAATGTCTTGATCACATCATAAAAACATATGAATAAGTGTAATTCGCAGAATTTAACCCAAAAACAGATCAGGCCACACAAACGGGCGGCTACGTAAATCCTTACCAAGCCTACTGAAGGACTCACCGATTGCATTTTAATTCGAGAAACTGAACCGTATTAATATTGTAATCAATCATCCATGTTTAAAATGCGACGATTAATCATTTACGCTGTGTGTTTAAGTGTTAAAAATTGTTCGCATTTTGTAAGAGATTGCAGTGTAAAGTAAAGAGTATTTGCTTGAAAGGTCTGAAACTCATTCAATGATCGAATTTCATTGCTTGAGTGGCCATTGGTATGCTCAAAAATTTATTTTGTGAACAGGTATGTTTTTTCTAAAATCCGTTTTGTGTCCTCTTTTCGTGCAATCCATAGAAAAAAAAACAAACAAAAAGAACCAGATGTAACAGTAACTCAGTGTTTGAAGGCCTAAAATGAGTACCATTCGCTCAACGATTTACTTGACTGAGCAGATTTTCCTCACGGAACTTCTTTGAGGAACTTAGTATGCAAAACACCTGTGAATGACCCAGGAACAATGTGTCCTATAGGATTGGTCCTACAAATAATTCGTAACCCACCTCCTTCGATAGTAGCACACTCTGAATCATAATTCAGAATATTTTGAAGGAAATTGCTTCACGTGTTTGCAAAATTTGTCTGCTCAACAACATAAATAACGCAGTGAAGTTGTTGAACTGTCAAAATGAAAGGCTGTTAGGCAATTACCCCGCAGGATATCTTCATTCTTTGTCTTCTAGCAACAGTTATTCAGTGAGAAAGGACCAGTTGGTTAAGTTGCGTTCGCACAGTAACTGAGCAGTGTATACGTGCGGTACAGGGTGCAGTCTTACGTATGATTTGTAACGCTCCCTGTTTGGTACGTTATCACATGTGTTGGGCAAGGCTATAGTGTTGAGAGTAGCGGAAAGCGAAAAGAAACAGTAATTATTATTTCGTACTAATAAAATACTGAGAGGTAAGTTGATTATATTGTTGAAGAATGGATCACTCGCAATAAGAGAAAGTTGTAAAGTTTGCAAGTGGATAGTGAAACTATCTGTCGTGATATTAAAGTACTTATGATTTTCAAATTTACGTGATGAATTTTCCCTAAATTTATGGGGTCGACTTACAATCTAAACGGATCGACCGCTGAAATCAGCAATACAGCAGTCTACGAAAAACAATGGTATTTTAATGCACGATTAACATTATTTATCCACTGCTTGAATTAGGTCTCCCTCGAGCGTCGCCACGGACACCGGTCATGTGCTTCTCGTATCCAATGGATTCTCTCATCAGGTCATCGGTCCGACTACGCTGCGCCTTATTATTTTTGAAACAAAATCACTCCGCTCATCACAAAGCGACACAGTACAAAGAGCGGCGGCAGACGTGTCTGCGGGTCGCGAACGTGCGCGTTTGTATCGCGTCGACAGCGTGTATCGAGTGCCTTAGCCCACGTGACATAATACTTGTGGTTGCAGATTATTAGGTAGGTATAATATAATAATTTAAAGAAAACGTAAAAAACAAATATTCGCGGACTACCTTAGTAACAGAAATCTTGTTAGAAAACCAGTACGTACCTATGTCCTAGTTATTCCACATATAATCAGTTCTCAGACTGAACTATTCCATTAACTGATGCCCAGCGTCAGCGCCAGTCTCGGCCGTCGAATTTTTTGAAGTGAAAAGTTCTTTAAGCGCGTTAGGCATTATATAGATGGGAAAGAAACAATTGAAGTCGCGATACTGTTACCGACATCTCATTAATTTTAGCTTTGGGCCATTAAAAAGACATCAAAGCGCGATTAATGGCATTTTCTTTGGGATTAATGGCATTCCAAACATTGAGACATGACAACGACATGATTGCCATTTCCCTTTTTGACCGACTTGAAACAAGAAAAGTATTTCCTGCACAGTAAAATTTTTCAAGTTTTCACTTCTGTCGGCGCTCCTTTTTTTTTTGGGTGGGAAATTATCAAATAACTTCTCCCGCTATGGGTGGAGCGGGAGGGCGTGTCAGACTCTTACTGACTAAAACCTACCCGTGTTCCTTCAGTTGCCATGTTGCCGGGGGGCACAATTTCACTTTCGGCCTATATTCGCAGCCCCGGCAGGCATTGGCCCTAGCGGACCCCGTCAATTCTGCTGACATCTCTTTGAGGGGCGCGTGGAACACAACGCGCCTTTGACCCGGGCCTGGTCCATATCGGCAAGCAAGCTCACGCCTACGGTGGCCGGAAATCTGCCTGTGATTCCCGACGTTCTATTATATGGCTTCTTATTGATTTATTGCTACACGTTTTATCACTGTTTCAGTATCTCTAGTAATCAAAATAACTTTTTTGAGAATTGCTTAGAGATAGTTCTTAAGTATCTGCATTAAACCGGCAGCGGCTTTTTACGTTTTTTATAACCACGGCCACTTAACATACCTACTTAAAGGCTACTGATACACAGTTGACGTGACGGGACAGTGGCGTGACGGGCGGTGACGTGGCGTGCAAGTCACATTACAGTGGGAGACGACCAAATGTCCATTTTCGTCACCTAAAGTCGTAATATAATACAGAGTTTTCGCCTCCATAAATGCTTGTGTCACTAACATGGCGGATTAATCCCCGGCTACACGCTCCATCTTGCCTGCATTAATTTTTGTATAAAACAAGATCAACAAGATATCTTTTCTTTTTTGCGGAAATCCAAGAAGTGTACTGGAAATGTTAAACAAATACTTATAAAGCAGATAAGCTAGAGCATAGAACTAGCTCACAGCACTAATTTGTTTAAGTTTTTCATGTTCATGTCATTTAGTCTTTTTTCTATGGTAAATTAAAATTAGCATCGAAGACAATATTTTTTCAAAATGTAGTCTAAAAGCCTGGCAATGACTAACTCTCATTTGGAAAAATATGATAAAATTTTACAAAAAAAAAAAAAAACAAATAATAATTATCAAAACAATTTTTACAGAAATCATAAACTTCAACTGACTTTTGGCATCTAGAATTCAACTCCTTGACAACTTGACATGTGTCTCTTGAAAATAAAAGGTCGTAAGTAAAACTAAACGTCAAGCTATTGCTTTGTGAGATTGCCTATGGACTTTTGGTCGGTACTGTACATACATACTCTCGAAAAACATTACCCTCCTTCTGGGGCAATCGGGTAAAAACAAATATTGCTGCGGATAAACACTTTTTCATTCTTTTTTTATTACATATTTTTCACTTTGTTATTTCCGTACTCGTATTTTGGTTGGTGTTAATTAATGAAACAGCCGACGTTCGCACGGATATAATAAAATTGCGGCAGGATTTTATCGCGCACTGGATTTTCAACGCTCTGCTTAGCGCCGAGCGTTGAGAATCTAACGCGCTGCGACGCACTCTCGTCCCAGCGCGTTGAAAAAATACACTGTTGGATTTTCAACTCTCGGCGCTAAGCAGAGCGTTGAAAATCAAGTGCTCAAAAAAAATCGCCGCGATTTTATTACAACCGTGCGGACGTCGGCTAAAAGTTGCTAATTACCTACCTTATCAATCAATGATTGATGTTAACTCATTAACAACTTAAAGCCCAGCTCATCTCTAAAAGGTGATCCCCATAAAGGACACGTCATTAGCAATAATTTTGTCTACAAAAGGATACATTTTACTCACTGTTCGCAAATCTACTGTTTGAACATGGCCGCTTTATTGACACTATATTTTTACGATATGGTCGGTACGATAAACTAAAAAGCGGCTAAGTGCGAGTCGGACTCGCACCCGAACGCTTCCGTACCATCGTACAATATTCAACAACATTTTCTAAAAACGCCGAAAAAAACACGTGTCTTATTATGGGACCCCCTATAATTTTAACTTTATTTTATTATTTATTGTTATAGCGGCCACAGTAGTTATTATTAATAATCATTTTATTTCAGATAAAATGATTATTAATTAATTTAAAAAAGTAAAATTAAGAATTAATAAGTTAATCCATAAAATTGCAATATGATAAAAATACAGAGACAAATAATTATTATGGGTACCTATTGTGTTAGTAAAATCTTTTACACTATGTTAGTCAACACCTATCACAATATGCATCCATTTGTTCTGGATAGGAAAATCCGCACGAGATACAACCATCTGCAAGATACTGTTGCTACAGCCTCACACGCGCTGCAACAAGGAGGCTACTTTCTTCCGTATAAACGCATGAAAGCCGTCCGTTCGCGCCTCCGCAAACATTCCAAACGTACTACAAAAGTAAGGCAGCCGCATCAGCATCCTGAAGACGTTGTTGTATTAGACAAACTCTGTTTAAAATTTCAAGTGTCTACCTATTATGGTTCAAAAGATACAGCCCTGTGATAGATGGATGGACAGACAGCGGAGCCGTAGAGTAGTTTCGCACTACGGCCGATCCGTATCCGAAAAATGTCGGTCCGAAGTAGCCATAATACTATAATATTTGTATGAGGCGTTCACAATCGCGGCGATAAGACCCGTCTTTGAGGAGTGGCTGGAGAGACGCCACGGCATTCTCACCTTCCGCCTGACGCAGGTCCTCACCGGACACGGCTGCTTCGGGAGGTTCCTGTTCAGGATAAGGCGGGAGGAAACACCCGGGTGTCACCATTGTGTGGATCGGCCTGAGGACATGGTGGAGCATACGGTGGAGGTCTGCCCGGCTTGGGCGGAGCAACGCCGTGTTCTCGTAGAGGCGATCGGCGGCGGTGATCTCTCGCGTCCGGCCTTGGTTCAGGCCATGGTACGGAGCGAGAGGAAATGGCAGGCCGTCACCTCCTTCTGCGAAGCGGTAATGCTCGCGAAGGAGGAGGCGGAACGCGTGAGGGAGAGGCAAAGTTCGCGCCCTCACGCCCCTAACCGCCGCAGGAGGAGACGCCCGGGGCGGGAATCGCAAGCCGATTTCCGGCCACCGTAGGCGCGGGCTTGCGGACGGTGAGCAATGGGTAGCTCGCCGTCCGACAAGGACCAAGCCCGGGTCGACGGCGCATTGTGTTCCACGCGCGCCTCAAAGAGATGTCAGCAGAATTGACGGGGTCCGCTAGGGCCAATGCCTGCCGGGGGTTCGAAGAAAACCGATCGGGAAATCGTGGCCCCCGGCAACAGGGCAACCGAAGGAACACGGGTGGGTTTTAGTCAGTAAGAGTCTGACACGCCCTCCCGCTCCGCCCAGAGCGGGAGAAGTTATTTGATAATTTCCCACCAAAAAAAAAAACGGAACACGGGCACGGAACCCTAAAAATATCAATTAATATGAAGAAAACTTTCGCTCACACCAGACCATTCATCTTCTTGCCTTTTACATCGAATTTTGCAAAAAACCAACCCCATTGACATGTTAACGATAAGAGAACATGTTCTGATTAAAATTAATCGTTTTTGCGATCATTTTTTTATGGTGCATGATGGCAAATGGGTTCGCGAGCGGTATGGTAAGTGGAGGGCTCTAGACGATGAAAGTTTTCGAAGAAATTTTGTTCTGGTTGATATACAAAGATTGTAATAATTTTGTACAATACTTACAAATAGGTATGTATAGATACAGCCTAGGGTGTCAGGGACATCGACGCGCAACCGATAACCATGGATTCAGTATATGAATCTGGACCCCGCGTTGAAATTTTTCGTAGGTTATTTAAGGAAAAATTTGCTCTTTCATACATTTTAACCACGTAGCTATTGCACTTTCACAGAATCATGTACTGAATCTATGGTAACAGGTTATATGCGTCAATTTCCGTGCCAGCCGGTACACCAGCGGCGTATGAACATCGATGTTCTAAAATAAGTGCAAAAGTCAAAGTCAAATAATTTATTTTAATTAGGCGTATAAAAGGCACTTTTGAACGTCAAAATTTACAAAAAATAGAATTGACTCTAGTCGCCCCTTCCAAAAGGTAGTTTTCGTATGGAGAAGAATGGGCAAGAAACTCCACCGTTACTCTTTTAAAATGTTTTACAATATTTTGTATACATTAATTATATGTGAAGACGATGCACCTGGAATAAAATTACTATACCACAATAGGTAAAAATAATTAAAAATAAAGCAATGACAGAAAAAATCATTACCTATGTAATGGATACATGGTGTTCATATATTTACAAGCATTGTAAAAGTAGATACCTATACGATATTCCTAAAAAAATTACAAGTAATACTAATAAGTCAGTGTGTGAGTTCAAGTAATCACAGAATGTAAAATCAATGCCTACTACAAAACTTTCCCGGATGTAGAGGAATATCAAGAAATTTTAAGGACTTACTCATACCCTACCGTCCTCTAAAAATAATAAAAAAATACACAAAACACTTCCCGTTCATCTTAAAACTATTTTATATAAAACCCAAAAATATTTCGTTGTTTTTTTGCTTCAAGCGTCACCGCAAAAATTGTAATTTTAAATGAATACCAACTCATTTAAGAATTTTTTCGCCTCATCAAAATGCGCATATATCGATGCATACCGGTTGTATTTTTTATGGTGTATATCAATTATGTCCCATCCTTGATATTAAGTTAATTTAAGGTAAATTTCTTCCAAGGTGTCATCGGGATTTTTCACTGTCCAAAAGTGTTGGATTCAACCGTTTAAAGGTAAGAAAGCTAATTGATTATTAATTGATAAGATCGATCATATTTTTGGCCCCATGTAAGGTGGAGTCGTATCACTGTGTCGATGTGCCTACAGTGCAGCAATTACTACTGTGTTTAAGGAAAAAATAAGTTTATCTGTACATTAAAAAAAAATGATGTGAAGAAGCTTTAACAACACCTTGTATAACCCTTGGTTTACTTAAGTATCGGAACAAAATTACTAAAATTTATTCAAAATAGTAACAAATTCACAGATCTCAAGATATTTATAAAATAATTTATACTTGTCACCGTATAATTATGAACTGCGTTAGTTTATAATTTATCGGTATTATTTCCGTCAAATTATAAACTGTCGAAAAATTGTGAACGACTAACAAAATGTATTTACAAGGTTTATGTGATGGGAAAGGCCTGTCGGGGACGCCCTAGGAGGAGATATACAGACCATTGGTATGTTCTTCAGAAAGGCCAGGTGCGTAGTACTCGCAACCGGCGTACGTGTATGACCAGATGTATGAACGTAATCGAGGCAAAAGGAGTATGTAAGGATGATAGCAGGTGGCGTTCTGTAGTTTCTGCCTACCCCCATGGGAAGAAGGCCAAACTAACATTATAAAGAGAAAAGATTTGATTTTTTGTATGTTTGCTTGTTTGTAATTAATAAACTAAAAAACTACTGGACCGATTTTAAAAATTCCTTCACCACTAGAATGCTATATTATCATTAAGTAATCACATAGGCTACAATTTATTAAAATCGCTAACGGAAACTAGTTTGTTACGCTTTCGCGTTAAAACGACTAAACGGATTTGGATGAAATTTGGCACATGGATAGACCATGAGTAGACCATTTTTATTCTTAATTTAATAACTATGATGTACAGACGCCAGCACATCAAGCTACCCGAAACTGTCAAATTTTCCCATTCAACTTTGAACCTTATTCTTCAGCGGTAAAGTTGAAAATCTATTAAATAAATTTGACAGATTGTAGTAGCCTGATGTGCTGGCGTTTGTACATTCCAATTTTACTAGCTTTTTATTTTATTTATGTAATTTTGCATGCTAGTTTTAATGAATTGTTTTCGAACTTCTTAAAAAACCCGACCAACTGTAATGTACTACATTCTTGCAAATAAAAATTTCATTTCATTTCATGACCTGGGTTCGGACATAGAATACTTTTATCCCAATATTCTCACAGAATCGATACTTATGTGGGTAAACCGCGGGCTGTAGCTAGTATAGGACAAACTAGCCCCAACTGCTACTTCCTTAGTGTTATCACGATTACTGTAGATATTTTATTACAGGATCAACTAATCAGTATTCTATCACCGATTAAAACAAAAACAGTTGTATGAGCCACTTGAGTCACTGCACCAGTTTTACGCACAGATCGTCATGTTTGAAAATTGTGGACAAAAACTAGATTCTACTTATTTACTATGAAATGTACAATCCCGACACTTTATAAGCATTTGCAATTTAATTATGGTATCCTGCGGTTGGGGTTTTGAAAAAGTCTTTTGTTTAAATTTCATTCCGTGAGAAAAAGTACCTATTTTGTGTCACGCTAGGTAGTAATTAGTTGGTGAGTTTAGACAAAAATTCCTTATACAATAACTATTGGAATCAGTGGGGTAATTGTTTGTCATACAAAAAATGATAATTGATCACTCACACTTTTGTTACGTAACAAAAGTGTCGTGACAGCCAAAGTGTTACACTTTTCAGTCTAAGTCTCGTTCGCCAAGTATGTAATAGTGAAAGGAACTTCATTCCAACCGGGTGTCCAACGACACCTCCCGACTTTTTTATTAAAAATGAAACTATCTGATGATAAGTACAATCATGCAAGAAAAATCTTTTTTGAAGTGAAAACTTCTTTAGGCGTGCTGGGCATTTTTGAGATGGGACTAAACCATTGATTTCGCGTCACTGTGACGACATCAGCTTTTGACCCTTAAAAAGACATCAACGCGTTGACAACCGCGGTGCGTGTAGTGAAAAAAAATCAATGCCTTGATTACCGAGGTGCCGATTTTTTTTCAAGTTTTCACTTGTGTTTTCTGTTTTTTTTTTTGCATCTTTTTAAATATAAATATTGTTACTAACATATTTGAGTCTTGTTACTTGTTAATTAAATATTAATAACTAAAAATAAAAAAAAACTAGTTATTTGCTTCTAGTTATTGTAACTATAGATATTTTAATAAATAAATTGATTTGCCGGCACTTAATTTTTTTCATTCAAAAACGAAAATTATCGAAAACCGAAAACGAAATTCAGTCGGACTCTACATACTTTATAAAGAAGTCGTTCTATGGTCTATTCTCAGCATTAGACCTCACAGCAAGCTCACCTAACACCCCATAAACCAAGTTAGTAGCCATAAAACAATGATAGGCTTCTAAACCCCAATGCCCTATTAATTGCACTATTAAAAATGTTGGACCCAGATGAACATTGGTGTTACTTATCGTAAACGTACAGTTTATTAGTGTTTGAAATATATAATAATGGAAACTATACCTAAAGTATTCTCATTATTAACCGACTTCAAAAAAAAGGAAGTGGTTCTCAATTCATCGGGATATTTTTTTTTTATGTATGTTCCCCGATTACTCGAAGACGGCTAGACCGATTTGAAAAATTCTTTTTTTGTTGGAAAGGGTATACTTTCAAATTGGTTCCATTGTCATTTGGTCACGATTTGATGATGGGATCTTGGAGAAATCGAGGGAACTCTTTAAATATTAAAGGCACATTTATAGCGATTTGGGTATTTTTGATGAGCAGTTGACATAAGGCTATTGTAACTTAAATAAATTACAAACCAACCCACTAAAAAGTGAAAAAAAAAAAACTTTTTTACAAAAAACACAACCGACTTCCAAACTACAAAGTGAAAAATAACTTTAATTTCGGAAGTCGGTGTCAAAAAACTAAAATACTGATCTGATCCAAAGACACCGACTTCCGAAATTAAAGTTATTTTTCACTTTGTGGTTTGGAAGTCGGTTGTGTTTTTTGTAAAAAAGTTTTTTTTTTCCCGTTAGAATTGAAGTAATTCGGAGAGGCTCGTGGTTAAATAATAACCGTCGCACAGGTCGATCGGAGGTTAAGCTACGCTTGCTGAGGTTGGTCCGTAGATGAGTGACCATTCATTCAAAATTTAAAAAAATCAAAATATTTTATTTCACACAAACCTACAACGGCACTTATGAAACGTCAGAAGCTAGGTGCATACATTACATATCGAAACCCTTCCGTACCTCGAAAATCACGTTGATCCGTTGGTCCCGGCTGTTATCTGTAGATCTTTGACAGTCATTACGGGTATTCAGAAGCCCGAAAGTTTGACATCCAATCTTGCTAAGACGTATCAGGGGCGTGATACTCAGTAACTGGGTTGTAGAGGTCAGATAGGTAGTCACTCCATGTAAAATACTGGTATCCAGTAGCATCCCGTTAGACTGGAAGCCGACCCCCACATAGTTGGGAAAAGGTAAGGCAGACATATGGGAACAATGTAAATTCAATTTTTTTTAAGTTAATTATTCAAAGTCGTTAGCTCTATCTAGGGTATTTAACTTTGATCTTGCTTATGATTTCAATTGGAACTTTCTAATACCCGTTTCCTTTCCACCTAAAAATATGCTAGCCAAAGACCATTTACACATATTAAAATAATATATAAATAGCCTTTTTTCCTTGAACAAGTTCTTACAAATAACAACATTTTATTTAAAGTTATATTTTCGGGTAGCTAACGCTATATTAGCGAATCTGCTATTTTCGGATAGCCAGGTCCATTTAACTGTCTTTCGACATGGGCCTCCTATTTTTCTCCACGTATTACTGTTCAAAGCTTTACACATATTAGATTAATCTTATTATTATTTATTTATTTCTAAAACACTTAACCTATAACATTTTGGTTTTAGCTTCACAACGAAAACCTCTCAGGGTTTATCTGTGTGCGGCAAGCCGTTAAAAAAAATATTACAAAAATGTTTTTTACATACTATAATGATGACATCTTTTTTTTTTATGTGGGAAATTATCAAATAACTTCTCCCGCTCTGGGCGGAGCGGGAGGGCGTGTCAGACTCTTACTGACTAAAACCCACCCGTGTTCCTTCAGTTGCCATGTTGCTGGGGGGCCACGATGTCCCTATCGGTTTTCTTCGAACCCCCGGCAGGCTTTGGCCCTAGCGGACCCCGTCAATTCTGCTGACATCTCTTTGAGGCGCGCGTGGAACACAACGCGCCGTCGACCCGGGCCTGGTCCTTATCGGACGGCGAGCTGCCCATTGCTCACCGTCCGCAAGCCCGCGCCTACGGTGGCCGGAAATCTGCCTGTGATTCCCGACGCCCAGGGCGTCTCCTCCTGACAATGATGAAATCTACATCTACACCAATATTATAAAGAGGAAGGATTTGTATTTTTCTATGTAACGAATAAACTTAAAAGCTACTGGACCGATCTCAAAAAATATTTTTCCGTTAAAAAGCTACATTATCACTGAGTAACATAAGCTATAATTTATAAAGATATCACGCGGGCGAAGCTGCTGGTCGAAGCTAGTGATACAATAATTTTAAAATGATGATAATTTTGTGGGTACATTAATACATACATATATTAGGAGAAATTTTGTGTAAGGAAACGTTTTGACTTGTACTTATAACTTTTCGAATTTGCTTTGTATAACGTTTGTAAGTCTGCTGGAAAAGAGGTACTAAATATTCTTCAACCCTCATCCCGTACACATTATTGAACTTTGGTAGGATGTATTTATTTAATCATTTATGTCCTATCAAGCATACAATGTAAACAAACAAAACAATGTCGAGCATTTACTATTACAGGAACAAGTAGTTGAATGCCCATGTCAATCAATCAGTCACCGACGTAGAGAATGTAAACGACAAAAATGCTTCTAGCTCTCGATATGAGGCGATCGACGTCATTATAATGTAGGCATTAGTGTTCCAGTGCACGGATAGGTTTGCACATAAATGTTGTGCAAAAATGAAATAAATAGGGTCAAATTAAAAGATG
This sequence comes from Agrochola lychnidis, assembly GCA_963680765.1. Classification (NCBI taxonomy): domain Eukaryota; kingdom Metazoa; phylum Arthropoda; class Insecta; order Lepidoptera; family Noctuidae; genus Agrochola; species Agrochola lychnidis. The sequence continues at coordinate 22,808,868 of OY796866.1, forward strand.
AATGAAAGAAGTATGAGTTGAGAAAAACTTTTTTTTTGTTTGTTTATTTTATCGTGTGTAGATATAGATACCCATCCCGTCTGTTTTGTTTAAACAAAGACTTGTAAATAGATATTTCAAGTGATACATACGGTTGATGCGTCCAATAAAAACTCATCAAATTGATTCATTTTTTATTTGATCATGTTCCTAGATGTCGATTCGATATCCATAACGTCTGTTGGGACTTCACAAAAGACCATCACCTCTCAGTTTGTTTCGGCATTTCTGCTCAGGGATCAAACAGCTAGATAAAACATAATTTATTTGTCAAAAAATATAGGTAAAATGTCCATACACGTTTTGCCTGATCAGGCATATAATTTTATTTTTTATGTAACAAACAAAAGCATAATTAATTCAATAAACCACAGAATAAGAACTGGTTCAGGTATGCCTAATAACTAACTGACTATAATAAACTATGTTAATGCCTATATCATTAAATTAACCTTTGTACATTTGTGTGCTTAGGTAATTAATAAATATATTCGAAAAAATGACCTTAAAACTGACGTATAAAAGTTGATTACGGAATGAGTCTTTATGTTCTACATATGGGTTGTCAAAAAATATTTCGCGAGTAAATAAGGTTAATGGAGATTTTTCTTAAACTCAGAAAAAACAAAATCTTTCATTCAATAAAGTTTTTCGATTGGATTATCACCATAATTAACTAAATAACAAGATACATTTTTTGTTTGTTTTATTTACACTTTGCACATAATCCAATTGCAACAACAAGTTGTATCGTCTACCCGTACCCTTGCAACCGCACCACTAATCGACACCCATCGTGTGTGGTCTGCTTCAACAAAAACTGTCGTAAGCACGACACGACCATCGTGTAAACATAAATTAAATTCCTACTGGCTGTTTGTTTAATTTTTTAGACCAGCCATAGAACTTCTTAAGTAGCTGCCGTATTAATATTGATTAGGTCACAGTTTGAGTTAGCAGTTAGTACGGATGTGTTGTTTTTGATGTTGGTTCATGGTAATGGGGGCATAGTTTCGTGTTCGGAATTTTCAAGTGTTTTGGACAATGGTGCGGGTATTAGGCTTATGAATGATGGAGCTTGCTTCCAAAAAATGGTGGAAGATTTTTTTTTTCTAAAATACAATGATCTGATTCAACTTTTGGTAATGAAATAGCATTATTAGTAAAACCGTGGTACTATCAAGTTAGGTAGGTACTGAATGTTTATTGAAAAGTGTGTTATTTTGTTTTCAAACTCATTAAATGGGATCTGTATGTATATTTTGGGTACTGCGTTTAGCATAATCAGCCCATAATTTTCTCACTGCTGGGACACGAGCCTCCTCTTTGTGAGAGGGAGTTGGCCGTAATCCACCACGCGGGCCCAGTGCGGGTTGGTAGATGTCACATATCTTCGAATTTTTCGGTTCTGGTACATGCCGGGTTCCTCACGATATGTTCCTTCACCGTTTTGAAAGCAGTCTGTCTGGGTTCGAACCTACGACCTAAAACTCGTAAGTCGCAGCCGTTACCACTGGACCACCACTGCTACTGCGTTTATTTAGATAGAAATAATGAAAACAATATATGATTTGTGAATGAGAATGTCATTATATTCATAAAAAAACTGAGGTAACTTTTTAGAATTAACGGGTTAATTACAGTAACCACTTCATGTGAACCAAATAAATACTCCTGAACTAAAACCTCGCTAAAATAATTCCCACAGCATTTACCAAAATAAAGAAAAAACAAACACCATTTTAAAACCATTGAATAGACGTTTTTCGAACCGTTTCGAACAATCCGTCCGTTTGTCTGTCCGACAGACGGTCAGACATCGGGACATATCCCTAATTAATGATCTAGCAAACGAAGCCGCGCCTGCGCAAACTGATCGAATGAAAACCGACGCAAAAACTAGTATAAATACATTTATAATGTTAGCGCATCCATTGAGAGGCTTTACTGATGCAGAAAATAAAGGAATCATCCACCAAGTTATATATTTCAATGTATTTTGCGCTTAATTTTTGTTGATCAACAGAAAACATTTATTGGTATCGATCTACATTTTTTTAATAAAAATATATATATTTTTTAAATTCATATTTCTATGATATCTTATGTAGGTATCAAAAAATTTAAGTGCGTCAATATTAATATTAATTTCTTCAGTTACTCAATCTCTTACACTTCCTACAGGCATTTCACAATTACGAATATTGGTACAAATTTTTAAATTGGTAAAGTTTAATACTATTAACACCAACCCGCACTGGGCCCGCGTGGTAGATTACAGTTCACTCCCTCTTGAAAAGAGGAGGTCTGTGTCCCAGCAGTGGGAACATTATAGGCTAATTATAATTATTATAACTACTATTAACACTGAATTAATTAAGAACATCATCATCAGCCACCACACGAGTTTTTTAGAAAAGAAAACACACGAATTTGTATGACATTTTAGAAGAAACTAGGAAACCACAGAACACTGAGACGCTTTAGCGGCCGGCGCTAGAGGTGGTTAGTGGCATTGTTTACACTTTCCATACCAACCAAGCGAGTCAGTGGGCGTCACCGATTACTCGCACGATGACACACATGACGTTTAGAAACTGACAGCTTTGACTGGCGGCCCGCGACAGAAGTAATGCACTCAACGCACTTTCGGCGCCCACGAATTTGATTAGTACAACCATCTCTAGAATCTCTGTAGCAAACTATCTCGGTAGCTGCAAGCCTGGCTTACCCTATCACAAAACGCCGACCAGCGGCAAATAGGAGACAAATTAAACGTGTCTCCTTTGTAAAAAGAACTCGAAACCGCTACAGAATGACGCATGCAAGTCACGAGGCGATCTTTATGTCGTCCGCTCGATGACAGCCAGTGGGCCCAATGTCTGTTGTTTTGTAATAAAAATAGTTCCAGTGTTAATATATGTTGTCGGTGTGAACAAAGTAATGGGGAATTTTATGAGGCAAGTAATATGATATTGTGACAGCAGGAAAATGGGAGCGGTTCTGATATAAAGCAAAACGGATTTAATATCGTTCTTGCATCGCAATGTATACGAGATGAAGCTTAGAGAAAACTTTCATTTATATAACACTAGCTTTTGCCCGCGGCTTCACCCGCGTGGATGTCGGAAAATATCCCACGGGAACGTATTACCGGACAGTACTCGGATTACATACCTAATGGTCCAGGAAAAGGTTATTGACTCCGACCGCTGCGCTCCAACCATAATTATTTTGTTACGCTTAATTTTGAATGATATCTTTTAAACCATTAATTTAAATAATATGATGTCAAGGCATTATTTTAATCTAAATTAAATGCCTAATTTAAATAACATATTTGATTGGATAAGGATTAATATGAAACCAGTCAATATATCGTCAGAAATAACAATGGAATTTTTATCAAATTCTGAAAGATAATTATGGTCACTGTGGGTCATCCTTAGAAGATAGACATGCCATCGCGGACTGTTTTGTTGAAATTTTTAAGATCTTTAATCCTGTGGAACATAAATTTGATGTATCTCTAACGGTTTACGCGGCGCACGGCAGTAAAGCTCCCAGTCGGCATGTTTTTTTCCGACATCTTCGACAATAATCGTCATATTTCAGCCAATTTACACAAAACTTTAATGAACTACATCAAAACCTTTCGCAAAAATCACTCCGTCCATTGGTGAAAACCGTTTGAAAATCCGTTCGGTAGTTTTTGAGTTTATCGCGTTCAGACAGACAGACGCGGCGGGGGACTTTGTTTTATAATATGTAAGGGTAAGGATAACACCACGCTTGTAATCTCCGAAGGGTTAGACAAAGGTGTACCTATTAGTACACGCACATTTCTCCAGTTATGTTTTTAAGTCCCATGGACTTGGCTAAGTACTAACAGCCATACGGTTCATCAGGTTAAGCTACGCTTGCTGGGGTTGGTCCGTGGATGGGTGACCAGTTCTATATACCGATACTCCTGCGTGCCTCGGAAAGCACTTTAAGCCGTTGGTCCCGGCTGTCATTCGTGGATCTTTGATAGTCGTTACGAGTCGTTAGAAGCCTGAAAGTCTGACAACCAGTCTTACCAAGGGGTATCGTATTACCCAGTTACCGGGTTGTGAAGGTTAGATAGGCAGTCGCTCCATGTAAAATACTGGTATTCAGCTGCATCCGGTTAGACTGGAAGCCGACCCTAACATAGTTGGGAAAAGGCTAGGCAGATTGATTGATGTTTTTAAGTCCCATGTAAAGTGATAGGGGGCAAGCTTGCTGCCAAATCCAAACTCCGGGCTGCTATCGAGAAATTCCTGATAGACAATCCTAATAACAGTTTGCTCAACCCGGGAATCAAACACAAGACCGCTGAGGTGTAATCAAACCCAGGCTCAGCAATGGCGCTTACGACCATTAGACTAACGAGGCTGTCATTTAATTTATAGTAAAGATACTGATTTAGCATTATCAATCATTCAGTGTTTACCTACTCCATTATTATATGATAAATGAAGAAATATAATAGAAATGAAAAAAACCTAAATATACAACAATATACTGCAGTGTATCGGGAGCAGACTGAACTGTTTGCGTATGAATCGCTGCTGCAAGCTTTCCACATCTGTGTTGAGCGTGTCGCAGGGATTCCTTAAATGTATAGGTTGTTAAAATACGAGTATATAGTTGTTACTAACATATTGAGTCTTGTTACTTATTATTTTAAATATAATAAAATAATTCTTAGGTAGTGTGAGGTTTTATCATAAGATGTAACCTCATGCTATATAGGCTGGCAAGAACGCTGTACGTCATTCGAAAAATCTGACAAGATATGTTTAAATTAGGATTTTTTATATGGTTTTGCCTTGTCGGTAAAAAAATGATAGTCTAGCCTTAGCAGCGGCGCGCTCGCGTATCTTCATAATATTGTACAAATGGTTTAAATACAATCTTCTCCTTAAAAGTTCTTTGATTTAATACGATCCTGAGTACCGCAGCCAAGCGTGGTGCTTACAGTAGCATATTATTCTTTATCATCATCATCATCATCAGCCTATAATGTTCCCACTGCTGGGACACAGGCCTCCTCTCTGTGAGAGGGAGTGGGCCGTAATCCACCACGCGGGCCCAGTGCGGGTTGGTAGATGTCACATGTCTTCGAATTTTCGGTTCTAGGAGATATAGGAGGAGGTTCTAGGAGCCTAATATGCATGCATATTATCCTTAATACTTTATTATCGAACAGGAGAGCGAAAAGACTTTTCTTTTGGATTGCCGTTCTCACACTATAGTTTGGTTAAAATTACTTTATCCAGAAAATAGATTCAGAAGCCCTAGATTATGATATTCCTCTATCCCTCACAGATACCGCTGAAACATTAAAAATGTCACATACAGCGCTACAAGGTCTTTTGACTCGTAGCTAAAATTAGAACTAACACCGCCATCATGTTTTTCCAATACATTTCTCAAAACAATTACACTAATGTTTAAAACCGAACCGCGATAATGAAACGTTTTTTTTTTATCAGTGATAAATAGTCTTTGTTACGAGCAATATTTCTGTGATAGTGTCAAGTCGCACTTTTGACTTTTTAGGCAGAAAATAATAAAACTGAAAATCTGAAAAAACAATTATTACTCGCTATCCGGAAGTGATTGTCCAAGAATAAAAACTTTTTACAAAAAAAAACAACCAACCTCTAAAAAAAAACATTAAAAAGTGAAAAATAACTTGTGTCTTGGGTTTTGTATTTTCGTTTTTTGCCACCGACTTCCGAAATTAAAGTTATTTTTCACTTTTTAATGTTTTTTTTTTTGGAGGTCGGTTGTTTTTTTTTGTAAAAAGATTTTAGTTTTCACTTTTTAGTTTTTTCAAAATCGGTCCACAATTGACGGAGAAATCGGTGGACATACATAAAAAAAAAAAAAAAAAAAAACATACGCGACGAACATATAACCTCCTCCTTTTTGGAAGTCGGTTAATAAAAACTGGAAAATGTGCGTCCAAAGATGATCTATCATATTATATTTATATATAATAAACGTTTAACCAGATGGCTGAATGTCGTGTAGTCATTTATTTAAACTGGGTGAAATAGGTTAGTTTAGGTTAGAATCCAAATCGTGCGCGAGCCGAGCGAGCACTATTACCAAGTTGCTCGCAGATTTTTTTCTCCATTTGAATCACTTGGCTGAGTTTTGGTCAGTCATCTTCAAAGGGCTGAGTTTCAATACGCCAAGTAGTTAAACGTTGAATGATTCTAGTTCAATTAACTATCGGCGTCCAATTATATGGCTAATTAAACCAAATGGCTGCAACATATATGTATACCTCACTGGAACATAAACCCATGATGCACCAACACAAACTTTCTTCAAAACACGGAAGATTCCGCAAAGGCCTACAAGGTTTATTTAAAAGTAATCTAATTATCTATGTAGGTACTTAAATAGGGTCTTAAGTAGACAGAAACTAATTTAGACGGATAATTAAAGCTAAGGACACAAGGCATGAACTTTCGCACGAGAAACTCACTTGCGACGTAAATAAACCGTTTACGGTGGGGCCACGAGACACGCGGAGTAAAGTGACAAAATTTTGATTGGGTACTGGAATTCTTAACTTTCATTGTTGTTATTTTTTGTGTCGATTTTGGCAATGCTTTCTTATTTTCCTGGATTTCTTAAAAAGCAAGCGCCAATATCGGTAAACACTTTAATATTTGTACAATTACAAAACTAGCCAAATCAAAAGCCAAAAGCTGGTTTATTAATACAATTCAATTGAGAGACTTGCCTGATGAAGAATTTAAGTCGACTTCCCTTAATGACTATTTATAAGCGTCAGCAATGATAAGCATTTACTATAATTTAATTTTTTATTAGTTAATAACTATTTCGACGCTATATTTTAGTTTGTTAATTAGTTCTAATTAGGTTATGATAATTATTATGTTTTTATTTTTATAGTTTGTTAGTTAATTTAGTTAAGTTTATCCAGTTTATGTTTTAACATATTTTTGTGACTTTAACGAAAATATTTTGTAATTGTAAACTTGCTACTGACCACGGGATATAGGCTTTAGATAAAACCGGGAAATATATAAATAGCTTTAGATAGAACCGAATTAGCAAAACTCCAAAAAGTTTACCTATAACTTAGGGGCCTGTTAACGAATTCCTATAGGAAAAGCCGACCTCGCATTTGACCAAAAAGCAAAAACAAAAGAAAAAAAAAGGATTGTGTGGTTTTATGAAACCACGGTAAAAGTGAAACTTCTATAGGCGCCGCCATATTGGCCTTTGCTGCTCTGACGAGCGCCTTTCACTTTATCCCTACTCCGCGGCCGACCGTCACGCGACATGCAACACACAGACGAAAAAGTTCGAGACGATGTAATAAAAGTTTCACTTTAAAAAATGATCAAATTTTATAAAAAAACTTTATAAAATATAGTGTTCCACTGTTCAAAAGTTTCGTAACGCCAAATATCAATGCACCAGCAAAGTTGACACGATCAATATTCAACACGTAAAAATGTCAAGTAGTTTGCATTTTTAGGATTACGTTGGACAAGGAACCCTGTTAGTTTTTCAAAATCAAAATCAAAATCAAAATATTTTATTTCACATAAACCTACAAGGGCACTTATGGAACGTCAGAAGCTAGGTGCACGGTTCCAACTGGTCGCTTCCTATGGAGAAGAGCCGGCAAGAAACTCCACGGTTACTCTTTTCAAAATAAATTGTTTCTACAATGTTTTCAAATTACAGTGTTAATAGGTATGGGAGGACAGTGTAAGCCTATCAACAAGTACCAGGTACTTAGTAAAATAGAAAATGGTCCACAAGTCTACAGCCTACAACGTTCTCACATTCACAAAATCTAAAAGAAAAGAATCTATATAAAAGATAAACAAAATAATAAAAATAAGGACCTATTTAAACCAAATGACATGATTGCCTAGTGGCATGATACAGTTGTAGTCAGCTGTAACAAATCTAATTTGAATCAAAAAAAAAAAAAAAATAGAAAATTGTAGGTATATTATGTCAAATAATGAAAAGATTATGTCAATGAAGTAGGCAAAAAAAAAGTAAAATAAAATAATCATCGTAATTTGGGAGCAGTTAACAGACATTTACATTGTTATGCCGTTAATGAGGTACCAGGGAAGCCACATGTGCAGAAGGAATTATTGCCAGACTTCCTTGTCTTCAACGTAGTCTTTAATCTTATAATATGCTTTTTTGATAAGGACACGTTTGATGTGGGGTTTGAACTTTAATTTTGATTTTGATAATGGACGTCTCAGAGAACTTGATTATTATATTTTTGTAGCTTCTGAAATGTATTAAAATACAGATAAAAATAATAGGTATAAGTTTTCCAGACATTTACCGCCTTATTTATAAACGGCGCTTTAAGTTAACTAATAATTAGCGTCATTTAAATTTATGGACATTTTTGACGTTCAAACATCTTAAGCTTTAAGCAAAGTTTATAAATATAAAGGTGCCAGTAATGCCAGATATATTAACATTTTGCAAAATTCTGAACCTGAAAACCAAATTACTGAACAATTTACTGGAAAAAAACATTTATACTAAAACTTTTTTCAAGCAATTAAGATTACTACGGAACTCTAAAGCGTGGTCGTAAATGAATGCAATTGACATGTTTTTTTCTATCAATAATAGTTAAGCTATCGCACGCGCACGTCCGAATAAGTAAATATCACGTTTTTAGCTCGCCATGTTAATTAAAGACTGGTCTCCATTTAGTTCCATAATTTGTCTACGAAAATTAATGTTGTATTGGCAGGAGAATTTCTTTGAGTTGCTTTTTATAAACATACATACACGCGATCACACATATTTATCCATTTAGAAAACAAAGTCCCGTTCACACGATGACCACACAATCTCATTAGAACCCCGCCATATTAGAGGCCCCACTGCTAAGCTCATTACACTAAAACGGTGCCTAATTAAGATCGGGCCAGTCGCTTTATATGGGGTGATGAACCGCAACCACAGGTTAACCATACGCTACATAGTCTAAAGATTTACGTTTATTACCTACTTCGACGACGGGGGGTTGTATTATTGAGATGGGAAATCGCGTGATTAGTACAAAAAATGTTTTAATAATCATGATTTTGAGATAACGGTCGGTTAATAGTAAGATTCGTATCGTTGGATTTATTTTTCTGGTCTGTTTGTTGAACAGTTTTGTTTAGAATATTTGCCGTGAAATTTTTAATATTACACATTATGTTTATGTTATTAGCTTAGGTACGTAGAGGAAATTATTAAGCTGAGAGTGTTTCTGATGATACTTATTTGTACAGGATTATTATTGACGTCTTGTGTATATCACCATAAGATTGTGAGAACCGTTAGTTTATAATCTATCGGTATTATTTCCGTTAGATTATAAACTGTCAAAAAATTGTGAATTGGGTTAGGTTAGGTTAGAACTGTGAAAAACCGCGCGCGAGCCGAGCGAGCGGAGCGAGCGGTGGCGCAGCAGCCAAACAATTACCCCACTGATTCCAATAGTTATTGTATAAGGAATTTTTGTATAAACTCACCAACTAATTACTACCTAGCGTGACACAAAATAGGTACTTTTTCTCACGGAATGAAATTTAAACAAAAGACTTTTTCAAAACCCCAACCGCAGGATACCATAATTAAATTGCAAATGCTTATAAAGTGTCGGGATTGTACATTTCATAGTAAATAAGTAGAATCTAGTTTTTGTCCACAATTTTCAAACATGACGATCAGTGCGTAAAACTGGTGCAGTGACTCTTGAGTCACTGCACCACTTGTGGCTCATACAACTGTTTTTGTTTTAATCGGTGATAGAATACTGATTAGTTGATCCTGTAATAAAATATCTACAGTAATCGTGATAACACTAAGGAAGTAGCAGTTGGGGCTAGTTTGTCCTATACTAGCTACACCCCGCGGTTTACCCACATAAGTATCGATTCTGTGAGAATATTGGGATAAAAAGTATTCTATGTCCGAACCCAGGTCATGAAATGAAATGAAATTTTTATTTGCAAGAATGTAGTACATTACAGTTGGTCGGGTTTTTTAAGAAGTTCGAAAACAATTCATTAAAACTAGCATGCAAAATTACATTAATAAAATAAAAAGCTAGTAAAATTGGAATGTACAGACCCAGCACATCAGGCTACTACAATCTGTCAAATTTATTTAATAGATTTTCAACTTTACCGCTGAAGAATAAGGTTCAAAGTTGAATGGGAAAATTTGACAGTTTCGGGTAGCTTGATGTGCTGGCGTCTGTACATCATAGTTATTAAATTAAGAATAAAAAAGGTCTACTCATGGTCTATCCATGTGCCAAATTTCATCCAAATCCGTTTAGTCGTTTTAACGCGAAAGCGTAACAAACTAGTTTCCGTTAGCGATTTCACCCGCATGATATTTTAATAAATTGTAGCCTATGTTATTACTTAATGATAATATAGCATTCTAGTGGTGAAGGAATTTTTAAAATCGGTCCAGTAGTTTTTTAGTTTATTCATTACAAACAAGCAAACATACAAAAAATCAAATCTTTTCTCTTTATAATGTTAGTTTGGCCTTCTTCCCATGGGGGTAGGCAGAAACTACAGAACGCCACCTGCTATGATCCTTACATACTCCTTTTGCCTCAATTACGTTCATACATCTGGTCATACACGCACGCCGGTTGCGAGTACTACGCACCTGGCCTTTCTAAAGAACATCACCAATAAGGTCTGTATCTCCTCCTAGGGCGTCTCCGACAGGCCTTTCCCTTCACATAAGCCTTGTAAATACATTTTGTTAGTCGCCTGTGTACATTTTGTTCGCATTTAGTATAATATTAGTTTAGAAGTTTAAGCTACATAGATTTCGTATTTAATTATACCATTTCGTATTTTACAACGATTTTCAACAGAATTTTCATAAACTTTTTGGTAGCTTATGTCGATCCAATACATTTTTGACTTTTTCATTTTTTATCGCTCATAGAATATCTCTTGATCTAGGCCCTTGTTTTAGTTGTTTGTGCATATAATCATCATAATCATCTTATGCCCGTTTTCACCTTCACTAAGTGACACTTAAATGAATCCCTAAATAAAAGTGCATTGTTGGATTTTCAACGCCAGACTCAGCGCTGAAAGTTGAAAATCCAGCAATGCACTTTTATTTAGGGATTCATTTAAGTGTCACTTACTTGTCAGTGGAAACTGGTGAAAACGGGCATAAGTGTTCCAATTTAATCGAAATGTAAAGTGATGGCCTAAAACACAGGTTTGAATTAACTTAGATCGGGTGGGTCGCTTCCTAATATTGTAATTCTGAACCATCATAACTTGCAACTGTTATAAACTTATTTTAGTTTACTTTTAGGCACTTTAGTTATTGTTTGGGAAATCTTTTTTTTTTATATGTCCACCGATTTCTCCGTCATTTGTAGACCGATTTTAAAAATTATTTTTTTGTTTGAAAGGGTATGCTTTCAAATTGGTCCCATATAAATTTTATTAACTTTGCTTGGGTAGTTTTTGAGTTAGCTACAAAATACGTATTTTTTCCCACTTAATATGTAGATGATATGATAATTTCCTGTCACTGGTAGCAGGTAGTGGTATTCGAATGTGTGTGGGGTAGGTACCAAAACTAGAAAGTGAAAAATAAAAACTTTTTTACAAAAAAAACACAACCGACTTCAAAAAAAAAACCCTGCAAAGTGAAAAATAACTTTAATTTCGGAAGTCGGTGGCAAAACACGAAAATACAAAACCCAAGACGCCGACGTCCAAAATTAAAGTTATTTTTCACATTGCAGTGTTTTTTTTTAAATCGGTTGTTTTTTTTTGTAATTTGTAAACGTTTTATTCAATAAAAAATGTAAATATATCTTCCTGCCCTTGTCCCATGTTGTCTGGGGTCGGCGAAACACGTTTTCTTCCTCTGTTATCCCCTGTCACCGTCACGCTGTCATTCACTCCCTTCTAAGAATAACAATTATAGAATCCGCGCTGCTACTCAAGTCCGATAGATGCGGCGCTAGTGTCTATGTCATTGCATCAAATTGCTTTCAAAAAAATGTAGTTCCACAATTTTCCGCTGGGCTTCAGTGGTGGCGCGGACACTAATAAGGAAAGAAAAATGTATTGTATTGACATAATGTCAATACGAAAATATCGTTTGAGTATCGTTGTATCAATGTTGCATTGTATCTTGTTGCTAAATGAGCACATTGAGTGGAAGCTGCTGCTATGCTACTTATAAGGAAAAAAACATATTTACATTTTACAAATGCTTATTATTTATTTAGAAAACAGTCTGCATTATTTTAGTCATTCCAAAATCAACCAATTCGATTTAAAAAAATAGGGTTGTTTATGATAAATGGCGACGGTAAGACCCGGCTGTACAAGTGTCTAGTAAGGTGTTTTTATTGTTTTTATCTCATTGTATGCTGCACCGGTTGACGTCATCACTTCAACACGGGCTGTCACTGTTTGTGTTCTTTTGTTTGTGTTTGTGTTCTTTCTAATAAACGTTTTGTCTTTAGTTTTTTCTAGAGAAACGACTTGGCGCCCTGACTTTCCAGCTGATGCAGATGCTCTCCGGACATTGGTGCTTCTGGAATTAGATCTGTCGTCTATGGAGCCTCCTCACGAGAAATTTCACGCCGAACTCGCGTACAGAAGGTTCTTCTTTTGGTATGGTTAGTGACTAACCTGGTGTCAGAGTTTTTATGCTGCCCATGGACCTCTGACTTAGGTGCACATGCCGAAGAATACAGAAGCTATTATCATAATATATTTAGTTATACCAATGGATATTATTATAGTAACGTAACCTCTATAGCTATCTACGCTATAGACCAGGGGGTAGCATCATCACACTGAAATAAATTATTTCTGTAAACATTGTTTTTAAATCCAGACATTAGTCGCATCAGAATCAGTCTAGAATATAATGTCCCTGACCAGATCGTAGGCAAGACTGAACATGGTCTCATGAAAACTACGCAATGATTTTCTCTTAACTAAAAATTGTTTATCCTAGGTTGCTATGTTAAAACTATAAATAAAAGTGTCCTGTGTTACGTTTCCATTAAAACGTAAAGCTACTCTTCTTCTTCTTCGTATCGCTCTCGGTCACAATGAACTGTGTCCAATCGCAGGTGTAGTCGTTGCCCGCCTCACGATCTCCCTCCATCTGGTTCTGTTACATGACTGTCTGGCGCATTCATTAACAGGGCCTCCAACCGCGGATTTTATTTGATCGGTCCACCTCATTGGTGACCTCCAGCGTGGCCTATTACCTTCCACTCTGCCCAAAAATCTTTAGTATTTGAGACTGTACTAGTGCTGAAAGCTACATCGTACGTTAAATGTGCAATGTCAATTTCAGAGCCAAATGACAAAAAAGTTTTATAAAAATGTGGCAGTTATTTTAGTATATTGTATATCCTACGACTTCTACGCGAATGAAGTCGCGGGCAGAAGCTAGTATGTTTTATAATTATTCAACAAATAAAACTTTATCTAAAAAAATCAGTGTTTTGATTTCCGACTTGTGCTAATGGAAGTAAAACTCAAAACATGCGCCAAAAAAATATGTGTGTGTTTTAATTATTTGAATAACATAACAATATAATCTACAATTCCCTAATTAGGTTTAGTACATTTTCCTCTTTCGTGTTTTGAAACTGCATCCAATTATTTTAATTCCTAGATTATGCAATCAATATTAAGGCCACTAATTATTTCTTATTTATCACTAATTATTTTTCTGAAAATAACCTGCAACGGGAGATAAGCCAAGTGTTGAACTCTAATTAAAGGTAAATTAACAGCAACTTAAATACGACTACGGAAATAACAAACTGAAAAATATGTCACAAGTAATACCTAACGACTCCTTATTTAAAAAAAATCATCATCATCAGCCTATAATGTTCCCACTGCTGGGACACAGGCCTCCTCTCTGTGAGAGGGAGTGGGCCGTAATCCACCACGCGGGCCCAGTGCGGGTTAAAAAATGCATTAAATGAAACGAATATTTTACAGGTGGATATAATTTGATTATATATTTTTTTCGCTTTTGCTCGCAAATAAACCCGCGTGGGAGTTGGAAATTATCCCACGGGAACGTACCACCGGGATAAAAAGTATCTATCTTAAGTACTAACCCAAGTACCGAATTTATAAATTTGACATTATGTATTGTATTGCTTATTTCAAATTAAGTGTAATTGTTTTGCTTATTTGAATTTCATTTTGACATGGTGAACATGTATTGATATGATATTTTATTGTATTAATAATAATATTATATTGAGGGAATCTTTATCATTTTAACTTAAACTGTTTGCATGTCTTAGTTAAGGTAGTTAGTATAAAGATCATTTTTAAACTTAACATCTGTAACTTGTACCTACTCTCTGTGCAAATAAAGAACTATTCTATTCTATGGTCTACCAGTGTGCCAAATTTTCTCGAAATCTGTTTAGCCGTTAAAGCGCGAAAAGGTAACAAACAGACTGACAGAGATTTTTTCACACTTAAACATACATATTATAAAGTATGGATTGGGAGGGTTTCAGTGTGAGGGTTGCAACCCTCAAATATAAATTAAGAACAGCATAAAATCAAGGCAGAGATTAACTGGAGAATTCAGCTGAGGGCCTAGACTGTCTGTTTACACACTTCGTCAAGGGCCTCTGAACTACATTTAAAAAAACTTTTTACAAAAAAAAACATCCGACTTCAAAAAAAAATACTACAAAGTGAAAAATAACGTTAATTTCGGAAGTCGGTGTCTTGGGTTTTGTATTTTCGTTTTTTGCTACCGACTTCCGAAATTAAACACTTTCACTTTTTAGTTGTGGTACCTACCCCACACACATTCGAATACCACTACCTGCTACCAGTGACAGGAACTTATCATCTACATACTAACTGTGAAAAAAAAATATGTATTTTATAGCTAACTCAAAAATTACCTAAGCAAAGTTAATAAAAAAATTATGGGACCAATTTGAGAGTACACCCTTTCAAACAAAAAAGAATTTTCAAAATCGGTTCACAAATGACGGAGAAATCGGTGGACATACATAAAACAAAACAAACATTCGCTACGAACATATAACCTCCTCCTTTTTGGAAGTCGGTTAAAAACTTCGACGAACTTTCTCGTCTCTTATTCCATAGAGCCTTTTTTTCTGTAACTGCACTTCATAGACGGGTCTGTGGAGAACGGAAAGTTATGGACTCGGACTCCTACCGACTAAAACCCCACGGTTCTTGCTACTACTAACGCGTAACGACTGCCAAAGATCTACAAATGACAGCCGGTACCAACAGCTTGACGTGCTTTCCAAGGGATTTGGTTGTGTGATAGATGGTCACCTATTTACAACTCGACTTTGGCAAGCGTAGTTTAACCTTGCGGCTGATATATTGTATTTAATACTTATTTTCCAACTATCTATCCCGTATTTTGCACTTGCCATCCACATGGACATTTCAACATTTTTTTTTTCTGTGGGGCATCTCATAGCTGGTTCCTGAAATCATAACTATTTAACCGGTCAATCCTGTGGTTGCCTTAAGCTACTACACTCAAAGCCTCCAGCCAGGGCACACATAAACTAAGCTAAAGAGCTTAGGATAAACGCTCGCTAAGGGCACCCCCGGTGTTATCCGGAGGGAGGACATCAAAAGATGGGACGGGCTGGATAAAAAGGTTTTGATCATTATTATTAATCGGTCCTGGTCCTTATCGGGCGGCGAGCTACTCATTGCTCACCATCCGCAAGCCCGCGCCTACGGTGGCCGGAAGTCAGCTCGCGATTCTCGACGCCCTGGGTGTCTCCTTCTGCGGTGGTTAGGGGCGTGAGGGTGCGAATTTTGCCTCTCCCTCACGCGTTCCACCTCCTCCTTCGCGAGCATTACTGCTTCGCAGAAGGAGCTGACGGCCTCCCATTTCCTCTCGCTCCGTACCATGGCCCGAATCAGGGCCGGACGCGAGAGATCACCGCCGCTTGAGCGATGGCCTGGATTATGTTGACTTTGAGGGCATCGGTCGATTGCGGCTTATTGGCATAGACCTGCGACTTTAGAAAACCCCACAAGAAAAAGTCTAATGGGGTCAAATCGCACGATCTTGGTGGCCAATTCACGTCACCTCTGCGAAAGATTACCTTACCCGAAAATCGGTCATGCAGAATGTCCATCGTGGCGTTCGTTTGAACTAAGGAACACTCATTTTGAATAATAAAGTTTTATCAATACGATGTGCTGCTCATTCGTGTAACTTACCATGATGGTTTGGCATCAGTGACTGAATAATAAATAACAGATTTGACAGATCTCGCCAAAATAACATGGCCACCATAGACTGGCAACATCGACCCGTCCCTATTGGAAAACGCTCTATAAGTAAAATTAAATGAAATTAAACCTCACTGTAAACGTACTTAATTTTATAAATCAATATCTACGTATTTATTTTTTTATGATGAGTGGATTGTCTGTGAGATGATAAGGATATGGATATGGCTTCGAAGGGAGAAGTGCTGTGCCGACACAAAACATATTGGAAAAGGGGCAGGAGGGTGATGATGATTTACACAATTTTCCACAAACTTGACACTTAGACCCACTCGCAACACTAATCGCAAAATAAAATCAGTGCTGAACTAATTTAAATAAGTTTAGCGTGAAATTTTTTCAGTGAAGTGATTGGTGCTGCAAGCCCATAATCAGTTAGAATTAAATTTGTTCTTCTGTACTTAGTCGTTGAGATAAAAGTAACATCTAAATGGCTTCTCATCCAGTGCTTATTCAAAAACTAGCACAGTTTGTCAAACGCAGTTGACGCACACGATGAGTTCACCCCTTTGTCCAGAGTAGATTGTGTTACATCTATAAATAAAACGTGAAAAGTGCACAATTAATGTCACAAGCAAACTATTTATCAACCACCACAATAAAGCTAAAGCTTAATCTGAGTCGAGAAGTTTGCGCCAAATCAGTCTAAACAGATGCGAGCATATTATCTTACATATACGAATCTATCACGCTGATTAGTTCTAAATGATTTGCTTGAAATAGTGCGGCAAAGATACAACGTGACAAAGTGAAAATTAGAAGGAACACCTCTAAATCTATGAAAATTATAAATTGATTTAAAAATCAACCGTAATTTTTTTCAGGTAAAACTATGTACCAAATTTATGAGTAAATTAATATTTAGAAAGTTGTTAATATACCTGCATTTATGATGCCCCATACCATTGAAACTACTTTCTGGAAACATTTGCAGGTTGAAACATCGCATCTTTTGCCTTCGTAATATCCTTTGCATTGACATACTGGCTTACTCTGTTCATTCAAGGAACAGATACCGTCGTTCAGACAATACCCCTGGCAATCGTTGACTTGACACCTTTCACCAGAATAACCAGCATTACATCTGTAATCACGAAAGTCTTATTCACTCACTGACGTATATCCTTTCAAATAAACATAAAATTGTCCTAATCGGTTTATAA
This sequence comes from Agrochola lychnidis, assembly GCA_963680765.1. Taxonomy (NCBI): domain Eukaryota; kingdom Metazoa; phylum Arthropoda; class Insecta; order Lepidoptera; family Noctuidae; genus Agrochola; species Agrochola lychnidis. The sequence goes on from OY796866.1 coordinate 22,826,488, forward strand.
ATGACGAAGTTATGAGGTAATAAATATTTTTAAAAAATCAACCAAATTGAGAACTGCCTCCTTTTTTTGAAATCGGTGAAACATAAAGTAAGATTATCCCCAGTTTAACATGAAAATGGAGTTTTTTACCTGCATGTTGGTTGTTCCTCAGCACTGACAATACAATCCCCTTGGAAACAGTAGTTCTGACAGACTGAAACTTCGCATCTCTCACCAGTATAACCATGCGTACATTGACATTGAGACTTGCCACTAACTTTTATACCGTGGACACAAAACAGGCTTACATCTGAAGAAATATTCAATGAGACGTTATCGTCGATCACTGAGTTATTTGGTAGAAGTCTCTTTAGTCCTTCGCAGTTCTGGATTCCCTGAATTTGATCGTCAATTTTATAGTTGGTGGCTATTACATTCCAAGCTCTAATTGAAATTTCTTTTGGTTTTGCATGTAGCGATGGATTCTTTGACAATTGATTAACGGTTTTCTGAAACCAGTGCACCCAGTAGATAGAATCTTTTGATACAGCCAGTGTCATTGGTTGGCCTATTCCAATTTTGCTATATAATATTGATCTGTTTTTTCCATTCAAATCTGCACTTTCAATAAAAAATTGTTTATCAACAGCAGGCAGATTATCACCAATCCAGTATATTTTTTGTGTCTGTTGGTCTAAGACGAAGCGATATGTCTTATGAAGGTTACTGCCTATTAAAACTTCTCTATCAGAGCCATCAAATCGGGCCCTTTCTATTGTAGACGGTAATTGATTTTGGAACAAGTCTGTACTCGTCCAGTAAATATACCTGTAATTTGTCATAACAACATCACAAATCACGATTAATTTACATAAAGTTCAAAATGTGTTTTATTAAAACTTTCACAAGTAACATACCCTCTACAGCTATCCACAGCAATAGCATATATACTCTTATCAGATATCCTGATTACTAGGTTTCCGTAACCATTGTTTTCAAATCCAGGTTTGAACGAAAACCGGTATATTTTATTTGAATACATGTCACTCCAGAAGAGTAATTCTTCGACGGGATCGAAGGCTATTCCCAAGATTCTTTCTCCTTCGCGACTCTTCAGTACTGAAGATTCGATTTTCTGGGTTATATCATAACTAAAAATAGTCTTATACGTGTTGTAGAACATTCTGTTGCCTACTGCGTCGTAAGTAATTGACTCGATATTACCCAACGTAATATTTTCTGAGTGCGTGTATCTTCCTTTGACATAGAATTCTAGTTGACTTCCAGTAGCTATGACGAAGTCTGAAACGTGAAAAAAAATATTTTCTAAACTAATAGCTAAATTGTGTTTAATTCCGCCAAAATTAACCATCCTACAATCTTTCGATAATACAGTGAATAACTTCATACAAATTTGATCTAATTTTCCAAATGGGGTTTATTACCACCCAGCAAAAATGTTAAAACAATACATATTATTCAACATTTTAAACATGACTTATTCGAAGTCATTTCGGAAAATGGAAGAAATTTTGATGTGGGTTGACTCGGTTTGCCATCTAGAAGTACGTTTCTGACCCATTTATTTCCAAAATTGTTTTGGAATAGAGTTGTTGCAATTTTATTGCGCACGTGGAGTTCAAATAAATAAAATCGTCTTCAATAAAAGAAAGTAAGAAAATACGTTTATTTGCGGTAAATATAACGCAAAGACCAACGTAATATTTTCTGAGTGCGTGTATCTTCCTTTGACATAGAATTCTAGTTGACTTCCAGTAGCTATGACGAAGTCTGAAACGTGAAAAAAAATATTTTCTAAACTAATAGCTAAATTGTGCTTAATTCCGCCAAAATTAACCATCCTACAATCTTTCGATAATACAGTGAATAACTTCATACAAATTTGATCTAATTTTCCAAATGGGGTTTATTACCACCCAGCAAAAATGTTAAAACAATACATATTATTCAACATTTTAAACATGACTTATTCGAAGTCATTTCGGAAAATGGAAGAAATTTTGATGTGGGTTGACTCGGTTTGCCATCTAGAAGTACGTTTCTGACCCATTTATTTCCAAAATTGTTTTGGAATAGAGTTGTTGCAATTTTATTGCGCACGTGGAGTTCAAATAAATAAAATCGTCTTCAATAAAAGAAAGTAAGAAAATACGTTTATTTGCGGTAAATATAACGCAAAGAAAGAATACAAATACGAAAAGAACAAGTTAAGGGAAACACATCCACGCAATACGGCCATCGCTCAACATGATGATGGGACTTTATGCGAGACAGAGCTTCTGCGCTAGTTTCCAATGACAGCTGGCGTTGATGTGATGACACCAACCAGTGCAGTATATAATATAAGAAATGTTTTGATTACTTTTTATAATCCTTAGAAATTAGAAAAATATGACACTTGATTTTTATTTTATTTTACATAATTCTAATACGAAATAAGTTGACTCCAGAAAAATTGTGAATAATATAAATAACTATTGAAGTACTTCATAATTAAATTATAATTATAGTTAATCAATCTTTATATTTACATATCTAGTGTGTTATGTACTTTTGCATGCCTTCTAGTTAAATATGGCTGTTATTAATTATATTTTTTTGCTACCGTGTTTTATACCCATATTTGCAAAATAAATATCTTATCTTTTCTTGTTAGTTCTTCGCAAACTTTTGGGATATTTAAAAGAAAATTACAACAGGAATCGTTTAAAAAACACCTCTTGTACTCACCCCAGGACAAGGAGTGCGTCAACCCCACGTACAGCCCTACCAACGCCAACACACATTGCGTTCTACACATTCTGCACTCCTTAAAGACAAAGTTGTTGAAACAAACTGGAAGTAGATGGTACGTCCACTCTTGGTGATCGCTCGTGGGATATTAAAGCAAATACTGGATTTCCTTATACTAGAAACGATAAAATGTTAAATTAGTTAAAAGCGTAACAGCGCAGTAATAAGAGCAGCTCTCTGATAAGAGTTGTTCATATCGGGTAACTAGCGGCGTCACGTAGTTTTACCCGCATGGAGATTTACCGTACATTTTGGCAGAAGCAGTCACCTACTTATTACTTTTAATAACCATTAACACGAAGTTATCCAGTAGAAAAAAGAAATATACTGCACAATTCACATAATACAATACAATATTTAAGTGAGTTGGATCATTTAGCTCCCTTCAAAATGGTTGAGCTGAATGGTGCTAATCCATGCGTCATGTTCGTGAACGGGCGCCGTCAGTTAGGACTGGTCATCTCTTAGTTGCCACGGCTTATTTTTAATTTATTTTAATTGTTCTTTTTTATCTTTTTATTACGGACGCTTCTAACGTGCACGTCTTTCTACATTGTTCTCACATGTATAATTTCAACATGAATGATGTAACCAATATTTTGTAACAATTTTTTATTTAAAAGAGTGTCTGTGGAGTTTCTTGCCCGTTCTTCTCCATACTAATAGGTACCTACTACGCTTTGGAATGGAGCTTCATATTTCTGACTGACCGATTCCTTCAAAATTCAAAAGTGCCTGTAAATGGTTTAATTGAAATAAATGCTTTGAGTTTGAGTTTAACAGCGTACACCTTTTATACGTACCTATACATGACTTAAGTTCTACTTGACTGATTTTTTTAAATGACTTACCTTGTTCTTCTAACAGCTAGGAGATCCCGTGGTCCTTATTTATGTTTCAACACTAGAAAAGTAGCCTTTTTTGTCACCGCTTATTGCTAACGATTGCCTGAGAGGCTATTTTATTAATTAATCGATTTTAAGGGTTCCGTACCTCAAAAGGAAAAAAAATGGAACCCTTATACTCGTGTATCTGTCTGTCTGTCTGTTACAACCAGTTTGCTCTGACTCTAATGGACCGATTAAATTTAAAGCAGACGTTTCATTTTTGTATGGGACTCCGGCCATAACATGTACAGTTTAGAAAACCTGGGCAACGAACCCCTAAATACAATCAAGACTGTTTTTTTCCATAATATCTACTACTTTTTGGGCACAAAATAAACAACGAAAATGTTTGACGTTTGTCAGGAGAAATACAACCATCGACAGCTAGCCATTTTCGTCCAGAAGTCCTGCCTACAAATCTACAATCCACAAAAGCAGTTTTTTTTAAATGATGAATCACACTTTCTAATTAATCAAAAAAGTTGTAACAGATAGCTATCTTATTATAGTACAGAAATACATGCCTTTAATAACGTCTTCGTGATATTATTATGTTAAAATGTAACATGATTTCTGGACGAAAGCAGTATGCAAGTAAGACGACGCCATGATGAATAAAATATGGCAATAATTTGTTAAACTATTATTTTTTGTGCCAAAATAATCAGGGGAATAAACAGGAAAGAATATTTTTCCTCAATTCGTGGATTTTTTTCCGTTTTTTTCATAAACGTACACTTTATGGCCGAAAATGAAACATCTCCTTCGGTACACATATCAATTTCCGTGACCCAAACACGAACGTGTTACGCAACTAAATGAATTTTGAAAGTAGGGGTCACTTAGATGATGTACCGCAATTTTGGTGCAAATATTCAACACAATTTCTACACTTCTTCAAAAAACCTCTGGATCTAAATCATATAACACTTCTAACACTACTCACATGATGCAATACAAAATTAAATTTTAACAGTTGGTACTTGACCGACCTTTCTTCCAATGACGTAGCTTCTTCTTCTATCAATTAGAAGATCCTGTGAACATTGTTTATGTACTAAGGCTATAAGTATACAGTCACAAACTCTGGCTGATATTAAGTTGGAGTCGCGCCATAACATAAACTTCAAGTCATTTGTGGTGCGGGTTCCAACTCAGTACCTAGAAACCTTCATGAAAGAAGAGTTTTGGCCGAAAGGTGTGGCGTACCGACGATTTCGTGGAAGGTTACGCGACACCGTGCAGCGCAACACGACGCCGACACAGTCATCACTTCGTGTACAATAGTTATTTGTTATTATAATTTTAAAAAATATATATGTTTAGGTTAAGGTATTTATTTATGGGCCTGCGTCGCCTGAATTAAATGGATTATTATTATTATATTATATTATTATTATTATAATATTTGTGAGGAAGATTGTGTAAAGGAAGTTTATAATATTGGACGTTTTTCCATTAGCAACACAACTACGAAACCGGTGCCGACTACGCCACCGAAAAGACTAAAGTAAAAGGCGTCGCTAGTAAGTGCAAAACGCATTCTTAGAATTCATACAAAGCATAAATTTTTCTGGGCTCGTGCAGTTGCCGTGTCGGTGAGACTAGAGAAAAGGCACCCCTCAAACTAAGCAGAAATAAAAAACTCTTTTTTACAATACAAAATTTATTTAAAAAGAAAAAGAGAACAATATCAAGCAAAGATGAGAAGACTCCTAAAATATAAGTAGTATAATTATTAAGTATAAGTAAAATTACCTAAATGAAATTAAGCGCTACCTACGTACTCGATTTTAATTCAACAACTATTACCCCATTTTTATGATGAGCGGATTGTTTGTGAGATGATAAGGATATGGCTCAGAAGGGAGTGAATTCCGAGATAACAGAAGTGCTGCGCTGACCTAAAACATATTGGAAAAGGGGCAGGAGGGTGATGATGACTTACATAATTTTTCATTTATTTGCGTTCCACAAGGTAAAAACAAGATGTTAACAAAGGTCTTAAAGCTAAGAGCCATTGTAGACCCTATCAGGGCACAGAAAAAAAATATTATTAGATTTAGATACACAGCTAATACTTAAAGTTAAAGAAACAAGTCGCAGAAAAATAAAAAAATAAAACAAAACTACACATGAAAACTGAATTATCACATTCGCATAAAAGTCAATAATAATAACATAAATAATTCAATTTTTGGTAAGTAGGTAACTATTTTCTTAAAATACTATTATTGCGGTTATATGTATAAAGTTATATTTACTAATGTAATATTATTACAAACATTTAATGAGAGATCATATTTTAAGGTTACAAATTATAAGGTTACAATAAAGTGATAAGTTTTACTTATATCACAATTTGAGACAATTTATAGATTCATTCATGTAGGTAAAGTAGCATTTCATAATTTAGTCATTGTGTATTTAGTACATTCAGCGCTGAACAAATTTCAAAAACACAATGACAAGTCACGGTTCCATTTTTGGCAATCGTTGGAAGTTGAGGGACAGAACGATCTTTGAAATAAGTTTAGCGCTAAATGTAGCGCGTATGTGTAGTAGTTGGTGTTGCAAGCCGGCCTTATTTAGTTTGGATTTCATTTTTTTTTCTGTACTCAGTCGTTGAGATAAAAGTAACACCTAAATGCCTTCTCATCCAGCGCTTATTAAAAAAACTAGCAAAGTTGGTCAAACAGTAGTTGATGCACATGTAGACTTCACCCCTTTCTCCAGAGTAGCTTGTGTTACATCTATAAATAAAACGTGAAAAGTGCACAATTAATGTAACAAGAAGACTATTAACCACTATAAATAGAGCAACAAATCTGAGCCGAGAAGTTTGCGACAAATAAATATAAACGGATGCATGCACATCATCTTACATATACGAAACTATCACGCTGATTAGTTCTAAAACAGTGCAGCAAAGATACAACGTGACAAAGTGAAAATTAGAAGGAATACCTCTAAATATATGAAAATTATAAATTGATTTAAAAATCTACCGTAAATCTTTTCTATAATTAATATTTAGAAAGATGAAAATGTACCTGCTTTTATGATGCCCCACACCATTGAAACTACTTTTTGGAAACATTTGCAGGTTGAAACATCGCATCTTTCGCCTTCGTAATATTCTTTGCATTGACATACTGGCTTACTCTTCTCATTCAAGGAGCAGATACCGTCGTTCAAACAATACCCCTGGCAATCGTTGACTTGACATCTTTCTCCAGAATAACCAGCATTACATCTGTAACCACGAAAGTCTATTTAAAAAATTCACTCACTGACAGACAACGCACAGCCTACATCGCTGGGTGTCGAAGTATGAAATTTTTCACAAGAATTATTTTAACGAAGCTGGGTCACTAAAAGTCCTCCGTCCATCATTAAAAGTGAGTACTAACGAAGGATTTTAAAAATGCATCACCAAAAAGGGTTTAAAAGGAGATGAAAGTTTGTGTGGAAGTTCGACATATTATATAATTATTATTTTTATATATATGTCTCAAACGTAGTAGTCCAAAGGCAAATGGGGTAAAGTGGAGGTGGCCACCAATCATTTAAGTTTTTTAAAGTTGGAATATTCTCAACAGTTCATAAAATTTCGCAAATTTAATCATTTTCAAGAAATTTTACATTACTACTTAGATTTTTCGAACCTTTTTTTTAATTTTTTTTGGGTGGAAAATTATCAAATTCCGATAAGGACCAAGCCCGGGTCGACGGCGCGTTGTGTTCCACGCGCGCTTCAGAGAGATGTCAGCAGAATTGACGGGGTCCGCTAGGGCCAATACCTGCCGGGGCTGCGAATATGGGCCAAAAGGGAAATCGTGGCCCCCGGCAATAGGGCAACCGAAGGAACACGGGTGGGTTTTAGTCAGTAAGAGTCTGACACGCCCTCCCGCTCCACCCAGAGAGGGAGAAGTTATTTGATAATTTCCCATCCAAAAAAAAAAAGGACTCTTACTGACTAAAACCCACCCGTGTTCCTTCAGTTGCCATGTTACCGGGAGCCACGATCTCCCTTTCGGTTTTATTTGCAACCCCGGGAGGCATCGGTCCTAGCGGACCCCGTCAATTCTGCTGACATCTCTTTGAGGCGCGCGTGGAACACAACGCGCCGTCGACCCGGGCCTGGTCCTTATCGGACGGCGAGCTACCCATTGCTCATCCCTGTGAACAAAATTTTCGACGTAGCGAGTTCAAATCTTGCTGAAAGTTGCCTTGATAGTGTAGGTACAAGATTATGTTTCTATTTACGTTCAGTGTGGCTTTGCAATGCTTTCATTCTTTCTATCTATCAAATTTTGCCGATAGAAAGTCCCATCAGGCACCTGTCTTGTACAATATAAAAAGAAGTAGATACCTTATCACAAGGAAATAAACGAGTTATTAAAAGGTCTACCTGCATGTAGGTTGTTCCTCAGCACTGACGATACAATCCCCTTGCAAACAATAGTTCTGACAGACTGAAACATCGCATCTCTCACCGGAGTAACCATGTGTACATTGACATTGAGACTTGCTACTAACTTTCATACCGTGGACACAAAACAGGTTTACATCTGAAGAAATATTCAAGGAGACGTTATCGTCAGTCACTGAGTTACTTGGTAGCAGTCTCTTTAGTCCTTCGCAGTCCTGGATTCCCCGAATTTGATCGCCAATATTATAGTTGGTGGCTATTTCATTCAAAGCTCTTATTGAAATTTGTTTAGGTTTTGCATGTTCCGATGGATTCTTTGACAACTGATAATCGGTTCTTTGAAACCAGTGCCTCCAGTAGATAAAATCTTTTGATACAGCCAGTGTCATTGGTTGGTCTTTTCCTGTTTCGCTATACAATATTGTTCTGTTTTTTCCATTAAAATCTGCACTTTCAATAAAAAAGTGTTTTTCAACAGTAGGCAGATTACCTCTTAGGTGTGATGTACCATCAATCCAGTACAGTTTTTGTGTTTGTTGGTCTAAGACCAAGCGGTATGGCATTTGAAGGTTACCTATGAAAACGTCTCTATCAGAGCCATCAAATCGGGCTTTCTGTATTGTAGACGGTAATGGATTTTTGGCTATGTTAGTGCTCGTCCAGTAAATATACCTGTAATTTGTAAATCACGATCAATTTATGTAAAGTTCAAATGTATTTTTCTCAAACATGCATGGAAATATTGTTATTAATTTCAAAAAAGAACACGCGAAGTATGGAATTTACGGTCAAAGAAAATCAAATCCATTGCAGGCGCGTTTTTTGAATTTGGAACATTACAACGCTCCAGCAATGTTGTATGAAATGGCGTGCTGGGGTTATTAATAGTACATTACTGCCGCGGTCTATAATGACTACTTTGCTGGTCGCGCTGATGATGGCCGACAGCGCAGCGTAGCGCAGCTCCAGGCCGACACAGCGCAGTCAGGCTGCAATGATGGCCAAGCTGGAAGGCCTAGAGCGTAGCTAGGCTAGCTCGAGGCAATCATAGCGTGACCAGCGAAGCAGTCATAATGGGCCAAGGCTTGTATAGTGCTTTACTCAAAAATGCAAGTACCTAATCTAAATAAAACCAGCAAGTAAAGATTTAGATTTCCTACTGATTTTCCTCTGCACAAATTTTTCATATGCAAGCTTATATTTTTCCTTTGAGTTTCGCGGTATTAAATTTTTAACCACTACTTTAGCTTCATCTTTAATATCTGGCGGTGTTAAACACATTGAATCGGAATAATTTTCGCTTTGAGAACTCATTTTTAGCAAAAAAGTCACAAAATAAAAATAAAATTTTCGCTGAACGGTGCTTTTGTAACTTCTTTGTTTTTTTTTTTTTTTTTAACAATGGTAGTTGGAACTACACAGCCAAATATGGAATAAAATCCTTTTGTGCCTAACTCTATAAATACAAACAGCTGTGTCTTAAATAAAATCTTTTTGCATTTGATTTTTTAAAACGTTGAAACGTCAAAATAGCGGCCGGCAATGTTTTGCCGGCCTGTTAGAGCGACCAGCAAAACTTTGCCGGCCGCTCCTTGAAACAGAACGGCAAGGTCGACTTTGCTCAAACAAGGTTGTCAAAATAATTCAAATTCAAAAGTCATTTATTCAAATTAGGCTGAGAACCAGCACTTTTCGAACGTCAAAATTACATAAGACAGTCCCCCAAAAACGCCCACCCTTCACCACTTCCTAGTGCCTTTAGCTGGGAAGAAGAAGTGGCGCAACAAACTCCCCAGCAGCACAGCTGTCTGTTCAAGTTAGAAAAAATAAAAATGACTCTATACAATAGTATGCAAAATTATTATGCAACACAAAACATGATTTTAATTAAGTATAAATTATTGGCCATATGTCAGCTAGCACACGCCAATATACCAACCAAAAACATCGAGAACTATACTCAAGCAGAATTAAAAAATAAAAACTAAACGTAAAAATAACTAAATATCTAAATAAAAGCCTCCAGGCATAAAGGGCGTGCCCGCTTACATAAAGCTGTAAATTGGAAGTTATAAATGATAAACTAGGACCATCGAGGTAAAATAAATGTACAGTTAATTACTAGTAACAATAACAAAACCATGATCAGCAAGACGACCAGTCACCACAAGCAGCACCCGTTCACGAGCATAACGCAAAGATCAGCCATTACCCCCCTCGCCATATTTGAGGGAAGGAGGCAACCCGACTCCCGACGCTACCGCAAGCATTGACATCTAAGGGAGCATGACGAACTTGCTGCCGGTTGCTCAGGTAAAAAATAATATGATCAATAGTCGAGGTCACTAGCCAACCACAAATTGCAATACAAACTCATAACAAAAACATTGTAATGAGTAGATTATGTCAACAATAAAATAAAAATAAATAGACTCGTAAAAAAATAATTAAAAAATTGACTCATAAAGTCAAATAAAATAAAAAAATTATATAAACTGTCAGTAGGTAAGTTAAATCTGGAGAAAGAACATAAACATTGTCTTGAGTTAATCACAGCGACCAACTATTCTTATCATTTAAGTAGTCGTTGATACAATAGTATGCCTTTGAACAAAGGTTTGATTTTACTTTATTTTTAAACGCATTAAAAGGTAAATCTAGCATAGAAGAGGGTAGCTTGTTATAAAAGGTTATACCAAGCCCAACAAATGAGTTATGAACCTTATGAAGCCGGTGAAAGGGAGCTCGTAGTTTGTCCTTATTTCTAGTGTTAACATTGTGAATATCACTGTTTTTAGTGTATAAGTGTATATTTTGCCTAATATATAAGATGTTGGCGAAAATGAATTGTGATGCCACCGTGAGAATACCAACATCTTTAAAAAAATCTCTTAGAGAAACTCTGGCACGTAGCTGGTAAATTGCTCGAACAGCTCGTTTTTGAAGAACAAATATATTTTGAATGTCAGCGGCTTTGCCCCACAGCAGAATACCATAGGACATAACGCTATGGAAATAACTAAAATAGACTAACCGAGCTGTATCAATGTCAGTGTATTGTCTTACTTTCCTGACAGCGTAGGCGGCCGAACTGAGCCTTCCCGCTAGGCTTGATATATGTGGGCCCCACTGAAGTTTGGCATCTACTGTTATGCCCAGAAAAACTGCCAAGTTCACAGTTTCAAGCACCTCTTTATCTAAGACGATGTTGGGTCCTAGATTTCTAACATTTGGTAGAGCGAACTTTACACATTTCGTTTTCTTGGCATTGAGAACTAGGTTATTTGTCGTAAACCAATCCGTAACCATTGAGAGTGCACTGTTTACGTCGTCAAAATCTTGTCTATTCCTGTCTACTTTAAAAATAAGAGAGGTATCATCTGCAAACAGTACAACGTTACAGATATCCTTTAAATAAAAAGGTAAGTCATTTATATACACTAAGAATAAGTATGGACCCAGTATTGAGCCTTGAGGTACACCTAACTGAACTGGTAGCCCGGAAGATTTCACACCATTAACATCTACACATTGGACCCTATTATGCAAATAAGAATTTATTACTTTAAGAGCTTCGTTTTGGACACCGTAATGACGTAGTTTACGCAAAAGTGTGTCATGGTGCACGCAATCAAAGGCTTTGGAGAGATCACAGAAAACTCCAATAGCATTTTGCGAGTTCTCTCATGCGTTAAATATGTGTTTCATCAGAGCAACACCTGCATCTGTAGTCGAACGACCTTTTGTGAAACCATATTGTTCATCATGAAGAAGTCTGTTTAAATTAAAATGTCTTAGCAACTGCTTGAGTATTAATAATAATAATAAGAGGAGCCAGACCAAGAGAGATACAAAAACCCGCAGGGCAGCATGTGGCGAGCTGTTGGGCAGTAGCGACCCCACGGACCCTATCTCCCGGGAGAAGTCTTGTTCCTCACCTCTGGCTTGCCTTTATTGGCCGGCTGGAGTGAACACTGACGAGGAACAGAGCTCCCGCCTCATTCTTGCCTTAATTGGCCGGCTTGAGTGGAGATTCGCAAGAGCAAACGTGCTCGGAGGAAGGAAGTATTCCAGTAAGGTGCTGGTAGGGATCTTGACCGTACTTCCGGGATTGTCCTGATAGCCGTGGAATACCTCTCCACTCCTCATAAGCACCTCAGGACGTGTTGCCCCCTTGTTGCTACGACACTATGTGCTAGCGACCGTTTTCGGGGGCCCATTATTGAGCGTGCAAGTCACCCCCTACCGTTTTATCCGTGTACATTTAAACATTGATCAGGCAGGGGCCATAGTCCTTCCATAGCTCCAGGTAACCAGTCCACTTAAGCCACCCAAAACCATAATCCAATATTTTTGTTTCCATATTCTGCAATAGTCCTACACCAACCGGGGGTTGTCCTTGGGTGCCCTTGCATAGTGCGAACAGGGATAATCGTCGGTTGGTGCCTCAATACTTAAAAATGACTAAGGGGCCTCTGCGAGTTGGCTTCGGTTCCTCGTACGCCTTCCAAAGGTCCGGGACCACAGGGTCCCGAGATATGTCAAAGTCATTTAAATAATAATAATAATAATTTTATTTCGAGCAACAAGACTCATAGTGTTAGTAACAATATACTTACAAACTATGTTAGTAATACACGTATGAAGACAAAAATAAAACCAAAAACAGAAAAGAGATTGTGACGTCACTGCTGCAAGGTGACAGGCCCAGCCGAAACCTTGCAGCAGTGGTTCACAAACGCACAATCAAGCCTGCTCGCTATCATAGAGAGGATGCTGTTGGCGCTGCCCCGCACCCCACGGACCAAGGATGCGCACCGCTTCCGCATCACCGTGTAGAAACAGTCTACATGAGCTTCAGCGAACATCCCTGATGCGCTGCAGTATCGGGGCAACCCCATCAACATCCTGTAGGCATTGTTGAATTGGACTCGTAGGGCGCTGTACTGTCTTTGAGTATAGTTAGCCCACAGGGCGCTCGAATAAAAACAGGTGCAATATGCTCTGAAAAGAGTCTTCTTTACTTCCTTCGAGCATCGTGCAAACCTGCGAGCTATCATGTTCGCTCTAACAGACAACGCCCTACGTTCCCGCTCTATGTCTGAATCGTCTTTTAGGTCAGAGGTCACCAGATGCCCAAGGTATTTGAAGGTGTCAACCCTGTTTAGCGGTACATTATTTAACTTGATGCCAGGGATACTATCTGGACATTTACCCCTGGCCCGAAAAACCATACACTCACTTTTCTTGGTGTTATAGAGAAGACCATGACTGAGAGCATATTTCTCACAAATGCCGAGCAGCTTAGACAGGCCACAGACCGAGGCGCTCAGCAGCACCATATCGTCCGCATAGCTAATGTTGTTTACACAAACTCCACCAACATGACATCCGACATGCGTGCTGCTCAGCCCCTCGACAAGTGCGTTTACATAAAGGTTGAAGAGCGTTGGTGATGTCAACCCCCCCTGCCTCACCCCGCACTCCAACCTGTATGGTTCAGACAGCATCCCCGACCATCGAACTACGTTGACCTGGTTCCCGTACCAATATTTAAGTATACGAATGCATTCGCTTGGCAGGGATGTGTCGTTAAGTTTATCCCAAAGGATATCATAGGAAACCAGGTCAAACGCTTTCGTAAGGTCGAGGAAGCAAGCATAGACTGGTGTTTTGCGATCAGTATAGTACTTGACAGTCTGCTTCAAACACAGAATAGCTGTCTCAGTGGAGAATCCCGATTTAAAACCGAATTGATTGTCATGTAACTCGAGACAGCCACTCATTAGTGTGTTAAGAAGACTGTCAAGTACCTTAGACAGAATTGTAGCCAGAGAGATGGGTCTATAGTTGTTGACGTCGCTTATATCACCATTATTACTTTTCACGATCGGTACCACCACGGTCTGCATCATAGCTGGAGGTAGATATGAATGTCCTAGACATAGGGAGTAAAACATAGCCAGAACCCTTGGCAGATGGACACCAGCATTTTTAAGATGCTCGATACTCAAGTCATCGCGGCCAGGAGACTTGCCTCGAATCATAGTCGCGATAACCTTTCTAACATCTTTGGCCGTAAACCTGACACTGAGCTCCTGCCCCCGAGTCACACCTTCAGGTCCCGACCGTGATGGTCCCAATGGTGAAGTTACCATGAAATGGCTTTTGAACATTTCAGCTATGTTTTTTGGATCAGTAATGCCACCAACGCTCACAGGCAAGCCCGGCTTTCTGTTTACTTTATTAGTAGACTTCCAAAAACTCCGAAAATCATGTTTGGCGTGATGCGTTGCCAGAATGTCCATTCTAAGTTGCTCACTGTTATTTTGACACCACTTTAAACGGCTTTTAAAGATTTTACGGCTTTCTTGCATCTCACTCCAAAAACGACCCGACTTCGGCCTGCCATACCATATCCATAACTGGAACTTAGACCTGGCCTCCCGGTGAGCACTACTGACATGTCTGTTCCAACCTACTACAGGTTTGTTCTTTCGTATCCTATTACTACCAGAGTAACTGTCATTAGCTGCTCGGCCTAAGATGTCTACAATTTCGTTATACATTAACACATTAACTTTTCAAATATTTTACTGAATGCAGGTAAGATAGAAATAGGCCTGAAATTGCCAACGTCATTTTTGTTACCCGATTTAAATAATGGTATGACTTTACTACTCTTCATGAGGTCAGGAAAAGTTCCTAAATCAACACATTTATTAAAAGTTACAGCTAAATATGGAGCTACTATGTCTATTATATTACTTAATAGTTTAATGGAGATACCCCAGTAATCACCAGTGTTTTTAGACTTAAGTGTGTTAAAAACATTAACTACATCACGAGGTGTTACATGCTCGAAGCTAAATAAGCTACTACATTTAGGCACACTGCTATGCAAAAGGTTTTCAGCTTTAGACGGGGACGAATTTAATGACCACATTACATGCATTTTTGAGTAAATACTCTTTGATTGGATCTCTTTTATCATTCTTGGCATAGCGAAGTTTCTTTACTTAGTAAAAATTGCGTTCACGTGGCTGTATAGCTATAAATGCGTTTGCCTTTCGGCACAGATGATAAATAACAAATTGGCGGCAAAGCTGAAAATTCGTCTTGATTTGCTATTTACATACTATAAATAAATTTATAATGAGTTCCAACGGTTCAGAGAGTGAAATGGAGATTGATTGATTGCAATAATGTACTATTATTGATTTACAAAACTATCACAAGTAACGTACCCTCTACAGCTATCGACAGCAAGAGAAGATAGTAACATAGTCTTCGTATCAGTATCAGGTATGTGGATTAATAGGTTTCCATATTCATTGTTCTCAAATCCAGGTTTTAAGGAAAACGAGTATATTTTATTTGAATACAGTTCACTCCAGAAAAGTAATTCTTCGACTGGATCGAAGACTATTCCGGTGATAATTCTCCTGGCTCTTTCACGACTCAGTAATAAAGATTACATTTTCTGGGTAATGTCATAACTAAAGATAGCGTTTCTCGTGTTGTAGAATATCCTGTTGCCTACTGCGTCATAAGTAATTATTTATTATTGTCAATATTTGTAATTATCTTAGTCAGTTTATTCGACGGAGCACCGCCTCGCGGGACTCCTATTTCTATGTGGTTTAAAAAAAAAAAACCACTTCTATCCTAACCTGTCCGAGTCGGGGTGCCCCAAGTCCCGAATATAACAATAGGAATATAACATTGAATGACATGACACGACGTCGACTATGCTGACGACAAAAAATTATGTTTACCCATCAAAATTATAAAAAACTATAGACAATACAGAAGACATTGACATTGTAACTACCCACTACTTTAGAAATCAATCCATATTCACACAAAGCATCTATTTTCTGGGCCCGTGCAGTCGCCGTGTCGGTTAGAGAAAAGGCACCCCATAAACTAAGCAGAAATAAAAAAACTTTTTTACAAAGGTATAATATTTATTTAAAAAGAAAAAGAAAAACGTCAAGCAAAGATGAGAAAAGTCCTAAAAATTAAGTAATAAGACTAAAATTAAGTTTACGTTAAATTAAATAAAATTAAGCGCCACGACACTTTAATTCAATAAATATTACACCATTTTTTTATGATGGGCGGATTGTGCCATCTGTGAGATGATAAGGATATGGCTTAAAAGGGAGTGGATTCCGAGATGACAGAAGTGCTGCGCCAACCCAAAACATATATTACTGAAAAAAGGGGCAGGGTGATCATGACTTACACGATTTTCCACTAACTGGACACTTTTTTTTTGGGTGGGGTATTATTAAATAACTTCTCCCGCTCTTCGGTTGCCATGTTGCCGGGGGGCCATGATCTCCCTTTCGGACTTCTTCGCAGCCCCGGTCAAACTTGACACTTAGGCCCTTAATCGCAAAATACATTCGGCGCTAACAAATTTCAAAAACACAATGACAAGTCATGGTTCCACTTCTGGCAATTGTTGAAAGTTGAGTGCCAGAACGATGATTAAAATAAGTTTAGCACTAAATGTGTTCAATGTAGTGGTTGGTGTTGCAAGCCGGCCTTATTCAGTTAAGATTGGTTTTTCTGTACGCAGTAGTTGAAATAAAAGTAACATCTAAATGGCTTCTCATCCAGTGCTCATTCAAAAAGCTAGCAAAGTTGGTCAAACAGTAGTTGACGCACACGTTGACTTCACTCCTTTGTCCAGTGTAGCTTGTGTTACATCTATAAATAAAACGTGAAAATGACACAATAAGAAGACTATTAATCACTATAAATAGAGCAACAAATCTGAGCCGAGAAGTTTGCGACAAATAAATATAAACGGATGCATGCACATCATCTTACATATACGAAACTATCACGTTGATTAGTTCTAAAACAGTGCAGCAAAGATACAACGTGACAAAGTGAAAATTAGAAGGAACACCTCTAAATTTATGAAAATTATAAATTGATTTAAAAATCTACCGTAAATCTTTTCTAAAATTAATATTTAGAAAGATGAAAATGTACCTGCTTTTATGATGCCCCACACCATTGAAACTACTTTTTGGAAACATTTGCAGGTTGAAATATCACATCTTTCGCCTTCGTAATATTCTTTGCATTGACATACTGGCTTACTCTTCTCATTCAAGGAGCAGATACCGTCGTTCAAACAATATCCCTGGCAATCGTTGACTTGACATCTTTCTCCAGAATAACCAGCATTACATCTGTAATCACGAAAGTCTACTTAAAAAAATTCACTCACTGATAGACAACGCACAGCCTAAATTGCTGGGTCTGGAAGTATAAAATTTTGCAAAAATTTTTAGAAGTCATTGAAACTGGGTAGGAAAAAAGTGTAAAGGATTTCAAAAATCATCCCCTAAAATGGTTAAATAGGGGATAAAAGTTTGTACGTAAGTCCGTTAATTTTGCCGATTAGAAGTCCCATCGGGCAACTTGCTTGTTCAATATAAAAAACCGACCAACTGCGTGTTGGACCACGCACAACGAAATATTCCGTAGTTGGGATGAATTTATCTCAAAAACAACATTATAGTCGAAAAACATCATCTCCCATACATCAATATGCTTCACGGTCAATTCTTCGACTGCAAATGTAAGTTTGTAATCGCATTTTTTTGTGTTTTCACACAAAAAAAATGCTGCAAGTTAACATTTCTCGGACTTTCCTATTCATCTGCTGTGAGACCTTGCTTTCTGCCAAATTACATGATTTCAGGTCAACAGGAAGTACCCTGTAGATTTTGATTTATTTGCGAGTATCAAAATATGTCGCCTACATGTCCGTATTTTTTTATTATGTTGACTTAGAAGCTTGATTTTTTAGAGCTCCAAGGGACCTACGTATTTGACACCTCCACGCGTTCCTGAGAAAAAGGGTCTTGAAAAACTAACGGACGGACAACGAAGTGATTCTTTAAAGGTCCGTTTTTTTTCCTGTTGAGGTACGGAACCCTGAAAATAAGTTAAATTTAACAAGAAAATAAAAAGGTCTACCTGCATGTAGGTTGTTCCTCAGCACTGATAATACAATCCCCTTGCAAACAATAGTTCTGACAGACTGAAACTTCGCATCTCTCACCGGTGTAACCATGTGTACATTGACATTGAGACTTGCCACTAACTTTCTTACCGTGGACACAAAACAGGCTTACATCTGAAGAAACATTCAAGGAGACGTTATCGTCAGTCACTGAGTAATTTAATAGCAGTCTCTTAAGCCCTTCGCAGTCCTGGATTCCCCGAATTTGATCGTCAATTTTATAGTTGGTGGCAATTACATTCCAAGCTCTAATTGAAATTTCTTTAGGTTTTGCATGTAGCGATGGATTCTTTGATAATTGATAAACGATTCTCTGAAACTTGTGAACCCAGTAGATAGAATCTTTTGATACAGCCAGTGTCAATGGTTGGTTTTTTCCTGTTTCGCTATATAATATTGTTCTGTTTTTTCCATTCAAATCTGCACTTTCAATAAAAAATTGTTTATCATCAGTAAGTACCTTATCACTATTTAGTGTACCACCAAACCAGTACAGTTTTTGTGTCTGTTGGTCTAATATCAAGTGCCGGTATGTCTTTTGAAGGTTACTGCCTATTAAAACTACTCTCTCATAGCCATCAAATCGAACTCTCCCAATTTTTGCCAGACTTTGCTCCAAGTCTACGCTCGTCCAGTAAATATACCTGTAATTTGTAAATCACGATCAATTTACGTAAAGTTTGAAATGTGTTTCATTGATTAATAAAACTATCACTAGTAACATACCCTCTACAGCTATCCACAGCAATAGCATAAAAAAAAATATTAGCATCTGGACTCTGGATTAATAGGTTTCCGTAGACATTGTTTTCAAACCCAGGTTTTAATGAAAACCAGCATATTTTATTTGAATACACTTCACTCCAGAAAAGTAATTCTTTGACGGGATCGAAGGCTATTGTCATGATAATTTCTAATTCGCGACACTTCAGTACTAAAGATTCGATTTTCTGGGTTATGTCATAACTAAAAATAGTCTTGTACGTATTGTAGAACATCCTGTTGCCTACAGCGTCGTAAGTAATTGACTTGATGTCAAAAGACGAAATGTTTTCTGAGTGCGTGTGTCTTCCATTCAAATAGAATTCTAGTTGACTTTCTGAAGCTATGGCGAAGTCTGAAACATGAAAGAAATTATTTTCCAAGCTAATAACTAAATTATGATTAGTTTTGCCAAATTAAACCATCCTACAATATCTCGAAAATTCAGTGAATAACTTCATACAAATGATCCAATATTTCAAATTTGATAAACTAGTAGTTCTGCGAACAGTAGACCTCGCGAGCACAAACTTTTTTACAATAATTAATGTACTGTACCACTAAAGTTATTTAAAACGGGATATTTACCATGTTTTTTGTTTAAAACGAGATATTTTGTTAAAAAACAAAAAACATGGCAAATATCCCGTTTTGAAGAACTTTAGTAGTGAAAATAACCATGTCAGTTTAAAATCCTATAATTAGTAGGTATACCCATCCTTCTTAAAAAAACCCGACTGCAGCTGTAGGTTATTAAAAAGTATGTGGTGGCAAGACGATAATAAAACAAATAAACGAACCCGAAACTAACCAACCAATCTGTTAAACACGACACTTTACTTTTGAAGCAAGCTTTACACCTAACAAAACTCAGTTACACAAAATCTTCGACGGAACCTAACCATTTAGCGAGCGACAATGACAATGCGATCTAGTGGTGTACAGTATTGCCATCTGGTGACCTTATTGTAAAACGTTTCAGAGAATTCTGAAAATAATTTTCAGAATTCTCTAGTTTTATGATGAGAAGGTGGTCCCAGGAAGCCAATTCTCGCATTTACACTTGTACTTGTTGCATTCGTCAATGCCGCTCGTCTCTCTATGTCACTTTTAGAACGGTGGCATTATCCAGATTTTTGTATTCTTACTACTTGAAGTCATTCGTACACATCACCAGTCGAAGAACAAAGATGTTGCCATTATACGTCGTTCGAAGCAATCCTTTCCACATAACGATGCTACTTTTTAAACGCAACCGAAGATGAAAAGTGTAATAATTAAAAAGCGGCCAAGTGCGAGTCGTACTCGCCCATGAAGGGTTCCGTAGCAGCAAGTAACATTGAATGAAAGGTAAATTGCGGTTTACGATTTATGACGTATTAAAAAAAAAACTACTTGCTAGATCTCGTTCAAACCAATTTTCGGTGGAAGTTTACATGGTAATGTACATCATATATTTTTTTTAGTTTTATCATTCTCTTATCTTAGAAGTTACAGGGGGGGGGACACACATTTTACCACTTTGGAAGTGTCTCTCGCGCAAACTATTCAGTTTAGAAAAAAATTATATTAGAAACCTCAATATCATTTTTGAAGACCTATCCATAGATACCCCACTCGTATGGGATTGATGAAAAAATTTTTTTTGAGTTTCAGTTCTAAGTATGGGGAACTCCAAAATTATTTGTTTTTTTTTCTATTTTTGTGTAAAAATCTTAATGCGGTTTACAGAATACACCTACTTACCAAGTTTCAACAGCATAGCTCTTATAGTTTCGGAAAAAAGTGGCTGTGACATACGGACGGACAGACAGACAGACAGACAGACAGACAGACATGACGAATCTATAAGGGTTCCGTTTTTTGCCATTTGGCAACGGAACCCTAAAAATGACTGTTAAGCGTATTAAACGAGATGATGATCGCGCGTATATCAGTTTGTTGTGTCGAAACGAGCTCCGTGTTTTAAATTGGAGATACGTGCAAAACCGAAATAAACCTTTTAGTGAAGTGTACGTTCCACTACAAGTGTACTCTATAATAGTGAAAACAGAACTTAAAAATAAAAGTGGTTCTGAAGTTATAACCACTTTTATTACAATAATTTAAATAACGAACTCTGAGAAAAAACACAGTGTTAACTAATTGGAAATAGTCGCGTTCTGTATCGTTCTGTGTCAAACGCAGCGAAATCGCTCCGTCCACTGGACACGGTGGCGCTCGGTGTTTCATAGTTGGAAAGGATCGCGTTCTGTGTCGCTTTGTGTCACCGATCATATTATTGATAAACACAACTGGCTGACCGCGAGTTAACACTCGCCTGCTACTTCGCTAGTCTACGCGTTGGGTATTTATTAGCGTGCTTACACGTATTTATTACTGCATTAAAAGAATAATGTCTTTATCGGCTAAAAAATTAATGATTTGGGGATGCTGCGATGGTGGATTGGATGAAGGAAATTATCGTAATTGCACGGTTTGTGAAAAAGCATTTCACCTTGCCTGCTTAACAAATAACGACGAAAAACTCTTTGCCTCCAAAGCTTGGAATTGCCCGTTCTGCTCTAGCAAAAATCCTAAAGTGCCCAGGGATGATAATACGCCCATTCGGTTCAATGCTAATGCTTATGTTGCCGTGAGAGGACCCCCAAATTCCTGTAATACCTTGACAACTGATGACATCCGTAATGTCGTACAAGACGTACTGCAAATCAGCTAAACAGTATGCTTTCAAAATGTTCTTCTAATTCACCAGCCACAGGCTCCCAGGAATGAACGCGAGTAACACTACTTATAAGCTATGTTAGTAACAAACGAAAAACAACATTTAATTCATATATCTGCTGCACTCACCAGACGCACCGGGTATATGTACATGTACACGTACCCAATGCGCCATAATGGTGCAGCATGGCTTATTACTTATGACCTTCAGAATGTTATTGCTGCTCCCACACACTCTGCGCATCATAGAAGCAGTCTTCTTACGTAAAATGGTACTGAAACCGTCAGTACGTGCTTCCGCGAACATTCCTGATGCGCTACAGTAACGTGGGAGCCCCAACAACATCCTGAAAGTATTATTATACTGAACTCTGAGGGCATTGTATGCCCTCTGCGTATATCGAACCCACAGAGTGCACAAGAAAGAAATTAAAAAATCGTCGCCCAGTGTCAATTCAAGCGATGCGATGCGAGCTGCTGGCCCTAGTGTAACATCACTAAGGGCCGTAGAAGCTCGTAAGTATTTATACCTATGGAACATTAAGTCTACAGCCGATGAAATTAGAGATCCTTCGCACTTTATGTGCCACTGATACTTGTACCATAGATGAACTTACTCTGAAAGGAAACTGTAAGTCATTCAAAATCCTCACATATACCCAAAGTACAACCACCAAGCACAATCACTTACACTCACTCGCTCACACACACACACATACACAACAAACACACGCACACAAACCACTCAAGAGCATGCATGCATTAAATTTGATTCCTACATTTTACATTATTTTATTTTTAATTTTATTGCATAAAATGTATATATTCAAAAAACGGGTGAAGACACTGATTCCTGTAACACAGGTACCACCTAGCTCAGGAGTCAGGGCTTCAAATTAATATGTAACGTCTTTTTATATGTCAATTAAATATATATTTTTTTAAATTGGCGTTCCCATTGCATGCTATGAGTGCTGCTATTCCGCAGATGTGTGGCCAGTAAATGCAAGAATCAAGGTTTGGATCTATAGGGAACCGTCCTTTGTTCAGTCTAACAGCCAGCGTGTAGTTGCCCCACAGGCGCCCACAGCCCTTTCATGAACAGCTTACACGGCGGTACAAGGCAGCATAGTGCTAGTATTGTGACCGGCCCCACAGCAGTTTTCAGAGCAAGCACCAGAACTATAAAAACAAAAATTAATTGTATATACTAGAATGTTCGTGGAATCAAATCAAAGCTCCAATTATGGCGTACATAGCCGAACAAGATTTAATAGTGGCCACAGAGACTTTTTTTGGATACCTCGGTTGAAGATACAGAACTGGTCTATAGTGAGTGGAATGGTGTCCGTATGAATTGAGGAGCCATGTCTCATATTTAAACGCGGGTACTACCAATATTTAGTAGTAAATTAAGCGATTTTGTAGGCCCGATCCTGGAATTTGTAGTAAAACACTTTAAAAGATACACGACTTTTAAGGTGGCTCCTCAATTCAGACGTCTGAATTGAGGTGCCACCTTACAACTCTAAAACTAGCCGACGGATATTTTTGAAAATTTGGTAGGATTTAGTAGTACTTATGCGTAATCTTTACAAAAAAAATGGGTTTTGTACGGCTGAATTTGAGATAGCTACAATGTTTTGATTTTTCATAAAAATCCATAAATTTCACCGCGCTGTTTCTCGCAAAGTACTCAACCAATTACAACATATTTTTAGTATAATTTAGTAGTAAATACGTTTTAATTTGTAGTATAAAAATGAGATGGAAAAACTACATAATTTCGCTAATACAACATATTTTATGTGGCTCCTCAATCCTGACGGTCTGTAGAAAATAAATGTGCATAGCTACTAAAGTAGTTGATCAAATCGGATAACAATAGCACCAATATTTAGTAGAAATTTCTACTAAATATTGGCGTAATCCAACATTTTGTACATTCAGTATTTCAAAAGATATTAACAAAATAAACATTCCTTAACAATTTAGTGTGGTACAAGAGCCCACAACCAAAACCATGTCACATCGTTCAACGGTCAAAACCGTACAAAGTCGTTAGTTTTGATGATTCTGAACCGATTCGATGGGAAGTACCGGTCAGAAACATCCCAGTTTTACGGGAGCCCATTTCTGATTTAAAAACATAAGCAAGCAGTTGGTTTCATCACAATATGTCTGATATTTAAAATGTACATAGGTTTCGTAATTTTATTACGAAAAAGTTTGTTTTCAGACATTTTTGTGTGTCAAATGTGGACTGAGTGCATTTTCAAAAATGTCAAAAAATTTAACCTATCTGTCTCATAGCAACCTGGTTCAATCGAAAAGTTGTCTGATTAGTAACGTATTTTTTTCTTCTTTTACGTAATCAAAAGATTACGGCAGGTCAGTCTCAGGTTGTATCTTGATTAAAAATAACTTTTCCATAAGAGATATGTTCTAATGGAACAAATCTATCTTAGGAAGATGTATTAATGATTCAACCTACAAACTGCAAAAAACGTAAGAAAATTTTAATGTCGGTGGCTACAACTGCAGAAGATTCTGAATCCAAAAATTTCAGACATTTTCCGCGTCACGTCTAACCTAAGCGCATTTGAAATACCTATGTAAAAAAAAAATACCGAACTGTTTCATAGAAATCTGTCTGATTTTCAGAATGTAGTTGAACGAAAGATTTTAAATTCCGAAAACACAATTTTCTGAAACCAGTAAGTATATGTAGTGGCGTCACAGCCAGAAGACCATTTGAGAAAATTAAAAATGAGGCATAAAATAAAACCCAATCTATTTAGGTGAACATTGGTCAGTTGATGCGAAAAATCATTTTTCAAAATAAATCGTTTTTACGTACGATTAATAAAGAGCTTACCCGCTGATAACTAAATAAATAACTGTTTATTGAAATAATTTTTTTTTTTTTTACTGTCGGACTCATCATCGGTGTCGTAAGCGTAACAAGCACCGCGCGTTAGCCGGGCGATTCCGAAACGTTCTTTCTGTTTTTGGAGTTATGGC
The DNA here is from genome assembly GCA_963680765.1 of Agrochola lychnidis. Taxonomy (NCBI): domain Eukaryota; kingdom Metazoa; phylum Arthropoda; class Insecta; order Lepidoptera; family Noctuidae; genus Agrochola; species Agrochola lychnidis. The sequence continues at coordinate 22,851,167 of OY796866.1, forward strand.
GATCCTTAATACAGGTTACTATGTAACCTAGCTAGGACGCCAGATTCAATTCCGTCATTTGTTACTCTTTTCTGATTATCCATAAATTGTAAATTATATTTTATTGTAACTGACTGTACCACACTTTTTTGAAATAAATAAATTATTATTATTATTGTTATTTATATGTTCACATATCTCGGGACCATTGGGTCCCGGTCCTTTGGAAGGCGTACGAGGAGCCAAAGCCAACTCGCAGAGGCCCCTTGGACAATTTTAAATGTAATGAGGCATCAACCGACGATTATCCCTGTATGCACTATGCAAATGCACCCAAAGACAACCCCTGGTTGGTGTAGGACTATTGCAAAATATGAAAACAAATTTATTGGACTATGGGTTTGGGTGGCTTAAGTTGACTGGTAATCGGGAACTATGGAAGGACTATGGCCCCTGCCTAATCAATGTTTTATACGTACACGGATAAAATGGCAGGGGGTGACTTGCACACTCAATAATGGGCCCCCGAAAACGGTCGCTAGCACAAAGTGTCGTAGCGACAAGGGGGAAACATGTCCTGAGGTGCTTATGAGGAGTGGAGAGGTATTCCACGGCTATCAGGACAATCCCGGAAGTACGGTCAAGATCCCTACCAGCATCTTACTGGAATACTTCCTTCCTCCGAGCACGTTTGCTCTTGTGAATCTCCACTCAAGCCGGCCAATTAAGGCAAGAATGAGGCAGGAGCTCTGTTCCTCGTCAGTGTTCACTCCAACCGGCCAATAAAGGCAAGCCAGAGGTGAGGAACAAGATTTCTCCCTGGAGATAGGGTCCGTGGGGACGCTACTGCCCAACAGCTCGCCACATGCTGCCCTGCGGGTTTTTGTATCTCTCTTGGTCTGGCTCCTCATCCCAGACCCGTTCCGGCAAAGTAAACCCTACCGGCACAGGCCTAGAGTTTGGAGCGCGCAAGCCCCACCACGACGTCAACGTAGAGATACGGCGGTGGGGTTATTATTATTATTATTATATTTAAAATTTCTGAAAACAGGTTTTCAGTAACTATAGAAAAGATTTTAAAAAATTGAATTTGGTTGCTATGAAACAGATAGGTTAAATTTTTTGTCATTTTTTGAAAATGCGCTCAGTCCACATGTGACACGCAAAATGTCTGAAAACAAACTTTTATAGTAAAATTACGAAAACTCATTTTTAATATCAGGGGGCCTACCACCAACTCATAAACAGTATTATTTTAATATTACTTCAGTGGGAGAAAGAGATGGAGCTATACGATCTGTAGGGCTCCATCTCTTTCCCACACTGAAGTAATATTAAAATAATACTGCTTTATGAGTTGGTGGTAGGCCCCCAGGCATATTGTGATGAAACCGTCTGCTTATTTTTTTTTTGACATAGGCTTCCGTAAAACTGGGACGTTTCTGACCGGTACTTCCCACCCAGTTGGGTTCAGGAATCATCTAAACTAATGATTTTATACGGTTTTGGCCGTAAAACGATGTGATATGGTTTTGGTCGTGGGCTCTCGTACCACACTAGATTTTTAAGTAATGTTTATTTTGTTAATATCTTTTGAAATACTGAATGTACAAAATGTTGGATTACGCCAATATTTAGTAGAAATTTCTACTAAATATTGGTGCTATTGTTATCCGATTTGATCAACTACTTTAGTAGCTACGTACATATTATTTTCTATAGACCGTCAGGATTGAGGAGCCACATAAAATGTGTTGTATTAGCGAAATTATGTGGTTTTTCCATTTTATTTTTATACTACAAATTAGAACGTATTTACTACTAAATTATACTAAAAATCTGTTGTAATTGGTTAATTACTTTCCGAGAAACAGTGCGGTGAAATTTATGGATTTTTATGAAAAATCAAAACATTGTAGCTATCTCAAATTCAGCCGTACAAAACCCATTTTTTTGTAGAGATTACGCATAAGTACTACTAAATCCTACCAAATTTTCAAAAATATCCGTCGGCTAGTTTTAGAGTTGTAAGGTGGCACCTCAATTCAGACGTTTGAATTGAGGAGCCACCTTAAAAGTCATGTATCTTTTAAAGTGTTTTACTACAAATTCCAGGATCGGGCCTACAAAATCGCTTAATTTACTACTAAATATTGGTAGTACCCGCGATTAAATATGAGACATGGCTCCTCAATCCATACGGACACAGTGGAATGTGTTAAGGCGTGACAGAGATTTACCTTGTGGAGGCGTGCTGCTTATGGCTCGCACCCCCATAGTCCTGCGCCGTCGGCGTGAACTTGAGACAGACTGTGGTGAGGATCTTTGGTCGAGTTTCACGTGACATGGTTCCCCAGTTTACGTGTGCGTTGTGTATATAAAACCAAGTGACACTGATAGCGATTATATGACCTGGTTTACAAAAGTGGAAAGTTTTATAAATGACTTAAAAGGAACAGTTTTCATTTTAGGTGATTTAAACAATAGTGCTTCCTAGAACTTAACTTTTCAAAATGCGAAATTTGTCTTCCCCAAACGACTGACAGACAGACTATCATAGCAAAATTTAACACTGTACCACCAAATATCAAAATTACGGAAAGAAACTCTCTTCACCTCCTGGGGTCCCCAATTTTTGATGAATCCTTTCCAACGTTCATTGAGGAGAAAATACAAAATTTCAACGATGTCTCGGAAAGACTTTTCAAAATTAATATTCATTCGGCCTTCACACTTATTCGATACTGCTGCTTTGGACCAAAATTTACTTATAGCCTCCTTTCCTCCCATCTATGGAAGCATCCACAACTTTTAGAAAAAGTAGACCAAATTATTAGAAACACTTTCACATCAATAATTTTAAATGTGACCCTGGATGACCGAGCGTAGCACCAAGCCACAGTTCCCATTCGCCTGGGTGGTCTCGGTGTCTGCAAAATTTCATGTATAAGTTTACCGGCGTTCCACTCCTCGGTCCACAGTACCAATAAATTAACCAAGAAAATTTTATTTTCCTCACTGGCCGATTTTGAGGTACCGTGCCTGACCGATGCGTTGAACGCTTGGAAAATGGCTTGTCCCAATACGGATCTGCCCGACAACCCGTCTTCCCAGAGACGATGGGATATGCTGCTCTGCAGTATTATACGGAATACCCTGTTAAACACGTCACCTAATACTGTTGAGCGGAGTCAGGCTTGTGGCTTCAGGCGCTCCCGTCATCCATCATAGGCACTATGATGGATGACTCATCGTTTCGGCTCGCTACGTGTCTCCGCTTGGGTGTCACTGCGGTGAAACTGTCGAGTCTCGGGCACCATGGTCTGTCCTGCTGCAGGAGCGCAGGTCGCATAGCACGACACGCCATCATCAACGACATTATTCGTCGAGCCCTTGTCACCGCCGGCGTATCAGCGGTGTTAGAACCAAACGGCTTGGTACGTGACGATAGGAAGAAACCAGACGGGATGACGTTGTTGGCTTGGAAGGTGGGTAGGCCTCTGGTGTGGGACGCAACCTGTGTCAACACCCTTGCGCCATCTCATGTTCCTAACACAGCGGGCTGTGCTGGCGCCGCTGCTGCGGCTGCTGAGACTCTCAAGCGGCGCAAATACTGTAACCTTATAGGTAACTACAGCTTTGAGCCGTTTGGGGCTGAAACGCTCGGATCATGGGGCCCGAGTGCGCGTCTCCTTTTTAAGGAAACTTCTCGTCGACTGATCGACACTTCACGTGACCAGAGGGCTGGCTCGTTCTTTAGCCAAAGAATTAGCATTGCCATTCAACGTGGCAATGCTGCCAGTCTTTTGGGCACATTTCCGAATGACAGCGTTGCGGACGAATACTTCGACGCCTGAGTTTTTAATTTTTTAAAATTTATATAGATAGTTATTCTTTTAATTTAGTACCTAGTGTAAACAGTTAGTTATATTAAAAACTGTAATGTTATGCTAAGAATTATTGAAAAGGAATAAAAGTTCCAATATCCCTCAATTGAAAATAAAAGTGCTTCCTTAAATGTTCGCAATTACTATTGTTATTTTCAAACATTTTCTAACATATTGTAGCGTTGTGAGCGTTGTGAGAGCACGTGCGACTCTGACTACTAGCAGCATACGAGGACCGTCCAGCCTACTACGGAGCCTGTGCTAAGCAGGCCTCAACATCTATCAAGTGCTACAAAGGACGGTACCCTTCCTTCTTATTCTAAGTGTGCGAGTGCTCAGATCCAGTGTCAGTGATCTTACCCACGACCTAGCCGTGTACTTTCTACCTATCTAAATTATATCTATAAATCTATCCAGCTGTTTCACTATCTTACAACTATCTACCTAACCGTCAACGGCCTGCGCAGCCTACCCTGCGCAGCCCTAGCCGTTACAAGTGTGTAAGAAATATTGTTGGGAACATACATGGGGGAATGTTGGATGTTGTTTTAGTTCAGGAAAGCGTTATCTCCGTAGGTATAAGAAGTAGGAATCGCACGTAACTTCAGCCGAATCTTCGGATTTCGTGACATTTTTTTTTCCTATCAAAAAAACATGACATCTTTCAATACGTCAAATTCAAATTTAAAAACCGGCCAAGCGCGTGGGCCACGCAAAATTAAGGGTTTCGTAGTTAGGATCAATTTGTCTCAAGAACAAACTTTAACATTGTAGTTCAAAAACATGTTCCGCCGATTTAACGGTTTTCATCCGTAATTCAGTCTCAAAAGTATTACTTGGAGAGTTATAATTTTGTCGTATACTTTCTGGTTCTAGTAAGGCGTATTAAATATTAATATAATAAGTTTTATCGTTGGAAATGAGAAAAGAAAAAACACTCACCCCAGGATAACGAATGCGCTAACCCCACGTACAGCGCTGCCAACGTCAGAAAACACTGTATCATACTCATTCTGCACCCGACAAATAAAGAAAACAACAGACAAAGTTGTTGAAACAAACTAGAAGTAGATGGTGTGTCCACTCCTGGTGATCGCTCGTGGGATTTAAAGTGAATTCTGGATTTCCTTAAACATAAAACGACAAATAAGTTTAATCGGCAATAGGCATACCATTACAAGAGTTGAAAAGAAGCCCTCTTACTGGGTGTTATTTAAATCCTCGGCTACACAATTCGTATTTTCCGCCGTCTTGCCTGCACAATTTTAAATGCACGGCAAGATAGAGCATGTAGCCGGAACGTTAAGGCTTGCACAAGCTACCATCTTGCCGTTCACATGTTCTGTCTTATCTGTGCAGTTTGTTTTATAAAAGAATGAATGCAGGCAAGACAGAGCGTGTAGCCGGGACTTAAGCGGAGCTTGTGGAGGAGATAGATCGATGAACAAATCATTTTTGGAGGGGAAAACTGTATTTTATTAGAACTATATAGGTAATGAAAATGAAGATTTGGTCGTCTCCCCCCGCAATGTGACGTGCACGTCACGTTTACGCCACGCTACCGCCCGTTAAGCCACTGTCTCGTTACGTCAGCTGTGTGCCGGCCGAGCTTTATATAGGTATATTATAAATGAATAAAAATTTAATTTATTTAAGAACATAAAGGTTTTGTAGTATATGAGGGACTTACAAAGTATGTGTAATTGTTTGGTGAATTGCTGCTCTCCTAGCTAGATCACCAAGTAATCTGTATTTAAGAGAGACTATTTCGACTCCCAATTTGAGTGTCACAAAAATCATGTTTTAATGCTGATCCTTTCAACTGTCATTAACGAGTCACAATAGAATTTTAATTGTTATCCACCTCAATGAGGCATCGTGATAGACAATGAGTTATATTAAAATGGCTGTGGTTATAAAAAAGAAGTAGCAGCTGGTTTAATGCAGATACTTATTCAATCTCAGAATCCTATCTCTAAGCAATGTTGAAAATAATTTACTTGGTTACTAGAGATACCAAATTAAAGTGGTAAAACATATAGCAATAAATCAACACCATGCCATACAACACTTCTTTTTTTTTTTTTGGGTGGGAAATTATCAAATAACTTCTCCCGCTATGGGCGGAGCGGGAGGGCGTGTCAGACTCTTACTGACTAAAACCCACCCGTGTACCTTCGGTTGCCCTGTTGCCGGGGGCCACGATTTCCCTATCGGTTTTCTTCGAACCCCCGGCAGGCATTGGCCCTAGCGGATCCCGTCAATTCTGCTGACATCTCTTTGAGGCGCGCGTGGAACACAACGCGCCGTCGACCCGGGCTTGGTCCTTATCGGACGGCGAGCTACCCATTGCTCACCGTCCGCAAGCCCGCGCCTACGGTGGCCGGAAATCGGCTCGCGATTCCCGCCCCGGGCGTCTCCTCCTATTGCGGCGGTTAGGGGCGTGAGGGCGCGAAATTTGCCTCTCCCTTACGCGTTCCGCCTCCTCCTTCGCGAGCATTACCGCTTCGCAGAAGGAGCTGACGGCCTGCCATTTCCTCTCGCTCCGTACCATGGCCTGAACCAGGGCCGGACGCGAGAGATCACCACCGCCGATCGCCTCTACGAGGACACGGCGTTGCTCCGCCCAAGCCGGGCAGACTTCCACCGTATGCTCCACCGTGTCCTCAGGCCGATCCACACAGTGGTGACACCCGGGTGTTTCCTCCCGCCTTATCCTGAACAGGAACCTCCCGAAGCAGCCGTGTCCGGTGAGGACCTGCGTCAGGCGAAAGGTGAGGACGCCGTGGCGTCTCTCAAGCCACTCCTCAAAGAGGGGTCTTATCGCCGAAATTGTGGCGTATCCAGCACGGGGTTGCGACAATCGCACTCTCCATGACGCCATGAGATCCCGCCGGAGATCTGTCCGCTGTGCCGCGATTTCCTGCGGCATCGGAGCTAAGCCCCATGCCATACAACACTTGACATATACAATACACAAAAAAAAACCCAAAATATTATTTTCATTTCACGCAAACCGATTACGTTTAAATATTGCACGTTAAAAGAAAGATTTTCCTTTCAAATTTATGCGCAGGTGTTGCCATGTCTCAGAAAGCGCGCGTGCAGCCCAAAAACGTGCCTTTAAATTAAAAAATCGGTTGAAATAAGTTACACACGGAGATTATATAATTCATTATGATCTTTGTGATACAATGGGTTGCGGAATTTGAGGTCCTAGTGGAATTTGCTAAACTGTGTGTTTCGGCGCTGGTTGTAAAAAAGTTTATTCGATGGGCGAGACTGGCGCTGATGCTCGGCGTCAGTTAATGGTATACTTCAAACTGAAAACTCTTTATAAGTGGTATGTATAACTTGGACATAGGTACAATGAGCCAAACTTCCGCAAGCTCACCTTAAGTGTAATAATCGCATAGTAAGGCTCACTACTCGATCGCCCGATGCATGCGTTTTGACCAATAAGATGCACGAAGCGTATTTTAGTCGTATTCGTATTATAATGATGTACAGAAGTATGACACTAATACTAGGCGCGGACTATGCTTACTTGTTTGTGAGATGATATTTGAATGGGCACGGCCAGCGTGAGCTCTTTATGAATATGTCGGTGGTATATTGTCTTTATGTGTTTCGTTGTTATCAGCGATATTTTAACTACTGTGGGCATAGTGTGGGTAGTGTTGGTTAATGCGCAATAGAAAAACAGTTTGCAGTTCAGATCACATTATAATTTACTATCAAATTAATCACACTAGCTAAATTATACACACATTGGAGGCGACGGCGTTTATTAAAATCACAAATTACAACTAACACAATAACTGAGCACCAGGAATCGAGAACAGTTCCATGACGTCTTCACTTCGATGGGATCATTGGCTGAATGCCCTCCTCGCCGTGGCCTTAAAACATCACGACTCTGTAGAAGTGCGCTTGGTGTGGGTAGATCACTTGATGACGCCAGTAGCTTGCGATTCGTTTCGTGTCCGTACTAATGACCGGATCCGACAAATATATGATTATTACAAGAAGTAATTTCGTACTCATATCTTCTGCTTGGTTTAGAAAATGTATTACATGAAATTAGGATCAACTTTCCACAAAAATATTGTGGAATAAAGAATATGAAAACAATAATTTATATAATATTCTATCCACTTTAATATTTTCTTCTCTCCGATACATGGCTATGCTCTGTCGGGTCTATAAATTAAGATATTTACACTTTCACTGTCTCCCCAATTTTCACGATGTCCTATGCCATGCTACCATACAAATTGCAGTGAACGCGCTAGGCGCGTTGACCGCCTCTGCGTGAAGGTAAAAAATGTTTATATTGGTTTCTTTTTTGTGTTTTATGCAGCAATTGAAAAGTCAACAACTTCATTTCAATGTCCATGTCAATAATCAAAATTTGAAAAAAGAAGCAAGTTACATAAGTAAATTTGTGAGAAATTGACAACAGTTGGTACTTTTTCTTTTTTTGCTCCGTTTTGATTGAAATAGCACAATTACAGTACCTACCTAGCGTTTGAACCAATATTTGGCGCAGTTCATACATAGTTATCAGAGTTTTTTGTTTATTGCTAACGCAACTTTTGCAATTGTAATAAAAATAAGTTCACTGTCTGATTACTATTGTTATTTAGTGGGAATGTAGTAAAATCCGGTTAAACAATAGGATAGCTTAACAGAAGGGCCATAAAAAACGTTCGCAAATTTTTTGTTACACACCCTGTACTCACACTAATGCATATTGTCTCTAATTGGGCGAAACCAGGAAGGGTTGTGGTAGCTGCGCTGCCGCAGAAATATTTTCTTAACTGAGTATGCGTGAAGTTGGCTGACTGTACATACTGGTTTTATTTTTTCTTTTTTTTATGTCCACCTATTTCTCCGTCATTTGTGGACCGATTTTGAAAATTATTTTTTTGTTTGAATGGGTATGCTCTCAAATTGGTCCCATATAAATTTTATTAACTTTGCTTGGGTAGTTTTTGAGTTAGCTACAAAATACGTATTTTTTTCCACTTAGTATGTAGATGATAATGATAAGTTCCTGTCACTGGCAGCAGGTAGTGGTATTTGTGTGTGGGGTAGGTACCACAACTAAAAAGTGAAAAAAAAAAAACAACTGACTTCAAAAAAAAACACAACCACGTGAAAAGTAACTTTAATTTCGGAAGTCGGTGGCAAAAAACGAAAATACTAAACCCAAGACACCGACTTCCGAAATTAAAGTTTTTTTTTTTTAACAAGGTTTAGTTGCAAAGGTAGTCCGCGAATTTAATTTTTTATTTTGTCTATAAATTAATAAATACATACCTAACTTAATGCGTTCACTTTAAAACCACGAGTAGTATATTACGTGGGCTAAGACATGTGACACACGTTGTCGACGCTATACGAACGCGCACGTACAGGACCCGCGGCGGGCATAACTGCCGCTGCATTTAGTCCTGTTTCGCTTTATGATGAGCGGAGCGATTTTGTTTCAAAATAATAATAAAGGCGCAGCGCAGGCAGACTAATGACGTGATGAGGAAATCCACTGGATGCGAGAAGCACATGACCAGTCAGCATGGCGACGTTTGACGGAAGCCTAAGTCCAGCAGTGGATAAAGTAGATTGTTTGCCAAGGGAGCAAACAACTATTTTAAAAGCGAGAGTGTTTCTTTGAATCCAGAGCGGAGAGAATGATTCTAAAGTAGAATCCTGAGCGCAGCGAGGGATTCAAAGTAAGTCACTCGAGCTTAAAATTGTGTTGACCCCGAGGAGGTTACTCTACTTTTTATCATGAGAAAATAATTTGGCTCGCGCGCAGTTTACTTTATCATACAGCCTGTTACTTATGCACACAATTTTCGTAATCGATTTCTTTGGTGATTGGAGCTTTTACTAACACTATCCATACTTTAAATTCAAATCACTATTAGTCCCTAGGGATTCAAAAGCTATTTTAGTCCCTATTTACGAAAAATAAACTGGCTCTTTTTGAATAGATGTGATAAAAGTAATATCAATGGCGCATTAAAAACACCATTGTTTTTCGTAAACTGCAGTATTGCTCTGATTTCAGCAGTTGATCCGTTTAGATTGTAAGTCGACCCCATACATTTTGGGAAAATTCCGCATCACGTAAATCCGAAAATCATAAATGCCTGAATATCACGACAGACAGTTTCACTATCCACTTGCGAACTTATCTAATTTTAACTTCCTCTCATTGGGAGTGATCTTTTCTTCAGAAACATTATCAACTTACCTCTCAGTATTTTATTAGTACGAAATAATAATTGCCGTCTCTTTTCACTCTCCGCTACTCTCAACACTGTAGCCTTTCCCAAAACACGTGATCACGTACCAAACAGGGAGCGTTACAAAGTCAAATCATTTATTTCAAATAGGTCCATGTATGGCAGTTTCGAACATCTAAATTGACAAGATAATAAAATTGATTCTAGTCGCTCCTTCCAAAAGGTAATTTTCGTATGGAGAAGAATGGGCAAGAAACTCCACCGTTACTCTTTTAAAATGTTGTGTAAGACCCACTCTTTCGGAGGCTCTACTGAGGTCATCGAGCATTGTACTGAGGTCCTCCATGGTCTCAGCCGTGATAATTATGTCGTTGGCAAACTGAAGGTTAGTGATATACTCACCATTGATGTTGATGCCTAGCCCTTTCCAATCCAGAACCTTGAAGTCATCCTCCAGTGCAGCGGTGAATAGTTTCGGAGAGATAACGTCTCCCTGTCTCACACCTCGCTGTAGAAGGATAAGTTTCGAGGTCTGGTCCTGGAGTAAAACTGACATATTGGCGTTTTTGTACAGACACTTTAGCACCTCGATGTACCGATAGTCGATCTGGCACCGTTGAAGAGACTGCAGCACAGCCCAAGTCTCGATCGATTCGAAGGCTTTCGTAGTCCACAAACACTGAGCAGAGAGGCAGATTATACTCTTCGGTCTTCTGTATAACCTGCCGCAGCGTATGTATGTGGTCTACGGTGCTAAAGCCTTTACGGAATCCGGCTTGTTCGGGAGGCTGGAAGTCGTCAAACCTGCGCGCGAGACGGTTCATGATAACTCTTGAAAACAACTTGTAGACATAGCTCAGAAGTGTGATGGGCCTATAGTTCTTAAGCAGGGCATTGTCGCCCTTTTTAAAGAAGAGTACCACCACACCTCTGTTCCATGCCTGTGGCGTTTAACCCTCGAGTATGACGGAATCGTAAAGCTTCTGGAGGGCCTTAAGAACGGGTTTTCCACCGGCCTTCAGGAGTTCGGCCATAATTCCGTCATCACCCGGTGTCTTGTTGTTTTTAAGCTGCTTCAGAGCCATCCTAATCTCGTACAAGCTGACGTCCGGGATGTCTTCGGTATAGTGTCGGGTCAATCTAGCTCTTGGGTCGTTTGCTAGATTCGTAAAGGGGTTACTGGTTGACGTGTATAACTATCCATAGAAACTCTCGATCTCGCTCAACAGCTCAGGTTTGGCGGATACGAAGCTGGCTCTGTTCAATAGACAGATTTCTTGTAAAAACCTTGGAGCCCTTTTTCCGTTCTATTGCGTCTTTAATACGGTTTGTGTTATAGTGACGAAGGTCGCTTTTCGAGGACTTAGACTCTATCTGTCTATTGAGCCGCCGGTATTCGAGAGCATCGTCTGAAGACTGCAGGATCATCTCGCGCCTCTCCTCCATGAGCTGTAAAGTAGCATCAGAGAGTTTCTTGTTTCGATTTGTACGACGGGTCTTGAAAAACTTGGACCCGACCGTATGGACAGTTTCCACGAACCCATCGTTATAATCGTCCATGGAGCTCGCTAGGCACTCGAAACGATTCTGAAGTTCGAGCTGAAAGCTCTCGGGGTTTTGGACCTGGATCTGTGCTGGGCGGAGCGTAGACTTCATCAGTCGAGATCTTTCCAGCAGAGATTTTTTTTTTTTTTTTTTTTTTTTTTTTTTTTTTTTTTTTTTTTTTTTTAAAAAACGTTGCCCCACACTAGGAATTTCTCCTGTATCGTGGGTGCGATTACAAACATATAAACTCACATACACAAACAGCCAGACCCGGAACAACTACTGGTAGGTCATACAAATATTTGTTCCGTTCGGGAATCGAACCCGCGACACGCAGCGCAGCAGTCAGCCGCTTAACCACTGCGCCAACCGTGCCGTCACTGAATACTTGCTTCTTCGTCGACATAATGAAGTCAATCTCATTTTTTATTGCACCATCAGGGCTCTAACAGGTCCATTTTCTATGCTCACGTTTTCGAAGAAGGAATTCATCATAAAGAGGCCTTCCTTCTCCATAAAACTGGCCAGTAGGTGACCCCGGTGGTTCCGACATCCAACTCCAAATTGCCCCACTCGCAGCTCATCATCGTTTCGTTTGCCCAGTTTCGCGTTGAAGTCCCCCATGACAAGGGTAAAATGAGTTTTAGAGCTATGCATGGCTCTGGAAATATCCTCATACATGGTCTCCACCTCATCGTCGGGGTGTAACGAGGTCGGGGCGTAAACCTGTACTAATTTCAGCGAATATCTTGCGGATATTCTGAGTATAAGGTACGCCACCCTGGTCGACACATTCTCGATTTTCACCACGTTGCTCACAAGGGACTTATGGACGATAAACCCGACACAACCTTGGGACTGCTGGTCGCCCTCCCGGAAATAGAACAAGTTCCCGGATTTGAGGATTATTGAGACCTCCCCCTTTCTTCGGACTTCAGATAACCCTACTATACCCCATCGTAACCTGCTCAATTCTTCCTCGAGTTCGATAATCTTTTCGTCGGTCCGGAATGTACGTGTGTTGTATGTAGCCAGGTCCAGTTTCCGGTGGTTATGGTAGCCGGATCTCTTCCGGGGATTCTTCGTACCCCTTGACTAACTGTGGCCTTGACCGCTACCGTAACCAAGGGCCGGTGGGCCGCCGGGCACTAGGGGCCATTTCTTTCTGGTGCTTCGTTTTTTTGTGGGTGTATGCTATAATCGTCACGCTTGGCAGGCGGGTTGGCGATTGCAGTATGGTGTTAAAAATGCATAGAGAACGCTGCTGCCCATTCTCTAGTAAGTCCCTTAGTCGCCTTTTACAACACTCATGGGGAAGAAATAGGGTAGTGCTATTCTTTAAGTCCGGCACCACACGGACTAGTCCGGTCCTTAGTCTATACTGGTGTTAAATATATAAGCTAAATAGGGCGCAATGGTTTCGATAATAGATCTATAGACTTTTACAGACATTCCCCAGAGATCTTCTGTTGATTTAATTTTAAGATCTTTGAAAGCTTTTATAACAGCCTGGGGGTTTGTATGTTGAAACCTAAACTCCAAAGGGCATGCCTTCACATTCTGTCTAAGTAAGGCAGCAGAAAGCGCGGGTGAGGAATTTTAAATTTTTTGAGCTATTTCTATATCTGAGGTAATGGGGCCATGTCAATCAATCAATATGCCTAGCCTTTTCCCAACTATGTTGGGGTCGGCTTCCAGTCTGACCGGATGCAGCTGAATACCAGTATTTTACATGGAGCGACTGCCTATCTGACCTCCACAACCCAGTAACTGGGTAATACGGTACCCCTTAGTAAGGCTAGTTGTCAGACTTTCGGGTTTCTGACGACCCGTAACGACTGTCAAAGATCCACGAATGACAGCCGGGACCAACGGCTTAACGTGCTTTCCAAGGCACGGAGGAGTCTCGGTATGTAGAAATGGTCACCCATCCATGGACCAACCCCGGCAAGTGTAGCTTAACCCGACAGATCGACCCGAGCGGCTGTTAGTACTTAGCCACGAGCTTAATGGGGCCATGTGCAGTCTCTAAATTAAATTCATTATTTCGCTGTCTTTTCCTACCTGTTTCATTATTTTATTATTTGCCCGGTAGTTTTTATTTTATCATCAGCTGATTTTATTTTATTGCTTACACTTTTAAAAGTTTTTGATTATTTTGCAACATGCTTATGAAAGCTTGTATTATTCATATGTTGCTTTAGGCCAACAAACAAATCTTGCGTAAGATAGCACCCTGTACCGCACGTAAACACTGCTCACTCACTGTGCAAACGGAACTTAACCAACTGGTCCTTTCTCACTGAATTACTTTTGTTAGGAGACAAAGATTGAAGATGTCCTGCAGGATAATTGCGTAACATCCTGTCATTTTAATAGTTCAATAACATTCACTGCGTTACTGAGCAGACGAATGTTGCAAACACATGAAGCAATGGATTAGCAATTTCCTTCAAAATATTTTGAATTGTGATTCTGTGATACTGTTATTGAAAGAGGCAAGTTACAAATTATTTGTATGACCAATCCTGCAGTACACATTGCTCCTATGTCATTCAATGGTCCTAACATACTGAGTTCCTCAGAGACGGTGAGAAAAATAAACTCAGTCAAGTAAGTCGTTGTGCGAATAGTACTTAACTTTTAGAACATCAAAAGTGTCCATTGAAACTGTTCCTTTTTAAACAAGTTAAGCTATCATCATCTGCCTAGCCTTTTCCCAACTATGTTGGGGTCGGCTTCCAGTCTAACCGGATGCAGCTGGATACCAGTATTTTATATGGAGCGACTGCCTATCTGACCTACACAACCTAGTTAGTACTAGGTAACACGATACCCCTTGGTAAGACTGGTTGTCAGACTTTTTTGGGCTTCTAACTACCCGTAACGACTGTCAAAGATCTACAAATGACAGCCGGGACCAACGGCTTAACGTGCTTTCCGAGGCACGGAGGGGTCTTGGTATGTAAAGATGGTCACCCATCCACAGACCAACCGCGGCAAGCGTAGCTTAACCTGATCGATCGACCCGTGCAGCTGTTGTTACTTAGCCACAAGCACAAGCACAAGTTAAACTATGATCAATGGAATTTTAGACAAAATCATACTGATTGCTAATGTAATTGTTGGTATAATTTATTATTTTTATGACATTCTGTGAAAAGGCACCCCTTAAACTAAGTGGGAATAAAAAAATATTTTTTACAAAGGTATAATATTTATTTTAAAAGAAAAACAGAACAATATCAAGCAAAGGTGAGAAGAGTCCTAAAATTAAGCAATATAATTAAAATTTGGTATGAGAAAAATTAAATTAAGCGCCACTATTTATACGTACTCGATTTTAATTCAATATCTATTACTTTTTTATGATGGGGGATTGTCTGTGAGATGATAAGGATATGGCTTGGAAGGGAGTGGATTCCGAGATGATAGAAGTGCTGCGCTGACCCAAAACTTATTGGAAAAGGTGCAGGAGGATGATGATGACTTACACAATTGTTCATAAACTTGACATTTAGGCTGCGGGCTCTACTTGGTGTGACAACACTGGCAAGGAGCGGTGGCCGAGCGGGGTGATGGAAATGAAACAAAATTGTTCCGTCACCATCGTGCTGTTTGGCCATTGCTTCTTGCCGCTAGTTCCGTGTCCACAGCCTTAGGCCCACTCGCACCACTAATCACAAAATACGTTCAGCGCTGAAACTATTTCAAAAACACAATGACAAAGTCATGGTTCCATTTCTGGCAATTGTTGGAAAATGAGTAACAGAACGATGTTTGAAATAAGTTTAACGCTAAATGTATTTAGTGTAGTGTAGATTGTTGCTGCAAGTCGGCAATAATCAGTTAGGATTAGATTTGTTCTTCTATACGCAGTCGTTGAGATAAAATTTACATCTAATGGCTTCTCATCCAGTGCTTATTCAAAAACTAGCAAAGTTGATCAAACAGCAATTGACGCACACGTTGACTCCGCGCCTTTGTTTAGAGTAGCTTGTGTTACATCTATAAATAAAACGTGAAAAGTGCACAATTAATATAACAAGAAGACTATTAACCACTATAATACAGCAATAAATCTGAGTCGAGAAGTTTGCGCTAAATCAGTATATACGGATGCGTGCAGCACATCATCTTACATACACGAAACTATCAC
Source organism: Agrochola lychnidis (assembly GCA_963680765.1). Lineage (NCBI taxonomy): Eukaryota > Metazoa > Arthropoda > Insecta > Lepidoptera > Noctuidae > Agrochola > Agrochola lychnidis. Next base: position 22,866,994 of record OY796866.1, read on the forward strand.
GCTGATTTGTTCTAAATGATTTGCTTAAAATAGTGCAGCAAAGATGAGGCGACAAAGTGAACATTCGAAGTAACACCTCTAAATCTAATCTAATTTAAAAATCTCCTGGAAATCTTTCCAGGTATATAACTACAAAATTCATGTATACTTAACATTTAAAAATAAGAAAATATACCTGCATTCATGATGCCCCACAACTTTGAAACTACTTTCTGGAAACATTTGTAGGTTGAAACATCGCATCTTTCGCCTTCGTAATATCCTTTGCATTGACATACTGGCTTACTCTCCTCATTCAAAGAACAGATACCGCCGTTCAAACAATACCCTTGGCAATTGTTGACTTGACATCTTTCTCCAGAATAACCAGCATTACATCTGTAACCAAGAAAGTCTACTCAAAAAAAAAACTCACTGACAGACAACGCACAGCCTAAATCGCTGGGTCTCGAAGTATGAAATTTTGCACAAGAATTTCTTATAGAACTTTTAACGAAGCAGTCACTTAACCTCCCCGTAATTAAAAGTGAATAGATACTTTTTTTTTTGGATGGGAAATTATCAAATAACTTTTTCCGCTCTGGGTGGAGCGAGAGGGCTCTTACTGACTAAAACCCACCCGTGTTCCTTCAGTTGCCATGTCGCCGGGGGCCACGATTTCCCTTTCGGCCTTATTCGCAACCCCGGCAGGCATCGGCCCTAGCGGACCCTGTCAATTCTGCTGACATCTCTTTGAGGAGCGCATGGAACACAACGCGCCGTTGACCCGGGCCTGGTCCTTATCGGGCGGCGAACTACCCATTGCTGACCGTCCGCAAGCCCGCGCCTACGGTGGCCGAAAATCGGTTCTCGATTCCTGACGCCCTGGGCGTCTCCTTCTGCGGCGGTTAGGGGCGTGCTCCACCGTGTCCTCCGGGCGATCCACACAGAAAGTGAATAGGTACTAAGGAACCCCCCTACCTGACCTGTTTTAATGACCTTGAATTTTGTTCGACATTATCATTATCATATGACATGAAACTTAACCATTTGACATCTATTTGGAAATTGTTTTTTTTTTTCTTTTGATATGCTATGCCTATTTATACTTTTTATAACTGACGTGAAAGTTGACATAATTTCACCAATTTGTTAATTTTTAAAACTTAAACAATTATATTTGTACGCCTCTGGGCAAAACATGGAGGATCTACCTATTTATAACAACTCACACTATGTGTAACTTGACCTATCTTCACAAATAAAGATTTCTGATTCTGATTCCGGAAGGATTTAAAAAAAGGGATGATATCTATATACACCGTGACATTTTAGTCGTTTTACAAAGGGCCATTCAATGTACCCGGCATAATACCTCTAGTAGCAATTAAAAAATTGCAACATTTTTTTTTATGATTTTGTTGTAGTCATTGGATATGTCGCAGAGATATTGTCAAACCAGTGATATTATAATTGCACGATACTTTGTCAACCGCCTCCATTTCTCACAATTTAACCGACTTTTTTAGTGTTATTGTAATTTCACGGGAACGATGTAGTGATTTTATAATAACCCTAGGTATATTATGAGTCAAGTTTGTAGTGGGGTCTTCGTGCGTTTTGATTAGTCAACTCTTCTTCATCCGCCTCTATGATCTGCATAATAACGTGTAGAAGTTTATTCATTTATGATATAAGTAAGACATGACATTTGAAACGGACCAACCATTGACCGTCTCACAATTTAACGGGTTTGCACATACAGTGAAATTGTCAAAATTTTACTACCTTGCAATATCACTGCATGGGTCCAGTGTATGATAAGAAGAAAATATCATATGTCACTGAAATGAGCCCGTTAAATTGTGAGAAATGGAGTCGGTTGACAAAGTTTCGTGGAATAGGGTAGTTTCCTAGGTAAAAAAAATAAAATTCTATTTAGTCCATCTTTCAGATAATAAAAAAATATTAGACACGTATTTTTTGCTTTATCATATTAATAAAAAATAACTTAGAAAACACGCATTAAAGTTGGGGAGTGGGGGCCCGCTACGTCACAACGTCGTATAAAATCTAGCACGGCGTGACGTCATGCCACATTTTAATTTTGATTACGTCAAAAAATAAAAAATACGTGTCCAATATTTTTTTATTTTCTGAAAGACGGACTAAAAAATAAAAATTTGGACACAAGCCTATTATAATTTCGCTAGTGAAATTGTAATATCACTGATTTGACAATATCCCTGCGACAGATACATGAAGTGGGCTGCTTTTGTAAGACGACTAAAACGTCACGGTGTATGTATATATGAGATGAATCTGTATATGAAACTGATTTATGTAAAAACGAATATTAATCTATATTCTAAATAAATCATAAATACTAGAAAAAAAGCTTTACTTATTGTGCTGAGGACTAGGTTTCAATAAAATTGTAATTCATCGTTTTTACAAACTCCCAAGCCATTTTAAAGAAATGGGCCTCAATACATTTAAATCATATATTAAACAGAAATTATGTCAAAAAGGTTTCTATAAAGTTAACGATTACTTAAACGATAAAAAGGCTTGGAACTAATTAGGCTACTTCAATGTAAGCAACAAAAAAGTGTTTAGAATGAACGACTTTTATTTTTATTTTTTTCAAAATCTGTATTACTCTAGTATGACTATATAATACTATACGAGTTCATATAATTGTTTAGTTTATTTTATTTGACTGTATAAGTCAATTTATTTTCATTTCATTTTCATTTATTTTTGACATAATCTATTCATTACAATCTGTTTTTATGAGTTGTATTGCAATACATGGTTAGCTAGCGACCTCGAAAATTGATCATATTATTCTTGCCTGAGCAGGATATTATTCTTTTTATATTTTGATGTTCAAAATTGCTTTTTATGTGCCTTACTGAAATAAATGACTAGACATTGAGTTTATGAAAATTCGTAAATTTTGCCGATGGGACATCCTATCGGGCACTTGGCATGTTCAATATAAAAAAACCGGTCGAGAGCGAGTCGGACTCACGCACCGAGTGTTCCATACCTACCCATTATACCGTCATAATAAAATTGGTATCATTTTTATTGGTAAATAGATATGGGCAAATTTAGATTTTCGCGAAGACTTGTAAGTATGTACCAAAATTTTCGGTATTTTCACAGATGGACAAGAGAGTGATCTTATAAGGGATCAGTATTTTACCTTTTGAGGTATGGAACCCAAAAAAATTAGAATATAAACAAATTTAACTAGGAAATAAATGAGTTATAAAAAGATCTACCTGCATGTAGGTTGTTCCTCAGCACTGACGATACAATCCCCTTGGAAACAATAGTTCTGACAGACTGAAACATCGCATCTCTCACCGGTATAACCATATATACATTCACATTGAGACTTCCCACTAACTTTCGTACCGTAGACACAAAACAGGCTTACATCTGAAGAAATATTCAAGGAGACGTTATCGTCGGTCACTGAGTTATTTGGTAGCAGTCTCTTTAGTCCTTCGCAGTCCTGAATTCCCCGAATTTTATCGTGAATTTTATAGTTGGTAGCTATCGCTATTTCGGAATGCAATGTTCCAATTGAAATTTCTTTAGGTGTTGCATGTATCGATGGATTCTTTGACAATTGATTAATGGTCTGAAACCTTGGCCCCCAGTAGATAGAATCTTTTGATACTGCCAGTGTAATTGAATGGTATAGTATTCCTGTTTCGCTATATAATATTTTTTTGTTTTTTCCATTTAAATCTGCACTTTCAATAAAAAATTGTGTTTCATCAGACGGACCTCTAGTTGGCTGTGTACTACCAATCCAGTACAGTTTCTGTGTTTGTTGGTCTAAGACCAAGTGGGATGGCATTTGAAGGTTATCTATTAAAACTTCTCTATCAGAGCCATCAAATCGGGCTCTCTCTATTGTAAACGGTATTTGATTTTCTGCCACGTTTGTGTTCGTCCAGTAAATATACCTGTAATTTGTAAATCATGATCAATTTTACGTACGTAAAGTTCAAAATGTGCTTTCACTCCTCTTGCTCAAAAAAGCCATCATTTTAGAGCGGGGAAAAATAGCATTTTTTGCTCTAGGGGAAAAAGTAATTTCTTTTTAATTTTTGTCTGTTCCAACGAGCCTTGAAAAACGAAAAAGTCTTTATTCTTATGTAGGATAATCATGATTATGGACTCGACTTATTACTGGTTCACAAAAAAAAGAACATTTTATTTTGAAAATGGAACTAAATGCGGCTATCTCTTCGGTAGAATGCGTGCATTGCGTTGCGGCTACAGAAGAAATAAAAAAAACATTGGCGCGAAATTTTAAGAGTTTTTCTCTAATTACGAATTGAATTGGTGACCGTTATATAATTTACAACAGCGAAAATGCCATAATCTAGTGAGAACATCTTCACAGAGGACTGAAATTAAGTTGCCGGAAAAAAAACATCTCGTTAAATATCTAGAATTGTACATTTAAATAAAATAAACTAATATTGTATTGGATTATTTTATTTTTTCGCAATCGTTGTGAAAAGTAGAGTGTAACACACGGCGCTAAAACCCATTATAACTCGATTTCTATTTACTCCCTAGCTAAAGCTCGGGAGTAAAACTACCTCGTTACAATGGGTTATTTTAGCCCCTCGTATAACAATCTACTATTTATTAATTTACAAAACTATCACAAGTAACATACCCTGTACAGCTATCCACAGCAAGAGAAGATAGTAATATAGACTTCCTATCAGTATCAGGTATGTGGATTAATAGGTTTCAGTATCCATTGTTCTCAAATCCAGGTTTTAAGGAAAACGAGTATATTTTATTTGAATACATGTCACTCCAGAAGAGTAATTCTTCGACGGGATCGAAGGCTATTGCCAAGATTCTTTTCTCGGCTCCTTCGTGACTGTTCAGTACTAAAGATTCGATTTTCTGGGTTATGTCATAACTAAAGATAGCATTCCTCGTATTGTAGAACATCCTGTTGCCTACTGCGTCGTAAGTAATTACCTCGATATCACCCGTCGTAATATTTTCTGAGTGTGTGTATCTTCCGTTGAAATAGAATTCTAGTTTTCTATCTGAGGCTATAACGAAGTCTGAAACATGAAATAAATTATTTTCCAAGCTAATAGCTAAATTGTGCTTAGTTCTGCCAAAATTAACCATCCTACAATCTCTCGATAATTCAGTGAATAACTTCATAAAAGTTTTAATCCAACATTCGGCATTCCAAATATGGTATACCCAGCAAAAACAGTCCAATAAACATTTAAAATATTAAATATTCGAAGTTATTTCGGTAAATGAGAGAAATTCTGATGTAGGTTGGCTCTACAATTTGCCATCTATGTTTCTGACCCATTTGTTTACAAAATTGTTTTAGAACAGAGTATGATTCTTACAATAATTCTAGAGCGCGCGTAATGTTCAATTTTTATTTTATTTGCGGTAAACATGACGCATACAAAAATCAAAAACACGAAAATAACTATTTGAGGGAAAGTCAAAGTCAAATCATTTATTTCAAATAGGCCCTTGTATGGCACTTTTGAACGTCAAAAATTACAAAATAATAAAATTGATTCTAGTCGCCCCTTCCAAAAGGTAGTTTTCGTATGGAGAAGAATGGGCAAGAAACTCCACCGTTACTCTTTTAAAATGTTTTACAATTGTTTGTATTATTTTGTACGTACATTTGTTAAATAATTATTATATGTGAAGACGATGCACCTAGAATAAAATTACCATACCGCAATAGGTAAAAACAATTAAAAATGAAGCAACGATAGATAATTTAATATGTGATAGATACATGGTGCTCACATATTTACAAACATTGTAAAAGTAGACGATTTTCCTAAAATTTTACAATTAATAAGTAAGAGAAAATAATAAGCATCACATCCACGCAAAACGGCCATCGCTCAGCATAAATGATGAAATAAAATTAAATGGTTTTATTTTCTTTAAATAGGTTTATACAAACACTTTAACACGTCAATAATATTTTGTTAAACTAGATGAGGTCGACATTACCTATCTGACAACTCTGAGAAAAAAGGCCGAAACAAACTCAGAGGTCACAGTCTCTTTTAAAGTCTTGACTTAATCTTGGTCAGATCATGTAAAAACCATTTAGTCTGTTTTTTTCTTTTTTGTTTGGGAAATTATCAAATAACTTCTCCCGCTCTAAATGGAGCGGGAAGGCATGTCAGACTCTTGCTGACAAAAATCCACCCGTGTTCCTTCAGTTGCCATGTTGCCAGGGGCCACGGTATCCCTTTTGGACTTTCCCGCGACTCCGGCAGAACTAGTCTGTGTCTGAAATGGTTTTTTGAGAAAAGAACCACACAGATTGAGTGGACCTGTTGTAACGGCTAGGGCTGCGCAGGGTAGGCTGCGCAGGCCGTTAACGGTTTAGGTAGTAGTTAGTAAAACAGCTAGACAAGTTAAATACATATATTTTTAACACTAGTATGTAGAAGGTACACGGCTAGGTCGCGGTAAGGTCACACTGATTTGATCCGAGCACTAACACAGTAAAATGGGAAGGGTACCGTCCTTGGTAGCACGTGGTAGATTCGGGGGGCCTGCTCAGCACAGGCTCCGTAGCAGGCCGGACGGCCCTGGCACGAGGTAGTACGTAGTCAGTAGCCGTGGAGGTCGCCTGACAGCTCAGGCTCCCAGCGGTAGGCTGCAGGCAGGCAGGCCGGACGTCGGACCTCAGTAGCATGCAGTTAGCCACGCATGCGAGCAACGTGCAGAATTAGGTAAGAGGTGTCCAACCCGTACAAAGAGCCCCTAGGTCGGGGCACAAGTAATCCTGATAATCAAGGAATACCTTCCTTTATGTAAGCCAGCGGAAGTCGAAAATGGTAGAGCGTCCTTAGGAAATTAGTGTTGTGCCACGTTTCTAGTGATGTGTGGTTAGTAACTTACTAATTGTGATTAATTACGGTTGAGACCTCACACAACGCTACAGTACCCCGGCTGCAGAGAGAGGATTTTACCTATACAAAATCCGCTAGAACTACCACTCCCCACTTGCTGTCTAATCCTTAGCACAAGTCTGTATCCAGTCCAGTAACAGCAAAGACTGGAACCATACTCAGCAGCCATGAGTGAACTATTTAGTCATAGGTCACTCAAGATTTACAGACAGCAAGCAAAGAAATACACAAGTGTAAGAGCAAGTGTATCTCAGTCAGTAGTGTTCTATTAGCAGGTAGTACCAGTGTGTAGTAGTATTCCTACATGTGAGTAGACATGAGGTGTAGTAGATATTTAACTGGCTATAGGTAAGTATAGGTAAGTGAGTTCAGTGTGTACTTGTAGGTGTAGTTGGTAGATATGTATACACATGTAGTTAGAATGCCAAAGTCATTATTGAATTATTTTAGTATGTACTTTGGGCATTTAGGTAACAGATAGACAACACAAAAGCTAAGGGTAGTTATAATAGTGACCTGCTATGCAATAAAAAATAGACATCCCTTGGGATCAACAGCATTCCCTAAAATAGCGCCAGCACAGCATATGTTAAGGATAGTTAGTTATAATTTATTTTAAGTTTTAGATAATTGTTTTAGTTATATTTTTTTTATTTTATTATTAGGTAGAATTAATAGTCATTAGAATTCCCATAATATCATTAGTTAATATCACAGATAATAGTTTAGTAGTTATGCTAGCAAGTAACAGATCAGATTTCAGTAATAAGTAGATTACTGTTGTAGTTTTAACCCAAGTCCTAATAGTATAATGCACCCAACCCACAAGACTAGAAATTAGGGTCTAGACCATAGTATATAGGTAGGTATATACAGTAGTGGTTGTATATAGGTGGTTTTTTTTTAGTACATAATTCCCTAAACTGCATAGAAATACCAACAATTACATAAATAGACAGTTTACATAAATAGATAGTGTTGGTTTAGACTTATTTAGGGAGTAACCATTCGCTCCGTAGAATGTACATAAGTAAATAGGTAGATAGTTTACATAAATAGATAGTGTTGGTTTTGACTTATTTAAGGAGTAACCATTCGCTCCATAGAATATACATAAGTAAATAGGTAGATAGTTTGCATAAATAGATAGTGTTGGTTTAGACTTATTTAGGGAGTAACCATTCGCTCCGTAGAATGTACATAAGAAATAGGTAGATAGTTTACATAAATAGATAGTGTTGGTTTAGACTTATTTAAGGAGTAACCATTCGCTCCATAGAATATACATAAGTAAATAGGTAGATAGTTTTGGTTTAGGCTTGTTTAGGCAGTAACCGTCCGCTGCTTAGAATATACATTATGTAAATAGATTGATATTTTGGTTTAGGCTTATTTAGGCAGTAACCATCCGCTGCTGCAAAGGCTTCTTTATAGAGTTGCACCGCTCTTTAGAGGAGAAAAGAGAGATAGTATATTATAAATAGAGGTGGTTGCTTAGGTTACCAATGGTGTAGGGCCAATGATAAAGCAAAACCACTGATCAATGGGGTAGACCATCAGATCATTATAGAAGGTAGGTGATGAATGGGGTAGTTCCATCATCAATTTGAACTATAGCTGTAGGGGCCGATAGTTATAGAAGGTAGGTGATGAATGGGGTAGGGCCATCATCAGTTTTAACTATGGCTGTAGGACCGATAGTTATAGAAGAAGGTGATGAATGGGGTAGGGCCATCATCAGTTGTAACTATGGCTGTAGGACCAATAGTTATAGGAGGTAGGAGTATAAGATGCATGGGGTGGGGCCATCATCCTATAAAACTGTTTGGATTTACCAAATAGTGGAAGAGTAGATATTATGATAATTGTTGGTTTTATGTAGACACAGTAGGCAGTTGTAGTATTGTAGGTAGTTATAGTACAGTAGGTAGTTATAGTATAGTATAATGGGTGAGTCCGTGTGGTGCCGGACTTAAAGAATAGCACTACCCTATTTTTTCCCATGGGTGTCGTAAAAGGCGACTAAGGGACTTACTAGAGAATGGGCAGCAGCGTTCTCTGTGCATTTTTAACACCATACTGCGATCGCCAACCCGCCTGCCAAGCGTGGCGATTATGGCATACCCCCCCCAAAATGAAAAGCACCCGAAAGAAACGGCCCCTAGTGCCCGGCGGCCCACCGGCCCTTGGCTACGGTAGCGGTCAAGGCCACGGTGAGGCAAGGGGTGCGAAGAATCCCCGGAAGAGATCCGGCTACCATAACCACCGGAAACTGGACCTGGCAACATACAACACGCGTACACTCCGGACCGACGAAAAGATCATCGAACTCGAGGAAGAATTGAGCAAGTTACGATGGGGTATAGTAGGGTTATCTGAAGTCCGAAGAGAGGGCGAGGACTCGATAATCCTCAAATCCGGGAACTTGCTCTATTTCCGGAAGGGCGACCAGCAGTCCCAAGGTGGTGTCGGGTTTATCGTCCATAAGTCCCTTGTGAGCAACGTGGTGAAGATCGAGAGTGTGTCGACCAGGGTGGCGTACCTTATACTCAGAATATCCGCAAGATATTCGCTGAAGATCGTACAGGTTTACGCCCCGACCTCGTCACACCCCGACGATGAGGTGGAGACCATGTATGAGGATATTTCCAGAGCCATGCATGGCTCTAAAACTCACTTCACCGTTGTCATGGGGGACTTCAACGCGAGACTGGGCAAACGAAACGATGATGAGCTGCGAGTGGGGCAATTTGGAGTTGGACGTCGAAACCACAGGGGTCACCTACTGGCCAGTTTTATGGAGAAGGAAGGCCTCTTTATGATGAATTCCTTCTTCAGAAAACGTGAGCACAGAAAGTGGACCTGGCAGAGCCCTGATGGTGCAACAAAAAATGAGATTGACTTCATTATGTCGACGAAGAAGCAAGTATTCAATGATGTCTCTGTGATCAACGCGGTGAAAACCGGAAGTGATCACCGTATGGTAAGAGGCACATTGAACTTGAATATCAAGCTGGAAAGATCTCGACTGATGAAGTCTACGCTCCGCCCAGCACCGATCCAGGTCCAAAACCCCGAGAGCTTTCAGCTCGAACTTCAGAATCGTTTCGAGTGCCTAGGGAGCTCCGTGGACGATTATAACGATGGGTTCGTGGAAACTGTCCATACGGTCGGGTCCAAGTTTTTCAAGACCCGTCGTACAAATGGAAACAAGAGGCTCTCTGATGCTACTTTGCAGCTCATGGAGGAGAGGCGCGAGATGATTCTGCAGTCTTCAGACGATGCGCTTAAATACCGGCGGCTCAATAGACAGATCTCTAAGTCCTTGAAAAGCGACCTTCGACTCTATAATACGAACCGTATTAAGGACGCAATAGAGCAGAATAAGGGCTCCAAGGTTTTTGCTAGAGATCTGTCTATTGGACAGAGCCAGCTTGCGAAACTGAAGACCAATAATGGCAGAATCATATCCGCCAAACCTGAGCTGTTGAGAGAGATCGAGAGTTTCTATGGACAGTTATACACGTCAACCAGTAACCCCGTTACGAATCTAGCAAACGACCCAAGAGCTAGATTGACCCGACACTATACCGAAGACATCCCGGACGTCAGCTTATACGAGATTAGGATGGCTCTGAAGCAGCTTAAAAACAATAAGGCGCCGGGTGATGACGGAATTACGGCTGAGCTCCTGAAGGCCGGTGGAAAACCTGTTCTTAAGGCTCTCCAGAAGCTTTTCGATTCCGTCATACTCGAGGGTCAAACGCCACAGGCATGGAACAGAGGTGTGGTGGTACTCTTCTTTAAAAAGGGCGACAATGCCCTGCTTAAGAATTATAGGCCCATCACACTTCTGAGCCATGTCTACAAGCTGTTTTCAAGAGTTATCACGAACCGTCTCGCGCGCAGGTTTGACGACTTCCAGCCTCCCGAACAAGCCGGATTCCGTAAAGGCTTTAGCACCGTAGACCACATACATACGCTGCGGCAGGTTATACAGAAGACCGAAGAGTATAACCAGCCTCTCTGCTTAGCGTTTGTGGACTACGAGAAAGCCTTCGATTCGATCGAGACATGGGCTGTGCTGCAGTCTCTTCAACGGTGCCAGATCGACTATCGGTACATCGAGGTGCTAAAGTGTCTGTACAAAAACGCCACTATGTCAGTTCGACTCCAGGACCAGACCTCGAAACCTATCCTTCTGCAGCGAGGTGTGAGACAGGGAGACGTTATCTCTCCGAAACTGTTCACCGCTGCACTGGAGGATGTCTTCAAGGTTCTGGATTGGAAAGGGCTAGGCATCAACATCAATGGCGAGTATATCACTAACCTTCGATTTGCCGACGACATAGTTATCATGGCTGAGACCATGGAGAAACTCAGTACAATGCTCGATGACCTCAGTAGAGCTTCCGAAAGAGTGGGTCTTAAAATGAACATGGGCAAGACAAAAGTCATGTCAAATGCCCATGTGACACCCACTCCCATGAAGATCGGAGACGCTACGCTCGAAGTTGTGGACGAGTATGTTTACCTAGGACAAATTGTCCAGCTAGGTAGGTCCAACTTCGAGAAAGAGGTCAATCGTCGAATCCGACTCGGCTGGGCAGCGTTCGGGAAGCTACGCAATATCTTTTCGTCCCACATACCACAGTGTCTCAAGACGAAAGTCTTTGACCAGTGCGTGTTGCCAGTGATGACCTATGGTACTGAAACGTGGTCGCTCACAATGGGCCTTATCAGAAGGCTAAAAGTCACCCAAAGGGCAATGGAGAGGGCTATGCTTGGAGTTTCCCTACGCGATCGAATCAGAAATGAAGAGATCCGCAGGAGAACCAAGGTAACCGACATAGCCCGAAGAATTGCCAAACTTAAGTGGCAATGGGCAGGGCACATTGCTCGCAGAACGGATGGCCGATGGGGTCGAAAGGTTCTGGAGTGGCGACCACGTACCGGAAGACGTAGCGTTGGAAGGCCTCCCACAAGATGGACCGATGACCTTGTGAAGGCCGCAGGAATCCGCTGGATGCGGAAAGCACAGAATCGGTCGAAGTGGCGGTGCTTGGGGGAGGCCTATGTCCAGCAGTGGACGTCTTTCGGCTGAAATGATGATGAATGATGATAATGGGTGAGTGCAATTAATTGTAGTTTGTAGGGTAGGACTGGTTTGGTTATGTAGGTTAGTTTATCTGATAACACAGGTTTAGATGATAGAATTTTGATTATTAGTGTTAGATATTGTTTGTTTAGATTTGTATGTAGGTACATGTGTATATGGATAGAAATAGTAGTGGATATAGGTAGTAATAGTAGTTGATAGTTGGTTTGGCAAAAGTTCAATTTTTAGATTAGGAGTAGATAGTTTATTAATTGTTATTTTATTGTTGAACAGTGCCACTAAAGTTACAATGTGCATTGATTGATAGATATAAATTGATTGTTTGCAAGTAATAGAAGTATTGCAATATTCAGTCTAGTTTGTCAAATAAGTAAGTTAAGTTAACAAAGTTTAAGATAATAAGTAGTAGTACTTAGTTAGTAAATAGTTGTTATTTATTTGACAAGAAAAAAATTCAATTTTAATTTACTTTTATAGTAAGTAGTATAATAAGGTAGGTAGTGTTATTATAGTAGTAGGTAGTTATCAATTTATCTAATTGTGACTAGATAAACAGTAGTAGTTAGCAATGTAGTTGCATGATTTAGTTATAGTTTTAAGTGATAGCTGTCCTTAGTTTAATTTTGGCCACAGTAGTTAGTTATATTATGTAGTTTTATTAATTGTGAGCCAGTAGATAAGTTTTAGATTGTATGATGGATGTAGGTATATCAAGTTTGAGTTGAGTTTTAAGGTTGGTTGGATTATTATGTTTGTAGTAGTTAAACTTGATATTATCATAATGTAGTTGTTGTTAACAGTTTTAGGATAGTAAATTATGATTTGACAGCTATCCATTGTTAGAGTAGAAGACACAAGTTATTAGGTATTTAGAAAATTTGCATTTCACCGCTGCCAGCACGGAAATAAAGTTTTTAAATTTTGATTTAGTTATACTAGTAGTGAGTTCCCATTATGTACACAGATAGTATTAGATACACAGTAATAGATGACACATATAGTTGTCACATTAGGTTCACACAATAGTTAGGAAAATCTTAAAACTATGCCACTACGATATGTAGCGGGAAGGGTGTGCTAGGGCTCAGTCAGATCAGTGTTAGGTTTGGTAGGTAGTAAGAGTTGGGCGCCACTGTAACGGCTAGGGCTGCGCAGGGTAGGCTGCGCAGGCCGTTAACGGTTTAGGTAGTAGTTAGTAAAACAGCTAGACAAGTTAAATACATATATTTTTAACACTAGTATGTAGAAGGTACACGGCTAGGTCGCGGTAAGGTCACACTGATTTGATCCGAGCACTAACACAGTAAAATGGGAAGGGTACCGTCCTTGGTAGCACGTGGTAGATTCGGGGGGCCTGCTCAGCACAGGCTCCGTAGCAGGCCGGACGGCCCTGGCACGAGGTAGTACGTAGTCAGTAGCCGTGGAGGTCGCCTGACAGCTCAGGCTCCCAGCGGTAGGCTGCAGGCAGGCAGGCCGGACGTCGGACCTCAGTAGCATGCAGTTAGCCACGCATGCGAGCAACGTGCAGAATTAGGTAAGAGGTGTCCAACCCGTACAAAGAGCCCCTAGGTCGGGGCACAAGTAATCCTGATAATCAAGGAATACCTTCCTTTATGTAAGCCAGCGGAAGTCGAAAATGGCAGAGCGTCCTTAGGAAATTAGTGTTGTGCCACGTTTCTAGTGATGTGTGGTTAGTAACTTACTAATTGTGATTAATTACGGTTGAGACCTCACACAACGCTACACTGTCGAGTCAGTGTACGCATTTGTCAGTAATCGTGCAGCTCAACTCAGAATTTAAAGAGCTCAACGATTCAACGAACAATACCAAAGCATAATGCTGGGACCCTATATAGGCAGAGCCCCAGCGGCTGATTTTTTGCAACAGCTGGCGTTGACATAATGACATCAACCCGTGCAGCATATAATGAGATGAAAATAACAAAAAGAGAAATAAAAAACAAAATAAATACAATACTTAGTTGCAAATGTTTATATAAATATAACATTAACAACAACATTTTACAAAAAAAAGCAAAAAACACTACAATGCGAAAAATAACTTTAGTTTCGGAAGTCGGTGGCAAAAAATGAAAATTCAAAATCAAAGACTCTGACTTCCGAAATTAAAGTAATTTTTCTCTATGTAGTGTTTTTTTGGAAGTCGGGTGTTTTTCTGTAAAAGTTTTTATTTTTCACTGTTTAGTTCTGGTACTTACCCCACAGAAATTCGAATACCAACTAACAGCTATATAATTATCAGTGACAGAAAATTGAACGTAGATTAGCAGAATGGACTCACCCACACTACTACCAAAAATACTTTGAACCGGTGCCAATTTAACGGTTTTCAACAGTATTTTGAGTCTACAAAAGCATACTTGATTCTAGTGAGGCGTATCATTCCAATAAATTTTATCATTGATAATGAGAAAAAACTCGAATACTCACCCCAGGAAAACGAATGCGCCAACCCCACGTACAACGCTACCAACGCCAGAACCCACTGCGTTTTACACATTCTGCAACCCATAAAGACAAAGTTGTTGAAACAAACTAGAAGTAGGCGGTGCGTCCACTCCTGGTGATCGCTCGTGGGATATTAAAGTTAATGCTGGATTTCCTTAAACATGAAACGATAAATAAGTATGAGGCAATAGCCACACCATAATAAGAGTTGATAAGAAGCCCTCTTATCAGGGATAATGAGTTGTTTTTAAAAGCCTTGGCTGTACAATCCGTATTTTCTGTCGTCTTGCCTTTTTTTTGGGTTGAAAATTATCAAATAACTTCTCCCGCCATTGGTGGAGTGGGAGGGTGTGTCAGTCTCTTACTAAGTAAAATTTACTCGTATTCCTCCAGTTGCCTGTATGTTGCCAGGGGCCACGGTAACCCTTTCGGACAAACCCGCAACCCCGGCAGACATTGGCCCTATCGGACCCCTTCAATTATCATCTCTTAGAGGCACGCGTGGAACACAACACGCCGTCGACTCGGGCCTGGTTCTCATCGGACGGTGAGCTACCCATTGCTCACCATCCGCAAGCCTGCACTTACAGTCGGGAATCAGTCTACAATTCCCGACGCCGGGGGCGTCTCCTGCAGCAGTTTAACTACCAATTGGATCATGTAGGTTTATGTAAAATAAAATATTTTGAACTGAATTGAGTTAGGGTCGTGAAGTCGCGAATTTTGCCTCTTCCTCACGCATTCCACTTCTTCCTTCGCGATCATTATTGCTTCACAGAAGAAGGTTACGGCCTCACATGCCGTCTCGCTCCGTATTATGGCCTGGACCAGGGCCGGACGCGAGAGATCACCACCGCTAATCGCCTCCACGAGGACACGGCGATGCTCCGCCAAAGCCAAGCAAACTTCCACCGTATGCTCCACCGTGTCCTCCGGGCGATCCACATAGTAGTAAAACCCGGGCGTTTCCTCCCGCCTTATCCGGAACAGGAACTTTCCGAAACAACCGTGTCCGGTGAGGACCTGCATCAGGCGGAAGGTGAGGATGCCCTGGCGCCTCTCTAGCCACTCCTCAAAGAGACTTATCGCCGCAATTGTGGCGTGCCCAGCACTGGGTTGCAACTATCGCAATCTCCATAATGCCATGAGATCCCGCCAGAGCTCTGTAGACTGTGCCGTGATTTCTTGCAGCAGCGGAGTTAAGCCCCGGCGTTTTGCCTCCTCGCGCTACTTCCAATTGTGCGTGAAGATTTTTGCCTCCAGACTCCATGGCGGTAATCCGGCAAGGAGGCTCGCCACCTCACAGGAGACCATGCGGTATCCTCGGACCAGCCAGATAACCATGACCCTTTGAGACGCCTTCAACCAGGGCTGGCCGCCGCCTCACAGAACGCACCCACACCGGTGCCCCGTAAAGGGCCATGGACCGCACGACCTCCGCGTAGAGCCTCCGGTAGGAGACGCTTGGACCCCCTAGATTGGGCAGAAGCCGCTTCAAGGCAGCCCCGGCCCGCTCCAGTCTGGGATCCAAACACCATAGAGCGCCCCCCTATGAAAACCTAATTGGTTCTCCGCCAAATTCGGCCCTACCTGCACCAGCTGCCCGACAAGGCGGTCTGCAAGGACGCTTTCAAAAAGCTTGCCCACTTCGTCGAGCAGCACGTTGGGCCAATAAACGGACGGAGAATCCACAGGGTACATCGGTTTCCTGATAAAGACCAGTTTTCCCGTCTTCTAACGAAGTGGGAACTGGCACCTCTCCAAGCATATGTTTAGGAGCCTCCTTAGGCGAAGCCCGGTAGATTCTTGGTATTGAAGTCCCCGAGGACGAGCACGGGGAGGGAAAAAAACCCGACGACGACGAGTCCCAACTCCGCAAGGGAGTTGTGGATCTCGACAGGAGTTCGGCTTGGGGAGAAGTATACCCCACCATGACAATCTCCTCGAACCATGCTGCTACGCAACTCCGTCCTCTCGACAGCCTCGAGGGACGGAGTACCAGCGGTGGCCGACAAAATGAAGGTCACTGAGCCGCTCAGGTCCTCCACCCAGTCATCTCTGGGCAAGACAAAGTATGGCTCAGCGACAACTGCGATTTTAATCGACTACTGCGCCATGCTCTAGAGCAACAGATCCTGAGCGGTGGCGCGGTGGTTAATGTTCGCCTGGAGGAGATGTAATGGGGCCGTTATTGGCACTCCATCTACCCCCTCCCGAACCCTCTGTGAGGGCACTTCTGCGGTGGCAACGGCAGTGACGACAACGGTGGACACGGCAGCGGCAGCAGCAGTAGTGGCGACGGCTGCGGCGATGACGGTGGTGGCGGAGGACTTGCCCCTGCCTTTGGTCTTGTCAGGTGGAGTGCAGGCCTTGCTGCCAACCCGGTGATCGGCCGGCTTGCCAGCCGCCGTACATACGACGTAGTGCGGCGTGGATTTGCAAGAGCCGCCGACACGGGACAGCTAACCGTTATGACTCGCATTCTTCTTCTCCGCTTCCGGCTGTAGTGTGATCACTACAGCTGCATACTTCAGGGCGCGGAGCTTAGCCACAACGCTTCACTCCTTGCACCGTTACTGCCTTCTGCTGCTGCTTCCTCTTCTCCCCGGCTACTTGCCATTCGGCGTCGGCTGGAGGAGATCCCAGCCCTGGTAGCGAAATGGCCACCCCCGCTTCCTAAGGCGGGGTTGGCCATTTCGTCAACTAGGGCTGGGCCACTTCCACCCGGGCCGAGGCCCCCGCCGCCACGCCGCCAAAGCCGGGGCCCTCGCCACCAGAGCCGGGGCCCTCGCCGCCAGAGCTGGGGCCCCCGTATTTTGGTTCGTGTAAATTAACTTTAATTTGAATCCTAATTTAATGCTAAATATAAGAGTGATAAATAAGAAATAATTGGAAGCCGTATTATTATTGGTTACCTAATCTAGGTATTAAAATAATTGGATGCAGTTGCAAAACAGGAATGAGGAAAACGTACAAAACCTAATTAGGGAATTGTAGATAATACTCTTATGCTATTCAAATAATTAAATAACATACAAATTTTTTCTTCCATCCCTTCCTTATCACTAAGTGATAAAACCCCTTCCAAATTAATAAAAATAAAAAAGTCATCCGCACGCAAACTCGTGGGAGTCCTTCGAACGCTATTGGAGTATCATTAGTAGGAACTTTTGGGTTGAGAATACAATCCCTTTTTACCCGACTACGGCGAAGCAAAAAGGAGGGTTATAATTTTTGACCAGTATGCATGTATGTTCATCTGTTATCTCATAATATCTAAACAACCGATCATAATTTGACAAATAAAGTATCGTTGGAAGCATCTTGGTCGTCCGCTGGTTATAGGCTATGTGACTTCACATTAAATGCAATATGGCGCCCTCTAGAGGACATAAATTCATGAACTGAAAAAAAAACTATGAAAAAAGAAAATATTTCAGACTGAAATCAAGACATAATACTAAAATGGTCAAGGTAAAACCATGTCACATGCCTGTACACATACAAAATTATAATAGCATGCGACCACGGCTTTACCTTGACCATTTTTATACGTGTATCTTGATTTCTGTTGTTGTTTTTTGAATAAATTTATTATTCATTATTATTTATACCAAGTGGGAAAAAAATACGTATTTTGTAGCTAACTCAAAAACTGCCCAAGCAAAGTTAATAAAATTTATATGAGATCGATTCGGGAGCATACTCTTTCAAAAAAAAAAAGATTTTTTTAAATCGGTCCCCAAATAACGGAGAAATCGGCGGACATAAAAAAAAAACAAGCATACGCTACGAACATATAACCTACTCCTTTTTGGAAGTCGGTTAAAAATGAGAAATTTGACGCGGACGAAGTCGCGGGTAGAAGCTTATATTATAATATATTTAGTTATACCAATGGATATTATTATAGTAACGTACCCTCTACCAGCTATATACGGCAATAGACCAAGGGTTTATCATCAAACTGAAATAAATTATTTCTGTAAACAGTGTTTATAAATCCAGGCGTTGATGAATATAGCAGGAGGAGACGCCCGGGACGGGAATCGCGAGCCGATTTCCGGCCACCGTAGGCGCGGGCTTACGGACGGTGAGAAATGGGTAGCTCGCCGTCCGATAAGGACTAAGCCCGGGTCGACGGCGCGTTGTGTTCCACGCGCGCCTCAAAGAGATGTCAGCAGAATTGACGGGGTCCGCTAGGGCCCTTCCTAGATCACCCACCGACTAAAACCCCACGGTGCCTACTACTACTAACCCTTAACGATTGCCAAAGATCTACAAATGACAGCTGGTACCAACGGCTTGACGTGCTTTGCAAGGGATTTGGTTGTGTGATAGATGGTCACCTATCTACGATCCGACTAAGGCAAGCATAGTTTAACCCTGCAGCCGCTATATTGTATTTTAAACTTATTTTCGAGCTATCTGTCTTGTATGTTGTACCTTCAATCCACATGGACATTTCCACGGGAATCGTACATTATTCTTGCATAAATAGTTACCTATTATGAAGTTGCGACTTTTGTTCACAATCAATACAAGGCTATCCTGTTTATTTCTGTTTTTGTGATAAAAGATGGAAAGATCTGAAATGCAAATTTTCAACACAATTTCTACAATTCTTCAAAAAACCTCTCGATCTAAACCATATAACACTTCTAACACTATTCACATGATGCAATACAATATTTAATTTGAATAGTTGGTAATTGACCGTCTTTTTAGGGTTCCGTTGCCAAATGGCAAAAAACGGAACCCTTATAGATTCGTCATGTCTGTCTGTCTGTCTGTCTGTCTGTCTGTCTGTCTGTCTATCTGTCTGTCTGTCTGTCTGTCTGTCTGTCTGTCTGTCTGTCCGTCCGTATGTCACAGCCACTTTTTTCCGAAACTATAAGAGCTACGCTGTTGAAACTTGGTAAGTAGATGTATTCTGTGAACCGCATTAAGATTTTCACATAAAAATAGAAAAAAAACAAATAATTTTGGAGTTCCCCATACTTAGAACTGAAACTCAAAAATTTTTTTTTCATCAATCCCATACGTGTGGGGTATCTATGGATAGGTCTTCAAAAATAATATTGAGGTTTCTAATATCATTTTTTTCTAAACTGAATAGTTTGCGCGAGAGACACTTCCAAAGTGGTAAAATGTGTGTCCCCCCCCCCTGTAACTTCTAAAATAAGAGAATGATAAAACTAAAAAAAATATATGATGTACATTACCATGTAAACTTCCACCGAAAATTGGTTTGAACGAGATCTAACAAGTAGTTTTTTTTTAATACGTCATAAATCGTAAACCGCAATTTACCTTTCATTCAATGTTACTTGCTGCTACGGAACCCTTCATGGGCGAGTACGACTCGCACTTGGCCGGTTTTTTTTTAATGACGTAGCTTCTTCCTCTATCAACTAGAAGATCCTGTGAATTCTGTTTATGTACTAAGGACTATAAATATACAGTCTCATACTCTGGCTGATATAATAATATTTGTGCGGAAGATTGTGTAAAGGAAGTTTATGATATCGGACATTTTTCCATTAGCGACACAACTATGAAATCGGTGCCAACTACGGCACCGAAAACACTGAAGTAAAAGGCGTCGCCGGCAAGTGTAAAACGTTTTCTTAGAATTCATACAAAGCATCCATCTTTCTGGGCTCGTGCAGTCACTTAAACTAAGCGGAATTAAAAAACTTTTTCTTACAAAGGTACAATATTTATTTTAAAAGAAAAACAGAACAATATCAAGCAAAGATGAGAAGAGTCCTAAAAATTAAGTAATATAATTAAAATAAAAAAATAAAGTTTAAAAAACTGTAACCCGACTACGGGAAAATAAAAATGATCTAAAAAGTACGAAACAAGCAAATATTTCAGACAGAAATCAAGACATAGGTACAAAAATGGTCAAGATAAAGCCGTGGTCGCATGCCTGTATACCATGTGGGTGCCAAGAACACCTACAAAATTATAATGGCATGTGACGACGGCTTTACCTTGACCATTTTTGTACCTATGTCTTGATTTCTGTCTGAAATATTTGCTTGTTTCGTACTTTTTAGATCATTTTTATTTTCCCGTAGTCGGGTTACAGTTTTTTAAACTTTATTTTTTTATTTTATACTTTTCCGTTTTTACACTTGATAAACGTAAATAAGAGTAGAGTAATACAATAGTTCAGTAATTAACCTATTTTAAATTCCAATAGCAGTGCATAGTGCTTTGGACGAAACCATAGAGCGATTTATTTCGACGCCAACACCATATATCGATATCGAACTTCGAAGAAATCCAAAATATAAATATTTCGTGGTACTTGTTTTTCTTCATAAGAGTGGAATTACAAATAGGTACTACTTATTAAGATTTGATTAACTGCACGTTGGTAACATCTTGCGATACTACGTAGCGCAGTTTCACTTTTGCTTGTTTTTAACGATTTAAACATATTTGTTTACTTTGAAAATATAATATTATATACATATTTGTAATGTGCTCGTCAAGACCTTTCTTTTGATACCAAACATGTCATGATCATCCCATTTTAATTTTTTTCGAGGTTAGAAATTTACGTGTAAAGTCCACCAAATTAAATTTAGGGAAAAATTATATAGCCTATGTCACCCGGACCATTATTACGAATTTATTGATACCTCATTCATCAAATCGGTTCAGTAGTTTAGGCGCTACGGTGGAACACACGTAAAAACAAACATACATACATACATACATACATACAAACATACATACATAGACTGCTAAAATCATAACCCTTCCTTTTGGCTTTGCCGTAGTCGGGTAATTAAGTATAAGTAAAATTAAATGAAATAAAGCGCCACTATATACGTACTTGATTTTAATTCAATAACTATTACCCCATGTTTAGGGTTCCTTACCTGAAAAGGAAAAAACGGAACCCTTATAGGATGACTTCGTTGTCCATCCGTCAGTCTGTCAAACCTCATTTTCTCAAGAACGCGTGGAGACACAAATTGAAATTAATATCAAATACGTTGATCTATGTTCCCTTGGAGTTCTAAAAAATTCAAGCTTCTAAGTCAACGCAATAAAAAAATACGGCCACATAAGATACTTATTTTGATACTTGCAGATAAATTAAAACCTACAGGGTACTTCGTTGACCTAGAATCATGAAATTTTGCAGGAAGCAAGGTTTCACAGCACAAATAATGGAAAAAGTAAGAAAATTGATAATTTGAAGTTATATAAAATTGAAAAAAAAATTGTGATTGCGGACTTACATTTGCAGTTGGAGAATTGACTGTGACGGTTATCAATGTATGGGAGAAGATGTTTCTCAACTACTAAGTTAAATTTGTCTTGGGATAAATCCATGCCAACCACGGAACCATTTATTGTCCGTGGTTCGACACGCAGTTTGCTGGTTTTTTAATGATGGATGAATTGTCTGTGAGATGATAAGGATATGGCTTGGAAAGGGAGTGGTTTCCAGGATGATAGAAGTGCTGCGCCGACCAAAAACTTATTGGAAAAGGGGTAGGAGGATGATGATGACGTACACGATTTGTCACAAACTTTACATTTAGGCTATGGGCACGACAACAGAGACCAGGTCGACAGAGGTGGCCGAGCCGACGGATATGGCACAAAATTGTTCCGTCGTCGCCACCGGCTCACTTGGCTACCGCTTCTTGCCGCTGCTTTTGGGTCCACAGCCTTAGCCCCACTCACACCACTAATCGCAAAACACATTCAGCGCTGAATAAATTTCAAAAACACAATGATGAGTCATGGTTCCATTTTTGGAAATCGTTGGAAGTCGAGTGACAGAACGATGTTTTAAATAAGTTTAGCACTAAATGTATTCAGTGTAGTGATTGGTGTTGCAAGCCGGCCTTAATCAGCTAGGTTAATTTGTTCTTCTGTATGCAGTCGTTGAGATATAAGTAACATTTAAATGGCTTCTCATCCAATAATTATTCAAAAAACTGCCAAAGTTAGTCAAACAGCAGTTAATGCACACGTTGAATTCACCCCTTTGTCCAGAGTAGCTTGTGTTACATCTATAAATAAAACATAAAAAGTTCACAATTAATGTAAAAAGAAGAATATTAACCACTACAATAGAGCAATAAATCTGAGCCGACGAGTTTGCACCAAATCAGTCCAAACGGAAAATTCGAAGCAACACCTCTAAATCTAATCGGATTTAAAAATCTCCCAGAAATCTTTCCAGCTATAACTACAAAATTCATGTATACTTAACATTTAGAAATAAGAAAATATACCTGCGTTCATGATGCCCCATAACTTTGAAACTACTTTCTGGAAACATTTGCAGGTTGAAAAATCGCATCTTTCGCCTTCGTAATATCCTTTGCATTGACATACTGGCTTACTCTGTTCATTCAAGGAACAGATACCGTTGTTCAAACAATACCCCTGGCAATCGTTGACTTGACACCTTTCACCAGAATAACCAGCATTACATCTGTAATCACGAAAGTTTACTTTAAAAAAATAATTCACTGACAGACAAGACATATCCTAAATCGCTGGGTATCGCAGTATGAAATTTTTCACAAGAAACCCTTGTAAAACTTTTAACGAAACCGAGTCACTAAGACTCCCCAACCGTCATTGAAAGTGAGTACTACGTGATTAATTCCTAAAAGGGTTAACTAGAGGATGAAAGTTTGTATGGAATTTAGTAAATTTTACCGATGGGAATTTTTACCGGGAGAACTGCTTGTTTAATATAAAAAATAAAGTATATTCCTCAGTTTAACAGGAAAAATGGATTCTAAAAAGTTTTACCTGCATGTTGGTTGTTCCTCAGCACTAACAATACAATCCCCTTGCAAACAATAGTTCTGACAGACTGAAACATCGCATCTCACACCGGTATAACCGTGTGTAGATTGACATTGAGACTTGCCACTAACTTTTATACCGTGGACACAAAACATGCTTACATCTGCAGAAACCTTATCCTCGGTCACTGAGTTATTTGGTAGCAGTCTCTTAAGTCTATCGCAGTTCTGGATTCCCCGAATTTGATCGTCAATCTTATAGTTTGTGGCTATAGCCATTACATTCGATGCTCTAATTGAAATTTCTTTAGGTTTTGCATGTATTGATGGATTCTTTGACAATTCATAAAGGGATTTCTGTTCCCAGTGCACCCAATAGATAGAATCTTTTGATACAGCCAGTGTCATTAGTTGTTCTATTCCTGTTTCGCTATAAAATATTGTTCTGTTTTTTCCATTCAAATCTGCACTTCCAATTAAAAATTTTGTATCAAAAGTAGGTAGATCATCACCAGTAGGTAATCTAGCATCACTCCAGTACATTTTCTGTGATTGTTGGTCAATGACCAGGAGCTCGGGTATTTCAAGGTTACCGCTTATTAAAACTTCTCTATCGGAGCCATCAGATCGAATTCTTTCAATTGTAGATGGTACTTCACTTTCGAGCCTGTTTGCGTTCGTCCAGTAAATGTACCTGTAATTTATAAATCACGATCAATTTACGTAAAGTTCAAAATGTGTTTTATTGGTTTACAAAACTATTGTAAGTAACGTACCCTGTACAGCTATCCACAGCAAGAGTAGATAAAACTAATCATCCTCGAATCAGAATCAGTATCATCAGGTATTTGGATTAAAAGGTTTCCGTACACATTGTTCTCAAATCCAGGTTTTAATGAGAACCAGCATATTTTTTTTGAATACAATTCACTCCAAAAGAGTTTTTCTTCGACGGGATCGAAGGCTATCGCCATGATAATTTCTCCTTCGCGACTCTTCAGTACTAAAGATTCGATTTTCTTGGTTAAGTCAAAACTAAAGATAGTGTTGTTCGTGTTGTAGAACATCCTGTTGCCTACTGCGTCGTAAGTAATTGACTCGATATTACCCAACGTAATGTTTTCTGAGTGCGTGTGTCTTCCGTTGAAATAGAAGTCTAGGTGACTTCCTGAGGCTATAACGAAGTCTGAAACATGAAAAAAATTATTTTCCAAGCTAATAGCTAAATTGTGCTTAGTTCTGCTAAAATTAACCATCCTACAATCTCTCGATAATTCAGTGACAAACTTCATACAAATTTTAATCCCATATAAAAAATGTCGTATATTACTATCCAGCAAAAACAGTCTAATATACATTTAAAACATAAACATATTCGAAGTAATTTCGGAAAAAACTTTTTACTTAAACATCAATCGACTTCCAAAAAAATACTACAACGTGAAAAAAACTTTAATTTTGGAAGTCGGTGGCAAAAAACAAAAAATTCAAAACCAAAGACAAGATTTTTTTAGTAAAAAGTTTATTTTTTTCACTTTTTAGTTGTGGTATTTACCCCACACAAATTCGAATACCACGACCTGCTATGTAAATAACAGTGACAGGAACTTAACATATCATCCACATACTGAGTGAAAAAAAATGCGTATTATTGAAGCTAACTCAAAAACTACCCAAGCAAAGATAAAAAAAAAATCTATGGGACCACCTCTGAAGTATGTATGACCTACCAAACAAAAAAAGAATCATTAAAATTAATTCATAACTGGCCACCTCCTTTTGGAAGTCGGTTAAAAATGGGAGACATTCTGATGTGGGTTGGCTCTACAATTTAATATTTTTTATACTTATACTACTACTATACAGGTTACTGGTAACTCGACGTATTCCTTGCAGGACGTCACAGTAGGGTTAAAATGCAACAAATTAAGCCACCAAATGTTCTACCGAAATTCAGTAGTTTTTGAATTAGTTAAGAGTTTTAGTTTTTTTATGAAAAATCCCAGATTAAATCATTTGAAACCAATTTAAAAATGATTTACGGCGCGACTGTACTGAAATTTAAGTTATTATCATAGTTGACGCCGTAGCAGACCTTTGTTAATAATTAAAAGTTCAATAATGCCTAAAACTTTGGCAAATATCACTAACCAAACATTTAATTTTTTGTAATTTTTGCTATTACTTCATAAAAAATGTAGTCTAGTGCAAAAAAAAAGTACTACACCTGGTGTACAAATTACTAGGAAAATATCCTTGTCTTATCAGTTATTCAGAAAGGTATGATTTTCAATACTTTTGCATGCGTGCCAGGGAAGAGAAGAGTTTTATGGGGGGCAGGTAAAATTGCGAGACGGTCAACCTATTGTTTCGTATTCGTATTATTCGTAGTTTTTACCTGCGCTTGAATTCCAAACACTCGGGGAGCTTTGTGATTGGTCGCTATTGTTCTCTCGACATGACAGGGGGTGCGATTTTGCAAAATTTGGTCGTCAGCGTTAGTTAGTTTCAACTCTACGTCGCGCAAGCTCGTGTTTTGTTACTGGCTATTTCCCTAACTGTTGCTGCGTATCTTGCTCTTGTGCTGTGCTGTGCCTTCATAAGCGTTGACTATGGCTGCATATTCTAATCCTGAATACGCTGACATAATGTACTGTTACGGACTTTGTGACGGTAACGCTGCTGAGGCGCGGCGAGAATATCAACTTCGCTTTCCCAACCGCCGACTCCCCCACGTTAGTGTCTTCGGATCGACTTATCGGCGAATATCTGAAACTGGCAGCGTCCAAAGAAGCAGGCAAGTTGACACTGGTCGTTCCCGGAGATATACGGCTGAGGACGAGGAGCTTATTCTTCAACGTTTTATTGACGATCCTAACACATCGACAAACATCGTAGCTCGTGAGCTTGGTATGTCACAGTGGAAAGTCTGGTCTGTAGTTCACTTGTCAGGCCGACATCCATACCATTACCAACCAGTCCAGTCATTAGAAGAAGGAGATCCGCCGAGACGGCTTGAATTTTGTCGTTTTATGCTAAGTGCCGACGCCGACAGCGAAAACTTTTTAAAAAACATTCTGTGGACCGATGAGTCATGTTTTGATCGTGATGGTATCACAAATTACCACAACTTACATTACTGGGCACCAAAAGCAGAAGCAAACCCTAAAAAACTGAAACCAACCGCATCCCAGCGAAGGTTCTCGCTTAATGTTTGGATGGGTATTATTGACGACAAATTAATTGGCCCACATTTTTTACCCCGAACACTATATGGGGAACTTTATGAAGATTTCCTCAGAAATAATTTATCAGCACTGCTCACGGATGTACCGGAAGAAAGAAGAGCAAACATGAATTACCAACATGACGGATGTCCAGCCCACTTCCGAATCACAATTCGACAATTGCTGGATGAAAACTATCCAAACCGATGGATAGGGCGCGGTGGGCCGATTCCGTGGCCTGCACGAAGCCCTGATCTGACGCCGCTAGACTTTTACGTCTGGGGTCATATGAAAGATCTAGTTTATGTGACCCCAGTAAATTCAATTGAAGAACTAAGGGAGAGAATTACAAATGCGGCGGACCAGATGAGGGCAACAATCACATCAAGAATAACAAAAACCGAAGTAAGGAAGCGAATAAGAACATGTATTCGAAACCGAGGGCAGCACATCGAATAAGACGTGTGAAATGTGTGTAATTAAAGTTTTTAATATTGATTAAAAAGAATAATAATGTTCACGATTTTGTTTTTGATCTTTCGAATAATCACCTTTTTGTGAAACGCACGCCTGTACTAAATCAAAAACGATTTTCATAATGTAGTCCATGATTTTGTATTAACTTTCATACCTTTTTGGATAGCTGATAAGACAAGGATATTTTCTTAGTAATTTGTACACCAGGTGTAGCATTTCTTTTTTGCACTAGACTACATTTTTATGAAGTAATAGCAAAAATTACAAAAAATTAAATGTTTGGTTAGTGATATTTGCCAAAGTTTTAGGCATTATTGAACTTTTAATTATTAACAAAGGTCTGCTACGGCGTCAACTATGATAATAACTTAAATTTCAGTACAGTCGCGCCGTAAATCATTTTTAAATTGGTTTCAAATGATTTAATCTGGGATTTTTCATAAAAAAACTTAACTCTTAACTAATTCAAAAACTACTGAATTGCGGTAGAACATTTGGTGGCTTAATTTGTTGCATTTTAATCCTACTATGACGTCCTGTAAGGAATACGTCGAGTTACCAGTAACCCTGTATAACTATCCATACTAATATTATTATAAATTTGAAAGTAACTCTGTCCGTCTCTCTGTCTGTTTGTTACCTTTTCACGGATAAACCACTGAAAGGATTTCGATAATATTTGGTAAAGAGATGGATGGCATCCTGGAGAAGGGCAAAGGTTTAACTTTTTGTCTCAAAAGTAATACTAAAGGGGGAGACACAGTGGTTGGAGAGACGCCACGGCGTTCTCACCTTCCGCCTGACGCAGGTCCTCACCGGACACGGCTGCTTCGGGAGGTTCCTGTTCAGGATAAGGCGGGAGGAAACACCCGGGTGTCACCATTGTGTGGATCGTCCTGAGGACACGGTGGAGCATACGGTGGAGGTGTGCCCAGCTTGGGCGGAGCAACGCCGTGTTCTCGTAGAGGCGATCGGCGGCGGTGATCTCTCGCGTCCGGCCCTGGTTCAGGTCATGGTACGGAGCGAGAGGAAATGGCAGGCCGTCACGTCCTTCTGCAAAGCGGTAATGCTCGCGAAGGAGGAGGCGGAACGCGTGAGGGAGAGGCAAATTTCGCGTCCTCACGCCCCTAACTGCCGCAGGAGGAGACACCCGGGGCGGGAATCGCGAGCCGATTTCCGGCCATCGTAGGCGCGGGCTTGCGGACTGTGAGCAATGGGTAGCTCGCCGTCCGATAAGGACCAAGCCTGGGTCGACGGCGCGTTGTGTTCCACGCGCGCCTCAAAGAGATGTCAGCAGAATTGACGGGGTCCGCTAGGGCCAATGCCTGCCGGGGATTCGAAGAAAACCGATCGGGAAATCGTGGCCCCCGGCAACAGGGCAACCGAAGGAACACGGGTGGGTTTTAGTCAGTAAGAGTCTGACACGCCCTCCCGCTCCGCCCAGAGCGGGAGAAGTTATTTGATAATTTCCCACCCAAGGAAAAAAAAAAAAAAAGGGGGTGACACAGGGGATGAGAGTTTGAATGCCAAATCCAGCTTTTCTTAAGTTAGGGATATGTAAATTCAAATTTATGCTTTTGTTAAGAAATGAAGAATTATACATTTCAGCGTATTTGTAAAAGCATCCCCTAAACGAGTAAAACGGGGACTATTTTAAATTTCACATCTGATATTGATTTTTGTGTCTTCTTTTCAAGAGATTTAAGAGATTGGAAATAGAGTCATAGTCCGTATCTTGAATTAATATTTAGTCTGTATTTCATTCAAATCGGTACTCTTCACTCTGCCACCGTTTTAATTAACAATAAATCCTTAATATTATAAATGCGATAGTAAGTTTGTTTATTACGCCTTCACGCTAAAACAGCTGAACGGATTTGGATGAAATTTGGCACATATATAGATGATGCCCTGGAAAAGAACATAGGATACTTTTTTTCTTTCCCACGGGATTGAGACTTATGCGGGTGAAACCGTGGGGCGCAGCTAGTAATAAATAAAGGGTTCAAGACACGGTCTATGAATTTTTGATCCCAGATTGAAGAACAAACTTAACTTTGCAGTTCATAAATAACTATAAATTACTAATTTTCGGATTTTCCTCTTTATTTGACCTTGTTTCTCGCCAAACTTCATGCTGCTGGACCAACGGAAATTACCAAATAGACTGGTTTATTTGCGAGTGTCAAAATATGCGACAAAAATGGCCGTATTTAAAAAAAAATTGCATTGACTTGAAAGTTTGATTTTCGTTACAGCTCCAAGAGACCGTAGATCTAAGTTTTTTATATCTATTTCAACTTGATGCCTCCATGCGTTCCTGAGAAAAAGAGTCTTGACAGACAACTAAGTTATCCTTAAAGGGTTTCAATTTTTCATTTTGTGGTACGAAACCCTAAAACAAATTTATTATCTACCTGTTATTTCATACCGAAACGGCTGAACGGATTTAGATTAAAAGGATACGGATAGGCCATGACCTGGTTTAGAACATAGAATACTCTGAATCCCGGTAGCACGTTCCTGTGGGATATTTTCCGACATCCACGCGGGCAAAGCCGCGGGCAAAAACTAGTTTATTATAAATGCGAAAGTGTGTTTGTTTGTTTATTACACTTTCACGCTAAAACGGCTGAACAGACTTGGATGAAATTTAGCACATGGGTAGGTCATGACCTAGGTTCGGACATAGGATACTTTTATCTCGATATTCCCACGGGATCGTGACTTATGCGGGTGAAGCCGCGAGGCGCAGATGTTAAAAAAAAACAATAAAATACTACTGTTCGTTACAGTTATATTTCGTTAGTTCTAAGTTTTTATATAAATTTATTTAAAATTAACCGTTTTCACTCTCATAAGTCTCGGACCCGTGGGAATATCGGGATAAAAGTTATTCTATGTCCTTCTCCAGGTCACGGTCTACCTAACATCTAAATCCGTTTAGCGTGAAAGCGAAACAAACAAACTCACTTTCGCATTTATAATATTAGGATGGCAACATTCAAATAATGTTACAAAAATCTTATCAATTATTTTTTGTGTGATACCTACTTTCCTGTTTTGAACAAACAAGATTGAATAATATCCCGATAAGGTCACCAAATAAACCCGTAACTATTGTTTTTCCTATTAGGTAATCATTATTGCAAAAAATAACCTTTATACCATTCCCCCTCTAAAAAGCTTATTTTATTCACTGTAAACAGTGAATAAAAAGCACTTTTAATCACTATCTTGGTGTTTGAATTTAGAACACCAATATATTCGACCTCGATCTCAATGCTATACAACCTCCGTGCGATTAATTTAACCTTCCTTTTTTGGAACGAAGTTCTTCAACGGGGCTTCAACTTTCAGAAATCGTCATGCTAAAAAGTGTTAATATTTGTGACTGTTTTCTTCTAATTCAAAGAGAAAGAGAGAGAACGCTGGCAGAAAAAACAACAAAGAAGAGTAAAGTGATTACTGTGTAGTGGAATAAAATTGTACACATCGGCCCGAGTACACCGTATGCCGTACGAGTCTCGAGAGAGAGAGAAAGTGTGAATTAGGTCAAAATGAAAATCCAAGATGGCGGCTCAGATTTTTTTTTAATTTTTCGTCATGGGTATCGTTTTCATGGTTTTCGAGGGTGTTAAAGCCGATAGTGGGGTCGAAATGTAAATTAAAGATGGTGGCTCTGAATTTTTTAAAATTGTTCGTCATGGGTATCGTTTTCATGGTTTTCGAGGGTGTTAAAGCCGATAGTGGGGTCGAAATGTAAATACAAGATGGCCGCTCAAAAATTTTTTTAATTTTTCATCGTGGGTGTCGTTTTCATAGTTTTCGAGGGCGCTAACGCCAATATGAGGTCAAAATGTAAATGCAAGATGGCGACTGCAAAAACTTTATTTTTATTTTAAATCATACGTGAGAAAGAACTTCGTTAATGACGGGGGTCCCACGACCGCACACGTTTTTCTTAATTAAATCTTTCTTTTTGTCGTAGTCATGGTATAAAGTATAGTATGCAACTCTTGAATAAAACGGATTTATATCGAGGGCCATGAATCACTCGCGTCGCTCAGGATTCTAACACATAGCTTTACCGCGGCAGTCCCCGAGTGCCACATGTTTTTTTTTTCTTTTTATATTATATCACCCCATGTTATTTTTAGACCATAGACTTCTTAGAGGTTTTCCTGTAATCTATAAGCATAGAAAAAACTTGGCTCAGTAGTTTCGAAAATTACGCTCTAAAAAGTATGAAACAAGTAAATATTTCTGACGGAAATCAAAACTGTTCAAGGTAAAGCCGTGGTCGTATACCATTGTAATTTGGTAGGTGTACAGGCATGCGACCACGGCTTTACCTTGACCATTTTTGTACCTATGTCTTGATTTCTGTCTGAAATATTTTCTTATTTCATACTTTTTAGAGCGTGATTTTTCAGTAGTCGGGTTTTACTTTTTGAACTTACTTTTTTAAATTAAAAAGTTAAGTTTGTCCTTCAATCAAATTTGGGAATTCGGGCAGCCAAGCAAGCACAGCTTTGAAACAGTACCCTCAAGGCGCAAGTCCTACTCACATTTGAGCGGGTTTTTTTAAATAAATAAAATGGTTTATATGATTTTAAGTGCCTGTCTTTAAATACTAAATATTAATTTTACTACTATTATCATCAATGATTTGTAATACCTACTCTTCCCGCTATTGAACACATTAATACCTACATGTTAGAAAGGTTAGTATGTAAATTTTAATTGTAATAACTTTTGACCGAGTGGGCCGATTTTAATTGAATAGACTAAATGTTAATTTAAGATACAGACTTTGACTATTTTTCCAATCCATTAAATCTCTTGAAAAGAAGAAACAAAAAAACAATATTACGTGTGAATTTTAAAATCTCTATTTTACCTCTCTTGAGGGATGATTTTTGAAAAACGCTCAAATACCTAATTCTTGATTTGTTACCAAAAGCATAAGTTTAAATTTTCATAGCCCTAACTTAAGAAATTATAAGTATCCCTTACAAACTTTCACCCCTTAGGGTTATTTTTGAGACAAAAAGTAGCAAACTCAAACTCAAAGCATTTATTTCAATTAAACCATTTACAGGCACTTTTGAATTGTCAAAGAATCGTTCAGTTAGTCAAAAAGTTGAAGCTAGTTGCCCATTCCAAAACGTAGATCTCTATGGAGAAGAACGGGCAAGAAACTCCAAGGTCACTCTTTTAAATATAGATATTACAAAATCCTGGGTACATTTTTCTTGTTGTTTCTATATGTGAGAACAATGTACAAAAAATAATCAAAGCAATTGAAAATAAGATTAAAATAAGCCCTGGCAGATAAGAGATGACCAGTCTCAACTGACGGCGCCCGTTCACGAACATGACGCATGGATCAGCACCATCTAGCTCAACCATTTTGTAGGGAACCGAATGATCCAACACACTCGCCACCATCAGCGAGACGTTTAAGTGAGCTTGACATTCTCTCAACTGCCATGCTCTTTCAAGTCAACATACATCTTAATAACATAATAAACGGCTCCATGGTACTCACATTTACAGTAATTAAAAAAAAAATGCTTCTAAATTATACAAAACTATAGTTTGCAATGTATTTAAGAGATTAACAGAATTTTACTACCAAAATGAAAGAAAATCCTATGTCCTTCTCCGGGATGCCATCTATTTTTTTGCCAAATTTTATCGAAATCCGTTCAGTCGTTTAGGCGTGAAAAGTAACATACTGACAGACAGACAGACAGAGTTACTTTCGAATTTAAAATATTAGTATGGAGTATAAATTAGTATGGATTATCGTTGGAAATGAGAAAAAAAAACACGAATACTCACCCCAGGAAAACGAATGCGCCAACCCCACGCACAGCGCTACCAACGCCAACACATACTGCGTTCTACACATTCTGCACCCCTTAAAGACAAAGTTGTTGTAACAAACTAGAAGTAGACGGTACGTCCACTCCTGATGATTGCTCGTGGGATATTAAAGCAAATGCTGGATTTCGTTATACCTGAAACGATATACAGGTATATTCAGCAATAGGCACACCATTACAAGAGTTGATAAAAAGACCTCTTATCAGGGCTAATGAGTTGTTATTTAAAGCCGATGCGTATTTCCCAATACACAATGCGTATTTTCCATCGTTTTTCCTGGACAATTTTAATTGTTCGGCAAGATAGAACGTGTAGCCGGAACGTTGGATTTAGATGTACTGGACCCGTAAGGGCGGTAAACTGGTAATGTGAACAAGTTATATGAGTTAGGGCTTGTAAAAGTTACTGTCTTGCCGTCCACACATGGTCTTATCTGCGCAGAATGCAGGCAAGACAGAGCGTGTAGCCCAACACGCTCTGTCTTGCCTGCATGCATTTTTGTTTCGGATTATGATCGATTGGTCGGATTAAGCCGCTGTCTATGTGAGGAGGAGATAGATCGATGAATAAATCACATTTGGAGGCGAAAACTTTGTATTATATTACGACTTTAGGTGACGAAAATGGACATTTGTTCGTCTCCGCAATGTGAGTTGTACGCTGCATCCACGCCACGCAACCGCCCGTCACGCCACTGTCCCTTCACGTTAACAATAACAATCTGCAACCACAAGTAGTATATCACGTGGGCTAAGGCGCGCGACACATACTGTCGACGTGATACCAACGCGCACGTACGTGACCCGCGGACACATCTGCCGCCGCCCTTAGACTTCGGTCTCGAAGATAGCGGGCGCGGGGTGGCGGCGACGTTGGCGTGAGAGCGGCGCATTCTAACTCATAGTTTTATATAGAACTGTTCTCGCTCGCCGCGCCGCTGCCTTCGAGGCCAGTTCCATATAAATCTATGCAAACTCCGTGAAAATTTCGGAAAATTCCGCATTACGTAAATCAGAAAATCATAAATACTTGAATATTACGACAGACTGTTTCACTATCCACTTGCAAACTTATCTATTTTACACTACCTCTCTTTGGAAGTGATTCTTTCTTCAACAATACTATCGACTTACATTGCAGTATTTTATTAGTACGAAATAATAATTACCGTTTCATGTCGCTTTCCGCTACTCTCAATACATAGCCTTACCCGACACACGTGATCACGTACCAAACAGGGAGCGTTACAAATCATACGTAAGACAGCACCCTGTACCGCACGTATACACTGCTCACTCACTGTGCGAACGCAACTTAAGAGCCCATACTACCTCAGCTCAAATCCACTTTTTACCGCGCTCGCACCATACTGCTCGCGGATTGAGTGAGAGCGAGACGGAGTGGGGTGCTAGCGTCTTCAAAGCGCCAATAATTTAGGTAATTGCTTTATACGGCGAAAATTATGGTAATTTAAAAAAATAAAAAAACAGTAGCTGCTTTATAGTTATTTCAGTTATTATGCAAAGTTTCATGATCTAATTTGAAGTATTTTTAATACCAGCGGTTTATTGTTCGGTTTGGAAGTAAATTTGGATTTTTCCCAATCGAGAAAATTGTATGGAGTAGTGTTTGAATCTAACATAGTACTTAACATTAATCCTTAACTTTAACACGTATTTATTTCAAAATTAATGCTGCAGTATTTTCGATGTAACTGAGGATCATGCTAAGCCATTTGAGGTAGTATAGGCCCTTAACCAACTAGTCCTTTTTCACTGAATAATTGTTGCTAGGAGACAAACAATGAAGATGTCCTGCGGGATAATTGCCTAACAGCCTTTCATTATGACAGTTCAATAACATTCACTGCGTTATTTATGTTGTTGAGCAGACAAATTTTACAAAACGTTGAGCGAATAGTAGGTACTCAACTTTCAAGTTATCAAATATTGAGTGACTGTTAAAATTGGTAGTTTTTAATTAAATTGAACTACGATCTATGGAATGCACGAAAAGAAGACATAAAACGGATCATATAATAAACGATACAGATACCTGATTGGTTTGATTTAGAAACTTAATTTAATTTGTTTATTTATTTCAGATATAATACTTGTCAATAGTTTTCACTCAAACATTTAAATGACGTACCTGGTAAACTTTATCCCCACACACAAATACTCTAAATTTCCACAACAATCTCTTACAAATGCGAACAATTTTTAATACTTAAACACACAGCAAATTCATTTCAAACAAATAATTATTCGTCGCAATTTAAACATGAATTACAAATATAATATTAATACGGTTCAGCTTCTCGAATTAAAACGCAATCGGTGAGTCCTTCAGTACGCATGGTAAAGATTTACGTTATATTCGCCTGGCCGTCCGTTTGTGTGGCCTGATCCGTTTTTGGGTTAATTTATGCGAATTATACCTATTAATTATGTTTTTTACGATGTGATCAAGACATTTATTGTTGTTGTGTACTTTGTGTACATGATATTATTGAGAGTTTAACATAAGTTTAATATTAATGATGTCTCAATTTTTATTTGTATTGTATAGTGTACGTTAATCTCAGGGTATCAGGTGAATTTCAATTATAACGCAGATTTAAAATGCTTTTTACATGAAAAAAAAAGCAGTTCCACTGAACCACACTTGGTTTTTAACAAAATCTGAATTTTATAACGCACTAGCAGTGCCCCGTGGTTTCACCCACATAATTAACGATTACGTGAGGATAACGGAATACAAAATGCTCTAAGTGATAAACTATATGTGTGTCAAATTTCATCAAAATCCGTTCAGCAATTTTTGTGTAATTGAGTAACAAACATACATACTTTCACATTAATAAATTACTTGCTTATTGCCCATGACTTCGACTGCGATCCAGGATGAGAAGTAACCTATGTCCTTCTCCAGGTCATAGTCTACCCATGTACCAAATTTCATCAAAAACCGTTCAGTCGTTTTAACATGAAATGCTTAACAACCAAACTCATTTTCGCATTTATAATTAAGATTAGTTAAGTAGGAAGTAGGATATCACAAAATATCAAATAGTTATTGGCACAAAACGGCCAAGAAACAAAATCAATGTTGTAGCAACTGGCAACTAAACCAGTGGCCATTTTGTATGATGTTAGAGACAGAGAGAACTCTTCTACCCATCCTCAAGTTACCCTAGTAGCTTCATACATCACCTACAGATGGAAAGGTTCTATCTCGGTACTAGTAGCGAATGATGTTTACCGAAGGGCATTATTACAGGGCTTATAGATATTTGCACCGGCTTTTATTAATGTGTTCCTGTAATAAACCTGGGTATGTACCAGTTGCTCGTAAATACTGCTTCATTGTTCGGGCTCGCACCGCTCTTGAAACTTTGTGTTTATACGGTCAGCAAAGAGGGTGAATATTTTAGCGGTTTGTATTTCAATATTTGAATAAACTTGGTCCTTTTGTCTGAGATGTATGTTCCAATTTATAGGGAAGCGGGGGTAATTTTAAGTGGCAATGGGCAGGGCACATTGCTCACAGAACAGGTGGTCGATAGGGCCGAAAGGTTTTGGAGTGGCGACTGCGTACCAGAAGACGTAGCGTTGGAAGGCCTCCCGGAGGAACGTTGACCTCGTGAAGGCCGCAGGAATCCGCTGGAAGCACAGAACCGGTCGAAGTGGCGGTGCTTGGGGGAGGCCTATGTCCAGCAGTGGACGTCTTTCGGCTGAAATGATGGGGGTAGTTATAAAATGACATTTTG
The DNA here is from genome assembly GCA_963680765.1 of Agrochola lychnidis. NCBI lineage: Eukaryota > Metazoa > Arthropoda > Insecta > Lepidoptera > Noctuidae > Agrochola > Agrochola lychnidis. The sequence continues at coordinate 22,903,707 of OY796866.1, forward strand.
TACAAGATGGGTTTTTTCCTCTGGATTGGTTACATCAATTTGCTCTTTTAAGTTTTTTATTTGGGAATTACTGAAACCTTCTACAATCCCAATAATAAGTGTAATATAAAGAAAAAGGTACCTTTCCAGAATACGTGAGGCATTTACCATACAGAAACAGTTTAGTATAATTATGTATTTGCATATTATTTTGCGGGCTCGTGGCTAAATAAAAACAGCCACTCGGGTTGATCGAAGGCTAAACTACGTTTTTCCGAGGTCATGCATAGATGGGTGATCATCCATTACATGTCGACACCCTTCCGTGCTTCGGAAAGCCCGTTAACCCGTTGGTCCTGGCTGTCATTCGTATATCTTTGACAGTCGTTACAGAAGTACTAAGAAGTCCAAGAGTCTGACAACCAGTCTTATCAAGGGGAACTTACCCAGTATCTGGGTTGTGGTGGTCATAGGCAGTAGCTTCATGTAAAATACTGGTATTCAGTTGCATTCAGGTTAGACTGGAAGCCGGACCCCACATAGTTGGGAAAAGGCTAGGCAGATTTATTTGCATGTTATTTTGAAAAAAAAAAAACGTGTGGCACTCGGGAACTGCCACGGTAAAGCTATTGCATATCATTTGTAACCTCCATACTTCCTATTTGTCAACGCTACACTTGGGATGATGACGTGATGACATAAAACAAAAATTACGTTCCCATGACAACATCACGTTGTCATGGGAACCGTCATTACATGGTAGGCGGAGTGGGGGGTGTTAGGTTTTATTTTCGTTACGGAATTTTCTGATTCGGTCGCCGCGCTCAAAGCCCGCGATAAAAGCTATGCAATAGCTTAAAAATATTTGTCCATGCTCTGCTAACGCTACTGACTAAACTACAATAGACTTGCTAGTCAATAAAGCTCACTGATATCGTCTAGATAGAAAATTGGTTTATCCAACCTACCTACTTCCACATTCCACTGGCATTACATGCTGACTCGACTTGTACAGGGCGACTGGTTGTGTGAACTGCTACTTTAAAGGTGTGATTGTACTTGTTGAATTGTAGTTTTGGAATGTAAAATTACGTTTTTTGGTAGACTTATCGAACCATAGCGCTGCAATGGGTCGATCAAATTTTTTATTGGTTGGCACTAATTATGTTTAACAAAATTAATGTAAAGCTGGAAGTCATTGGGATCAGCTTTTGCCCAGCAGTGGAATGATAAAGGCTGTTAAATATTTAAATACATACATACATAACATCACGCCTTGTTTCCCCGAAGGGTTGGGCAGAGGTGTCCCTGTAGCAGGTACACCCACATTTCGCCAGTTATGTTTAAGTCCCATGTAATAGGGGGCGAGCCTATTGCCATCAACCGGGCACAAATCCAGACTTCGAGCTGCTACTGAGAAATTTCAGATAGAAAAACCCAATAACACTTTGCCCGACCCGGGAATCGAACCCAAGACCTCATGCTCAGCAGTAGCGCTTGCGACCACTAGACCAACGAGGCAGTCGAAATATTTAAATACTAAAATATTATACTTATAAATTCTACTTGGCACTAAAAAGATCACATAAGGATCGCTGCTCTCAAAACGGTGAAGGAAAAAATCGTGACAAAACCGGCATGTCCTAGAACCTACACTAAAAAATCCGAAGACATGTGACATCCAGATTTTTTAAAATCGCTACGGGACCGATTTTAAAAAATCTTTCACCGGTAGAATGCTTTATTATCACTAAGTAACATAGGCTATCCTAACTAATTATAACTAATATTATAAATGCGAAAGTGAGTTTGTTTGTTCTTTACACTTTGTTTGAGTTTATTAATTAGATACAAAAATACAAAACTTTTCTATCAAAAGGCTAACTTGATTCAAGAGATCGATCCTAGAACCTATAATAGCATCTATGGGAAGTGAACCTTACCATTGCCGCAGAATGGTTCCTTGTGGTATTCCATGCTAAAGCTCATTGTCAAAAACGATAATATTTGGTTATAACCAATATCGAATGTCAATTTGAATCGACTATGTCAACAAAGTCAACGAAATAAAACGTAGGATCATCTTTGAAATGAAAACGAATCCGGGTTGAACGGTTATTTTCTCACCGTTCCCTCCAATAAAATTCGAAATATATTTTTTCAATACTCATTACAAATATTTATTCAATGCATTGTTAAAATTGAAACATCTCCACAATAAACTTACAAGAAAAATAATTGACCTTGTCACTACAGTCATACGCGAATCTTTTTGTAATAACCAATAGTACTTAATTTGCTTTAAGAATCATTTTACTTAATTTAGGTTGACTTGTGTCTCGAGAGACAATAAAAATTGTGTTTTAATAATGTGGAGTATACAGAGATTGTGTTAATTATTATTGTTTATCGATTTTGTTTCTTATTTTCTGAACTTAAAGAACAATACTATGCATTTTACGACTAGTTGAAGTTAATTCTGGGTTGTTATAGTTGAAAAAAGGACTCAAAATTGAGCAAAGATATTTTACTAAAGTTCATTATGGAAACAAGTTCAGTTCGTCTGTATCTCAAGCTACCTTGGTTCAGTGCCCATCATAGTCCACTGTGGGACATAGACCTCTTCCCCGCACCATCTCACACAAAACCCAGTTTTCAATTTTCCACCTTCTGCATCTAGTCTCCGCTTTCATCATCATTATTGATCGAGAGATCATCGTTCTCTCTAGCTAATCGAAGACACCCCAATCTACGTTTACCGACTCGTGGTCTCCACTCAGGGTTACTACACGCGCTTGTTCGGGATGCCAAAATTCGGCAGAGCCGGGAGACAAAATAGAATATACATCTTGCCGAATCATGCAGACCCGAATATGTATGTAGCACGCCTTCTAGATACGTCTGGTCCTACGGCCATCGGTCGTTAGTCGATGAAAAATTAGCTATTTATAATATTTGTATCTACACTTTTTCTGGCACATTACATCACGCTATCATTGGTGTAACACTATTCCCTACATGGCCTGTACTCTATTTGGCACATGCTGATTTATTGCTATCAAGTGATCTGGATGCGTGGAATTGATTTGATATTAGCTGCACTGGTGTGTTCTTATTTGATCTGAGTGGTTGATTAGAGGCTTTTTATTTAAGTTCATTTTTGTTTTTTTTTCATTAATTGATAGATAGATAGATAGATAGAATATTCTTTATTATGTACACCATAAAAATTACAGACATTAATATAGAAATTTTACATTGGGTGACACAATGGGCGGTCTTATCGCTAAAAGCGATCTTTCACAGACAACCTTTGGATGGATTTAAATGGAAAAAGGAGAGACAATACTGCAGGTAGTCAGTGGTGTACCATTTACATATACAACAGAATACACAGATACATAAAGCATATAATTACCTATATATATTAGATAGATATACATAAAATTATAAACATGAAACAAGAGCAAGGAACTATGTAATGACGATGTTTAAGGAGAGAGAAAGTGTTTTTTTACCAGAATTTTAAAAGTGGACAAAGATTGAGCACGCCTTATAAGACACGGGCAAGGCATTCCATAACCGTACTGCTTGAACCTTAAAAGATTTGTCATAAAAGCCGGTGGAATGCATCGGCATCTCTAGTCTCAAATTTTGATGTACTTTATTTTTCTATGCTTTTTTCTTGTCATAGCATAATCAGCCTATAATGTTGGGAACTGCAGGGACACAGGCCTCCTCTATGAGAGGGAGTGGGCCGTAATCCACAACGCAGACACAGTGCGTGTTGGTAGATGTCAAATGTCTTCGAATTTTTGGTTACACTTGTCATGATCACAAGAAAATAATAAGCTTTCTCTTTTTATATTTATAGAGTAATAACGTTCAGCTCAAGTTGATATAAATAATATAATATCTAATGTCGTTCATTCCATGAAAATAATTAAAAAATCCTCTGACCTCTAAAACTCACGGAAAATGATAAATTAGGTCAATCAATTTAAATTACAATAAACAATCTGTTACAGATTACGTTGAACTTTTACACGGAACCGACTCACAAAATACCAAAATGGGTCATTTCGACGAAGCAACTCCTTGAACCTCTGAATTACTTTGCCGGAAGACAGGGACCTTGACCTCAGCATAGCAAGCCCTTAAAATATACGGAAGAATCGAAGGCTAGCAAAGTTATGACTCTCGTTAAGTATAACCTTAGGTTACATACACAGGAATTAAAAGTTACTTGGTAGAATTAACTTAGTGACGTCGAGGAAAATTTTCGGATGCTATTTAATGACATCAGCGTTCGCAGATGACAGGAATGTGAGTTATTTTCTGAGGAATTTTGTGTTAAGCTTTAAGTGCTGTTTTTGGTACGTCATAAGTTATTTAAAAGTAAAGAATTACATTTTAGTTACTTGGATAATAATTTAATACGTCTTTTTTCATCACAAAAGGAACTATGAGAAAATGGCTATAATAATGAGTCCGCCAAACGGCTATATTAATGACATTAGGACTGCTACATCTGGCTGTACAAATAAAATTAAGCATCATGTAATTTTATAAATAGAAGTGTTTTTTTTTTTTAATGTACGCGATACATAATTTTAATTTTATTTATTTATTTAAATCAGATACAGTGATCCATATTTATGTTAGTACACCTACTTAACAATTACGTCAAAGATACATGCCAAAATAATAATAATTATTATAACAAAAATAAATAACTACATAGAAATTTAAATAGGTAGATAAATAAAATAAAAATTGTAAAATTAATTAATAAGTTTCATAAAATAAATCTGTAAAATAAATGTTGATCTTTAAATTAATTCAAATATTAAAAATAATTTACATTCTTTAAATTCATTAAAATTAATGTCAATTAAAATCCAAAAATTCACTAAGTTTAAAATTACAAAGATTAAAAATAATAAAAATAAAAGTCAGAATCAGTCAAACTAAGCCTAGATGACTGATTTAACAAGTGACCTCCAAAGCGGGGATGAGATCCTATCGGCTATTGACATAATGTACTTATATAAAAATGAATCAACAAGAATAGTACGAGTGAAAAACATTTCGGTATTTATGTTCTTCGCAATAATTACTATTCGTAACGATGTAAAAGGTGCAAGCGTGTGAGTAAAGCCTTAGGTTATGCAAAAACTTAACACTCAATGTTTTGAATTTCTTTTATTTGGGAAAAGGTTGTCAAATAAAATAGTCTGATTGTGACACCTACGTTAAAGATGAGCAGAAAGTAAGATAAGTTTTGTCATAAAGAAACCATACCAGTCAAAAGTGGTTTGGTAGCCAAAAATTAAATAGTCTCGACATAATTTATACATATTCTACTTAATAAAAATCTTCAATTCAGTGAAGATTTACAGTTTTTTTTTTCTAAGCCGTTGTATCTGGAAGCATGTAGGTACAAGAGTTCTATAAAAAACGAAAATACAAAACCAAAGACACCGCTTCCGAAATTAAAGTTATTTCTCACTTTGTAGTGTTTTTTTTTAAGTCGGTTGTTTTTTTATGTAAAAAGTTTTTATTTTTCACTTTTTGGTTGTGGTACCCACCCCACACACATTCGAATACCACTACCTGCTACCAGTGACAGGAACTTATCATATCATCTACATACTAAGTGGGAAAAAAATACGTATTATTGCAGCTAACTCAAAAACTATCCAAGCAAAATTAATAAAATTTATATGGAACCAATTTGAGAGCATACTCTTTCAAACAAAAAAATATTTTATTAAATCGGTCTACAAATGACGGAGATATCGGTGGACATACATAAAAAAAAAAACAAAAAAAATACCTACTCCTTTTTGGAAGTCGGTTAAAGATGAAGGTGAGAACTAAGGAACGCATTTAAAAAATGACTTTAAAGTATATTGTATTTTAAAAAATTGAGATCGTCATAGTAAGCTCTTTCATTTAATGTGTGTGACATATTACAGTTTGTAAAACTTTTACTTTTATTTTCTAATTTGTCCCCCAAAAGTGACTCATTCGAAATTAATTTATTTAAGTTACACATCCGTGTTTGGGTCACCGACATTCATAATACATAAGTATAATACCAAACAATTTAATCGGTCCATTGGATTCGGAGCAAAATGGGCTATGACAGACAGACAGACATACACACGAGTGATTTTATAAGGGTTCCGTTTTTTCATTTAGACAAACGGAACCCTAAAAAGGTGTTAAATAAGGGATCAAAGTTTTTATGGAAGTTTGTGTGGTGGCCCAGTAAGCAGTGGTGGCCACTGGGCCACTGGATTTGTGGTGTTTGATTTGTGAACGATCGCGAATTACTAGTTGTACGTCGTCGTAGGTTCAAACCCTGACAGGCGCATTACTTTGTGTAAATTATTTCATCACCACTGCTCTCAAAACGGCGAAGGAAAACATCGTGAGGAAACCAGCATGTCCTAGAACCGAAAAATCTAAGACATGTGACATCTACCAACACGCACTGGGCCCGCGTGATAGACTACGGTCCACTCCCTTTCACCGAGAGGAGGCCTGTGTCCCAGCAGTGGGAACATTATAGGCTGATGAAGCAGCTAATTTAGACTTTAAATAATAAATGGAATATTTACTTTCTCAATATTCCTCTGAGCTGAATCTATGGAAACCAGTACAAAAAGCAGAATGTCTAAATATGTTAAATAATAAATTATATATCATTGCACAACAAACCGATTTTTATCGATAATATTCTTTTAATTAAAAATAACTCTTCTGCCCTTATACATAATAAAGTCAGCGGCAAAGCCTAGCTGCCTTTAATATCGACTTGTTATTAAAATGATATATTGGTCGACATTTTGCGGGGTTTTAATTTAAAATAAGGTCGGTCACGCGAAAGTGTCGGCTGTACATGGTGATGTGATGTGGCCGGGCACGAATTATGACTAGGTGCGATGACAGCACACTGGAGGTGGCTTCTTTCAGATTAAATTATGTAAGGCACCCTTTTTTGTTTTTGCGATTTCTTTTGTTTTTTGTTCGTCGAAGAGTTTTAACATTCGATACTGCGGTTTGTAGTAGAAAGTCAAACTTAGAATCAGGGACTGAAAGTGGTTACGGTTAAAGGTTAAGATACCTCAAAAATATACCGGTACCGGTTTAAAATAAAGATTGAGCTATACCGATACCTTTATAAATAAAGGTTGGGCTAAATTGTTATTTAACCTTTACACGATTTCGGTACCGAAAAACATGCGAGACACGCGGCGCGGGTGCTTACACAGTCGTGTCCTTCCTATCTGAAATAAAAACCAATATTGAGTTACAATCAGCAAGTGAACGACAGACAGAGAGTGGCGGCGGTGCGTCAAAGAAAACCCCTATTTATTAAGGTTTAGGTACTGCTACTGATACATTTATAAAGGTACTGCTACCGAAATATACCGGTATGAATTTCCAAACTAAAAATTCCGCTACTGAAAAAAAGAACGGAACGGTATCGAAATATTTCGGTAACCGTTATTTAACGGTATGACGTCATACTGAAATTGAAAGGTACCGTAATTTTTGAGTAATTCAGTCCCTGCTTAGAGTGCGGTAAGGTTCTTTTGGTGTCTGAATGACATTGACAAGGGGGCGTAGATGGTAAATAATAGGGAATTTTTCACAGAAATATTATTGAAGAAAAACAAGATGGCGACATTTGTTTGATTTTGGCCACGCCTCAAAATATCCTGAAAATTAGACAGAATACAACTTATAAATTCTTCATGGAAACCTAAATATTCATCATAGAATAATAATTATATTAAAGGTCCTAATAAGGCAAAGAACTGTCTGACAACCAATAACATTATCGGATGTTAGGAATAATAATTCTAATCTTAAAACTCTTTTATCTTTTGTATAGATTCTTTTCTATTTTGTGAATGTGAGAACTCTGTAGGTTTAGTGAATTGTAGACCTGTAGACCATTTTCTATTTTGTTAAGTACTTAGTACTTATTGAAAGACCTACACTGTCCTCCCATACCTAGTAACACTGTTATTTGAAAGTATTGTAAAATCCAATTATTTTTAAAAGAGTAACCGTGGAGTTTCTTGCCGGCTCTTCTCCATAGGAAACGACCAATTGAAACTGTGCACCTAGCTTCTGACGTTTCATAAGTGCCCATGTTGGTTTATGTGAAATAAAATATATATATTGTTTTTTTTTAATTTTAATAATTTTTCACCTAATCATATCACGGTGTACAGCCAATGAAATAGTAAATTGACACCCTACGTCATGTTATAGCCATTTCACACAACTGTCAGAATGACAGTTGTCTGTCAGAATGACAATTGTAACTTGATTATTCATATAGACTATATACCTAGGTAGTCAATTTGCTTCATAATTTTGAATATTAAGTCTTGTATGGATCAGAATGTTGGGCCAAAAAAGGGATGAATGAAAGGCAATTGCATGCAGCTGAGATGAGAATTCGAAGACGGATTTATGGTGCAACGCGAATGGATAGAATAAGAAATGAGTATATAAAGTCTGAAAGTGACACCGGTGACTGAAAAGTTGTGCGGAAATCGGTTGTCATGGTATGGACACGTGATGCGGAAGAATGAGTAAAATGTCGTGAGGAAAGTTTTGAGTAGGGGAAGATCAAAGAAACGATGGATGGACTGTGTGGAAGATGATATGGTTAGAAAGGGGGGGACTAGAAAGAAAGAAAGAAAAATAAGTTTATTTGTCACAGAAACACGTGCATACATAAAAGACAAGAGTAATCAGAAAACAACAAAAAGTACATAATAAATCACGAGCATAAAACAGAAATTAGTCGGCAGCTGCACGACATGACTGTGACAAGAAGGCGTCCACTCAGCATGATGCAGTGCTATGGGGGACCCACAGCACAGCGCTGATTTTCAGTGATCACCCGAAAAAAGGTGAAAATCAAGTCAGGTTCAGTGATTTGTCTATTAAATAGGTAGGTAACAAAATAAAATAAACTGCGGAGATAACGATCAAAAGAGGAAGAAAAACCAGCCAAGTGCGTGTCGAACTACGCACAATGAAAGTTTCCGTAGTTGGAATGAATTTATCCCGAACAAAAACTTAACATTGTAGTTGAAATACATTTTCTCCCACACATTCCAACTGTAAATGTAAGTAAGCACAATTTTGAGAGATTTACCATGTTATTTTAAGACCATAGACTTCTTATAGGTTTTCCTGTAATCTGTAATAAGTAAAGAGCCATACTATGTAGTTTATCAAAATTTTAGTTCCAGTAGTTTCGGAGATAAGGGGGGAATGGTAAATTTTCATCGAATTTCTTAAATATCTTTAAAAGCATTTATTTTAAAATTATATAAAAAATATATTTAAGATCCTCGCAACAAGTGCTTTACTATTAGCAAAACTTATTTTTTTATTTTCTTGTTTGCCCCCCAAAAGTGACCGCTATATTTAAAATTAATTAATTTACGTTACACGTTCATGTTTGGGTCACAGAAATATATATGTGTACCAAATTTTAACTTAATCAGTCCATTAGATTCGGAGCAAATTGGCTGTGACAGACGGACAGACAAACACACGAGTGATCCTATAAGGGTTCCGTTTTTTCCTTTTGAGGTACGGAACCCTAAAAAGACATGGTTCACCGACTGCAAACAAATTGGTTTATGGATAGGAGAATATGAATGATAAAAGAGTGGATCTATTCGTCCAGTTCCAAGCAGAATCTACCAAGCCCCCGGTCTAGATCGTATTTTTTCAAACCTGGCTAATACGCGAACCTGTTAAGGCGCAGTGGTTTGCATTTATATCATACGCTGTCCATAAGCATACGCGTAATTGAAACATGTAACGTATACCTTTGCTAAGGCGTGGCACATTTAGATATACTGACAGAAAGGTGTTCGTAATTTGTCGTTATTAACTTTTAATAAGGGAATGTGGTGTAAGGAATTATCTTGGGTAATGTTGCACTGGTAATGTCCTGTTTAGTGACGTTATTACCCCATAGATTAATTGATTTAAAGTGAAAACTTCTTTAGGCGCGTTGGGCATTTTTGAGATGGGAAAAACAATTGAACTCGCGACACCTTTACCGACATTTTTGTAAACGCGATTGTGCTCTTTATTCATATTACGTTACGGATCAATGTTCAATGCAAGTATTTTTACTTAAAAGGTTTTGGAAGTTTTTTTTTTTTTTGTAAACGCGATTGTGCTTTTTATTTAGACAAAGTTACGGTCTAATGTTCTATGCAAGTATTTTTCTTCCACCAAGGCAATATTGTTCAAGTTTTCTCTTCTGTCGGCACTCCCGGAGTGCCACTGCTTTTTTGTTGTTTTTGGAATAGATTTTTCTTGGATGACATAAAATGCAGTGTTTCCTGGCAAAAATCCTCTTTATTTTTTCGTTTTTCACCAAACGAAATAAAGATTGAAAAGATTGTTTTAGGAACATTAGGTTCTGGTTTCGATTCCCAGGCCTGGCAAAGTATTATTGGGTTTGTCCGCCAGAGATTTCTCAGTAGCAGCCCGGAGTCTGGATTTATATTTAGACTCTAATCATAACTGGCAAAATGTGGATGTACTATAGGTACACTTTTGTCTAACATTACGCGGATTACTGGCGAGATGATACGTTACGTTACAAACTTTTTTTCAACAACCATCATTTGAACCGATGAAGACTTCGCTTTAACTCCACTTATCTAAAACACTAGTTAACTAACCAGAACAAACGCCAAGGAAAAATGTCGTAAGTGCCATACATACGTTACTCACATTTACATTTATAACAGTATGTTAAAACTGCCTCATTGTTCTAGTAATCGCAAGCACTACTGCCGAGCATGAGGTTCTGGGTTCGATTCTTGGGTTGGGCAAAGTGTTATTGGATTTTTCATCTGGAATTTCTCAGTAGCCAGTCTAATTAATGCCTGGTTGATGGCAATAGGCTCACCCCGTATTATACAACGTGCCGCTACAATGGCGACATTAATTTAACACACGAGTAGGGCTAGTGGCTAGTAGTAATCATAAAAATGTAATAAGAAAAAATAATTCGTTAATTCAAAAATAAAAAAAATATTCGCTCGCCGACATAGGGCTCTCTCTTTCCTTCAATTCACCTTCTCTTTGCACGTTATTCGTTTTATTTTCATTGATACGATGTTATGATCCGTGATCCCGGTAAATGACCTCTGCGCTACAGTTTTTAAGCACAGGTTGCACCAAGATGCCATTTTAGAAAATTTAAAATAAATCGATAAATAATAACATTTAATTAAATTAAAATATTTTCATAAAAATAAAACTAATCCGTATGCGTATGTTAAATTAATGTCACCATTAAAGCGCCACGCTGTATAAGACTTAAACATAACTGACGAAATTAGCATGTAATAGAAAAAGAAATATAATTTATTTGCTAAAAACAATGTACACTTCTGTCTAACATTTAACGGATTAAACGTGATATTGTGTTATGTAGGTACTACAATGTAACAATCGTTCTTTGAGAGTCCATCATTAATTTGGTAATATCCAATATTCAACATTGGTTGAATGATAAACATTAGCTTTAACAGCAACTAATCTAATACACTTGTCAACGAACCATCTCAAACGCCAAGGAAAAATGTCGTAAGTGCCACATACGTTACTCACATTTACATTTATAACATGATGTTATTTATTTAAATAAGACACAGATTGATGGCTCGTCAGTTTATAAGTGGTTTTTGCTAACTATGGGTAATTGAGTTTTTTATGCCCAACAATTACTTGATGCGTTGTCAATGACAAACTGCAGGCGTGAATAAAGTCTGTGTGAATTATTCATTAATTATACTATCTAGGGTAATTATGTACATGGTTTTTCTTGAACTTAAGTTTTTTTTTTCTTGTAAGTATTGCTGGCTTTGATCTACTTTATTTAAACTATTCTGGACGCACCTTATAATGATTGTGAGGAAAAAATGTTTTATGTTGCACTCATTAGCAAGTTATGTATTTAATTTCCTTAGTTAGGTAATCGTACTTCCTTCATTAATATATCTATCGCTAGTTTAATGTTTTATTTACCGTATTCACGGAGTATTTTTAACCGACTTCCAAAAAGGAGGAGTCGCGTATGTTTGTTTTTTTTTTTTATGTATGTCCACCGATTTCTCCGTTAATTGTGGACTGATTTTGAAAATTCTTTTTTTGTTTGAAAGGGTATACTTTCGAGGTGGTTCCATATAAATTTTATTAACTTTGCTTCGATAGTTTTTGAGTTAGCTTCAATAATACGTACTTTTTCCCACTTAGTATGTGGATGATATGATAAGTTCCTGTCACAGCTGTTATTTACGTAGCAGGTAGTGGTTTTTGAATTTGTGTGGGGTAGGTACCATAACTAAAAGTGAAAAATAAAAACTTTTTACAAAAAAAAAACAACCGACTTCCAAAAAACACTACAAAGTGAAAATAACTTTAATTTCGGAAGTCGGTGGCAAAAAATGAAAATTCAAAGCCAAAGACACCGACTTCCGAAATTAGTTATTTTTCACTTTGTAGTGTTTTTTGGAAGTCGGTTGTTTTTTTTTTATAAGAAGTTTTTGAAACCTACATAAATTAGATTTTTGCAGACAGGTAATTTATTTCTGTGCTACCCATTCAAAAATAATAAATTCACCATCTCTTTCAAGCATCAAAACACCAACCACATATTGTTTTTTATTATGTTTCTATCAGTGAGTTTAATTATGAGATCCGTAGGAGAACCAAGGTAATCGACATAGTCAGAAGAATTGCCAAACTTAAGTGGCAGTGGGCAGGGCACATTGCTCGCAGAACAGATGGCCGATGGGGCCGAAGAATCTGGAGAGGCGACCGCGTACCAGGAGACGTAGAAGGTCCCACACAAGGTGGACTGATGATCTGGTGAAGGCCGCAGGAATCCGCTGCATGCGAAAAGAATAGAACCGGTCGAAGTGCTTGGGGGAGGCCTATGTCCAGCAGTGGACGTTTTTCGGCTGAAATTATGAGTTTAGTTTGTGATCTTTTTGTTCGAGTACCAATAAATACTTTCTCTTTATTTCTTAAAAATATAATTTAAGCGCCATTTGAGACACTCTCTTTTCTATCTTTATCAAAAAACCCAAAAGTGTACAAATCCCGTAAAAACTCCTTGTTGAAATCTCAAAAACTCGTAAATTGTGCATAATAACCCCATTGAAAAGCACAAGCCGAAGCGATAACAGTTTATTTTGGTTAAAAATCCGCTATTTGTCAAAGGTCACGTGAGCACTGAACATTTTGATGTGGCATCGTAAAAAAATGCGAATTAAGTGATTACCATCGCGGACTTACTGAAAACCATCGTGTGCTCGTAAACACTGCGCTTTACTTAAGGGTAGGTTGTAAAGAAAAAGTAAAATATTATTTTTATATATAAATTTTATTTTTATATTATTATTATTCCTCAGCGTCGAATGTTAAAAATAACAATTTAAAAAAATCATCTAATGATTTAAGCATCACCGTGGTTTTAAATGATATTCAAACAAATACGTTTACTGTTTTTACACTTAATGATCTTCGTCTTGCCTTGAAATAGTATAAAGTTTATTTTATGCAATCATTAATGTATGCTGGATAATAGATTACCTGATAACTTTAGTCAAGTACTGCCAATAACCTTATTTAAAAAAACTATTTCGAAATTAATTTGACAACAAAAACCGGCCAAGTGCATGTCGGACCACGCACAATGTAGGGTTCCGTAGTTGGAATGAATTTATCCCAAGAACAAACTTAACTTTGTAGTTGAGAAACATGTTCTCCGATACATTCTATATGGGAGAACATGTTTTTACAACCGCAAATCTAAGTTGGTCGATTATTACTCGTTAACTTGTAAAGCCTACTCAGCTGTGATAGTTTTCCTTTTAAATTCGTTATATAAGCTACTGTTGTGAATTTTTTCACATATGTGAAACCAACCATTTAGCTGGCAGGGGGGGGGACACTTGACTCTAACAAAAATTTTCACCTAAAAGCTTCATATTTCGCAAACGGATCTCTGAATTCAAAAATGATTATAACATACTCACAATATTTTTGAAAGACCTTTCCAATGATACCACACATGGTGGGATAAAAAAATAAAAAAAAAACATCATCACTTTACGTGTATGAGAGATATCCTAAAAAAAAATGTTTTTCATAATTTTGTTTTACCACTTTGTCGGCATAATTAATATGTATACCTATGCCAAATTACAGCTTTCTAGTACTAAGAGTCTCGGAGCTAGACCGCGGACAGACAGACAGACAGATAGACAGACAGACAGACGGACATGACGAAACTATAAGGGTTCCTTGTTTACTACGAAACCCTAAAAAGAAACTGCTGTCGAAATGAATGACTCAAAATTGACCTCACCTTGCCCTTAACAAAAAACCGCACCGTACTTAAAACAATATCCATCATAAACGTTTAGTTTTACAGTCACATTATTACGTTATCTTTATTAACACTCAAAAACTCGTAAACTCATCCAAAATTATACCCTGAATGTACATAATTTTATTTTTATTTTTACATTTTTGACATTTACACCGCTATGGACGGCGATTGTCGATTCTTATTATTTTATTATGTTATCAAGTTTATTGAATACCGATACATTGTAGGATTTTTTATGCAAGGGCAATAATAATATTGTGACTTTGTGTGTGTTATTTTTTCTCAAAAAGTAAATTGTGCAAATTATGCACTAAGGGCTGTTAGATGAATAAATAATGAAGAAAATTTCTTCTTTTCGTGTGGTTAATGACTAACCTGGTGTCAAATTTATAAAGTCGCCCATGGGCCTCTGACTTGGCTTCACATGCCGTCGAAAAATATCTCTCAGGCATGCCGGTTTCCTCACGATGTTTTCCTTCACCGTTTTTGAAGCAAGTGATAATTATACAATACGCACATGAATATTATTAACTTTAACTTAAATTCAAATGCGCAATTTTTTTTTTAACACAACACTCCTTTGTAAGACTGGTTGACAGACTTTTTGTGCTTCTCTTCTTTCTGACTACCCGTAACGACTGTCAAAGATCTACAAATGACAGTCGGTACTAACGGCTTAACGTGCTTACCGACCCAGGGAAGGATCTCGATATGTAATGGATGGTCACCCATCCACAAACCGACCGCGGCAATAACCTTCAATCAACTCGTGTGGCTGTTATCATTTAGCCACGAGCTCCTCTTCAATCAAAAGAATTCTTCTCGATTTATACACTATTTTGAGGCTGACAAAAGAAAAACATACACTAGTAATGTTACCTAAGAAAAAAAAACTATTTATGCCGTCAGTCAGATAATAAAAAACCGGCCAAGTGCAAGTCAGACCCGCGCACGAAGGATTCCGTACCATTACCTATAAAACGGCAAAAAAAATCATGTCTGTTGTATGGGAGCCCCCTTAAATATTTATTTTATTCTGATTTTTTATATTTGTTGTTATGGTTAATTGATTCAGGCGTGACCTTGCGGAAATCCATTATAAAATACAATAGACGTGGATATATTTAGTAACCTGTTCCGCTTAGCTATTTCTATAGAGAGTGTCGATTTATTTCAGGAATTTTTTATTGCTCTTTAGAAATAGCTAAGCGGAACAGGTTACTAAATATATCCACGTCTATTGTATTTGTTGTTATAACATAGCGGCAATAGAAGTACATTATCTGTGAAAATTTCAACTGTCTAACTATCACGGCTCATGAGATACAGCCTGGTGACAGACGGATAGACAGACAGACGGACGGACAGCAGAATCTTAGTAATAGGGTCCCGTTTTGCCCTTTGGGTATGGAACCATAAAAACACTAGACACGTAATTTTTTGTTTTATCATAATAATAAAAAAAATGATTTTGATAAAACGCATTCAAGTTGGGGAGTGGGGGCTCGCTACATCAAAATTCAGTATAAAATCTATCGAAGAGTGACGTCATGCCACATTTTAACTCAATGTATTGCCGTAATCTTTTGATTACGTAATAATAGAAAAAAATACGTGTCCAATATTTTTTAATAATCTATAAAAAAAATTGTCATTTTGGCATCCCTATCTCTCACATCAAATTTCCCCAAGTGACTTAGGAAACAAAGACTTTTACCCACTAAATTAGAACTTACACGGTCGACATAATTCCTCTCGACTACGCGAACGAATTCCCACATATATCCCATTAAGTGTAAACTGATAGCTATTCCTGTTGACATCGCAATTGCTCCTAGACACGCTATAGTCCGATGGGTCATTTTGTACCAAGTTCACATACATAGTATGTGTGTACAAATACTTACAGCATTTCGTTGCTCGGCATCCAATACCGCGAATGTGACATTTCTGACGAAAATCATATTTTTGTTTTATTTCATTCTACACGTTCAAATACGTGATACTGCATTTAAAAATGATTTTCGTTAAAAATGTTACATTCGCGGTATTGGATGCCGAGCGACGATTTGTTCAAATATGTATTAGTTGCGCCCCGCAGTTTTACTCACATAAGTCTCGATCCCGTGGAAATATCGTGATAAAAAGTATTCTATGTGTTAATCTAGGTTATATACTACCTGTGTAACAAATTTCAACCTAGTCCGTTCAGTGGTTTTTGCGTGAAATAGTAACAATCCATCATCATAGTAGTATCCATCTCAATTTATTACCATTGATTGGCAAAAAATGGGTGTACTATAGTTTCACCTCTACCTAACCCTTCAGTGATTACAGGCATGATATTATGTTATGGTGAGTGTTATGTTACTTATACGCTGACTTTTACGTGTTAAAATGTGTTTCTCGTAGTGTGGTATCTAGAATCTTGAGCAAATTAATGAGTTAAAATTTCGTTAGCATTTCCAGCCATAGTGTTGATGAGATTTTCATATAGGTAGTGATAATTCTGCGTTTGTCTCTTTTTTTGAAAAAAAATGCCGTAGATACATACAATGTAATCTGACTAGCTTATATTGTCCTACTCCATTCAATAGCGAAGGTAGCAAGATAACTAACAATAAGTACCTCTTCTCCTGTATAAAAATCCTCTTCATCATCATCAGCCTATAATGTTCCCACTGCTGGGACACGGGCCTCCTCTCTGTGAGAGGGAGAGGGCCGTAATCCACCACGCGGGCCTAGTGCTGGATGTCACATGTCTTCGAATTTTCGGTTCTAGGACATGCCGGTTTCCTCACAATGTTTTCCTTCACCGTTTTGAGAGCAGTGGTGATGAAATAATTTACACAAAGTAAAGCGCCTGTCTGGGTTCGAACCTACGACCTACAACTCGTGAGTCGCGGCCGTTACCACTGGGCCACCACTGCTTTCACTAAAAATACTCTTAGAAGGACTGAATCTTAGCTCAAACAAGAAAAGTGTCTTCTTCAAAAACTGACATGCCAAAGATACAAAACCCCAAGAAAAGATACGCGAACTTCGTGTTCAATGTCACGTGACAGTCTTTATTTTTTGAGTAAATATTTCATAAAATTATTAATTAATCTAAAATCAATTACAAAATTAAGTAGGTGAAAACCATTCTTCAATGCAAAACGAATAAGGTATTTTTGTAACTATCAACTAGCCTATTCTGCAACAATTTCCTAACAAACAATTTATCGCTAAACTTTCACAGAGCAGCTACTGCTCTACTCCGGTTCCCACGACGGGGTATTAACAAGAACAGTAGTCACGGCGCGATGTTAGCGCCCCCGGGCTGCGCCAGCGCACGCCTCCTAACTAATTGATAGCTTCAAATTGAGATATTTACATACTAATACTAGTCGTTTAAGGCTTTTAGGTGTGTGATTTAATTACTGTGGTTTAGAGGAATTGAGGAGAGAGTGGCCTGGATTTTTAAATAGACTGATAATGATTGCTAGATTTTATCGACAGTTTTTATGTAAAGACGGGTTTTTCAAACATCTATAGCTAGTTTTATATAAATGAGGTTTAAAAGTTTTTTAAGCTATTGCATAGCTTTTATCGTGGGCTTTGAGCGCAGCGACCAAATCAAGAAATTCCGTAACGTAACGAAAATAAAACCTAACACCCCCCACTCCGCCTACCATGTAATGACGGTTCCCATGACAACGTGATGTTGTCATGGGAACGTAATTTTTGTTTTATGTCATCACGTCATCATCCCAAGTGTAGCGTTGACAAATAAGAAGTATGGAGGTTAAAATGCTATGCAATAGCTTTACCGCGGTAGTCCCCGAGTGCCACACGTTTTTTTTTTTAAATAAAACTATTTCTCCCAAACACAAATATGAACGTATCGTATAGATAGGTAGAAATGATATGAAATGAATAAGTCATCATCTGCCTAGCCTTTTCCCAACTATGTTGGAGTTGGCTTCCAGTCTAAGCAGATGCAACTGAATATCAGTAATTTACATGGAGCGACTGCCTATCTGACCTCCACAAACGGCTACTGGGTTACACGATACTCCTCGGTAAGACTGGTTGTCTGACTTTTGGGCTTCTAACTACCCACAACGACGGTCAAAGATCTACAAATGACAGCCGAGACCAACGGCTAAACGTGCTTTCCGAGGCACGGAGGGGTGGAGATGGTCCCTATCCACGGACCAACCGTGTGGGTGTTATTACTTAGCTGCAAACCCCTAAATATGAACTTAATAAGTGATGAATATAAATGTTGATGGATGGAGAGGGAGAGGAAGGCCAAATAAAATATGGATGGATTGTGTGAGGAATGATAGGAAAGAGAAGGGAGTGAATGATAGTGTGACGGTTGACAGGGGAGAATGGAAAGAGAAAACGTGGTGCGCCAACCCCACGTACCATGGGACAAGGACAGGAAGATAATGAGAGTAGATAGGAAAACAATTAAATCAGTTGGTATTTAGAAAGTATGGAAATTACACTTATGAAAATGTTCAAGCCATTCAAATTCAAATTATTTTATTTCACATAAACCTACATGGGCACTTATGAAACGTCAGAAGCTAGGTGCACGGTTCCAATTGGTCGTTTCCTATGGAGAAGAGCTGGCAAGAAACTCCACGGTTACTCTTTTAAAAATAATTGGCTTTTACAATACTTTCAAATAACTATTACTAGATATGGGAGGACGGTACACTGTCCTCCCATACCTAGTAATACTGTTATTTGAAAGAAACATTACTATTGGTACTTATTTGAAAAATGAAAAATCAACACCCGGCAATTTTCAGTTTAATGGTATTTATTGATAGACCTGTAGGTCTATCAATAAATACCATTAAACTGAAAATTCAAATAAGTACCAATAGTAATGTTTTACAATTTCATTGTAAAACTGAGAAGCTCGTGGCTAAATACTAACATCCGCTCGGGTCGATCTGTCAGGTTAAGCTACGCTTGCCGTGGTTGGTCCGTGGATGGGTGACCATTTCTACATACCGAGACTGCTCCGTGCCTCGGAAAGCACGTTAAGCCGTTGGTCCCGGCTATCATTCGTGGATCTTTGACAGTCGTTACGGGTCGTCAAAAGCCCGAAAGTCTGACAATCAGTCTTGGAGGAGGTTAGATAGGCAGTCGCTCCATGTTAAAATACTGGTATTCAGCTGCATCCGGTTAGACTGGAAGCCGACCCCAATATAGTTGGGAAAAGGCTAGGCAGATTGATTGATTGATTGACCAATCATATCTAATTCCATTATTTAATGTCCTCTTTACGGTGTCTTAGAGAAAATCAAATACACACATCTAAGTGACAAACTCAACATTGTGTAAAAAATGTCAAAATGCACAATACATGGAAATAAACCTTACATAGGTACCAACCAATTTATTATCTACTTACTTATTTTAAACATAATATGTTATAATCTTGTATGACTGGTTTGCTTTAAAGGAACCGCTAATCGCTTCAAAGTTAGACAAATTAGTTAATTTTTAATGTTTATGTACATGTAGTAATATTTCAGAGTTATTAGTTATTTTCTAATGTTAATAGTAGGGTTATTAACTGTTTGTTACTGAAGGTATTCGTGTTGTGAAAGTCAATGAGTAAGGTCGGGAATAACAGTATGGTTTGGACCAGCGCCATAAAGCAATGTAGGAGCAGGGTAGAGTTTTTTTTAAAGTGAAAACTTCTTTAGACGCGTTGGGTGTTTTTGAGATGAGACTAAACCATTGGTTTCACGACACTGTGACGACACCAGCTTTTGACCATTAAAAAGACATCAACGCATTGATTACCGCGGCGCGTAGAGTAAAAGACATCAACGCGAAAATTACCGCGGTCCCGATTTTTTTTCAAGTTTTCACTTCTGTCGGCACTCCCGGCGTGCCACTGTTTTTTTTGCTTGCTTTCAGTGTGCCACTGCTGAAAAAGGCCCCTCACAAATCCTTCCAAGCATCCTTTTCCAGGGCCACCTCGACCCAACCCGATGACCTAGACGCCTACCACAAGGTACGCATCTATACTCCGTTTGAAATAAGATTAGACATTTAACTAAACCTTTTTTACAGTCCGTTCAACCGATTTTGACTTCTATTGCGATAGCGGCATGACAAATGACAGCTGCAGTAAACAGTTGGTTTGTAACCACTTTTTTGCTTTTAATGCCATCCTTATACCTACGGTATAGAAGTCAAAATCGGTTGAACGGACTGTAAAAAAGGTTTGTTTAAATGTCTAATCTTATTTCAAACGGAGTATAGGTCGTCTCGCCACCTCTTCCTGGGAATAGAATAATATTTTTTAATTTCACGAACCAACTTTAAAAATCTAATTATCTTGATAGGGGGGCAATTGTAAGTTTAACTTGATGTAAGAAATTCAGCTTAAACTATGAACTGAGGGTCTAGACAAGTAGGCCAGACATTTAAAACATCGCAGGTCGCAAAAAATTACACTGTAGGTACTGATTTTTTGGGAAGTTGTTAGGATAGATACCAATAGTGAAAAACCAAGTTTGCCACTTCGAAAGACCTGTGCTAACTGGTTGTGCTCAAAAAACCTCGAAGTTTTCTGACTTCTTCCAGTTTTTGACATATAACTTCTAAAAAGTGCATCCTACGGAAAAATTCGTCGTATACATTTTCAAATATAATCATTTTCTACAAATTGTTGCTGTCCCCGGGTTCTATTGGTCCTACAGATCTACGGTTGCGCTCAAATTGTAGCAAATTGTCACTTTTCCCGCAAGATGCACCTTTTAGAAGATATAAGTAAAAAACTGAAACAAGTCCAAAAATTCCGAGATTTTTCGAATACCACGCAGTTAGTACAGGCATTTTGAAGCTGCAAACATGAGCTGAAAACTGGTACTTAATAAAAAAAAAAACCAAATGCATTAGATTTAAATTACCTAATGTTAAAAGTAGCGAATGTGACATCATATTGAATGGAGAAAAACTGGAATTTATTAATCAAACGGTTTTCTTGGGAATCACGCTAGACGAGAAATTACAATGGGGACCTCATATAACATCTCTTGCGGGGCGGTTAAGCTCGGCCGCTTATGCTGTTAGAAAGATAAGACAGTTAACAGATGTAGAAACTGCGCGTTTGGTCTATTTTAGCTACTTCCACAGCATTATGTCATATGGCATTTTACTGTGGGGTCGGGCTGCTGACATTGAATCCATCTTTATTTTGCAAAAGAGAGCTGTCAGAGCCATTTATAATCTACGTCGCCGCGAATCTCTCAGGGAACTTTTTAAAAGGATTAATATTATGACGGTACCTTGCCAATTCATTTATGAAAATATTATGTATGTAAGGAAAAATCCACATCTCTTTAATAAAATAAGTGATAGACATAATTTTAATACTCGAAATAAAGATAAACTAGATCAACCATTTTTCAGGTTATCTAAAGTACATACATCTTTTATGGGGTACTGTGTTAAATGTTACAACAAAATACCTTGTGACATATTGCAATTAAATGAAAGAAAATTTAAAACTCATATAAAAAGTACACTTTATAAACAAGCATATTACAAATTAGAGGATTATATCCAAGATAAGAGTGCTTGGAAACATGCTGGTCCTGCTCCATAGGACAATTTAGAATCAAGACAAAATCAAACTGGTTGCTAATTTAATTGTTAAATTTATTACTTTGTTTTTTAAGTATGACATTGATTTTACATTCTGTGATTACTTCCTAACACACTGACTTATTAATTGTAACATTTTAGGAAAATCGTCTACTTTTACAATGTTTGTAAATATGTGAGAACCATGTATCTGTCACAAATTAAATTATCTATCGTTGCTTCATTTTTAATTTTTTTACCTATTGTGGTATAGTAATTTTATTCTAGGTGCATCGTCTTCACATATAATAATTATTTAACAAATGTACGTACATATACAAACAATATTGTAAAACATTTTAAAAGAGTAACGGTGGAGTTTCTTGCCCATTCTTCTCCATACGAAAACTACCTTTTGGAAGGGGCGACTAGAATCAATTTTATTATTTTGTAATTTTTGACGTTCAAAAGTGCCATACATGGGCCTATTTGAAATAAATGATTTGACTTTGACTTTGACTTTGATTTTATATTATTGGTACATATCCTAACAACATCCCAAAAAATCAGAACAGTGCAATTTTTTGCGACCTTACGCGATTTTTGTTTCTACAGTGACTGGCCTAAAGTTGTAACTGCTTTCAAAGCATTTCGTATTCTAAAACGACTTACAACAGGATTAAATTTTCGGTAGCTTATGTTAATCCAATACATTTTAGAATTTTCTATTTTCATTATCGATGATAGAATGTAATTTTTTCTAGGCCTGCAGTGAGTGAGCCTTTTAAATAAAATAAATAATATCATTTTATTTCGGATAACAAAAAGATCCATAATTTTTTAGTAACATTAACTTTTGGCCTCGTAAAAATTTAAAAAAAAAACAAAGTAAAATAAAAGCAGAAAGTCCTGTTTTCCGCTTTTATTTTAATTTTACTTTGTTTTTTTATTATTTCTATGAGTGTGTTTTTAATTTGTGATCTCTTGTGCGAGTCTCAATAAATACTTTTTCTTTATCATGCTTTAAAATTATCGTAAGTCAAAGATGGTCTGACGTCTTTTTCCATTACAATTGACTGCACTTATAAATGCAACGAAGCAGCCATATTTATTGAGTCATTGCAAAAATTTATACTTAATTGTTTTACTCTCAAAGCAATATTTACTTTGCACTCAAAGCCGATAAAATGGGTTAGCAAAATATTGCATTTTGCCAACCCACTTGCAGTACACACACAATGCACTCAGTGACACACTGTCCAAACTGCAAACCTTTAACCTGACGTCCCAGTGTTTCGTTATGCAAATATTCTGGCTAAAATTTCACAATCGAAAATTACGTGTAGAATATTTATGGCTCAATTTTGTTAAGAGTACAATGCGGTGAATTTCGGTTGTCGGGGGCCGAAACATTCGAAGTATGAAGCAGTGTTCCGTGGGACTACCACTTTAATTACTGACGCACTTTTTTTAGCACAACCGGTGCATCTCGGACCGTTTATGCGAATACATTTGTTATTTACGAGCTGTACTTTTTGGGATGTCACCATTTATAGCAAGGAAAACGGTTCGTACGGTTCGATATGTGATATGTTGGCCGATATTTCTTTGTCGTTTTTTTGGTATGATCTCTTTTTGTTTGGTTTATCTCAATTGGTTTTGCAAGTGATAATATTGGAAAAATTCTGAATAAAATGCGATAGTTATTTATGTATAAATTGTGCGGAATAAATGAAACTTAATAAAAGCTACATTTCGTATTATTTTATATGGTTACCTACTTTGTATCGTATTGCAAAATAATTCGATACGACATTTTTTTTCAACAACAAAAGAAGTGTCATTCAATGAAATATATTAAGCTTCAGGCTATTGATATAGAGGACATATTTGTGCAAATATTTTCTATCGTTTTGACAAAAAGACCGCCACTATAAAAAAACTTACAAAACACAATATTTTAATACTTAACAGGTGCTTAATAAATAAGACTTAGCCTAGAAAAAAACAAATTTATAGGAAAAGTTTGCTTATTGTTATAAAAACTACAAAAAACAGCTTAAAATCGATGACATGGGAATTATTTATACGTATATGTATAAAATATGTTAACATAATTACCATACATTATCGTTACCATGAAATATTTCATATTATGGTAATTGTGGTAAAGTTTATGGGATATATTACTAAAGGTAACAAAGGTTGATCGGGTTCCACCTGATTCATACCGATTATAAATTCATGACCGACTTGAGTTTAGAGGAAATACTTATCAATACAAATATACACATATATTGCGTGATAATAAAAGTACTTAAAATATTAATATAATAATATAATCGAATAAACAGCTTAGTTAGTTACAAAGGGTTGAACTACCTCTGATATTTTGAGCCGCGCATTTTACATCAGCATAACAATTCGATGGATGCGGAAAGCACAGAATCGGTCGAAGTGGCGGTGCTTGGGGGAGGCCTATGTCCAGCAGTGGACGTCTTTCGGCTGAAATGATGATGATGATAACAATTCAAGAGGTCTTCAAAAGTTTTCTAAACCTTTAAAAAAATATTCTATATATGTCCCAGTCTTGTTATCGGTAAACTTATTACGTGTTTGGCATACACCAACAAAAGTGCCTTGTATGAAGTCAAAGTCAAAGAATTTATTTCAAATAGGCACATGAAAGGCAGTTTTGAACGTCAAAATTTACAAAAAACATAATTGAATCTAGTCGCCCCTTCCAAAAGGTCATTTTCGTATCGAAAAAAATGGGCAAGAAACTCCACCGTTACTTTTTTTAAATGTTTTACTTAAATATGTGACGACGATGCACCTAGAATAAAATCACTATACCACAATATATGAAAAAAATTAAATGAAGCAATGAGAGATAAACTAATTAAAATATGAATTGAGATACCTCGGAAATCTTCACAAACCAATAAACTACGACTCCAAAATGAGTATTATTTATTTCCCAAACGCATCCCAATAGTTTAAAACTCCGTTAAATTTTCCTCAAAACGCGGCATGCCCTTTAACAACAAAAAAAAATTAAGCTTTCAAAAGCAATTTAACACAAAAAGTCGCCGACGACATTCTTCCTTACAACTCTCTCTATAAACACAACATGTAATCGTCGCATCGGCAATCGAATCGTTCATTTATTCGAGTAAACTCGAGTCGCCGTCGAATGATTTATTGCTCCGACACGTGGTTTTTGCCCTCTACAGTGCTTACGGAAACAATTTCGAATCATTTATACCGACCGCCCGATCGGCCACCGAAAATGGCCACGGCTCCCTTCTGGTTTTCGTGTTTCACCTTAATTTCGGGAAAAATGGTCGGTTTTTTTTAAATTTGGAACTGAAGATGAGAAATTGAAATCGACGAGGTTTTTTCACGCGTCCCGCCTGTCGCTTCGTAACGGTAGTTTGTAATAATTGATAATTCATTTTTTGTTTTATGTTGGTCGAATTTGTACTTGGTCCGGTTCTGGTTTTGGGTTCGGTGTGATGCTGCGTAGTTTTATGGTTCGGTTGGTATTATTTTCTGCAGTAAAAGCATTGTAAGTTTTATTTTGTGGACGTTTACTTAAACTTTAATTTCATTTTTTTTTGTCTTTATTATTTTATTTAACAACTGTTTTCATAGTTTTGTTTTGTTGTACATTACTTTTAAATTGCAAAACCTTTTACAAAAAATCTTAGCAACATTATTATTTTCAATACCCCAATTTTTATCCATAACTATAAAGCAGGCGGAACATTGTGCAAATACCTATCATAACTTATCTCTCCCGCGCACATTCAGCGCTGACTGACTGCGTCATAAAAGTTTACGAGGATCGAACTGCACAGTGAGCTGCCCGTTTCGTCCGAACAAAAAAATTGGAGCACGAAACCTCATGAAAATTAATAAGTATTTCAACAGAAACCATCGGTTCAACGTTTTTGGTTTTAAGGTATTTTTTCTCGACAGCAATTTGTCTTGTTTTAATTGGATATTTTTGGCGAACTTTATTATAAGAGAATAACTAGTTTGCTGCGAGTTTCTTGAATATATTTGGAGTAAAAGTTCAATTTTGCGACATCTTTAATAAGGATATTTTACTCACAGGTACTTGACCTTACCTTTAGCTTTGTGAAATGAAAAATGGTACAACTACTTTCAGAAACTTCAAATAGGCAAATTGTATCCTGAGAATTAAACTAGATTATGTAACGGTCTACAAATGGAAAAAAAAAGTGTGGCACTCAGGAACTGCAGCGGTAAAGCTATTGCATAGCATTTGTAACCTCTATACTTCCTATTTGTCAACGCTACACTTAGGATGATGACGTGATTACAAAAAAAAAATTACGTTCCCATGACAACATCACGTTGTCATGGGAACAGTCATTACATGGTAGGCGGAGTGGGGGGTGTTAGGTTTTATTTTCGTTACGTTACGGAATTTCTTGATTCGGTCGCCGCGCTCAAAGCCCGCGATAAAAGCTATGCAATAGCTTAAAAACTGTTATTGAGATGAAATTTTAGGCTAACACATTATCACCGAGATTTAGGAATATTACAATTACTAGAATTTATCATTAAATATTACGCTTAAAAATCTACTTACATATTAGCCTCATTAAAGTACTGTCAACCACACATCGAGCTATAGGAGCGATTTTTAAAACTACAACTGTGCAAATGCTACCACTGATAAGCGTTTGACTGTACGTGCCCTGTTCATGTTTGTATTATGGGCCAGTACATCACAATTTATTTGTCACACAGTACATTTCTTAATACGAAATAATCTATACTTGCACAGATTCTAAGACCTGCTCTCACGATATTTCAGTTCGGTCCAGATTTATAATATAAAGTTGAATAATCCTAGGAAATGTAGGAAGTTTGTCAGTAAACCTTGTATTTATGTGTTGCGCGTAACCTAAGTTGACTTATTGTTGCACTATCTCACAGAATTTTATGACTGTATTTGCCCTCAGCCAATCGGTCTGGGAGAATATAAGTATGGAAAACAAGTTTGATTTTGAAATTGGATAAAAAATTGGGTGCACATTCAGGTTATGTGGTATTATATAGGGTGACCACAAGTTTCTATCCCCTACATAAACGTTTTATTGTTTTTAAGCTATTGCATAGCTTTTTTCGCGGGCTTTGAGCACGGCGACCGAATCAAGAAATTCCGTAACGTAACGAAAATAAAACCTAACACCCCCCACTCGGCCTACCATGTAATGACGGTTCCCATGACAACGTGATGTTGTCATGGGAACGTAATTTTTATTTTATGTCATCACGTCATCATCCCAAGTGTAACGTTGACAAATAGGAAGTATGGAGGTTACAAATGCTATGCAATAGCTTTACCGCGACAGTCCCCGAGTGCCACACTTTTTTTTTTAATATTTACCTTACTTACAATTCTAGAGGTCAGAAAGTTTAAGTTACGAAGTCTTTCTTCAGGTATAAACTGAACATATATACCAAAAAGTAGCCATATTGTAATCACAACCCATTGCCAAATGGACTTATACTCACAAAAAAAACAGTAAGAAGTTAGGATTAAATAAGTAGGTAGATGTTTAAAAATATTTTGAATCAAAATTAGCCCCAAGAAATATTACATAAGACAGAAGATTTAAGACAATTACAATTCTGTACACCTCGCTCACAAAACCAGTGCCAACTCAACACGTAATAAAAAGAAAATTTTACCCTCGTCCAAAAAACGATCTGGACAATGCCGCCGGACACAATTAATTAAACAATTAATCTGCTAATTGGCATATGATTTGCTTTTTGTACCGTTTATGTCAATTTGTACGAATCTGGATCGCCCGGCCGCTTTATTCCCTATAAGATTAATTTGTACGTGCCTAAGAACTTGTTTTGTGAGGGAAATGCCTTCACGACCATTTTAAGTTAAGTGACGTAAGATTTTGAACTTATTCATGTTATGTGGAGTGTTGAAATGGAACGTTTTAAATAGTGATGTGGTGCGAAACTGTGCTGTTTTTGAATGTATTGTTTTCTTTTCAGGATCTAAGAAATTATGTTTGTTTTTTTAACAAAGACTTTAATTTGGCAGCTCTAGACAGAGAAAGGTTGAAGGAGAGTGGCCTTGCCCAGCAATGGGAAAAAAATGGCTAATACAAAAAAGCAAGCAGGAAACACGTCGCCTTTTCTATGTAAAAATATAGCTTTTGGGTTTATGTGCTCTTTATAAGCCAATCACAGAGGAAGTAAAGAACAAGGATAAATGGATCAAATGTACAAAGTTATGTTGCAAAAACCCTAATGAAGAAAACCTGTGTGGAAACCTTAATCGTTTACCGTTTTAATATGTTGTTACCATGCAAAGTAGCATAATAAGAAGTACCTACTACCAAAATCTATACGTACAGTCAATCGATTTCAAAACTGCAACAACGATGACAATCATTTTGGCATCCGAGGCAGCCTTAATCAGTGAGTTGAGAAAATCTGCCGAATCATAAAAGTATTTTATCATTGATCTGCCCTGCGCCCAAATATCGTCGGGGTCCTGTATTGATTGCAATCAGTCATCTCCTGTACTGCCGATGACAGTCGTTGTAATGACGTGAATTTAAAAAAAAAAATATTTTGAAAACAATGGCTCTCCGGGAGTACTAATAGAAATTAAAACTTGGACAAGATCGCCTTGGTGGAAGAAAAATACTTGCATAGAACATTGGTCCGTAACCTTATCTAAATAAAGGTCACAATCGCATTTACAAAAAAAAAAATACTTCCAAAACCTTTAAAGTAAAAATACTTGCATAGAACATTGATCCGTAACATAATATAAATAAAGAGCACAATCGCGTTTACAAAAATGAGGTGTCGGTAACGGTGTCACGAGTTCAATTGTTTTTTTCCATCTCAAAAATGCCCAACGCGCCTAAAGAAGTTTTCACTTCAAAAATCGATGTGGAAAAGAGGTTGAATATACACTCTTTCTGGGAAAGATAGTGCGAAACGATGGCATTTCTCAGGAAACTTGAAGGCAATGCAAGGAAAATCGAAAGAACCTTCTGATGCAACTCCTACTCTGTGTTTCTAACTTTTTCCTTCTTCTGTTTATCTGTGCGGCACCATTTGTGGATAGTAGAAATACTAGGGATAACCCTGAGGAAGGACTCAGAATCCCTAATAACATGAGAAGTATATTTTGTCAGACAGATGGTTTTTCAAGGCCTATGATCAGCTGCAGGAGGAGACGCCCTGGGCGTCGGTAATCGCGAGCCGATTTCCGGCCACCGTAGGCGCGGGCTTGCGGACGGTTTGCAATGGGTAGCTCGCCGTCCGATAAGGACCAGGCCCGAGTTGACGGCGCGTTGTGTTTCACGCGCGCCTCAAAGAGATGTCAGCAGAATTGACGGGGTCCGCTAGAGCCGATGCCTGCCGGGGTTGCGAATAAAACCGAAAGGGAAATCGTGCTCCCCGGCAATATGGCAACTGAAGGAACACGGGTGGGTTTTAGTTAGTAAGCGTCTGACACGCCCTCCCGCTCCGTCCAGAGCGGGAGAAATTATTTGATAATTTCCCACCCAAAAAAATAGATTGGTTAAATGGTTCTGCTGATTCTGATTGTGAGCAGAAGCACAAGAAATGTAGGTATGGAGAGATTTTGTAAGAGATTGATAACGACCAGAGATCAAAACTCTTTTTTACCGAACTATCGAAGCAAATAATGAGACGCAAGAACAAGCAAAATGTAGGTGTACTAGCATTTGCACTATATACTTCGACCGAACCCATCGAGAATAGATACAGGCATGGTGTTATGTGTTTCCAAAGCTGTATTAAAAATCCCCAAAACAATTTCTTAAAGGGCGCCCGTCCGCGACAGTACATTCACCGTCATTTTTCGGTTGCAAATCATAAACGAAATTGATGAGCTTCCCCCATCAGATAACACTAACAAGCAGTAGCCGATGTGAACGTGTGATATGAGCGGTGACGTCATTGGGTGAGGCTTAGAAATGGGAGTACGGATGTAAGAGCAAAAATGTGACATTTGATTCTGGTGAAGATTTGGCCAAACTTTCTGTAAGTTATAAATTCAATAAACATACAAAGAATCTACTAAAGTGGAGTCTTAGCGTGTATAGGTTATCAATAAGACACAAATTTTGGTGACAAACTAAATAGCCGGACACGCCATAAAGGGTTTGACGCATTTGGTGCACATCTCAACTTGTACACCATGCTCAAATGGTGAACTTAGCAACTGGTACACTTCTCATATGGCACACTTCGCAACTGGTGCACTTCTCAATTGGTGCACTTCGCAAAAGGAGCACTTTTAAGATGAGTGGAGATTTGGAAAAATTGTCTAAAAATTAAAGAATCTTTGGTTTTGTGTAGGTAATTTTCTTAAAAATACAATTAACAAAATAATTTTAATTAACTCTACATAATCACTATAACATTTTTATTTTTCAAAAATAAAAAAAAGTCACTCGGAAATAATAAAAATATAATTATGTAAGAAAAAATTAGATTTACAGCAAAAAGTTATCATAGTAAAGACATGATATAATATCATATTATATCTATAACCTTTATAATATTATGATTTAAACTGTACTTCTTTTAGTTATTATTATTAATTAAATAAAAGCTTTAAATGTGCTCCTTTTGCGAAGTGCACCAATTGAGAAGTGCACCAGTTGCGAAGTGTGCCATATGAGAAGTGCACTAGATGCTAAGTTCACCATTTGAGCATGGTGTACAAGTTGAGATGTGCACCAAATGCGTCAAAACCGCCATAAAGACAGAATACGGTTGCCACCAATAAAATTAAAATTATTTAAGAGAAATGTCTACTGCATGTCTATGTTGTTCATGTTCTAAAAAGTTCTGTTTAAACTTTTACTATTTAAAAAATATTACACCATTACAGAATATTAAGAGGATAAATGATAAATCTGATAAAACTGCCTCGTTGGTCTAGTGGTCGCAAGCGCTACTGCTGAGCATGAGGTCCTGGGTTCGATTCGCGGGTCGGTCAAAGTGTTTCTGGGTTTTTCTATCTGGAATTTCTCAGTAGCAGCCCGGAGTCTGGATTTGTGCCCGGATGATGGCAATAGGCTCACCCCGTATTACATGGAACTTAAACGTAACTGGCGTTGTGGGTGTACCTACTACAGGTACACCTCTGCTCAACCCTTCGGGGAAACAAGGCGTAATGTTATGTTATGTAAATACACCACCATTAAGGAATATTTAGAGGATAAGTCAATGGAACCTATAGCTATTGTAAATTTGTAATAATCTGAATAATCATAATGACTTTATAATTTATATGAAATGTATTTGCAAGACATAGCATGGCAGGATATGCTAAAACCAAAATGACTAATATCTATTGTACCGTATTCTAGCAAATAAATATTTTTGATTTCATTTGAAAATTTATTGATAAACTTATTCATCTATTGTTACGTTACTCTCGCGAGTTCTACGTGCGGATTAGAACTTAAAACATAACTCTTCTTTGCAGTCGGGAAAAAAGAGAGGTCATGACTCTTTCAGCACTCTCTGTTACTCTCTTCACTCTGTTATCAGCAAAAACAAATATGCAACAATCTGTTTGGTATCCCCGGAATGCAATTTCATGGAGATATATTATGAATATGTATGAACGTAAATGGCTCATGGCTAAGTAATAACGGCCGCACGGGTCGATCAGGTTAAGCTACGCTGGCCGCGGTCATTCTGTGGATGGGTGACCATCTTAACATACCAAGACCCCTCCGTGCCTCAGTAAACACGCTAAGCCGTTGGTCCCACCTGTCTGCCTTGTAAAGAACAGTCGTTACGGGTCTTCAGAAGCCCGAAAGTCTGACAATCAGTCTTACCAAGATGTATCGTGTTACCTAGTAACTGGCTTGTGGAGGTCAGATAGGCAGTCGCTCCATGTAAAATACTGGTATTCAGCTGCATCCGGTTAAACTGGAAGTTGAACCCAACATAGTTGTGAAAAAGCTAGGCAGATTGATGTATGAACGTAAACGAGGCAAAAGCTGTGTGTAAGATTCGTAGCTGGTGGCGTTCTGCAGTTTTTGCCTACTCCCAAGGGAAGAAGGTGTTTATGTATATTATGGCACTTTGCAACAGTAGCAACTATCGTCGAATAAACTCGTTTCAGTTCAATACAGACCAAACAATTAGCTTAATAATTCATGAACCCACTGTGAATATATCGTCGGCGTAGGTGGAGAACTAAATAACTGCGATTTTGGTCAAATTGACTTTTCACCATTTTCGTAACACCCAAATCATGCCGCATAAATAAATCGCAATTTTCTCCAAACAAGTTTTTTAAGCTATTGCATAGCTTTTATCGCGGGCTTTGAGCGCGGCGACCGAATCAAGAAATTCCGTAACGAAAATAAAACCTAACACCCCCCACTCCGCCTACCATGTAATGACGGATGATGACATGAAACAAACATCACGTTGTCATGGGAACGTAATTTTTGTTTTATGTCATCATCCGTCATCATCCCAAGTGTAGCGTTGACAAATAGGAAGTATGGAGGTTACAAATGCTATGCAATAGCTTTACCGCGGCAGTCCCCGAGTGCCACACGTTTTTTTTTGTTATTTAGCTCTCCGCCACGCCAACGATATACGGTGTAAAAGACATCAACGCGCAATCTGTAACCAATAATTCAATACATTATGATAGACCCACCAGGAGCGTTGAATTTTTATCGTCAGTTATTTTATAAAATCTGCTGTGCCATACATTTTGGCCGTGTAGGTATTGCAGGTTTATATAAACCAGCAGATTTTTAAGCTATTGCATAGCTATTATCGCGGGCTTTGAGCGCGGCGACCGAATCAAGAAATTCTGTAACGTAACGAAAATAAAACCTAACACCCCCTACTCCGCCTACCATGTAATGACTGTTCCCATGACAACGTGATGTTGTCATGGGAAACGTGATGTCGTGCAGGTTACAAATGCTATGCAATATCTTTACCGCGGCAGTCCCCGATTGCCACACGTTTTTTTTTTTAAATAATTAAATAAATATTGGCAACAGTTTGCACGTTGTTGTCCCTTACATCTTGTATAGGTATATCAATTATGAAAGTTTTGACAGAAGCCATCTTCGAAGTGACGTCACTATTATTTTCCGTGTTCCTGCCTAAAAGTATTGACTTGCCAAGCTTTAAACTAAAGATAGAAAGAAGCATGGTGTTGTACCATTGCGTGCTTGCATCAATATCGCTTGCTCAGTGCCGGCGAAAATTAAGTCGGCAGCGAGCTTGCGCAGGCGCAGCGGGAGTTAGCAACATTTTTACGTTTTTTACGTAAAATAAATATTCATAAAGGTTAGCCATGGACTCCCTTTGATCTTTTGTCGCTAGTTTTTTTGCAATAAAAACAAGTATGACCTTATGTATAATCTTGATTACCCATAGTATTTTCAGTACTTGCAGTATATCTTTTAGCATACACATACGTTACTTTTTCATATTGAATTATTGATAAAACAGTTGACGGTGTTACTTTTACACACGTAAGTTTTTTTTTTTTGTAGTTAGATGAGGCTGATGTATTGAGCCGACTACTCTGAAAAGAAATATCGAAACAAACTTAGAGATCAAAGTCTCTTATACACACGTCCACACGATTACATTGTAATGGTCAGATCATATGAAGACTATGTAGGTTAACGTCTGGTGTGGTTTCTTGAGGAAAGCACCACACAAGTTAGTAGTGCTAATAAATGATGCCAATAACATAACACCACCCTTTGTATGCCCCGAAGGGTTAGGCAGAGGTGCACTCCCAGGCTAATTCCCAGCCACCGTAGGCGCGGGCTTGCGGGCGATGAGCAATGGGTAGCTCGCCGTCCGATAAGGACCAGGCCCGGGTCGATGGCGCATTGTGTAGGCCGATGCCTGCCGGGTTCGCAGGAAAATCCGAAAGGGATACCGTGGCCCCTGGCAACTGATGGAACACAGGTGGGTTTTAGTCAGTAAGAGTCTGACACGCTCTCCCGCTCCGCCAAGAGCGGGAGAAGTTACATGATAATTTCCCACCCAAAAAAAAAACAAGGCAGAGGTGCACCTATAGCTACCCACATTTCACCAGTTATGTGTAAGTCCAATATAATAGGTAATCCCGACTCCGGGCTGCTACTGAGAAAGCAAATATTTGAATCAAATTGCGCAATCGAAATTTCCTGTCCTCCGTACGTGATGTTATTCCTCTCAACAAAACGTTTGTAACCCCTGCGTTCGTAGCACAGGAGCGGCGATCAACAAAGGGCACGGAGCAAGCACGACTTGACTCCACACAACCTGTGTTTTTACTTGTTGTTTATTGTTTTTATCACTATTGCAATGCTTTTACGTAATTATTAATAAATAAAATCTTTATAAGTCGTGGCAAAAACTTGGATAAAAATCTTGTAAAAAATTACATGTTTTTTTTTCAGCTAGTTGCAATGATAGAGACGTAAAACCTTTCAAACTCAAAGCATTTATATCAATAAAACCAATTACAGGCATTTTTGTATTTTCAAAGTAGGCGATCAGTCAGATAAATGATGCCAGTAGCCCAGTCCAAATCGTAGTAAGTTCCTATGGAGAATAACGGGCAAGAAACTCCACAGGCAGACTTTTAAATCAATATATTGATTTCATCATTTATGTTGAAATTCCTCCTGCTAGATGTGGGAGAATGGGAGTCGGGCCTCTGGCTTCAGGCGCTACCGTCACCCAACATAGGCACTATGTTGTCCGGGCCGCCGCCGGGCCCAGGGGTCGAAAGCTCCCGCCAAAAGCTTCTTTCCTCACGGTTAACAGAACCATCTTCGACCTCGCCCAACATCCCTCCGGCGAAATTTCGGCAGTTTGGTGACGGTAGGGGGACTTGTGGGAGTCCCGTCACAACAGTGACAGTGGTGAATCATTCGTTAATCCGTAATGATTTACAGTAGTTTTCACTAATGAACGAAGGCATAACTGTTGAGCTAAAATAGGTATGAAATATCGGTAGTACGTTCCCGTGGGATATTTTCCGACATCCACGCAGGCGAAGCCGCGGGCAAACGCTAGTATAAAAATAAACTGAACTGTTAATCGACTTATTCCGCAAACGGTACCTTTGTCTACTACAGGTGTGTTCACAAGGTACTCAGATTTTACTAAATACTGAAGATAAAGTTGTACCTTAAGAAAACCATGATATTACAACACTAAGGTCAAACAGACAACATGAAGGCATGACCTCTGCAGTTGAGATGTTACGTTGTTGGTAAATATGGTGGCTGTTCTTAATTGAGTTTAATGTGAGCTTTAGATATGGTTACTTTGTGTATCCAGCAATCTTTAATGTAGATAAGAAAGGGAATATATATAAAATAATGGTTATATGTACTGTCTTGTATGGATCAGAATGTTGGGCCACAATAGGGACGAATGAAAGACAATTGCATGCAGCTGAGAGGGATGTGGTGTAGAATATAAAATGAGTATATAGGAAAAAGTCTGAAAGTGGCACTGGTGACTGAAAAGTTGTACGGAAATCGATTGTGATGGTATGGACATGTGATGCGGAAGAATGACGAAAATGTCGTGAGGAAAGTTTTGAGTATGTATGTCGATGGCTATAAGAGTAGGGGAAGACCAAAGAAACGATGGATGGACTGTATGGAAGATGATATGGATAGAAAGGGGGTGAATACCGAAGTGACTGATAGAGAAGTATGGAAGAAAGAGACATGCTGTGCCGATCACAAATAAATTTGTATAAGGGTGGGAAAATAATGAGAATTAGATAGATAACGCATTATTTTATTGAAAACGATGTAGACTTTGTTGGGGTACTGTTTAGTAGAGGATATGAGTTTATATAGTCAGTGTTGTAAAAGTCCCGCGTCTTAAGGCGACGATAGCCGACTTTTAATGATTTTATACTGAAGATCACGTCTAAATGCGTAGTGTTAATGATTTGGAAAAAATATATATTAAATTAAAACATTTTTAAGCTATTGCATTTATCGCGGGCTTTAAGCGCGGCGACCGAATCAAAAAATTCCGTAACGTAACGAAAATAAAACCTAACACCCCCCACTCCGCCTACAATGTAATGACGGTTCCCATGACAACGTGATGTTGTCATCGTAACGTGATGTTGTCATGGAGCTTAGAAATGCTATGCAATAGCTGTCCCCGAATGCCACACTTTTTTTAAAATAATATATTATCTCAAAATCTGTTACGACACCTCAATGAGGCGGATAACAATTAAAAGTCTATTGTGTCTCGTTAATGACAGTTGAAAGGTTATAGGAATGTTTTAGATTATGTTTATATTACATAGTGCAATTAATTTGTAAAGTTATGTCTAACGCAGATAAAAAATTGAGAATGACGCAAAATCAAGCAAGCGTATTTTTCTGAAACCTTCCCCATTTTTAAGATAGTTAAATTATTTATCTTTTAGTATACGTGTTTTATTAAAATAGCTTTTGTTTTATGTATAATAAATTAATGATTCCTCTAGTTTGGGACAGCGCTCCTTGATAGGTGACTCCTATTACTGGCTGGATGTACGACGAGTTGCGTGAGCTCAGTACAGAACACGCAAGCTAACCACTCAAGGTCACTGGAATATATCTGCGTCTTAACTAAAGTGATCGGTAATTTTATTCGGTGAACCAGAAAACGTGGTCGCGCGGACAGAGGACTCCTTTCGGTTTTGCAAACAAATGAGTGACATATGAACGCAATGATCGCATGTTCGCGCGACGCTTTAGCTAGGACGCGGGTTACTATCAATAAAACTTTCTATAAACACCTTGCTTTAGAAAAAGCCTTTTGAATTACTAAAATCAATTAGCACTACAGAATGATTACAACTCTCCCCATTCACAATAATAATAATTGTAACGTGTATTCTAAATTCACCATGCCAAATCGATAATCAGAATCCGATAATCGATTAATGAATTCCATATTACCTCAAATGAATTCGATTACAATTCCCGTTGTAATAGTAATTTCTCGAGTGACTTATAATAATAATGATGGCAGTATGAAAAGGAATAGTGCGTAGAAAATCGACCGGCAATAAAGCCGGCATCAAGCCTTTCAAAGATTCCCGGAACTCAAAGTTTTCCGCAAGGTGTAAAGGTAGGGGTTTGATTTACGCGAGCAACCGTGAGATAGAATCATAAAAAGGCTATCTTGTGTTCTGTAAAATTACAGCTTTCTAGTTTCAGTAAGCCGCAATATCTGCATAGAAAATTAACCAAAAAAATACCAAATATAAGGAATTGGAACAAAATTCATCTATCACTCTAATCACTAACCTTCGGTTGGCCGACGACATAGTTATCATGGCTGAGACCATGGAGAAACTCAGTACAATGCTCGACGACCTCAGTAGAGCCTCCGAAAGAGTGGGTCTTAAAATGAACATGGACAAGACAAAAGTCATGTCAAATGCCCATGTGACACCCACTCCTATGAAGATCGGAGACGCTATGCTCGAAGTTGTGGACGAGTATGTTTACCTAGGACAAATTGTCCAGCTAGGTAGGTCCAACTTCGAGAAAGAGGTTAATCGTCGAATCCGACTCGGCTGGGCAGCGTTCGGGAAGCTACGCAATATCTTTTCGTCCCACATACCACAGTGTCTCAAGACGAAAGTCTTTGACTAGTGCGTGTTGCCAGTGATGACCTATGGTACTGAAACGTGGTCGCTCACAATGGGCCTTATCAGAAGGCTAAAAGTCACCCAAAGGGCAATGGAGAGGGCTATGCTTGGAGTTTCCCTACGTGATCGAATCAGAAATGAAGAGATCCGCAGGAGAACCAAGGTAACCGACATAGCCCGAAGAATTGCCAAACTTAAGTGGCAATGGGCAGGGCACATTGCTCGCAGAACGGATGGCCGATGGGGTCGAAAGGTTCTGGAGTGGCGACCACGTACCGGAAGACGTAGCGTTGGAAGGCCTCCCACAAGATGGACCGATGACCTTGTGAAGGCCGCAGGAATCCGCTGGATGCAGAAAGCACAGAATCGGTCGAAGTGGCGGTGCTTGGGGGAGGCCTATGTCCAGCAGTGGACGTCTTTCGGCTGAAATGATGATGAACAAAATTATAAGTGTGGTATATCACCATAGTATCACTCCATAACTAAGTAATCAGTCTAATTAGGAAGTGATCATTATCTAGGTAACTACTCAATTACAACTATTATTATTATTTTTATATTTTTAAATATCTCGGGACCTTAGGGTCCCGGTATTTTGGAAGGCGTACGAGGGGCCGAAGCATATGGAATGAGGCATCAACCGAAGATTATCCCTGTATGCACTATACAAGTGCACCCAAGGATTTCCCCCGGTTGGTGGAGGACTATTGCAGAACTTTGAAAACAAAACATATTGGGCTATGGGTTTGGGTGGCTATAGTGGATTTGCTACCTTGAACTATGGAATAACCATGTTCCCTACCTGACCAGTGTTTTATACTATACAAGTACAAAATGGCAGGTGACTTGCACATTCAATAATAGGCCCCCAAAAACTGTCGCTAGCACATAGTGACGTAGCAACAAGGGGGCAACATATCCTGAGGTGCTTGAGGAGTGGAGAGGTAATCCACGGCTTTCAGAACAATCCCAGAGCCTGGAAAATGGTCAAGATTCCTGCGAGCACTTACTGGAATACTTCCTTCCTCCGAGCAGGTTTGCTCTTGCGAATCTCCACTCAAGCCGGCCAATTAAGGCAATATTGTAATATGCTAAGCCCCACCACGACGTTAACGTAGAGATACAGCGGTGTGGTTATTATTATTTATTTAAATCGAACACAAATGATTCATATTGTTGTTAGTAACACTTATAAAATTATGTTAGTAAAATTTCTAAAATAAATCAAATAATATAAAACTAATTCATGAACCTATGACGATGTCCGCTTCCCGCTGCACCAGACCTGCAGCTGTGCATACGAGTCCAGTGCCCCAGGAACGGACAATCAGACTTATTAACAATCTCCTTCAAAATGCTGTTGGTGCTCCCCCGAATCCTTCGCATCAGGGATGCTGTTCTTTTCCGTATAATAGCCTAAAAGCTATCTGTATCTGCTTCAGCAAACATGCCCGATGCGCTACAGAACCACGGGAGCCCCAACAGCACCCTAAAAGCGTTATCATACTGTACACGAAGAACGCTGTAGGCCCTCTGCGTATGTCTAACCTACAGGCTGCGCGTGTAGAAAGACTGGCAAAACGCCTTGAACAGAGTGAGTTTCACTTCTCTAGTACATCGCGCAAACCTACGGGCCAGCATTATTACATCGGATCGACTACGCTCTTCACTCCCCTTCTATGTGACTGTCATCATTCAAGTCCTCATTTACTATGTGGCTAAGGTACCTAAAATGCGACACTCTATTTAGTGGTATACCATGGAGAAACACCGGAGTTTTTTTAGTACCTACCCTAAACATCACAAGCTGACTCTTCCAAACATCGTACAACAAACCATAAGACGTGGCTTATCTCTCATATACCTCAAGCGTCCGTCTGAGTCCATCAACAAAATGATTTTTACTTTTTTAATGCTGATCGTAGATTTTCTGTAAAGATTTTTAATGAAGTAATGATGTTCTGTGTAAAAAGAGTAGGTAAGTTAATGACATTCTAAAATCACTATTTACATAGCCTTATTCAGGGCGAACCTTAACTTGAAAGCAACTTTTAAATAACAAATGGACGCGTAAAAGAAACCCCATTCTAACTGTGATACTTCATAACATAACAAAACTAAAGTACTGTAACATTTTATCTTACGCAATTATCGTTACTACACCCATAGCGTTATGATCTATAACCGCCTGTATGATATTGTCCATAGTTCTAACATAACTGGCAAGTGTACCATCACTCAATCTCTGTAATGAAGACGTTACTGATGACAATAAGGTAATTAAGTCCTTTCTTCGGCTTTTGATGGATTAGATTGGTTCGGTAGAGAATAAAGACCTTGGTGGAGTTTCAAGTAGGCTTTAATGCCTAGGTTGAGTTTGCCTCTGTGAGGTTTGAAGCAGCGTTTGCATTATTTAACTAGATATTATGCAAATGATACGATATTCGAATTAGCTAAATATATCTTAGGTAACTTCGAATGTGGGAATGTGAAGTTGAACTACTGGCAACATTGTTATACTGGGGAATGATAGACAATAAGCATGACAACACTGAGTGCAAGTAATCTGCGTTTGCAATTTATTTGCCAAATATGTAAACAAACAAGAGTTTAATAAAAAAACAACTGTAATGCCTATGTATAAGGTTCAGTTTGCGCTACAACTTCATATTTTTTACGACTTTTTCAACAGTACTAGTCAGTCTAAAATCAAATTTATTTACACTTGCATAAAGTTGATGTTTGTTTAATGAAAATAACATCAATAATAGTAATGTCAAAATACTGGTGAAAATTACAGATTTTCATGCATAATACCATAATCAGCCTATAATGTTCCCACTGCTGGGACACAGGCCTCCTCTCTTCGAGAGGGAGTGGGTTATAATTTACCATGCGGGCCCAGTGCGGGTTAGTAGATGTCTTTGAATTTTTGGTTCTAGGACATGCCGGTTTCCTCACTATGTTTTTCTTCACCGTTTTGAGAGCAGTGGTGATAAAATTATTTACACAAAGTAAAGCGCCTGTCAGGGTTCGAACCCACGACCTATATAACTCGTAAGTCGCGGATGTTACCACTGGGCCAACACTGTTCTCTATTTTCATGACGACCGTTATTGTATGACGTCACCGCTTTTCTAGGTAACCCTTTCTAGCTTTACAGCCGACTAACTAAACTTACCAAGCTCTAAGCTACAAATGCACTCAACAAGAACATTAGTCATGTCAATTAAAATATTACAATAAAATACCAAAAATAATTAAAGAAGAAAAAAAAAATACATTCATAAATAAATTAAAACAATGTGTATTATCTGAATGCTTTTATAATATCAATGAAAATTTAAATGACAAATTTTAAATTATATATTTTGTTTTAGAATAAAAATATTATAGTATAACAATTAAGTAGTCAAATAATAGCCTTTTTCCTGTCTCCTACTTTCCAGGGTCCACAATGATTATATTTTGTAAAACATACCACCTATGTTCACATGTAGAAGCAATAAACATATTGAGTATTGAATGACGGCAAGAGAATTATGTATGTACATCAAGACGTAAGACGTATCACTACTCTACACTCAAATTATACTCACAAATTCATTTCATTTACTGCAAATATTTCAGTATACCAAAGTATTTTAAAATAAGTACTCAATATTAACACATGAATGTGTTTATTTCATTTTCAGATACAACATATGGGAAAGTTGTAAAAGACAACTTGTAATAAATTACTGTTTTCCTACATAGCCTGACAAACCAATGTCTCATTCAAAATATATATTCATCATCAAGCATCAATTACCTACTTGTATAATAGCAAAAAATAAGCCGCTTAAAAATTCCACACCTTTCTAAAAAATTCAATGTACCTAAATATTTACAATGCCATATTAATCTGACTTAAAAGACTTTAAACTTGCCATTATTAATGCTGTGTCACCATTTTATGTAAATCTACTAAGGTACCGATATTTCGACCTGTGACACGGTCGTCAATACCATTATTTGACCTTAGAATATGACCAAACTAATCTCTGATTTGAGTAATTAATCTTTGACGCCGCTCTTCCGCGATCAAACTGGTTTAATAGTGAACTTGTATAGTGAAGATTGTGCAGTAGAATAACTGAATTATGTTAGGGATATCAGATCGTGTTGGTAAGATTTCTAGTCAGTGTAAATGGATTTCTATGAATGAATGGCTAGTGGCTAAATGATAACAGCAGCACGGGTCGATCGAAGGTTAAGTTACGCTTGCCGCGATCGGTACGTGGATGGGTGACCATCCATTACATATCGAGACCCCTTCGTGCCTCGAAAGGCACGTTAAGCCGGTGCATAGTCCCGGCTATCATTTGTAGATTTTTGACAGTCGTTACTGGTGGTGGGAAACCCAAAACTCTGACAACCAGTCTTACCAAGGGGTATCGTGTTACCCAGTAACTAGGTTGTGGAGGTCAGAAGGGCAGTTGCTCCATGTAAAATACTGATATTCAGCTCTATCTGGCTAGAGTCTTAGAATCAGGCTAATTTCGAGCAAAAAATTGTTTTACTTTTCGGATCGTAAACACAAAAGGAATTTGAAAATAATGCATGTAATTACGTATTTAAAACCCAAATGAGTTCATAACCCAAAACCGTTTCTAGAAAACTACGAAAATTAGGTAAGTAACGCATTTCTTTAACCCTGGACGTTTTATTGTTTGAAAATGATGATGCGTTTCTCGACTGAATTTGCAGATTAAATTGCTAATATTTTAATTTTCTTCTGTAATCCTTAATATTATAAATGCGAAAGTAAGTTTGTTTGTTACGCCTTCACGCTAAAACGGCTGAACGGATTTGGATGAAATTTGGCACATATATAGATGATGCCCTGGAAAAGAACATAGGATAACTTTTTTTTTTTCCCACGGAATCGAGACTTATGCGGGTGAAACTGCGGGACGCAGTTAGTAAATAATATAATACATTTCTAATAAGATGATGATGATGATGTCTCAAGACGAAAGTCTTTGACCAGTGCGTGTTGCCAGTGATGACCTGAAACGTGGTCGCTCACAATGGGCCTTATCAGAAGACTAAAAGTCACCCAAAGGACAATGGAGAGGGCTATGCTTGGAGTTTCCCTACGTAATCGAATCAGAAATGAAGAGATCCGCAGGAGAACCAAGGTAACCGACATAGCCCGAAGAATTGCCAAACTTAAGTGACAATGGGCAGGGTACATTGCTTGCAGAACGGATGGCCGATGGGGTCGAAAGGTTCTGGAGTGGAGACCACGTACCGGAAGACGTAGCGTTGGAAGGCCTCCCACAAGATGGACCGATGACCTTGTGAAGGCCGCAGGAATCCGCTGGATGCGGAAAGCACAGAATCGGTCGAAGTGGCGGTGCTTGGGGGAGGCCTATGTCCAGCAGTAGACGTCTTTCGGCTGAAATGATGAATGATGATGATTTCTAATGATCGCGTCAAGTTGATTCTCTGTCTTTTATCTACTACAACTAACCTTCTCGCACAACCAAAACATTAGACAGAGCTTTACATAAACACATGCATGCATAATGAACGATACATACATACATAATAATCAACATTATTGATTACAGATACTTAAATGAATGACAGAACACAGAGATACATCTATATCGTGGGAGATTTTTAGGGTTCTGTAATAGATGTCAGTTTTGTGACAACATGATGAAAGCTAAAAGACATGTTGTTTTTAAAGTTTTTTAAAGTGAAACTTTTATTACATCGTCTCAAACTTTTTGGTCTGTGTGTTGCATGTCGCGTGACGGTCGGCCGCGGAGTAAGGATAAAGTGAAAGGCGCTCGTCAGAGCAGCCAAGGCCAATATGGCGGCGCCTATAGAAGTTTCACTTTTACCGTGGTTTCATAAAACGACATAATCCTTTTTTTTACATATTATGTTTGGCCTTTGACTTCAGATTTTATTACAATAGCGCAATAGTGCTCTACTTTCTGCTAAGTTATAAGTTGTTGTGATCACCAATTTGTTTTCCAATCATGATTATTTATTATAGCATCCTTTTAAATCCAGGATAATTTTCAGATAAGAGAGAAAGAGCTCTTGGCTAAGTAATAACAGCCGCACGATCGATCCAACTGGTGAAGCTATGCTTGCCGGGGTTGGTTCGTGGATGGGTGACCATCTTTCTCGGAAAGCACTTAAGCCGTTGGTCCTGGCTGTCATTCGTGGATTTTTGGCAGTCGTTACGGGTCGTCGGAAGCCCGAAAGTCTGACAATCAGTCTTACCAAGGGTTATCGTATTACCCAGTTACGGGGTTGGGCAGGTCAGACAGGCAGTCGCTCCATGTAAAATAGCGGTATTCAGCTACATCCGGTTAGACTGGAAGCCGACCTAACATAGTTGAGAAAAGGCTAAGTAGATTGATAATTTTCAGATAAAACTTAAAATTTTTACTAGAGTCAGAATGATTGGTAACTTCGCATCTTCGTATCACAATCTCAACGCGGTCTTTCAACATATATAGGTACCTTTATTGACGTAAGTCATAAAC
Source organism: Agrochola lychnidis (assembly GCA_963680765.1). Lineage (NCBI taxonomy): Eukaryota > Metazoa > Arthropoda > Insecta > Lepidoptera > Noctuidae > Agrochola > Agrochola lychnidis. The sequence goes on from OY796866.1 coordinate 22,948,051, forward strand.
ATGTAAAGCAAGTGTACGGAACCTTTTAAACGAGCCTACGTGAGTCAAATCTCTGACTGGTTTCTAATAAAGGCATTTTGTTTTCGCATAACAAAAAACTAATTTGTAATGTTCGACATTAATAATGAAGGTATATATTTTAAGTACTTTGTCGGCAATGAAAGCTGGTGAAAACCTCTTGTTTAATATTCGTGTCGCTATTAGTTAAAAGGGATTTAGTTGTTGATGAATAAGCAAAATATCGATGAGTGATTTATTATTGTGATATTTTTTCACGCTTTTATCGAGAGGTATGTGTTGTGTTGTGTTGTGATATATCATTTTTAGTTATTGACACTTCTGAGAATGGCCCTTCTCTTTATCATGGCTTTCTAAGGTTTTGTTTAGCTTTTCATTTTTATCAAACCTAATAGTGTGTCAACAGTTGTTTATTTTAAACAGTGTCGTTGTACAATGGGCTACAATTTACTGTATTTTACGGGCTAGAAATATTTTTGTCTTTTTTCAGGTAGGTACCTTACAAAAACGTTGATCACTTTTGGGTGTTGTTATCTTAAACTTGGTTGAAGTGTCACATGTTTTTCCCCCCCCCGACCCTTGTTCGAAAACGAGGTGCCAGCAGTTGTTGCAGCTGAGCACATAGCTTGAAATACCCTGTATAATAATCAAGATGAAAATCTAAGTCTGATCCAGCCTGTCCCTTCTTACTGTCCCTCCAGCGATGCCCTAAGCCGAGGTTCGTACTCCACAGGAGGTGCCCTTAGCGAGCGTTCGCCTAGTTTTAATTTTGAATAGTTTTTGCCCCTGGCTGGAGGCTTTGAGTGTAGAAAGTCCGGTTAAGCAGCTATGACCTCAAAGGTTAACTGCGAGATGCCCTAGATAAAAAAGTCACTTATTTTGCCATTTAAATATTAATAAGTTACTTTTAATATGATGAGGGACTGAGGGTCTAAGAACGGTAAAGATTTTCGTATGTCGACCTGCTAACTATTCTACCTCTCAGCATGGATGCTAATACTTTTGTGTCCTTCTTCTTTTTCTTTTCGGTGATTAGTGACTAACCTGGTGTCAGAGTTTTTTTAAGGCCACCCATGGGCCTCTCTCTAACTTGGTTGAGTGCCCGGGTCGACGGCGCGTTGTGTTCCACGCGCGCCTCAAAGAGATGTCAGCAGAATTGATGGGGTCCGCTAGGGCCGATGCCTGCTGGGGCTGCGAAGAAGTCCAAAAAGGAGATCGTGGCCCCCGGCAACATGGCAACCGAAGGAACACCCAGCGGGAGAAGTTATTTGACATGCCTTTTTTTATGTGGGAAATTATCCCACATAAAAAAAAGGCATGCCGGTTTCCTCACAATGTTTTCCTTCACCGTTTTTGAAGCAAGTGATAATTATATACAATACGCTCATGAATCCGAAAAGTCAGAGGTGCGTATTAGGTTCGAACTCGAGACCTATAACTTAATAGTCCGACGGTCACACCACTAGGCCATCATTACTATTGCTATGCTATTTTATGTCCTATGTATGTGTTACCGATTGGACGTTTCATATGCCCGTGTAGGTTGATGTAATATAAAATATTTTGATTTTATGGGAAATAAAGTTCTAATCTTGTCCGAAAAATTAATATAATAGGAAAAGTATACAGTGAATGAAATGGAATTGTCTATTCTGTAAATAGAATTATCGAAATCACTTTTACAAGTCATATTTAAAAAGTCCAGACATTAAATATAAAAATATCGTTTTAAAAAAGAAAGTATCAGATACAGTTTGAGTCACAAATAGATTACAACAACTTTAACAACTTCTTTTTCTTTTAATCTAAACCCAAGTAAATTCACCTCACAGTTCTAATAGAAAAGGAACAAACTGATTGTTTCACAAAATCCCGATAAACACATGCATATTCAACAAACAAACTCATTCTTCTATATAAGGATTTCATTAAGAACGTCTTATCGAGCATCGCTGTGTCCTTAACATTTCGATACCCATCTGTTTCACGTGATCTATTTTATGTCCGGTTCGATTTAATTTATATGTAAAGGGCTTTTGTATTTAGATCTGGGCAACATGGAATCTTGATAGGAGTAGAAAGAAACGAATTTTTGGTTAATTTGAAAAATACAGAACTTAGCAACAGTGGCAGCTCAATGCACCCTAAACACAAGTTAAATCTTACTTTGGGTGCCAGAGTTCTGTTTCCTTTAGTTTTAACGCTGCATAGTTTTTAGTTTGTGTTTTTGTACAACTGAATGGTAATAAATTATTATTTATTTATTTATTTAATGGTAACAGCTGCGACTTACGAGTTGTAGATCGTGGGTTCGAAGTTCACTTAAGTTCACTTCGAAGTTCGAAGGCACTTTGTGCAGAATCAGAATTTTATTTGCTATGAATGTAAATACAGGTTTATAATGTGATGTGTGTATGGTGATGTGTGTGTGATGTGTGTGTGGTGATGTTTGTGTGTGTGGTGTGTGTGTGAGGTGTAGGTACTTTATTTCATCACCACTGCTCTCAAGACTGTGAAGAAAAACTTATTATCGAACAAATTCGAAGACATGTGACATATTATATCTACCCACATGTACTGGGCCCACCACATGGTGGATTACCCACTCTCGCTTACTGAGAGAAGGCCTGTGTCCCAGCTGTGGAAACGTTATAGGCTGATCATTGTTAGCAGCTAAATTGTTTTGCGAATATTTGCGAGCAACCTGTACTGTTTGTGTGTGAATCGCTACTGCAAGCTTTCTACGTCGGTGTTGAGCTTGAGAGCAGTGTTAGGTTAAGTTTACTAACATATTTATTAAGAAATATTGTTACTTGTTAATTTAATATAAATTAATTTTAAAGGTCACACCTATAGGATGCTTCAAAACAGATGGGCCAGGATCGTCACACAGTAGGTGCCTGATGATGGGCGTCGTCACCGGCAGGCCTAAAAAACGCTGGCGTGACGATTTGGACTCGTTCCTGACCGATTAGCCCGAGAAGGCACAACATAAGGAAGACTGGAAAAATATGGGGGATCTTTCTACATTATTCTCACATGTATAATTTCAACATGAATGATGTAACCAATATTTTGATATAAAAGAGTGTCCGTGGAGTTTCTTGTCCGTTCTTCTCCATAGGTACCTACTACGCTTTGGAATGGGCAACTAGCTTCATCTTTCTGACTGACCGACCCCTTGATAATTCAAAAGTACCTGTAATTGGTTTATTTGAAATAAATGCGTTGAGTTTTATTTTTTAAGCTAAAATAAAATAAAAAAATTGGCCAACGGTCTCTTAGGCCGCGTCCTTGCCAAAAGCGATCATCGCGTTCTTTTTTATACAAATGACATAATCGCGTGATCACAAGTCGCGTTTTTACGTCAAATGATCGCGTCGATCACATACTCGTGTTACTATCGCGTTTGGTCAGAACGCGACGTTATGGTTACTGCCATGGGATACCTTCATAATAGTGACAAACAGCAAAACCATTCGTTGAAGAGGATTCATTCGTTAAAGAGGATTGGGTCTTTATAATGATCTCAATAGAAGTGCCCATCCATTTACGAAAGAGGTCTTACTTCTCTCCTCTCCTCTCCTCTTTGCACTCCTATGGAATAGCTCAGATAAAACTTAGTATGCATGTAGTTTAATTTCTGCTATTGATGGCTATTGTGGAGTCAGCTGTTTACGTATCTAACAGCCGCTACAGTGATAGATCTGGATAAGGAAATCTTTAAGTCTTTACCCAATTATTACATGAACTATTAAAGAATTTAACGCAAAGGAATTGTTCCTTTTCTGATAAAAATAAGGAAACTGCCATGCAAGCAGTAGCCACAGCTTAAAGCCTATATATGCGACAAATATTGGAAGGTAATTCATCCAATATTCTAAAATTAGACCAAAGTATAAACAAAAGAATCCTTCACCGATGCCCAAGATATCATAACGGATGTACCTCGATGACAAAGGTCAGGTATATCAGGAGCATCTGATATTTGAGTTAGAAGGGAATTGCGTTCATTTGTTTTTTGTTGAAGGCATGACATTACACAGCGTGTCGCAATGTGATCTGGTTGGCGAGATTGGTATTGTTAAGTATTGTTTGAAATGAATAAACATTGATTCACACGATCGATTAAGCTGTTAGCCATGTGTTTTGAAGTTAAGACCGAACATCATGTACATAAATATTCCTTGGTCATAAAGGGCGAGCCTGTTGCAATTTTATCATAATCAGCCTATAATTTTCCCACTGCTGGGACACCGGCCACCTCTCGGTGAGAGGGAGTGGGCCGGGTGCGGGTTGGTAAATGTCAGATGTTTCGAATGTCTGGTTCTTGGACATGAATCCATTGCAATTAAATCCAGATTCTAGGCTGCTAATACCGGATTTTTTTAAACCTAAAAACCCAATAGTTCTGCGTGACTCAAGTATAAAATCCGGACTTCACGATCCAATTTGTCCACCAGGAGTCCATTATGGCATCTTCTTCGACAGAGGATATCAGTTGTAGTGGTCAAGCCATGGTAAGCAGTGAATGTTAACGGGGTGATGCGTATGAATGGTGAGGGGTATCATAGAGAAATACAAATCTTTCCTCTTTATAATATTGGTGTAAATGTAGATGTCATAGCATCATTGTAGTAAGAAACATTTTTGTAAAAAAATATTTTTTTCTTGAACGGCTCGCCGCACACAGATAAACCCTGAGAGGTTTTCGTTGTGAGGCTAAAACCAAAATTTAATAGGTTAAGTGTTTTAGAAATAAATAAATAATAATAATAATAGAACATTTTTTTTGTCCATATTGTAGATTATTAAAAAATATTGGACACGTATTTTTTCTAATTTTACATTATCAAATCATTACGGCGATACATTGAGTTAAAATATGCCATCACGTCACGAGTATGTAGATTTTATATTTACTTGTGACGTTGCGATCCTCACTCCCCAACTTTAATGCGTTTTATCTAAGTATTTTTTTTATTAATATGATAAAGCAAAAAATACGTTTCTAATTTTTTTTTATTATCTGACTGACGGACCAAATTTTTTTTTTGTCCCTGGCATCAACCTATTCTCCTGTAATTTGATGATAAGTGTAGCAAATATGATATACAAACTACGAACAAACTGTTCAGGTACCTAATTTGCATTAGTTATTTCTGTAATGGTGAAGGAAAACGTCGTGAGGAAACTTGGACTCATTAATACAAATCGCCAATCCGCCTTAAGTAAACGTAGATAGATAGATAGATTCATTTATTTGCCTGAAATATGTTATTTTACAGATTTTATAACAAATACACAAATTTTGTGACAATAACAATGATTCTAATTTAACAAAATAATTAAATTACAATGTCAGAAAAAATAAGTATTAAATCAAGAATTGTCTAAATTATCAAATCACAAATGTCAAATAAAAATAATTCAATTACAAATTTTCTAAAAATCGACTTACAAAAATTAAAAATTAAAATTAAATGGGAAATTAAATTACAAAATATTATGTCAATAGCTTAAAATAAAAATGTCAAATGTAATTTACATGTCCTGCAATTTTCCTATTTGTTCTAGAATTCATAAATTCTTTAATACTATAAAAACAGTTTTCTATCAGACATGCTCTGAGATGCTTTTGAAATAGACTGGTTCGCAGTTCTCTAATGCATGTGCATGTGTTACCGTTACTAGTATTTTACTTTATTTCTTTAGGAAAGCAATGTTATCTAAAACCTATAAAATAAAAGGACATCTTTAAATCTACAGAACCAAAATTAGACGCAACAAAACACCTAAGCGTGTGCGCCGAATAAATCTTAGCGATAGCTCTACGCTAGGTGGCGCTAGGATCGCGATAGGCGTGTTTAGGTGCGCGCGCGCATCGCACCGCTATCTGATCGGCGTTGGGCGATTGCTCTTTATAGACTGGTTAGCTATGGGAATATAGCGTGGGTGTAAATTATTTATTGATAGATGAATTGAGAATATATTAATAATTTTGTTTGGGGAAAATTGGTGAAAGATTTGATTAAAAAATTTATTCCTATATATAATTATATAGGTACACAAAGAACATTGGTACGTAAAGAAAGAAAATTCTTAATTTCTTCACAAATATCCATACCAGGACTTAGCATCTAGTAGAGTGAACCGGATTAATGTTAGCAATTTTTAAGTATCTACATATTTAATTCCTATTGATCATACATCTATGGAGGATAGGAACTGGGTTAGAAATTAACACAATTTACTACTAATAATAATCCCCTAAAGAGCTCGTGACTAAGTAATAACAGCCGCACGAGTCGATCCATCAAGTTAAGCTACGCTTACTGGGGTTGGTCCGTAGATGGGTGACCATCTTTACATACCGAGACGCCTCCGTACCTCGTACAGTACGTTAAGCCGTTGGCCCGGTTGTCATTCGTAGATCGTTGACAGTCGTTACGGGTCGTCAGAAGCCTGAAAATCTGACATTCAGTCCTACCAAGGGGTATCGTATTACCCAGTTACTGGGTTGTGGAGGTCAGATAGGCTATCGCTCCATGTAAAATACTGATATTCAGCTGCATTCGGTTAGACTGGAAGCCGACCCCAACATAGTTGGGAATAATAATAACTAATAATAATTATGCCAAAGAAGTAATACGTACATCCATGCCCTGTTGTGACGAAAGTATCTACTACTGGGACCTCACAACAGGGGGTCTACCACCAGCTCATAAACAGTATTATTTTAATATTACTTCAGTGCGAGAAAGAGATGGAGCTATACAACCTGTAGAGCTTCATCTCTTTCCCACACTGAAGTTATATTAAAATAATACTGCTCTATGAGCTGTTGGTAGGCCCCCAGGGCATGGTGGTATCCTTTTTTTTTGTCGATTCTTACATCCATTAGCTTCATTGTGTATTGTTTTAAATTACAAAATAATTTTAGCCATACATGATCACCATACAACTTACAACTCACAAAATTAAATCTCTGCATATTTTCATATCAGCCACCATTCCATAATTCCCATATTTCCTTCATACCCAAACACTTTAACGACAGTATTTCCTATTTAAAATGCGAGGTTCGATACGGCATTGTTCCCCTATCTACAGCCGGTGTCAGATCCCATATATTTGTGGAGGACCATAGGATTCCCTAAATACCACTCCTGCGCTGCCTTAGATCAAATCTCTGATAGTTTTGTTGGGACATTCTTGTGTATTACTAAGTCAGATGGAATTAAGTGAAGGTGGATTGTTAATATTTTAGTGGAAGAGAAAAGTGTGAGGTAAATGTTACAACTTCAAATAATGAGAAAAGTTTATACCTTTTTAACCGACTTCCAAAAAGGAGGAGGTTATATGTTCGTCGCGTATGTTTGTTTTTTTTTTTATGTATGTCCACCGATTTCTCCGTCAATTGTGGACCGATTTTGAAAATTATTTTTTGTTTGAAAGGGTGTGCTCTCGAATTGGTCCCATATAAATTTTATTAACTTTGCTTGGATAGTTTTTGAGTTAGCTACAAAATACGTATTTTTTTCCCACTTGCTATGTAGATGATATGTTAAGTTTCTGTCACCGGTAGCAGGTAGTGGTATTCGAATGTGTGTGGGGTAGGTACCACAAGTAAAAAGTGAAAAATAAAAACTTTTTACAAAAAAAAACAACCGACCTCCGAAAAAAACATTACAAAGTGAAAAATAACTTTAATTTCGGAAGTCGGTGGCAAAAAACGAAAATACAAAACACAAGACACCGACTTCCGAAATTAAAGTTATTTTTCACTTTGTAGTGTTTTTTTCGGAGGTCGGTTGTTTTTTTTTTTTTGTAAAAAGTTTTTTTTATTAATTACTTGTAATCAGTCTGCTCAATGTACACAGATCCCATAATTAACCTTTCAACTGTCATTAACGAGACGCAATAGAATTTTAATTGTTATCCACCTTAATGAGGCGTCGTAACAGACAATGAGTTATGTGTCCATCCACTCGAACATTGATCTTTGATTTTAATGATGAATCACTGACTGATTGACATGCTAATAATCCATTTGACTTAGTTTATTTTTTGATTACTGCTACCTTGTTGACATTTGACTTTTTTGTATTAATTTGACATTTGCTGTAATTTGAACGATTTGACATTAATTTTTGTTAGGTGTTGTTAAAATTTCCCTACTTGTTATTTAAATTTATAATGTCTTTAAATTTGTGTAAATTAACATGATTTGCATGCCCATGTGACGGTAGAACATGGAGGACTTTCTTAATAAAACATCAATGTTGTAAAATATGCTTATTTATTTAGAATAATAGTTGACTCGCCAACGCACCACCGCACAGGCCGACAGTCCGGACACGACTGCCCCCCTCACCATTCGGACCGGTATTTATAACCGAGCGACGTGCGCGCCCGAGGCAACATCACAATACTGTTATCGGTTTGTAGTGTGATATATTGATATCTACATACACTACATTCCCTTCCTTGTTTTAACCTATGTAACCCGAATTATTAATTAAGACATTTGGCATAATTATTATATTTATTTTTTTAATAATTAATTGACATCTCTGGCATAACAAAATCACTAAAATAATATTTGAAAATCATTTTATGGTTTAATTTAGTGTTTCCTTTTACCCTTCCTCTTCTATTCCATTTTCTGATTCATTTATATCTTTTTCTATGTTCATTTCTTTATTTTGGTCACTTACAACTTCCCATTTTCCTTCAACTTTCTTCAAGTGAACTACATTTCTTCGTGATACTTTCCCAGTTATATCGTTTCGAACACTTATGTCTCCACCTTTACTCTTTTCTACTGTATGGGAAGTTGGGTCATAATTTAGGCTTAATTTATCTTTGACCATATTCTTAACGTAAACTTTATCCCCAGGCACTAATTGACATTCACGGGCTCTTCTTTTCTTATCTGTATATTCTTTCCCGGTTTCTTTCTTTTCTTGGTCTTTGTCTCTAACATCTGAATCTTCCGGTTTATATGTATGTGTAATGTCTCCAGCCATAGGTATATTGTCACGGTATTGCCGTTTAAAAAATAATTCTGCAGGAGTTTTACCTGTAACACTATGCGGTGTACTGTTATACATAGCCAAATACTCTAACAAAGCCTCTTGCCAGTTTCTATGCTCTACTTGACTAATTTTTAGTCGCTTTAAAATGTCTCGGTTTTGACGTTCGACTTCTCCGTTCTGTTGCGGCCAGTATGGTACCGTATTATGCAAAACTATATTTCTTTCAGTACAGAATTTTTTGAACTCCTCGCTGCAGAACTGTCTACCATTATCAGCTGTTATCGTCATCGGATTACCTAGTCTGCTAAAAATCTCTTTTAGAGATTTTATTATGTCTGCACTGGTAATTTTACGACAAATCTTTACCTCCTTGTATCGACTGAAGTAATCGACGATAACCAAAATGTAATCGCTGCTTGGTAAAGGGCCCATCAAATCAATACACGTATCTACCCAAGGTTCACATGGTAATGCCCGTCGCTTCAATGGGTTTGGAGGATTTGGAGCTGAAACTAACGTACAGCCTTTGCAACATTTGACCAAGTTCTCAGTTTCTTTGTCATATCTAGGCCACCATACTTTTGTTCTTAGTCTCGCCTTCATTAGTACTATTCCTGGATGCCCTTCGTGAGCCGCTGTCAGAACCTGACTGCGCAATTTTTTTGGAATCACAATTCTAGTGCCTCTCAATAAAACTCCGTCGTAAAAGCATAGTTCGTTTTGGAAGATTTTGAAATTTTTTACCTCTTCTTCCCATTTGTTGTTATACAGGCCTTCCCTTACTTTTAATATTTCCTTGTCTTGCTTTGATGCTTCCATAATTTCTTCCAGTGATACTGCTATTGGCCTGCTTCCTTCAACAACTTGATGTATATAGTTTTCCGACTTGTCCTGTGATGTTTTATTTAATTTACACAATCTTGATAAACTATCAGCTATATTTTCTTTGCCAGGCTTGTATATTACTTTAAATGTATATGCTTGAAGGCGCAGTATCCATCTTTCTATCCTTGCGCATGGTTTTGATTTAGGACCGAATATAACCTCAAGTGGTTTATGGTCGGTGACTAATTCAAATTCTTTTCCAAACAGAAAAACATAAAAATGTTCCACAGCCCAGACCAGAGCTAAGGCTTCTTTTTCTGTCTGGCAATATCGCCTTTCACAGTCTGTTAGTGTCCGGTGACCATATGCTATAATGCGGGGTCCATGATCATTAATTTGAACTAATACTCCTCCTAGTCCTACTGGACTGGCATCTGCTATTACTATAGTCCGATCTTTGACGTCATAGTATCCTAGAGTAGGAATATTAGACAATGCCAATTTTAATTGATTAAATGCAAATTCTTGTTTACTGCCCCAAAGACTTTTTAATTCTGTGGTTTTGCTCTGTTTCTTCCTAAGCAGTTCTTTTAATGGTTCAGTAGTTGTTGCCAAATTTGGAATCCATTTTCCAACATAATTTATTAATCCCAAGAAGCTCTGAAGCTCACCTATATTCATAGGTGGACGAAATTCTTGAATGGTTGTCACGTACTTATCTAATGGTTTTACACCTTCGTGTGATAATTCGTGTCCTAAAAATTGAACCTTTTCTTCCCTGAATATGCATTTGTCCTTTCTCAGTACTACATTATTTTCTTCTAGAGTTTTCATTACTGTTTCTAATCTTTGATCGTGTTCTTCCAAATCCTTTCCATACACCAAAATGTCATCTATAAAATTAATAGTACCATTACATCCCAATAACATTCGTTCTAGGGTTTTTTGAAAAATTTCCGGGGCACAGGATATTCCAAACATTAGTCTTTTGTATCTGAACAGGCCTTTACTTGTAATAAAGGTTGTAATGTGTCTAGAATCGGAATGTAATTCAATCTGATGAAAAGCATCTTTTATATCCAGTTTTGAAAAGTATTTCGCACTTTTAATTTTTGGCAATAGCTTGTCCATTGTGGGCAATGGGTGATTTTCACGTAGAATTGCAGTATTGGCTCGCCTCATATCTACGCAAATGCGAATGTCTCCGGTATTTTTCAAAACCGGCACTATTGGCGATACCCATCTCGAGGATCCTTTAACTTCTTCAATAATATCTTTCTCCAACAGTTCTTTTATTTTTTTATCAACCTTTTCTTCCAGTGGAATGGGGATCCTTCTTAATGGTTGAGAAACTGGTTGTACTTTCTCATCGATTGGTACCTCCACTAAAACATCCTTGAATTTCGGAAACTCTGTTTTAATTTCCATTTGGTCGATTTCTAATCCGATTTTAAGAACACCCATAGCCATGGCAGTTTCTTTCCCAAGCAGGTCTCTAGTTCCATCAACGATGACGTAAAAAGTTGCATTTTCTGATCTATCTGCGATTTTTATATTTGCGTCGAATGATCCTATTAGGTCAAGGGGTTTCTTACTCCCATAACCATAAAAAGTTTTATTGCAACTGAATGTTTGGTTACTAACCTGTACCTTATTTTGTTTTAAATTGTCCCAGGTTTTGTTTGTGATCAAGTTGCATTTACACCCAGAGTCTACTAACATTTTAACATTCATCCCGCCAATATAGCAATCTAATATACTGTCATCATCGATTTTGAACACATATTGTATGTCTTCGGACTCTGTTTGATCTATCTGGTTTGTATCGTTCCTTTTGTTATCTCTTTTCATTTTTTTATTTTCATTTTGTTTGTTGTTGTTTTCCTCATATTTCCTTTTATTCGCTCTATTCCGTGTCATTGTCCTGCAGAATTGTCTAAAATGTCCCTTTAGCCCACATTTGTGGCAATCTTTTTCTATTGCTGGGCATTTGCTGTCTTGAGACGCGTGTCCTGAGCTCCCACATCTTCCACATCCTGATTTTCCTTTCCACTTCTTATCATTTTTTTCCTTCATTTCTGTTTTCATGTTCTTTACTCTGTTTATGTTTTCAGTTGATGTGCTGCTTCCTCCAAATTCTTCTATTTGTCGACTTACAGCTTCAAGAGTATTTGCTTCCACAATTATACTTGTTAGTGTTATTGTGTCTCCTGTTTGTAGAATTCTCTTTCTAAGCTCTTTAGAGGAACACTTTTCTGTAATTTGATCAATTATTTGATCGTCTTTGTCCTTAAATTGACATTTGTCTGCTTGTTGTCTAAGCCGTACTAGGAATTTTTCAAACTTTTCATTTGCGTCTTGTTTGATCAATCGAAAAAGGTGACGTTCATAGATCTTACTTTGTTTAGGTAGAAAATATGCGTCGAGTTTGGTGATAGCCATTCTGAAGACATCCACTCCATCTGCTGGTGATATATTTGCATCTGGTATATTATAAAATATTTCCTGCAATTCTAGTCCACCAAAATGTAGAAGCGAAGCACGTTTCTTCTCACTACTGTCTATGCCAGCAGCTTCCAGGTAGATCAAGAGTGCCCGCTTCCAGCGTTCCCATCTTGTTCCAACTGATGAAGGTTCCCCCTCACAATCAAATTTCTCTAAAGTGAGTTGAGAACTCATGTTGTTAATTAATTACCTGGAACCAACAAATTAAGGATTTGCACTAATCTGCAAAGTTTAAATATTTGTCAATTTAATGACCAGTATGTACATAAAAAGTACCACTACTGCCGACCCTTTTTTTTTTTTTTTTTTCTGTCAATTTAATGACCAGTAGGTATATTCTACTGCTATTACTGTCAATCTCTGATGACTTGTCAATTTAATGACCAGTAGGTATTTTCTACTGCTATTATTGTCATTCTCTGATGACTTGTCAATTTAATGACCAGTAGGTATATTCTACTGCTATTACTGTCAATCTCTGATGACTTGTCAATTTAATGACCAGTAGGTATTTTCTACTGCTATTATTGTCATTCTCTGATGACTTGTCAATTTAATGACCAGTAGGTATATTCTACTGCATTCACATAAATTATGTGCTCTTTGATTCATTATTTTAGAACTAATCATGTAGTACAATTAACTAAACATGAGGTCCCGGATTCGACTCCCAGGTCGGCAGCGTCACTCAGGTTCTTCATCAAGAACCTCCCAACAACAGACCGGAGTCCTAACTGGCGCTCGGTTAATGGTAACAGGCATACCTAACGTAACCTGGTGAAACATGATTGCACCACACATCCCTGCCTATCCCTTCAGGGAACATAGGCGTGATGTTATGTTTATGTTAAATAATTAAATCTGTATGTTTTTGTTTTTTTTTTTTCTTCAACAATCAAGATAGCATTTAAATAGTTTATAACAATACATTAAGAAAAACAACTTTATTTTAATCTACCTTCAAAAATAAATATTATTTTCTTTTCCTTGTAAACATGAGTAATCGTCATTATTACAAAAATATAAAAACTTACAGTTTTCTCCTCGTCGCCAATGTAAAATATGCTTATTTATTTAGAATAATAGTTGACTCGCCAACGCACCACCGCACAGGCCGACAGTCCGGACACGACTGCCCCCCTCACCATTCGGACCGGTATTTATAACCGAGCGACGTGCGCGCCCGAGGCAACATCACAATACTGTTATCGGTTTGTAGTGTGATATATTGATATCTACATACACTACAAATGTAATAATTACCCATGTTTGCAAAGTAATAAATGATTTGATTTGATTTTTGATTTGAACATTTCGTTCAAGTGGATGTTCAGTAGGTAGCATTATTTTGTCTGGAATTAATTATCTTACCATTTTTTTTTTAAACCTGTGTTTTATTGTTGTAGGGATTGAGTATAAAAATACCTTCATAACACTATCAGGGCCAAAAGATCAAATAAAGTAATAAAACGCATAGCAAAATTATAAACAAAGATTTTATGAGACACCCAGTGGTGCTTTAACGCAAGTTACGTAGACAAAATAAATACGAACTGTAATAAAAAACTAATTTCATAAATCGATTAAAAAATTATCGCCTATCACAGCAGCGTCACCACAGGGAAGGTAATTATTGGAAACTCCGTTACTTATACTATTCACAAATTAAATATCGATACATATAAAACAAAATAAAATTTATATAATTAATTCAAACTTAACGGTTCAAAAATTAAAAGCAGCTTCTTAATATTAGAATAACATAAAATGCCTTTGATCAGATTTCAATCGAAACCATGGGTGTATTATAAATTCGTTAATTTATAACGTACAAAAACCGTCAATTTTATTAATTGCTTTAGTATTTTGTTGACCTTTGAGGTAATGGGTGACATTACTAACACTTTTGGCTCTAATCTACTTAATATGCGACCAACCTACATAAATTCATCCATTTTTATAATCCTTAATAACTTTATTGGCAGTCTGTAATTTGTCTAGTTGTATAAAGCGATTTGTTTATAGATGAACAAACCCCCCGTAGATAATATTATGACATTTAGTTAAATTATGCTAAAATTATGCACACCGAATATTACGATTGTCCGATTTTCGTATTTTATGCATCGATTGAACTTTGAGTTGTATCGATTATAATGTGCAATAAAAATATGTTGTCCTCAAATCAGGTAGAATGACTCAATGTTTGTTTTACTTTTTATAGGTGCCGCTTCAGATAAAAGAGAATTAAATAATAATTTTGTTTTTATTTTTGTAGAACAACTGGCTATTAAAAGGCAATAAAATATGGTATTTTACAATACCATACAAAAAAATAAAAATGATAATATACTTAGGTGTCATGAAATTCGTTTCATATTTACTTAGTTGTTTAATAAAAATAAAATCTTGACCAATAAACATAATTTAGATCCATATTAAAATTTCCTTATAAAGAATTTTTATAATATCTTTGAATCACATTATAATAATTATATTTCAGCTGCACAATCGTTTTATTTAGCTGCTACAGATTTTCAAACATAGTAACTGGCTATATAGAGTAACACAATCTCAGTGTCTTTTCGTTTATTTCTCTAATCTAATTCCAATTCGATTCAGAGCAGTCATAGGTTCATAACAGACAAATGACGAACATTTTTTTAATATTTGGGAAAATATAAGTGTTATTTCCAAATATTTTCATTGTATGCTTCAAGGCTGTATGTAAATTCAAGGTTTGTACCAATGATATTTATAATAAAACTAGCTGACGCCGGCAAACGTTGTTTTGCCAATTATTTGTTTGGGGTAGATAACCCTTATCACTTAGGGGTATGAAAAATAGATAGTAGCTGATTCTCAGACCTATTGAATATGCATATAAAATTTGGTAAACATCAGTAAAGCCGTTTCGGAGGAGTAAGGTAACTAACATTGTGACACGAGAATTTTATATATAAGATTATACTTAAAATAAGTATTGAGAAAAATATAGAAGAAAACCCAAATTATAATAACAACAAACCGCCGAATCCATTGTTATTGCTTAACATCAAGTTCACTCATTTAATAATGATTAAAGGGACTCTCGAAAATAATAATCAGCGAAGTAACACGAACATTTAACTTCATGTCAATCCGAGAGCCAAAGTTGTGTGTTAAACATTTTATAAGACATTAACTGCACAGTGTGACAAACAATAATTATTGTGGAAAAAATGTAAATAATATTATTGTGAAATCGCCGCCGCTATGGGCGTGAAAATGTCGTGGAGGATTTTAATTTTATTTTTTGTTGTGTGTTTTGCGTTTGGTGATTCACAATAATGTAAAAGAATTTATTTGAAAAAAAAAAATCCTTGCCTCATTGAAATTAATGTACCTTTTTACTGTGTAAGTATTTGAGTTGTCTGTTTTCTGTGTGCAAATTCATGAAAAAGTGAAGTCCAGAGTAAGGTCTTTTGCTGCTTCATCAAAAATTATAATCACAAACGAAAGATCCAAAACAATAAATAGATTTATATCAACTGTTACGTAAATAATAAACTTTATCACTTCTTTAACCGATACCTTTCATATAACGATTTTATTTTAAGGAAGTGACAGGCTATAAAATCGTAAACTTCATGATTATTGAAATCATACAATGTTGCATAAGTTGCATCAGTTAATTTGATTTCAGAGACTTGATACATTTTAACAAAAACCATCTTAGTTAATCTTAATAAAACCTGTGTGGTTATTAGTTTGCCGTTTCCCTGAAAATTCAAAAAATATCTTATGCAAATAATTGATTTATTTTTTCAAATAAAAGGTGATATTTCTTATTAGAAAACTCTCACCACATCATCGTCATCACTTGTTCCCAACAATCTTCGAGTCGACCTCCAGTTTAACCGGATGCAGCTAAATATTTGTATTTTACATGGATTTAGTATTTTTGACCGACTTCCAAAAAGGAGGAGGTTAAATGTTCGTTGCGTATGTTTGTGAGTTAGCTACAAAATACGTATTTTTTTCCCACTTAGTATGTAGATGATATGATAAGTTTCTGTCACTGGTAGCAGGTAGTGGTATTCAAATGTGTGTGGGGTAGGTATCACAACTAAAAAGTGAAAAATAAAAACTTTTACAAAAAAAAACAACCGACCTCCAAAAAAAAACACTACAAAGTGAAAAATAACTTTAATTTCGGAAGTCGGTGGCAAATAACGAAAATACAAAACCCAAGACACCGACTTCCGAAATTAAAGTTATTTTTCACTTTGTAGTGTTTTTTTTTTGGAGGTCGATTGTTTTTTATTGTAAAAAGTTTTCTTTTTTAATTATTATTCATTTATATAATAAAGTAACAAGACTCGTACACAAATATTTAATACATTACGCATACAACAGACAACACATTAACATAACATTACAATACAAAAAAAAACTAAAACCACCGCACTATTAACACTTACACATTTAGTGCCCGACGCCTGAAGGTGACGTATGACGTGCAAGTCACCGCAGCGTCTAATGTATGGAGAGTTGAGCTTGTCCGCTATCATCACCAGCACGCTGTTGGGGCTGCCGTGAACCCTGTGCATCAGGACGCGCTTCGCTTTCACATCGTCGCATAGAAGCAGTCGACGCTAGCTTCTGCAGACATGATGCCTATGCACTACTTTTTATCTACTTTCCTATCGCAGGTATGCTAAAAGAGATTGCTTTAGAAATATGCATCACCTTTGTACATATGGAGCGGCTGCTTAAAGAAAACTCTCATTTTGAATTACTTCCAGTATCTTACAACCGAAAGTCAGCAGGGTCAGCAGTCGTTAAGTTTACTCCAGATCCGTCTGATAAAAAAAAACGAACCAATCAGCCTCTCAACCCGCGAAGATTCGGCAGTACAATCAATGAAAAAAGTGTTCACTGCTCTCATTTTGCGATGTCTATTCCGCTGACGTGCAAATAAATCACCACCTTCTTTGGCTATAATGACGCGATTTTTTGAGACACGCCGTGGTGCAATCTCAATTAGTGCGATGTTTCCTCGTTAAAATCGGCAACCGACTGGTGGTACAGGTGAATACAGTTGTTCGCCAGTTTGTAGTTGATTTGTGTGTGAAATTTTTTGCACGGAATGTCTTAAGGGTGTTTTCCGTTGCCGTTTTGCGCATTTTTGTGTGATTATGGTCGGATAACGCTTGTAAATTGGGGAATTAATTAATTGTTTAATTTGTGTTTGTACGATTTTTTATTAAATGATTTAGAATCATTATAATTTTCGTTTGATATTTCGAATTCTATGAGTGAGGCAAAATTTGGCATTCCGCATAACTTATCGTAACGTACTCAAACTGGAAAATGAAACATTTTGTAGGAGTTTCTGATTTTCAGAAATTCTAACAATAACAGAACAACTTTTACGGTAAACAATTGACGCTCCTGATAGTTACTCCGTTCTACTTAATTTGAACGAAATCAAAATTTTGACACATCACATACCTGCCTACATTAAAATCTGACATCCGATTCAGTCTGTCACAGCCCATCAAAATTAATCACCTCTGTCCTCACCAGTACATTTCAATAACACAAAACTGTCATTATCCAACTAACGAGGCACATTTCTTTCGTACCGCGTAAACACCCGACTATATCGGGAAATAGCGGCCATTGCGAAAAAATTTGATTTGTTACTTCGACCGACATGACATCAATTAAATTGAGTGACAAAAATCATGTAGAAATTATTTTTGGTCACCTCTAAAAGTATAATTTCTCCTTATTGCAAAGACCATAAGGTTGATAGTTATTTTAATGAGGTGTAAAAGATTGGTGTGACAATAAGAACGGCAAGACTTAATGAGATCAATTAAATCAGTTAAGGCTTTATTCTGGTGAACCATTTTGAGTGGTACTGTTATGTTTACAAATTAACGTGCCCTTTATTGTTTCGAGATACTGGATTATGGTTTAAAGAGCTCATTATTATAATGTGTGCTTTTAATTATGTTCTGAAGTGTCCATTGGAATTGTTTTATGTATGCCTTGATGATTTGTCGAATTATTATTATTCTATCAATTGATTTCTTTATATCTACTACAATTACATTTCTTGTTTTAAAGTAAATTGTAATAACAGTATCGGTAGAATGTAGAAGTGTTTTTAGATTTAGTTAATTGAGATGATGTGTGTCTAAAAAAAAAACGTGTGGCACTCGGGGACTGCCGCGGTAAAGCTATTGCATAGCATTTGTAACCTCCATACTTCCTATTTGTCAACGCTACACTTGGGATGATGACGTGATGACATAAAACAAAAATTACGTTCCCATGACAACATCACGTTGTAATGGAACCGTCATTACATGGTAGGCGGAGTGGGGGGTGTTAGGTTTTTTTCGTTACGGAATTTCTTGATTCGGTCGCCGCGCTCAAAGCCCGCGATAAAAGCTATGCAATATAGCTTAAAAAATAAACGTTTCTGCCTAATATTTCTAGTGAATAGTTAAAAAGTCAGATCTTTTCAATAATAATAAGAAAAGATTGTTCAATTAGAAAAATA